>JABACO010000004.1:6843234-7473234 GCA_013339895.1 Ephydatia muelleri | reverse complement strand
TGGACACACAAAACACACGACACACACATATACAAACACACACACACACACACACACATGCACACACACGGAAATACACAGTAGCACACACAGACACACAGGCACACACGAAATACACAGACACACACATGAGACAGTCACACAAAACACTCAGACACACACATGCACCAACACACACAGGAACATACACACACGACAGACACACACACACACACACACACACACACACACACACACACACACGGACACACAAGCACACACAGACACACACACGAAATATATACACTCACGAAATACACAGACACACACACAGAATCACACAGACACGCAGACTTGCACACAGACTCGCACACACAAAATACATATAGACACACATGCACAGACACAACAGACACACACTCACAGATACACACACAATACACACAGACTCGCACATGTGCACAGACACGTGTTACACAAAGCACACACTGTTGTTCATGTGGAAAAAAACAGTAGTGCTCTCTGATAATGATGGTACACACATTTTCTCTCACTGAATGCCTTCTTTGCACATGCATTTTTGATCTATCCATTGAACAGCTCATGAGACCATGAGACATGTCTACACATGTAGGTACATGTAGCAACGTGTACACTGTAGTGTCATAGGAGTGGTCCTTTATGCATACATTGTGTCCTTATAGGACTGTCCCCTGACACAAGGGACAGTCATACATATAAGGATATGCCATGGTTTGCTAACAAGCTCAAGAGGCTTCTGTTTATCTTGAGTGCTTGTGGAATTATGAATATTGCTATCCATTGTGTCTGTGTAAACTTACCATGGCCCTGACCTACCGCAATCAGCAATGATAGGGTAATTCATCGCCAGCAGAACCATCGCCCTTCATAAAAAACTGCGTGGTACATCCTTCTAGAAGAGGCAGCCTTAGTCTCGTACCCAGACCCAGATTCCCAACAGCTGCGGGTGGCGCAGCTGTTGGGAATCTGGTTCTGGGTACGAGACTAAGAGCACACTGTACTAATTTTTATGTGTAAATTAAATGACTACTCGTAGAAGGCACTACATACTTTGTACTTATGGTGAGGAACAGCAATCTGAGTTCATGTACACTCGTTTAATTCGCTGCATTCAATTAGTACGACACGGGACACACAACATTGTGCTGATGAAAACAGTAGGCCTGTGAGACCTGCGATGGTACAGTGTACCTCCCTTATCGTTGCAGATCGTGGTAGGTCAGGTAAGTTTACACAGACATATCGATAGCAAGCTAGTAACGATTTCATTATACTGTACTCCGAAAAGGCTTTTTTACAGGTCAGACGAGCACTTGTACAGAGTGCTAGATGAGAGAAGAGTATACGTCTGCTCAGTGGCGGACGGAGGGGGGGGGGGGGCACAAGGGGCCTGTGCCCCCCCCCCCCCCCCCCCCCCCCCCCCCTCCCCCGTTAAATGAATAGATGCGGTCATACGGTAATAACGGTATACACGACTGAAAACCATCAAATGATTACAATACCGCAGTCAGATATATCACATTGATTGTGGTCTCATTAATTAATCACACACAATTTATAATCCTGGGACCATATCATGAAGAACAATCTGACGCTAGCGTTAACCAGGTAAAGAAAAGAAAGGCGTCTGTGATTACGGATTTCTTCTGTAAACGATCAGCGTTGGTAAGTATAGTACATGAAGCACAATAATCATGCAGCTCTATTGGTCAGCTGCTTCCAAAGAAAGTCACCCAAGCAACCTTTTGTCCGCCCTAAGGGCTTGTAGGAAGCAGCAATTTCCAAACGTTCATACCATCCTTCATATTATGACAGTTTGGCCTCTAACGAGTTGCGAGGCATAGCGCTCCATCAGTGGACTAAGGAGGCTAAAAACGTACCTCAGGTCAACAATGACGGGGGAAAGGATGAATGGATTGGCTCTGCTAGCTGTACATAGATGTATCAGCGTTTCTGTGAAGGAAACAATTGATGCTTTTGCAAGCAAACAGCCACGGAGAATGAAGCTTTCCTTCATCTTGGAGGATGCAGCCACTGATGCTACTGATGAATAATAAAATTATTGTATGCAGCGGTGTGAATTAAAATTAATGATTGCATGGGTTTTAAATTATCATTATTTTTACGTAGTTTTGGAAGGTTTTAAAATGTAAAAACCGTTGGCTTCTGGGGCTATGCCCCAGACCCCGATGGGGGAGCTCACAGCGCTCCCCCATACCCCCTAGCTGTGAGTATTTGGGGTCCCGCCCACAAGCGTGCCCCCCCCCCCTCCCCCCCTCCTAAATCCTGCGTCCGCCGCTGCTGCTTGCAAAAATACAGAGGAAACACACAGAGATTGGTGTGTGTGTGTGTGTGTGTGTGTGTGTGTGTGTGTGTGTGTGTGTGTGTGTGTGTGTGTGTGTGTGTGTGTGTGTGTGTGTGTGTGTGTGTGTGTGTGTGTGTATGTGTGTGTGTGTGTGTGTGCGCTCAGGATGTACAGACGCATTTGCACAACATATACACATGCATCAGGGTGTGTGAACCAACATGAGGGCATGTTCATGTACTCTGTGTGAGCTAAATATTGTATGGGCAAAGAGAGACTCAAGTCTCTGCAACTGGTACACAAGCCACCTAGCTGAGCAGTGGAGGCATAAAGGCCGGCATACACGGGGCGACTTCCTGCCGACTTGTCGCATGCAACTCGAATGAATATGGGTAAAAGTTCCGTAATTGTTTAGTTTACTGATGGTTTGCGGAACATTTGTCCATATTCATTTGAGTTGCATGCGACAAATCGGCAGGAAGTCGCCCCGTGTATGCCGACCTTAAAGAATGATAAGAAGTTGTTCAAGGATCAAGGATTTTGCCAAACAAGAAAGCTTTATTACACAATTGTACTTAACTACAAAAAGATGGATGTGAGTGTGTAAGAACTTAAAGTCTTATGCACGTTGCTGCAGGGACCCTCCACACACACACACCACAATTTTGGCCAACTGTGTAAATCTCATCAAGGAATGATAGCCGACAACAACTTTTTCGATGACAACATCGTACGCATCATGATTAAAAATAAATTCACACATTCACACACATACACACTGCACCCAGTTGTATAGTCGTCATTAGCCATTTATATAGACCTATGTAGTTTTCAATCCATAAACTGCCTGGGAGCTATTTCTCTATACGTGCATACACATTGCATTCCTAAATTGCATTGCAGGTAAATATTACCTGGTTCATTGCAAGCTTATGAACACAGTGTTCCCTTATGACCAGCCATTTGTATGTTCTGTATCTACTAGAAGTGTTTCCTAGCTGACACACACACACACACACACACACACACCACACACACACACACACACACACACACACACACACACCACACACACACACACACACACACAACACACACACACACACACACACTATTCACTTTAACTTGACTTTCTTCTGTCTTTGCTAATGGAAATTATTTCTCAACCATCTGATCATCTTTAGTTATATGTAAGGCACACCCACACACATACTCACATACACTCACACACACTCCCACACAGTTGTATGATTATCACTAGCTATTTATATATGTAGGTCTCTATCCACAAGCGTGCATGTCCCTAGGAGCTATTTCTCTGTACGTGCATTACATTCCTTAATCGTACCTGGTTCTCTGTGCTTATAAATAACTTTACCTCGCCTAGTTGCTTCATTGCAAGGACAGTGCTCCCTTATGACCAGCCTTTTGTAAGTTCTGTAACTACAAGGAGTTACACACACACACACACACACACACACACACACACACACACACACACACACACACACACACACACACACGTGCAAACACACACAGACATGCACACACACACACCACACAACACTCTTGCACATTCACGTTTCACTTTTACACTGACTTTCTTCTGTCTTTGAAATTATTTATCAATCATAGAGTGGTCATCTTTAGTTATACGTCAGGACACACACATACTCACACACACATCCACACAGACAGACACGCACTCATAGTTGTATGGTCGTCACTACGTATATTTAGGTTTGTGCAGTTTTTTGACACGTCTGTGCCTATTCATTTCAACAATCCTATACCATGCATGTGTCCTGTATTTCCTCAAAGCATTTTGTTCCTTCCATGCGCCAGCATGGTAATCTTTCTCTGATTATCTACTTTCTATTCATGCATGCATGCAGAACGTGCATGCTTGTATGTTTTGTCTTTTTTATGTTGTTCCCTTCATACTAGATCTTGGCTAGCTCAATGGATGCCTTTATTTACTTAAGGCTAAATTAATAAGGATATGCTATCAAAATGAGTTACACCCGTATGTGTGTTGTCACCTATGTGTGACCATTTTGTGTGCCTTCCTTTTGCTGTCCATGCTCTTGCAATTATGTTATGCACTTCTACAGGTCATGGCCAACTGCTTGCTTATGGGAAAGCTTTACTATGGTCCTTGAGGATGCTCAATAACACATCTCTGAATGTATGCCACCAAAGACAAATATGACTCATTGCTAACTGTATCTGACTGAGATGTGTTAGAGATTACACACAGTCACACATGCATGTTTTTACTGTGGGTGCTTTTGCTTTTACAGTGCTGGATAGCTTGCATACTTTTTGGGGCATAGTGGGCATTGAAACCTGTATTCCAACTCCGATTTCTTCCTTCTTTTTTGCACCAACATGGTATCACTCTTCACCTTGATTAACTTGTCTATCTCTTTGATATACATGCTTGACAGTGTTGAGTTATGGGTTGGTGGTCCTGGCATATCATCTTCCTCTCTTTCTGTGATATTTACAGTTGGATTGTCAGTTTTTGGTTGTTCAGATGGATTTGGTTTAGGGCAAACCTTGTCTCTATTTGATGCACAATGCAAACATTTTCTCACTTTATCATAAAGATACTGTGCCCATGTTTGTGTAAGTCCTTTTGGAAGAATAGTCGGTGGCATTTCTTTGTTGTATAACAATATCATCAATCTTGACTCCCTTTTCGAGCAAGTTCATTTCCCTACCTCCATATCATCTGGTGTCTGTTTCATCAACACAACTCTTATGAAAAGAAAAGATGTGATATACTTGTTTACCAACCAATGGAATAAACCATTTACTTAAGTATGCATCCCAGTTGTAAAAGCTCCAATCACTACAAAGCTGTGGTACACATGTTACATCTTTTCCGCACATTCTGACACATTTCACTAGTTCTTCAAGTGTGTCAATGCTGTTCTGCACAAGGTAATACTTTTTAAATAGGAGTCTGGTCTGAATTTTGTGTGTTTGGCCAGGTAGCATGAATTGTATACCAATCTGATGGTGCTGACCAGTTATTACACACCACGCCAGGTACCACATGTTTGTTTTTATTCTGACCAACACAGTTGTAAGCTTGTAACGTTGCATACATTAATTTGTAAGCTTGTAATTTGCATACATTTCAAACATTTGAAGAATGCATGCAATAAACTGTGATTGTGTGTGTGTGTGTATGTGAGTGTATGTGAGTGTATGTGAATATGTGCGTGGGTGTGCCTTAGATTGAGAAATAATTTGCAGTAGCAATTCAAATACAGAAGAAAGTCAATGTTAAAGTGAAAAGTGAGTGTGCATGTGTGTTGTGTGTGTGTCTGTGTGCGTGTGTGTGACTCCTAAGTTAGAGAAGTTACAAATGGCTGGTCAGAAGGGAACACTGTGTTCTTACAATGAACCCACTATCAGAAGAGGTACTTATTTATAAGCACAGAGAACCAGGTACAATAGCTAGTGATGACCAGTGTGTGTGTGAGTGTATGTGGTGTATGTGAGTACATGTATGTGTATGAGTGGGTGTGCCTGACTTCTAACTAAAGATGACCACTCTATGATTGAGAAATAATTTACAGTAGCAAAGACAGAAGAAAGTCAGTGTAAAAGTGAAAAGTGAGCGATGGTAATACACCTGAATGGGCTTAGCGTGTTCATGTGTGTGTGTGTGTGTGTGTGTGTGTGTGTGTGTGTGTGTGTGTGTGTGTGTGTGTGTGTGTGTGTGTGTGTGTGTGTGTGTGTGTGTGTGTGTGAGTGTGTGTGTGTGGTTGTGTGTGCAGCTAGGAAACACTTCTAGTAGAAACAGAACATACAAATGGCTGGTCATAAGGGAACACTGTGTTCATAAGCTTGCAATGAACCAGGTAATATTTATAAGCACAGAGAACCAGGAACAAGGAATGCAATGTGTATGCACGTATAGAGAAATAGCTCCCAGGAACATTCACAGCTTGTGGATTGAAAAACTTCTCTTGCAACAATGGAAAAAGAGGAGCAACCACATCTACAATATGTAAATACTTCACACATCACAACTTCAAATCAGACAAAGGAAAAGGAGGAGCAACCAATTCACACATTTGAACACTTGATTTTGACTCTGTTGCTTCACACTCGACACCTGCCATATTAATATCTTCTTCGTCTAAAATATATTTATTGTCCATGCTAATCATTATTGGCACAGTCTCATCAGTGTTCGGAATTGTGAAAAAAATGGAATATGGCAAGGGAGAAACCATAATTACGAACTCTATTAGCTCCTTATCATGAACTTCAGGATGTTTCTCACCAGTGAACTGCAATGTCTTAAAGTGCTTCTTATCTCCAGGGATCCAATGGGTGGCAGGGATTGGTTGGAAGAGAATGTTGTTGAGTACTACATTTTTAAGGCATGGGCATGACACAAATGACAAATAGCCTGGTCCTCGTGATGTACACAGAACTGGAGCCGGAGACAAGAAGACAATGACATGATACAAAACATCACTAAGAGTTTCACAACAAAGTGATTGCAGGATACTCCTTAAATTTGTGCTCTGTGCTTTAGGTAGTTTCTTATTAAGCAACTGAGTGTTTGTACACTGTAATAATGATTCACCATTTGGGGACAATGAAACAGTGCAGGAGTCCTTCAAAATGTGACAGTAGTTCAAACTCTCTACTTGAACCACCCACGAACTGCCAGAATGCTTCAGAAAGTAAGCCATAGATATTACATCACTATAAGACAATCTTGTACTGATTGAAGTTGCTGAGCAGAAAATTTGTGCATGCTTAGCTAGAAATGATTTGCAAAGGCTCGGTTCCTGTGCCTGATAAAGACAGTGGATTGCTGTGAGTATGCATACAATTAGGTTTGATCCAGGATGTCGAATCATACCATCCAACATCTGCGGAACAACATTCTTTCCAATGCTAAACGACTGCTCATTAAAACTGGAGTATGCCAGACCACTGTAAAAAATACAGACCATCCTGGGCATGCTTGGAGATGTCAATAGACGCATCTGATCATAAAGAGGAAGCTTCATTATTGCCATCGCTGTAAAAAAATCTTGCATTGAAGGGTGAACAAACTCTACATCTTCACTCCATGATGTCATTCCATGCACTTGTGTATCTATGGTTTCTAAATAACCAAAGTCATATTGAAACCTATCAACAAGTGAACATCGTAGAGCAGCATGGATAATGATTTCTTTGTGGGACAAATAAGTCCATTCTTGCAGTTTTCCTTTCAGAGGAGCGCTAGTTGACGTTAATTTCACAAGCTGATTTGTTACAATAGATGGACACTGCATCATACAAAATGATGTCATTGATGCATCAAATGCTGAAGGATGGTAAAAATCGAAGAAGCAAAAGAAGTGCTCAACTTTTTGCAATTCGGAACATTTCTTGATACTGTTGGATGAAAGAAGGTATTAACCGGCTACATATAAACAAAGCAGCACATAATGTAAAAACAATAATTTATATTGCTATGTGGACAGTGAATTGTGATAGCATTAAAGGATTGAAGATCTACATGCTTTTTACACCTAACTACAGAAAACAATTCAAGTAGAAATGGCAGTAGAAAAGTGTGCACGTTTTGATAATTCCTAATTGGCAGAAAATAGAAGTGGCAATGATAAAATCCCATTTGTATGACAGTGACGAAATTAGGAAATGCCAATACTTACCTACTACAAATTGGCTTGAGACCTCTGGACTCGGGTAAATGTAGGTCTGTAGTAATGCAATATGTGCATTTATGAGGAACTATGAGATCTCCACACATTTAACTGACCTTTTATTTGAATCTTGATTACCTTTTCCTCATGTATTACAATTATCTCTACATCAGAAACCTTACATACAGCATCTGCAGGAATTTTATCAATATTCTTCCAATGTTGAGAGCCATCATAAACATAAACAGATGATGATTTTTCAGGAGGGCTAGTTGTCTGGTAGCCTCCAAAAACCAAAACAGAATCACCAAGCACATTGATCGATGAAAACATGCAAGGAACATCAGGCAATATTTTCCAAATGGTGGCATCTTGCGATGTGCCTTCTTTAACCTATAATGTAACAATGTGAAAGAATTACAAAGGTAGACTGCATTCATGAATACTAATATATTGATTGATCTGTGATGGCTGATGGAAAGTTCTAAGTAACATTAGCAGATTATCTTAGCTATAAATGAACCCATAATCAAATCTTGGACACTGACATGACTAAAGAAGAACGTCACCAGGACCAAATGCCATGTCTAGCAGATACATACATTTGTGTACCCTTGCATCTGTTTATATATACGCACACAACTATAATGGCTTCAGCTAGAGCTCTGCTTACACACATTTCAGGCATATGTACATGGAAAAAGATTTTTTCTTACGAGTTCACTGAAGTGAATGCTCCAAATCATCGTGCCCATACACCAACCACCGGCCACAAACAGGATATCCTCATACACATCTGCGGAAGGGTTCTCACATGCCACAGGTAATGGTTGCCCCCTGCTCCATACATTTTTAGGTTTGCTCAACACCTGCACTGCATCTAATAACCTAGGCCCAGATCCTCTGCCACCCAAAACCACAAGACACTGTTTGACCTCAACAGCACATGATCTGCAACACCCTTCTATCATGCTTGGAATAGTTTTCGAAGTAGTCCACTTTTTCCCCTCAAAGATCAACACCTCTTTGATAGGCTGCCCATGTTTCCAGCCACCAATGGCACATAGGTGAGCATCGTATTGGAAAAAAGTACAGCCACATGGTAGTATTTCGTGATTGCCTGATATTTTAACCCATTTGTCATTGTCCAGCTTTGAAATGTTCAAATTCATTCCGTCATGGACACAAACAGAATCCTTGAACCTAAACAAGTTTTTTGCATTGAACAGACTTAAAGTAGAAGTAGCCATTGTTGTGTCAGAATTAACGGCAGCTTGAAAGTGTAGCAAATGGGAAACAGATAAATGACAAATGAGCAGTGTAAAGAGGACAAGCATGTACATGTACATGGTATACAAAGTGCATTTTATACTGTAGATTGCTACAACAAAATGTGGCTCACATGAAACTTCATAGGAAGAAGCAACAATTTTACAACTTCTATAACAGGGTCAAAATATGTAGGGTGGGTATGTACAGAAGAGAGCTGGGGAAATACTTTGCTGGTACCAACTTTTCCCCCTTGCCTTGCAACATTAACTAATCTACATAATATCATGTTCAGTAACAGATTTGGGGAAATAAACTCATGACAAATGTCAACTTAACATCTATGAGTCAAACCACGCACCAGCACAATACATAACATTGGAATTACATACTAATATGCCATCCTCTTGGGGGAGGAAGGATGCAACTCTTGAGACTATATGAGACCTCTCTATGGCCTTGCTCATTATGATACCACCCATTTTAATTACCATGACACAATTGAAATGAACGTTATAATAATCAATTCAAGTATTATTATAGGGGATCGTTTCCGCGAATAGGGCACATTTGCAAACTTTTTTATATTCTAGAAGTCTGCAATGTCCATTACACATTGCTTCTTACGCACTGTGAATCGGAGTACCTGTCATGGAGCTGTAAGGCTCTGAATTTTTAATTAGCCATACATTTCAACGTAAGCGTTACATTTCTACTGCGCGCACTGGAAAGTATGCGCTATGGAAACGATTACTTATTCAATGCACATGCACAAGTACACAACAATACTCCTTACAACTTCCTGCGAATTAAGAGGGGATATCCAAGGTACTTCCCCTCCGCGTAAGTTTACTCACTAATTAAAACGGATTATCGTGTATGTATTTCGTCCAGACAAAGGCCCAGCATAGGGTCGTAGAAACGGCCAAAAGGCACGTTTTTTTTTTTTTTTTCCATACATGTGAGCATATATATATAGAGAGCTTTAAAGCCATAAATGGGTAAACAATCACTTACAAATGCGAAGCCATTAATAAATACTTTTGAAATTTGGCTGAGGTTAGTTACATGTATGTGTACGTGTGTACGCGATTGGCATGAGAATTGCTACATGTACAAACACGCACACATGATGCTGCTGAGGTCATATCAGAACACAGACGCCTTACTAGGACCATATATGGCTGAAATCTAACATTTGTAATCGAAATCATACAGTAACTATGTATGTTGTGTGTGTGTGACTGTGTGTTCGCGCGCGCTTTTTTATGTGTGTGTATTGTGTGTATGGTGTGTGTGTGTGTGTGTGTTCGCGCGCGCTTGTTTATGTGTGTGTATTGTGTGTATGGTGTGCGTGTGTGTGTTTGTGTGTGTGTGTGTGTGTGTGTGTGTGTGTGTGTGTGTGTGTGTGTGTGTGTGTGTGTGTGTGTGTGTGTGTGTGTGTGTGTGTGTGTGTGTGCGGGCCGTCCTTACGCAAATAATGCCATTTACAATGGTGAAAATCGATAGTGAAATCATCTGCCCCCTTTCTGGATCAGCTACTGGTTACATGAGTAATGTCGTCTCATACTTTACAGTGTACCGATCGTCCCGACCTTTAAATGCACCGGCTTATGGGTACAAAGTACTAAGCTACTGTTATACAGTATACAAGTACAAACTTGTGGTTCGAATGATTACATACATTTACAATTGATAGACTTACGGACACTGCTAAACACACCTTATGCGTAGGCGGGTGCGTTGCGGGTGGCGAAATATTCGATTGTGTCACCCCTTAGCAACGTCCTTAACAACCTGTAAACAAACGAAGTGTCATTCTATTTAAAATACATTCCTCGTGGCACAGTTTTGTCGCTACGGGAAGTTATGGGTCGAGAAAGCGGGTAGCTTTCGAAGCACCTCTTCACTTAGAAGTGAGTTACCACGCTCCCAACTCTGAGAAAGTTTGGATGCATGCTGAATCTTAAAGATGAAGGTACTAACTAATCCGCCGACCTTTTTGGGGCCAGCAATGTGCGTTGCTGAAGTTTATCGTGAACTGAATGTACCAGTACGTAATGACCTACGGCACGGCTGTTTCATTTCCATTGAACCTGTGACAAAAAGGCTACGCCTCTTGATACGAAATTTTTTCATAGCAACGGACTTAATTACGACCTTAGCAACCAACATGGGCTTAAAGATGGTCCTTTTTTACCACGAGGACTGTTTTTAACTCTTCTTTACACTTCGGATCCTACTTCTATATTGTCTGGCGCTCTGAATGATGTGAGTTAATGCCGCTTATATTCTGTCGACAATATGTTACACGCTCGCGAATTCTGTGTGTGTTGTTTGAGGTCAGGGGATACAGATTGCTCTGGTACTTTTTCCGCCCTTATGAAGTACTCTGAAACTTTTATAATATAACTGAGATAGGTTTGGCTGTAAGATTTTCAATAAAACTCGTGGTGCCGCGATTCCTAACTCACGCAGTAGGCGTTTGGAATATTGCAATATTTCTCGATGTTTGACGCCATTGACCTCACCTACATGTACCTAGCTTAACCTGGCTTGCCTGAATCACGATGCCATGCATTTCAACATTTTAGCCCACTATCAAACACTCTTGAATCCATTAGGTTGTGCTGTCTAGTGAAGAAACATGAGAATAAATATGGTATTAGTACCTGTTATTGAGCATTGCATCTACGTAAGCTTAAGTTTAGGAGGTGTGGCACTCTGAATTTGAAGAGAGACCTTTAAGTAGTGTTCCTTCATAATGCACTTCAGCCTGTCTATTGGATCAGGGATGGTTTTATACGTAGCTGCAAGGCTGTTGAACTAGGAGTGGATAGACTCGGCCCCCTTCTCACCTATCAACCCACATTCAGCGAGGTGGGAACAAATGCAATCCAACATCTGGTGTTCTTGGATGTGCACTTTTATAGTTCTTCTGGTACCTTTGAACTTGGCATCAAAGGTATTAAAAAATCCTTGATAGCATTGCCTGTTAAAATTAAAATGCAATGAAGTTCTGTGTTAGTGTGAGATTGTTTCTGAGCATGTGTGTGTATGTGGTGTGTACACGTGTGTGAAATTGCCTGTTTAAAATGAAGTTCTGTGTTAGTGTGAGACTGCTTCTAAGCATGTGCTAGTTTAATACAGAAACTGTGACATTGCATGTATGTACTTACTGCTCCTCCCGTAGGTGGTTGGATTATGCTGTTTTGAAGTTCATGTAGAACTTGTGCTGTCTTGTTGTACTGACGGCAATGGGGTGTGTTGTAAGCTCAAGCCATAACATCTGTCCCACTAGATGTACAATGCACCATTATCTCACCAAGCAACCGAATGATAAGCTCTGGAGGCTGTATGAGCTCGGTGGGCTGAAGACTGGTGACTGAATAGCAGCAGGGGCACTTGAGTCGTACAGTGACACGAATCCACTCCTTAAGACACGAGCTACAAACATAGGCATGGCATGGTAGCTCTATATGTTGATGTAGCATGTACCAACAAATTGGACACTTAACTGCATCTACCATTGACAATATCTGTTTTGTTGACACAGAAAGCACCAGTACTTTGGTGATAATAGCAGGTGGTCTATCACAGCCATGATGCCTGTTGGTGTGTACCATAGCTGCTATACTTGTAAAATGGTTTACATGCCTACAGCATAACATGTTAAGCTACATGAACCTGTACCTTACAAGTGTCAGCAGTGTGTGTGGACCAGTTATATGGCTGCACTTGACACACTTGCATTGGTTCTTACACCTGCAACCTCAACATTGCCTTATGGCACAAATGTGCAGAACAATTGTGGGTGGATCTCCTTCTGGTCTGTTGAGATACTGAGACTAAAGACTATTAGTGTAGGTGCTGCACTGGTATGTAGGCTCTAGCTTTGGTGGTTTGCCCTTGGCTTTGACTCCTCTATGAAGTTTGCACCCACATACCATGCAGAGATCCACCGATCGGCATTTGTGGTGGGATTCCATAGCTAATTATGAGGTGGTGCGCATTATTCATGAAGCGGATGGTGTGTTATTATGTATTTCTGTGAGTGGCAGGAACTGCGGCACCACGAGTAAAACACATATTCTTACGTGAAAAAGATTGATCGTTCCACTCCTGCGTCTTTTTGTACCACTTATAAGGGCGGAAAAAAAGATACGAAGGCCAGACTGGATGGCATTTTTCGCGCCATTTGGAGAGTACAATATGCGCGTGGCAAAGTGTAGAATCACGCTACGCGTTGGGACATGCGTTTAAGTGAAAATAAAAACCAAACTAGTTTTACTTGTTAGAAATGGTTTCAAGATGTGCATTACTGCTACAAGTTTTGCATTTTTGATGGGTGAACTTTTAATGAGATGGCGGGTAGCCATGATTGACTTGAACCGTAAATGATGTCAGTGTGTTCTATTTATAAGCCTTTTGTCTTCGGTAGGGCCCGCCCGACTAGTAATGACCCGTACTGTATCAACAGGGGGACGTAGGGATTGCTACCACATTTTGTGGACAGCAGGTGCTTCTTAATAATCGTTACCTGGGTCATGTGCAAATTGGTACGTTCGTTGTAAGGTGTTAAATGGATGGACTCTGGACCTTGCTTCCACAGAAGACCTTTGCCCACGGCACCGTGTGCGTTTTTATTGCCATTGAGCAGTCTGGGGATGGAACTCCTGAATTGTTCTATGAACTGGCTGATATAGAGTTTGTCAGTGTATCGATTTGGTGGATTAATGTACAGCTACATGTACATGCATCTCATTGATACAGCGCAGTTGATTGCTAGAATGTTAAAAACGTACCTAGCTCTCTGCATCGTGTCTGTTCAACGAAATTGCTATCGTCTATTCAATATCATTGGCCTTGCAGGGTCAGGAGCTTCGTGAACTTAGCATTTCCTTGTAGCAGTGCTCGATTGTTTTGGTACTTGCTGTCCCAGTAGGGTACTGGCATTGTGATATACATAAATGTGATTGACTAAGGTGTATAAACACATTTTAAATCATTACATGTGCTCAACTGTTCCTCCAGTTAGAACCGTGATAAGTGAAGAGCTGGTGGAGCCAGTCATCTGAAGACATGCGACGCGGTCTGCACATCAGCATCTGAAGGTGGTTCCTCTGCTTCACACTTGTGAGTGTTGTACTCACTGGCCTTGTACGTCCTTCCCACAGGTGTGGCACTGTACCACTATATCCTGCAGAATGATTTGGGTGGTGCTGGTTTCAGTTGTAAAGGAACCAGAGGAGTGTCCATGATACAGCATGGACATGTGACCCTGCTTTGATGCCTTGAGCCACTGTACCAAGCATACTGCCCTACGTGGCAGCTCCAGTGGTTTGTGTACCATTGCCAGGCACAAGGGACACATCCATTGCCAGGCACATGGAACACATCCATTGAGAAGCATGTCTGTGTGGGAGGCGCTATTGCAACGAATGGCTGCATAATTCTTATAGAAGACTACTGTGGGCTGTGTATGCGTGTATCTCCTCCATATAACTGAACGACACAAATTATTCATAAAAAACTCCAGTCCTGATCAGTGGTAAAAAAAAAAAAGGTGGCTACTTCTGTGTGTCTCCTATGTGTGCTGATCATTATATTATTCGCTTACTATTTTCTAAGGGTCGGTTCCTTCGCAAAGATCGTTTAACTCTTTTAAGTCAAAATTACATTCACTCGAAAATTGGTTGCACAGAAGCACAAATAATATATCAGACCAAGTGCATTTACAGTTTTATGTATAGCTGTGGTTGAGTAGCCGTTTCTTTCCTCGGAAAGTCATTAGACAAGTATGATATGTCAATGTGGCTCGCTAAACTGACTTCGCTTAATTAATGAGATGTGGCTAGAAGAATTGTGGCGTGAATTGCAAATACATGTAGTTCGGCACGTTGTGTGAAGATGCTGCATGAATGAATCATCATTACCTTACTATTTTGGAGGCCAATATTTTTCGGTGCCTGTTACAAAACTTTTAGAAAACTAGCAAGTTTGAGTCATGCCATAGGCGTGTGTAACAGTCAATTGCAAGAATAGATGCAGCAATAAAGGGGCAAACAAAAGTTTTCCAGCCAATAAAGTTGTTTGCCACTGTGAGCAGAAAAGATCCGTTCCAACGGAATACATAGTCGTATTTGTATCTTGTTACTGGTAAGTCAAAGACTGAGTACTGCAAAGAGCCTTTTTCCTGTAGAGGGTATCAGTTATATGGCCAATTCAGTCAGCATGGAGCTAGGTCAGTTGTCCCCGGGTGGATTTCTCAACGAAAATTGGCTTGGTCTTTCGTGCATGTGATGGCTGACAACTGAGTCTTGATAGGCAAGCATTACCAGCTATGTATGTGGATGCATGCATACATTGATAGATGTTCGTGGAAGCTCAGGTTTTGTGCATGCATGAGAATGGATCGAATGGTATTACATTAGCCATATGAGGTTACAATTTTGATTCTCAAATTGCATAACTGATCCAACCCATGGCCAACAGCTAAATTAGACTGAGTGAAAATACAAAATACCAAGAACTCTACTTAACCTACTATACGCGTAATTGTATACAATATTTCATGCATGGTATCAGAACACATCCATACATACTGTACCGCATGGCGTGGAATATTTCAGAGGCCTGTTTTTTGTGTTTCGTTTTGCAGCAGTTTGAGCCAGAGATGATCATTAGTATTGTCTCTGATTGAGCCATATACATGTATGTAGTTATGTATGCAGATGTAATAGCGCGTATAGCTGTACGCTGAGTGGACTTAGTGTTGTGTGTGGGTGCATACGCTTCAGTGTACTTAGGGATGACTGTGTTGATAGCCGTGTATGTGTGCTGAGTGTGCAGTGTTTATGCTGCATGTTCGAAGACCTATCATGCGCTGCATCCTTCCGTACATGAAGACTGTAAGATATAGCTATTTAACTTTTGCACAGACCCTGTTGGTAACAATCACTCGTTTACGGCCGTCTATACGTAATAACCTCTGGGAATGTCGTGGAGTACACGCAATACGGCCAGTGCTGCGGACGCAAATTTGCGTCTTCCGCGTATAATCGACGTTCGCAAGCGTTACCTCATGTAACAATTGTAAGCCACTAGGTTTTTAAAAACCCTCAGATTTTCTCTGGTGAACTTTCTAGACGTATGTATATAGAGAGAACTCCATTGGAGGCCATGCATAGAATGCATCATCGCGGGATCCGGTGGAACATGCTGGTCCATGCTCCACTATAGCTAGCTAGCTGAACTGGGTGGGACACTGTTACCATGTACTTTAGCTCACCGCTCTTATCAATTCCTTTCAGCGCGTATCACTGGAGTTCAATTCTTCTGTATGTACTGCACTATTCGGAAACCAAATATGGAGATAATAGTATAGAGATACGACTGAAGAATTAGACCACCAAAATGCATGTGTTCAATCTCTTTCGTATAATACAGTATCATGCAATATTCATACTACAAAATGTACACTGGCATGCTGCAACTTGCATTCTATATATCTATACTTATTTAGCCTCTGCAAAAACATTTTTTAAAGGAACAGTAAACTCATTACAATTAATTATAATCAACGCTCACCTGCTTACAATGTATAAGACTTGATAGCTTTTCTTGTACTCATCGTCAAGCGACAGCCACACTCGGCACATGCAGACTTTACTTACAAGGGTCCTTTTCCTCTCTAGAGGCAAAAGAAACGTTGGTGAGTAAATTTGAAGCAGGCGGGATACGTGGGGGGGGGGGGGGGGGGGGGGGGGGAAACTAGGGAATTCCCCCCTCCCCTTTCCCTTCCCCGCTGTGCTGACCTAAATAATAATATTCATTCACTACAGAGTCCTATTGTACACGCGATTAATGCGTGTGTGTTCACTACTTAAGCAATGGATCGTGGCGTCCATTCGGCGCTAGCCGGCTCTATACCTTTTGTTAAGGGCACTACTGTCACTTTTGTTATCGACGTCATATTATTGCACCAGATAAAGACCCTTGCTCATGGTTTAAAGTTATAGCACTGTACATCCTGTGTAAAGGCATTATTTACGTCTCAATTCAGTCAGAGATAATATATAGAGGGATTGGAAGCGAATCACGTGCGCTATACCTCTGCGCGGGACATCCGAGGTAGTGATAAAATCGCACCTCCGAACTTGTGAAAAGGGGTGGATTTTTGGGAAGTCACTGTCGAACTTTCGCTTGAATCTCCTTACAGGTACGCCGTAATATTCAGCTGATGCTACAGATCGATGGCCCAGTGAATCTAGTTGAAACTATAAATATACTTTATGCTGTAATTCAGCTTTGCCGCGACGGTTTTACGGTGTCAAAGTAGAAAAAGTATGATTTTTTTTCTTGCGTTGGGGTTAGCTCTTTGCGTAGCGACGCTATGGTCTTGCATTTGTGCTAGAAATGATTAACTGCGTTCGTATTGTGTTTTAAGATGTTTTTTAATCCTAAAGAACAGTCCTAAGTGGACTTCCATGGGTTTTGACCCTTTACGATTACGGGACAGTATCTTTGTAAGTTAAAGAGCAAAGCAATCGCAGTATTTTTTTCCTAATAGTGCAAGGCCTAAAGTGTGTCTTAGTAAGGTTCTCTTAATTTTGGGGTGCGTTTTCTGGCTACAAAATTTGCCGCTATCTATATCACAAATTAATATTCTACGTGCATTGGGCCAGGGTGGGCGGAGGGGGGGGGGGGTGTACATGTCCGTTACTGACTAAAGTGATTTACTTATTGTCCTGATGCTTTTAGCAGACATGAGCAGGAGAAAACTAAGGTTAGGCCAAAGAAAGAAGAATCTGGAAAGACAGAAACCCAAAGTCCTCACTGTCTCTATTCCACGTGCTGCTGTTTCTGTGCAGCTGCATCCAGGTCTTTTTTGTTCACCTTCCTTGTCAAATGCTCTGCAGCACTCTGGTCATATTGATCAGCCTGTCTCCCAGCTTACTGTGTCATTACCTATATGAATGGCCTAGTGACATCTATGAATTTGCTCTCACACCGATTGAGCATTCTTAAACTGCCACCACAGTGGGTTATAGCCTCCATGACACCGTTGTGTTTGTGCAAAGTAGGGCTGCAAGAAGTCTGTCGTCCGAGTGTCACTTTGTCAATAGCTTTCAATGCATCACTGGAATGGACTACTACAATTTCATCAAAGACATTGAACCCAAGTAATTCTCCTGTTTTGTTCAACTTGCCATGCATACCCTGTCAAAGTAGTAGAGGATGTCTTTAAACTTATGGAGTTTTTGGGCGCGGCAAGGTTTTGTAGAGGTAGCCCAGATTCTGGCTTGGTGGAACTATGGAAGAACTTGGGTCTTCATCTTTACACATCAGCAGTGGTATGTTACACAAATACTGGTGCTCCTGAACATGCATGCACTTTACATGTGTTTTTAAAATAGGCAAAAGTGTCAGCTTCTTGGATACTACCGATCCACATGGCAGATGCACTATTCGGCATATGCATTGTGAAGTTATTCTATCCAACATTGCAGGTCAATTTGGCTGGTGCATGGGTGGAAGAATACAAAATCACCCAAAAGAAGACAACACAGAAATCTAAAGCCCTTAGGAAACAACTGAACTGAACCCCCTTCCCCCTCCCCTCACACACCCTTTTTTTTTGCTCTGAGTGTGTTTAGTTGAAGTGGCAGTTATACAAAAGTTACTCCATACATGTACATGTGTATGGCTTCGTTTCCTTTCCTCGCGTTAATTGGTGTTAAGTGCCTCCTCTTCCAATCCCTCTACATATTATCTCTGATTCAGTGTGCTTTGCTGTTGTCGGATCGCTTTTCAGTCATCTGAGCAATTTTTCTCTGCTTTAACGGTGAGTATAAAATTTAGAAATGACCGATACAGTGATCAAGTATTAATCTGCATACTTGCTTTTTGTCGGATAGTATACCTACAGTTTCGAAATTCAAATCAATTCACTTAGCGTTCAAATGCACGCAATATCTAACTCATGCATGAATAGTGTAACGGTTGCGTGTGCATGCATTACATGTATGCACTTGGCGTTCAAAGAGTTAATTTCTGTTTATGTCATTTACTGGTACAGGTGAAGTGAAGCAGCGATACATCCACTCCTGTAGGAGCTGAGATCGTTGATTTATATTAGTTATATCATGTATAATTTATGTTCATCAGCTATGTGAACAGACTAGCTAATGAAGCAGAAGAATCTATGAAGGCTGCTGTAGAATGTGTGTGTGAAGGCAAGCCCTCACTACACAAGTGGGGCGGTTAGAGTTGCGACGCCACGATTCAACTTCAAATGCATATCACTGAACAGTATCGTGTCTGACTGGAGGTATGCAAATACCATTGTCTACCAGCTTGCAAAACATATCGTCCATTTCACGACACATACGATTTTGGGGATTTCCACTCTCTCTAAACAGGAGCACAGGGTAAGGCAAGGGAGGTAGCGTGCACAAAGATAGTCTTGCCCCAAGTTATTGCCCGATCGAGGTTTGCTCTTGTCTCCAAACTATTTACAATTTCACAAACAATGCTCACTGTAATGAAGGATTGAACCAGAGATAATATATCTAATATATTATCTCTGATTGAACATCACAGAGGTAGCCGGTCTACGATACAGATGTAGAAGAACTCGCTCGAAATTGTCAATTCCTATGACTCGTGGCATGGTATGGAATCTATGGAGTTAGTGCAGGCACAAAGAATGAGGCAAAGGAGATGCATATAATTTATGCTGGTCCGATTCATGCCAGGAATAAGAGGTGGTTCACTAAACTATCTAACAAGGGTATGTTCTCTTTGTTAATATTTACTATTGACAAGAAGCACCAACTTGAAAGTGCACACCTGTATTTGTGCATGAAAAAGTGTACTGACCGTGGTGTATGTGCGTGTGCATGTGCGTGACTGTGTGTGTATCTGTGTCGACAGTGCAAATTCTTAGATAAACGATACTGTATATTTTACACCTGAGTTGTAAAAGTAATACCCGCCACCCCCCCCCCCCCCCCCCCCCCGCAAGAATCCGCGCAAGTGCTAATACATCACAATTTACAAAAGCACCCTAAAGAAATTTATACGCTGCCTTCTCTGTTGAGCATGCACTATCATATCCAAAAGGTGGTTTCCCTTCCATCAGGCACAATGAGATCTGAGACTATACTGCCTATCTCCTGTCAGAAATCTGCCACAATGTTTCAGTTGAGCCTCATCTCACAGGTGAGGTTTCCACCTCTGCCTCAGCCAACTCCCAGGATGGTGCTCGACTTGATGTAGCAGCGGATGGATTCTGGGGGAGTCGTTTTGAGAGGACATTCTTTGACATAAAGGTTTTGAAACCCTACGCCCCCTCAAATAGACGACCCCAACTATCTGTCTATTACCGTTCCCACGAGGCCTCAAAGAAACGAGCCTATGAGTGTCGGATCCTCGAAGTTGAGCATGCCTCCTTCACCCCACTCATTTTCTCTGCCACTGGAGGCTTAGGAAGGGAGGCCACAGTGGTTTACAAACGCATTGCTGCCCAGCTGTCAGCAAAGTGGGGCCACTCATATAGTTCAACCATGGCCTGGATTCGATGTCATCTCTCCTCCCTTCTTCGCTCTTCCATCATGTGCATCAGAGGAGCTCGATCAACTAGAGCCATGCCTTTAACCACTCCCCTGTCGACCTGATTGCACAGGTCTCATCCAGTTGACTGTCCGACTGCCACCTTTAGTACGCATCTTATTTCACTGATATTTTAGTATAAATGTACATTATGTATCCATGCAATGTATAATATAGCATTATTATCTAAGTACTAAAACATTTATTAGAATATGCACCAGTGAGTACTAGTTATACCACAGCGTATATTCAAGAATATACAAGCATTAAATACGTCATCATTTATATGAATGCCCTATATAAATATATATACGATATTGTATTCTTCTATAAAGAGAAGTGTACGAAAAATATGCACCCACGAGTGCCCAATCACCATTTACCCCTTGCCTAATTAAATCTTTTCAACTCACTAGGAATTGATAGCAAATGCATTCTCTACGGATGGCAAATGAAAATTATATTAAGCACTGCGAAGACCAGAAGACGAGCTTGTTCAATGACGTCTGTATGGTGTGTCATTATGTACAATATTTTGCTGAAAAGTATGCATGTAACAGGAAAAACAATAAACAATGACTCATTATAGCTGGATGTGCTGCACTCTGTCTCCCACAATGGGCACTGGTCTGTGCAGTGTAGAAACATCCACCACTGCAGACTGGAACAGCTGGTCATACCTGGTCCTCCCCTTGTCCAAAACAAAGAAGAAGATGATGAGGGGAACAAACAGACTCACCACCATCTTGAATACAGACCGCAGCACAGCACTGCAATAAAATACAGTAGCAATTAAACACTGCGTACAGATAGCAGTTCGTGCAAGCAGCACCAACCAAAATCATCAAGGTACGGTTTCTGTCTTTAATACAAACTGGGTTGTATTCCATGCAGTTAATATGGTATTTTCCTTGACAAGAAGTGTTTGGAGAGGCTCAGGAGAAGATTGGTCACTCTCTACTGAATAACATGCACCCAACAGGTTCACAGTTGCCTAGAGTCAACTTGCCCCGTCACTTGCACCATATCCACCTCAAATTCTGGCTCCGCCAAGTCCACACGGAGACATACAGTATTTCTCCCAGGGCAGGACGTTTTCTGCTTCTGGCCATTGCAGCAGTTGGCGAGTTTCGTACTCGATAAACTCTAACCTTCTGTTCTTGGTCTTATCCAAAGCCAAGGGGATGCATGATATACACCTGCATGTATAACACTTTCTGTCACTTTCAGCATGTCAGTGCTGATGTCTTCCTTCGTCATCTTCCTGTGGATTTCTCCCACGTGCAGTACAATACAGTATTGCATAGTTTAGTTGATTGTGTGCATGTACATTGTGCATACCACGTACATGTACATGTACAATCAACCCAAATATGTGTATTATACGTGGGAGGAATCCACAGGAGGATGACAAAGTAAGACATCAGGGCTGACATGCTGAAGGTGACAGAAAGTGTTGTAGATGTATATTATGTATATCATGCATCCCTTGGCTTCAGATAGGGCCAAGAATGTTTATCAAGTACGAAATGCACCAACTGTTGCAAAGGCCAGAAGCAGGAAAAGTCCGGCTCCGGGAGAAATACTGTATGTCTGTGTGGACTTGGCGGAGCCAGAACTTGAGGTGGATCAACTGACAGTGCAGTAGAAAAGTGGTCTGGCTGGTGTGATGAGTGGGTGGGGAACGTGAGTAGACAACCAATGACTTCATTGGACAATAAACAATGTGCGATAACAATGTATTATAGACCATTTTTAATTCTCATGTTTAGTTTGCTCAAGGTGGACCTTGGGCTAAAAAGTCAGGCCACAGCCTGGATGCCTGACCAGCCTGATAATTGGTCAGACAAATACATGTACACTTGTGGTCCAAGTTTAGTACACCTAATTATGCAGAATGCCAATGGTGTTTAGATGTATCTGCTAAGCCAGATATGCTGGGATTCCTTATCATCTCTCCAATGCTACATGTACACACGTCATTTCGCAGCTACATGTACCTGCACTTGTGGCTAACACACACACAAATCTAGAAGGATGAGTGGTCGGTGCTTATGAACGCTTCAATATAATTATGACCATTACTTCAACCAGGCTTTAAAATGTCACACCTATGACTACACTGATTCAAAATTTCTCCTGCAAATTCCAATACTTAGTCCCTTGAACAAGCAATCAAAGGACATGTATACATGTATATAAATTCCAAAACTTGTCTGCGTTTACTTGGCAACACCTTGAGTAGACACAAGTGTACTAGAATCTGTCTGGGAATCAAAAAATTATCTAAATAAAGGAACAGTTCTCATCTACATGTACCCAAGGTTTGACATACATGTAACAGAACAAATGATAGCAAAATAGACCTGGGAACTGTGCTCGAGGTAGACAACCAAATGAGTTATTAAGTTTGTTGTACACTAAAAAGAACAAATGCCAACTACAGTGTGTGACTCAACATGGCATGAAGCAGCTCCCTCACTACCGACTAGGACATGCCTAAACGCTTGTAATGGACCATGCACCACTGCAGTGACTGGGTGCACACAAGATGGAAGCACTTCAGTGTCAATGGCCCTTTGGTAACACAGGAATTCAGTTTTGAAATTGTGAACAGAAAATGCTTATGCACTGACATGAGGAGGGGATCAGACTCTGACACCATCCACATAACAGTAACAGTGATACTAGTCACCAGGGATACAGAATGTGTGGTAGGAGGTGTACTGGGAGAACATAAACCAAGAGGCACTGTAGAGAACATGTCAAATACGCCAATCGCATGTCTGTGGCAAAGGAATGCAATCTGCATCCTAGAAGGTACCAGTGCCTACCAGGAATTATACATGTAGGAATCTTCTTGTTATTGAATAGAATTTCACTAATTCAGATGCCATACTACTTACTGTGAGATCAACAGCCCAGACAACCACAACTGAACTAGTAAAGCTGTTCTGCACATACATGTATGGCACTCCACAGAATTGTCCACTCAGATAAGTAAAGACCGCAATGTAACTCTTCGAATGCCAAGCGCATTATATACATACATGCTCACAAAATGAGAATTATCTGCCTCACCATTCATGCAGTATATTGTGTTGATGAATATGCACGCAAGTGCAATACTGACATGCATGTAACCCCATAGTCATACAAATGTTTGAACATATGTGGTCCTGTGTAAGCACATTTTGTGTGTCCATTATAACTCATTGGCACCTTTTGTTAACAACCCATAATATGAACAGGCAAAAGGGGGGAGTGAAGGCATGATATACTACACTGATCTGCGCTACGCATTCTTGCATTGAAGTGAGGTCAACTGAATAATGGGGTTCTTTAGAAGAAACATAATTACTTTGTACATGTACTTATAAGGTTACAAGTGCATCATAAAATTGTGACTGATCAACACATTTTTGCACGCAATATCTAAATCATACATGAATGGTGTAACATGCATGTATGCACTTGGTGTTCAAAGAATTAAAAGCAGTATCATCCAGTGCACACCAGACGCCTCTGGGATGAAGAAAAGAGCCACCACGCCTTATTGGTAATGGGAAGATTGAGGGGTTTAATTGCACACTGCTGCCGCTGCTACAAAAACCTACACTGAAAGAGGAGAACCCTCCACTTGGGGTCTACATTCTCATTCAAGGTCCGATGACTTACATTGCAGTGGGGTAATTGGGCTCACTGCAGGAAAACTAGATCTGCGACGAGAAACAGACAGTACAAAGAGCCTTGAAACATCGATCAATGAGATACAGTACACACACACATCTAAAGTAGTGTACTGTGATTGCCTCCATCAACGCCCCAGCCAGCAATCATGAAGAGATTTGCCCCCAAGGTAGCACACGAGTGACACTGGCTAGGAGTTACCAGCCTACACATCGCATATTCAACAATCAATTTTCAGCCAGGATTACCAACAGACAGAACCACTGGGACATGGGACCAGCATGGACTGACCAGCACTTTGAGCAGTCTTCTCAACAGGCTAATAAATGATATCCAGTCAAAACAAGACATGCACCAGTGAAACAGCAACAGAGCCAGGAACAGTCTACAGTAGTACCACCAAGTTTACAAGCAGATGTGTTCTTGAAGGCCTTGAAGGCTCTCAAACTACATGTATACAGAACATACACACAGACCTGTACATGTATACGCCAATTGTAGCGACACATTCACATTCTTGGGTTAAGTGCGAGCCTCTTAAGTGCACATTACATTATCAAGCAACATCTACATGCATGCACCACATTCTGGTGGGCACAGAGAGCAGGCAATGTGGGATTCAAGCAACTCGCCTAGTCTTGTGGAGAGAAATATATTAATGCTATGAACACTTTCCTGGGCAAAACCAATTATTGTGGTACACATGTAGTGTGAAATAAGCTTTCCCCGTTGCAAGAAAACATAGTTTGCAAACAACTTTCACTAATATGACCAGGAAACAACTGATCAATGTGTTGTTGACTACAAAGAGTTAACGGTTTAGATAACAGAATGGCTTTAGTATGGCACCTGCGATGCAATATTGCTGTGTTGCCCATTAAAGAGTTAAAGTTATACAGTGTGTCAACCTAGTGGTGGGAGAAATACTATTCAGCATTACAGATAATATGAGTAATGCTCTCCAAAAGAAGACAATGTGTGCTATTGAGGCTAGAAGGCTTGCTGCTGTTATCTTACTAGCCTAAGGAGCAGAGAAATCGTGTCGAATTCAATAAGACTTGGGAAGAGCTATTTAGATGAAGCCAGCAGTCGTGCTCATTGTGATACAACGGAAGTTATGTATTGTAGATACTATTTTGAAGTCTGCACTTATTGGTGAAATTGGACGTTGGTTTGAGTCACCTTTTTCCTTTTACGTCAAGATAGAAGAATTCAGCATTAGGAAGAAGTATTTGTATTACACAGTCGAAGATATTGTGCAGCATTTCAAAAGGATTTGGATGAATCTGAGCTACATGTACTAACAGAATTGAAAATGGTTAGGAATATGTACAGTGAAAATTTTTTCCAGTACAGTAAACTTAAGGAGAAAATTGCACTCTATAAGGACAAACATCCAGGCTTCTACAATTGCTACAGGTCATGCCTGCTACATTTGCAACCATAGAACAAACATTTTCATCTCTGAGGCATTTAAAAACATTTACTTCTTCGCATTACTATGACCCAAGAAAGGCTAAATCATTTAATGATGATACATATACACCAAGACAGGAGCATTGACTTAGAGTGAGCAATGAGTGACTTTGTTTTGTCCAAAGATGAGTGCATACAAGTATTTGGCCAACCGCAACAGAAGTAACATGTTATATATGAAGTCAGTAGGGCTCCTTTGAGAGAGTGTTCAAGATATAAATGTTAGTCTTGTGCATTGTGAGATTGAAGGGAGAGTTAGCTACATGTACCTAAATTATGGATTAGACATAACCCCCAATATTTGTATTTGGCCTATTGCAACCTTCCCAGTTTTCACATTAGGTCTTTCACTTGTTATATTACTGTGCCACGGCTGCAGTAGAGCATACATGTAGATAGTATAAGACTGGATAGGCAGCGAGCGCATCACGTGAGCGCATATTCCTTGTTGGGTACTCCTAGTTACACTTTTCACACCTTTCACGTGTTTGTAAAGAAGGTGGAAGTTCTTGGATCTAACAAACCTGTGTTGCTTATGGCTTGAGATTTTGATACAAGAGCGTCCTATATATTTATGTTATCTTCTCTTTTCAAGAGCAAGGTGCTGGCTGCATCTACGAGTCAAAAATTCCAGGGAAAGCCTTTTCACGGTATTCCCCATCGCCTATACCTCCCGTATCATTAGCTTTGCATTTATGAGATAGTTAATATAGAAGTGTTGGAGTTACAATCAGTATATCAGTACCATTCTGCGTTGTCTTTGTACAGGTTTGGGAATTGCGTCATACAATTTGTGTTACTCTCTCCCTGTAGCTTTTCCCACGCAACCAAAAGTGATTGCTGGCCTTATCAAACATATCCTGAAAGCTAATTATCTGCTGAGTTCCCCACAGACCTGTCCGTAAAGCGGTATGCTGGGCAGAAAGTACAAAATTTAAGACATGGGCAGAAAGGCTACTTGGCGCCGACCAAAGTGTATGTGGCTCAAGAAAGCTCTAGGAAGGTTGCCAGGAGCCTCTTGTTGTGTCCACACAATTGGATATGGTTACTCTAAGTCAGCCCTCAGTTGGTGGTGCTTTAGTGGTACCCATACCCCTACGGTGTGACAACCAGTGCTAAGGAGGTGTGCCTTGGAACATAGAACAAGGAGCTGGGTGAATGTAACACCTGATCGAAGACAGTAGTAGTTATTTGGAAACCAGTCTGCCTAGGTGCACGTACATGTAAGCGTAATGTTCACAACCCATGTTGATGGAGACATGAGTTGGCGTGCATACATGTGCCTATATGACCGTTTCATTGCCTATCACTTTCAGCACATACAGCAATTGCTTACTAGCTTTCAGGATGTGGAAAAAGAGGAGAAAAGAGACTGGTTCTCCTTGGATGACTACTGTAATAGAATTTCTGCTGCACAGCATACATTTTCTGACCTCTATGACTTAATCTTGGAAGCCTTCATTTGTCAGAACAGCTTGAATTGCTTTACTGAACAGCAAAGTTGAATTGCAGGTTTAATTAGCAGCCATGGTGATCGATAATAGAACTGTTAAACTTTGGAACGCCTTATTTGAGTGGCGGTGTTAATTAGTTTAGATTAGTCTACTGCTTATCCAGTCCGATACTATCTATGAGTAGAGCTTTCAGTAATTATTAAACATACTTAGAACTCTGTACTGTATACTAGCAATTAAGAATAATTGCATTCCACATGGTAGGGTCTACTCACATACACTGTACATGTAAAAGTATAAGAGCGAAACTGAAGACCATACAGTAGTAAACTCATACAGCCAGAATTTGGGAAATGTGTGCTATAATACATACTGTATCATCAAAGTGTAGGTTTGGGTTTCACAGTGCACCATCTGGCTAGGACTGTTTATGCAATTCCTATGGTACAGTGTACAATTGCCATCTAGTGTGATGAAGCCACACCCTCGCACATTTGCAGAGGGTATGGAAATGTTCACATGTTCTGATTAGTTACACTTAAGATTGTTAATGTTCTCTCACGTTACAATGAATGCTGGAAATGCAATTATTCACATTTACATTACTATGCTTACATGTATGTCAATTTGCGCATGCACGATAAACGTTATTGTTACCTAGCATTCATCATACATGCACCATAATGGGCTGATCATGCATGCACATTTTTCCAGACACTGTACACAAGTGTGTGGCTACATGCACGTCAGACTGTAGTCACCATCTAATGCCCACATATATATAACGATGAGGTGTTAATTTTCTATGTGTAGATGGACACATAGACACATGGACATACACATGCACACACATACATGCACCGTACATGTACATGTACATGTACATAATACACACACACCCCCCTACAATAGAACAGAACATTCCCTGCGATCCCAGCTGACAGCACTTGCATACAGCACACTCACTTGATGAAGGGTAGCTTGAAGCCAGGCTCCACACGAATGGAGTACCCTGGCATGGTACGTGTGTACTGGACGGAGTCTCCTTGAAGCACACGCAACCTCATCAGCCACTTGCCCGGGGTGAACCCGAAGACTGTCACCAGCATGGCCTGACGAGGAAACAAGGCCTCAATGCAGAAGAAGACAACTGAAGGTCCTTACAGTGTAAGGTGATCAATTACATGTATTCACAGTGTACACACTGATGTACATGTAGCATCTGAATACACACGATACTACTGCTGGTACAGTCACTCCAGGACCCACAACAAGTCCAAGCAGGTGACAATTCAAAATAAATAACACCATCATTTGCTTGGCGACACCCACCAACTAAGGCCCGGTACACACAGGACAATATCGCCAGGACAATATCGCCGGCAACTAGTCACGTCACCAGTGATATCGTCTAGTGTGTGCGGGTAGGTTGCTGGTGACTTTTGTCGCGGGCAACATGTCACCCGAAATTGGGCACTGCTCTACTTCCAAGCAACTACTTCAAAATAAACTGCAACCGCCGCAATAATACACACTGTACACACTGATGTAAGCTGGATTAATTTTAAATGATAAATTTTCCTTGATTATGGGACATGTATATTCAAATTGTAGGTGTGTGCATGTAAGGCCTGGCACACACGAGACCATATCGCCAGCGATTGTCTAGTTGCCAGTGATATTACTGTGGTTTTTGGAGGTGGGGTACACACGGCAATATCACTGTCGACTAGTCGCCAGCAACTGTAGGCGTGGTTCCACACAATCAAGCTAACCTTTATACATTAATGCACACACACACATACATGTACATGTACCATACACAGTGTGCGCTGAAGTTAAAAGAGAGAGCGTATTGCAAATGCATGTACATGAACATGCCCAGATGTCCATGCACATTGGCGACACAAGCACAGAATGTCCGACCCTACCCCCCCTGCAATGCTCACCTCCATGAGCACATGGACCAGCCGCTGCAATCAATATGGAAAACACAAACAGTGAGATCTCCTCTCTGAGCTCCTCCAGTGGTATGTCCAGCCACTCATCAGCACCCTCAAATAGGATCTCAGGGACCCTGCAAGAATCAGATACATGTACAGTGTACATGTAGTTGAACATAACTGCACACACACACACACACACACACACACACACACACACACACACACACACACACACACACACACACACACACACACACACACACACACACACACACACAAACAAACACACACACACAAATACACACACACACAGATACACACACACACACACACACACACACAACACAATAAGCACACACGTTCACCCACACAAACACTTGTACACACATACATGTACAGTACACAACACAAATACACAACAGACTCCCGTACACAAGCACACTCATGCACACACATGCAATTTGATTTCCTCTTCCTCCATGCAATGTTGTTTCACACAAACATACATGTAACATCATCTGTTTACTCTTAGCTAGGCACGTACATGTACAGGCTGTCCCGCAAAAATTCACTGAATAAGAAAGACAACTTGCAATTTAACTATCGATTAATATATTACATAACAATAACTCAGGAAGAAATGATGACATTACAAGTATTGTTTCGTGTTTCATGTTTTATATTTCATTATTATCAATAAATTGACACAATAATAATATTTATTCTCACAATAACTGTAAAATTAAAACATCATGATACAACAATACAACACACTAATAATTCATACAATACATATGTATGAATTATTTATTATCGCAATAATGTAATATACAAGAGAATACACGAATGGAAATTATTATTGATATGCTACTACCTACAGTACTTTACCTAACATGAACAGTTTACAGAGAGCGGGATAATTATTATTACACTTGGGATTGCTTCCGTGAAAAGGGACCTAACGCATCTTTTTTTCAAGATTTCTAATTTAATGATATTCTAGAAGTCTGAAATGTCCTCTACACATTGCCTCTTACAAACTGAGAATCGGAGTATCTGTCATGGAGCTGCAAGGTGCTGAATATGTAATTAGCCATACATTTCAACGCAAGCGCTTCATTTCTATTGCGCGTACTGGAATTTTAACGTATGCACTAGGTCCCTTTTTGCGGAAATGATCCCACTTTTAGGTAATGTAATTAAAATACACACATATAATTTACACACACAGAGTTACATGTAGCTGTCCTAACATATATGTACATGTAATGGATGGGTGTACATTACCTGTAGTCAACATCAGTGAAATACAGCTTGACAACTAATGCAAACAAGACTGTGTCGATGAGCTCAGCAACAATACGTTTCCACACAGGAGCAATCATGACTTCGTAACCTGAGGAGTTGAAATAAAAGAGCTTACAGAACTTAAACATTAAAATGGTCTGCACACAGAACTCAAATTGACACATATACACACATGCACACACGCACACACACACACACACACACACACACACACACACACACACACACACACACACACACACACACACACACACACACACACACACACAGTTTCGTTCTGCACACTAAGAAATGCACTCACATGCTCACACATATGCAGATCATAATCTCTATATGTACATGTATGTCACCAATGCTTTGTGTTGAGTTCATTGAGTGGGTGAGACATACATCAAAAAGTGACCCATTGCCTCATGCGAACTCTATGGCGGCCTACACAAGTAGTAATGCTGTTTACTGAACACTTGTTAATCATGCAAGCTTTACCAGGACACACGACTAGTGTCCAAAAATCATTGTACAGACTATATTCCCCTTGTTGACAAAGCGCGCGCGCGCGCACACACACACACACACACACACACACACACACACACACACACACACACACACACACCACACACACACACACACACACACACACACACACACACACACACACACACACACACACACACACACACACACACACACACACACACACACACACACACACACACACACACGATCCACTGGCTTCTTGGCTTCAAGAGGCTGGTGTACCTACCTCTCAGTAAGTTCAATCTGAGCAACAGTTCCGGTCTTCGTTGGCGTTCTGCAGGGTTCGCATTGTGTGGTGGAGGTATATGGGCGGCGGTACGACCCATTTGCTGCACAAATTGGGCCCACTGCTGTTGCTGCTGTTGTTGCTGCTGACGCTGCTGCTGTGCGTTAGGCAATTGTTCTGTACTTTCTGACGCTGTATCGCGGACCACGGCAGGTGATGGATAACCAGAAAAACAATTGGCAGGGTTTGTCACCGGAGATCCATACAACTGTGCCGCTTGACATAGCCAGTACTGTTGCCACCATATGCTCCAGTAGTACCAATTCACGTAATCAAAGTTGTTATTGCCCCATGGATATCGATTACCAGTGCTAGAGCTTTCTCTTCGGTCTCGTCCATTGTCCGCCATTTTAAGTGACGTAGGTGCTGCCTGGGTACGAGAAGAAGGTCATATGAGTACAACACTGGGGGTTCTACAGGCACCGTTATTGCGCCAATTCTTTTGTTCACACTTGTTTTACAAATTAGGCACTCGACTTACATGTACAGCGTTAAACAATTGCTAATTATTTCAGTGGTGCCTCTATGAATTAATCTGTTAATACTTAAACTTCGTCATAACGGCGAGAAAATTACATGGTCACCGAGTCCTTCTTAACGAATGGAAGTGTCACCCATTCACCCGTTAGTTTAGTCAGGATTTCTGAATGTGCATCCGTCAATACGAAATAAATGTACTACATGCAGTCGAATCAGCGCACGTGAAATAACTAGGTCTATGCATCACTTAACCTCCTCCCAAAGCCGTTGCATTACGCGAGGCACATTAGTCCTATTATACATGCTATTCGATCACTTATCACTTATAGTGACCTACATAGCTACATGTATACATGTATAACTGTTCCCCATCGTCAAAATGATTGCATTAGTTGTTTATGCATAATAGTGCAAATAAAATAATATTCATGCAGTATTCAGTACCCCTCCCCCCCCCCCCCCCCCCCCCCCCCCCCCCCCCCCCCCCCCCCCCCGAATATTTTATCCACGTGGGGGGATAATTTGTGCTGGTATCTTCATCAAGTACGATAGTATATTTTAACCTACTCTGGGATACGTTCACATCAGTGTACATGCATGCCTTGGTGTATAGTCCCCTACTCCCCTTTTGTCACTTGGATATTTCCGTAAAAGCTGTGCACCAACATGGTGGACGTGTATTACTTTATATTGTGTGACACTGACGTATGTCAGGGCAGTCATATGACACATGAAATGGTGTAGTGTTCAGTAATAATGGGCAATGTATCATGGCTCAATGTTAGCAATGCATCCTTAAACATCACGAGCACAAAGTTGAAGTGCAATAGGGACATGGTATACCAACTGTAATTGTATCAATTTCACTTGTTCAATGTGCTATATTTTTTCTGGAACCCCCCACCCCCCCCCCCCCCCCCCTCCTAAAATTTACATGCATGAAATTTCATACCAATGACAAACAATGAAACCAGCTGCGCAGCACCCACATCTAAGTGCATCTCATATGGTAGACCTTCATCCATGTGATTCTTGGACTATCATCAAATGAAGTAAATTTTATGGGAATATGTAATTCCAATGCACATGGATGTGAACTCTTTTTTATGAATTTTGAAAAGAGAAAACTGGTTGAGTGGAGAACCCTGCTACTAGGACTTCACTGCAACCCCCCAAAAAAGAACTGCAGGAGAGCCTCTAATTCTGTTGCAATACAGGAATGATATGGATATGTGCCGTTCAAATTTAATACAAACTTATATTTTACTCTGACCATTGCCACGTGTGAAGCGTTTCCATAAAATGAGTGTAGGAGCTATGTGTTGAATTTTATTTATCTTCACAGAAATGCAAGTGATTTCTGAACATGGAGACGCTTCCTATTTTATTTTTACTACAATTAATTCCAAATACCTGCACCTTAGCCTTGCTATTTCAACAGTTAATCTCCCACTCCACATCTTCACATGCTTGGTCAACAAAATACAAAGCTTGCGGGTATGCCTGCCACACCAAGCGTTGATGAAAATGATGTGCAGCCTAGGATGTATGTCAAACACACAAGAACATTGCTCTGAATGCTATTATTAACATAAATAATAACCTGTAACCACCACATACACCCTGGCATACAATGCACTGCCGGACACCTACCATTGGACTTGGTCACTGGCCTGAAGCAGAGCACCCGATACCTAATAGCCCAAGGGATTGATATGTCCTTCCTGTGTCAGGACTCGATGCATGTCCTCACCACCAGCAGATCCAGATCCACAAGGGTTTGCTGTGAGGTCATGGTAAATAGATCACACATACCTTCTTTGGTTTCATCCATGGATCATTAGGGTACCTAGGAGTAGACCCACCAATGCTGCTTGTGGGTATTCAGGACAAGCCTCCTTGTCTCCACTGCCTGTTTGGATTCTGCACTGTGTGCAGGCCACATGATTAGACAGTTTATACACGCATATACACTCATGTACCTGATAACTTCACCACCACCACCACCACCACCACCACCACCACCACCACCACCACCACCACCACCACCACCACCACCACCACCACCACCACCACCACCACCACCACCACCACCATCATCATCATCCATGCAGCCACATTTCTATGTGCTCAATGAACATAACTAAAGTGAAAGACCATATGGACATCACCACAATGGTGTGAGGCAGGCTTAGGAAAGACCTACATTTTATACAATGCCATCAGTGGCAAGAGCAGCTTACTCCAGGATTGGTCACAAGATAGTACCCTTCCACTGTTGAAAGGTGGTGTGACATAGATAAATGTACGGTATCTATACAAGTGATCATGTGTAAAAATAGGGTCATATGCATACAGGGTAACTTCAGACATCATCATCTTCTGCATCACCATCATCATCCTCTTCATAATAGTCACTTTCACTATTTACATGCTCACTGTCTAACATGATGCATCATCTGGTGACACCAACATCCTCCTACTAAAACGTGATATAAAGTTTCTTGGCTATACTGACTTGCAATCACAGGCAGTCACTGAAATGAATCAAGTTGGTATATAATGTACATATTCCACATATTGTGTACGAACTGAAATGTTTTGGCCGCCAATAAATTTGAAATGCATGCAGGGGCGTAGACCGTTGAGTTATCGTTAGAAGGAAAGTATGGCTATATAATTGCTAGCTTGGTCGCATTATCAAATCTCTTTATTTAATTCTTTACATCTATGTTGCAGGATGATATGCTTATTTGCAGGTGGATAGTAAATTGTTCAAATTTAAAGGTTTCACTTGAGTTTCGAATGTTTCAGTTACACACCTAATGCTTTATGTACTGATAAATTTGACACCTATTTGAAGGCATGTGAATGTACGAGACAATGTAATATTACCCAACTGTATTCTATAACATTATCATTCACTGCAACAACCCCCCCCCCCCCCCCCCCCCCCCCCTCATAACAGTTAAAATGGCACAAACAAATGAATCATATTTAAAAACACACTATCAAGTATATTGCATACACACAGAAACAATGCCCGAAGCATGAGTCCTATTGATTGAAGGAACTAGAATGCAAAGTGTGTCTTCTGCTCCCCCGGTTGAAGCGGAACAAAGCCGGCAGAGACCAAGCTTTATGAAGGACTGATGTTGTCTCAATGACAATAGGGACAAAAAATGAATGAATTAAGAAAAGAAATATGACAAGATACAACAGGTTCAGACAATTTCTGGACAAATCCATCCCTACTGACGTGTAAGAATAATATGATGAAACATTTCAAATATTGTGTCATATGCATCTGACATAGCTGGTCTTCTTGGCTTCTATAACAGGACAATTTCTTGACTTGTAACATCACAAGCACACTGACTGTTTTATACAATTAGCCGGATGCAGCACTTTGGTCACATTTAAAACCATTACTCCATATCAGAGGTAACACATGCATATACACGTGTATGCTCCGCACGAATCAGGAATTTGCGCAATCATAGAATTGCGCTGTGCAGTCTAGGGATCCTTACTTTGGCGCGCAATCCAAGGATTGCGCACCGTATTCCAGGAGTGTGAACGTGATCTGTTGGAACGCTGGAATACGGTGAGCGATAGATGAACAATCAAAAAGAGGTTTTCGAGGAGTTCTGCAAAGATACTGTGACATCAAAGGAAGCCAAACGATTTCCAAAGCAGATCATTATCAGACAGCTCAAGAAAGAAAGGGATGTGAAAGACTACACTCCTAAGTTCAGGAATTGGGTGAAGAGCAAAGGTTTCAGCTCGTATCCCATTCAACTCTGGGACTTAAGGATGTGCCTTGTATACCTGCAAAAGCTAATGTAAGTGGGAAGCTTTACATTTAGCTTGGCAATGCTAGATTTTAATGAAAGCAGTTCATAGCAAGTTATATTTTGCAGAACTCCAATGACACCGCTACTCTCTCTGTCTGGAAGCGTATTGCGTTTGTGGAGGACTTCTATGACGTCATCCATAGAGTCCATGCAACAAGTAAAGGCCATTTTGGCACACAAAAGACAATAGCTGAAGTGGGGAAGTTGTTTGAGTGTTTACCCAGATCTGCCATTGACAAGTATGTAGCCCTATGCCTGCATGGTGTGTCACATGCGGAAACCACAGACAACAGGAGCTCCCTTGAAACCCATTGAATCATCAGGATTCATGACAAGAGGGCAGGTAAGTACCTGTCAGTAGTGCTAAAGTTTTTTAATATAATCCAATGTTATCAACCCCCCTACCCACCCCATGTGTAGTTTGATTTAAATATGTATACGTTATGTGGATATCCATTGATTTTGTGCATACAGATGGATCTCATAGATATAATTCACTGTCCAGATGAGCCATACAAATCGACTGGCCACTACATGACCACTGGTCAAAGTTCCATGTTCTCATTGCCCTCTGCCAAAAATCAGCTGCTGAAGTGGCTCTTAACCTTCAAAATCAAGTGTTCAGCTACCTAGGAACACCAAAAATTCTCCACTCTGACAATGGCTGTGAGTTTGTGAATAAAATTGTGGCCAGTTTGTGCAAGGAATGGCCTGGAGAATCACTATTGTCAATGGCCACCAAGAAATCCAAAGTGTTAGGGTCTAGTTGAGCAGGGCAATGGGACAGTGGAGAAAATGCTGGGTGTTCATCTGACACAGATACTCCTCCTTGGCTGGAATGGCTCACCATTATTCAGTGTAAGTTGCTCAATTGTTTCCACATATGCTTTATTTACATGGGTATATGTGTGCATAGTGTCTTTTCATGTGCATAGTATATTGGACTTTACCCAAATCATGGATTATGTCTTGATATTCAGATCACTTGAACACAATTTTTCATCTGGTCATGAAGACCACTCCTTATGAGTAGTTTGTGGTCAGCCTTCACGACAAACAGTCTTTCCTGGTGTGAAGTGTGGATCCAACATTATAGCTCCCTCCAATTCATACGCTCAGCCTCCTTCCAAATCAGATGACCAGTCTCCCTCCAAATCAGATGATCAGCCTCCCTCCAAATCAGATGACCAGTCTCCCTCCAAATCAGATGACCAGTCTCCCTCCAAATCAGATGACCAGTCTCCCTCCAAATCAGATGACCAGCCTCCCTCCAAATCAGATGACCAGTCTCCCTCCAAATCAGATGACCAGTCTCCCTCCAAATCAGATGACCAGTCTCCCTCCAAATCAGATGACCAGTGGCGAGGTGGCCGGGGGGGGGGCAATTGCTCCCCCCCCAAGCGGGCCTTAAAAAGGGGGTGCCAAAATGACGATAGGGGCGCACGAGCCGCCAAGCAAAATAATACGAATCGCTAAGCTGATGAATTCGTTATTATATATTTATGTAGTACATTTAGTAATAGAGTTGTAATTAACTAGATCCAGACGATAAATATGAAATTTCGGCTACCTACACTGATGCCATGAGAATCTACTACACGTGTTAATTGCTAGTTTGCTACCAGCCTTTGTCATGCATTGTTATCGTTAATCTGGTTATCGTGCTTCTCAGAGGGCACTATTGTGCGCAACGCAATGCTCTTTAGTGTCCTTTTTGTGATTCCGTATTCTTACTGTTTGTTGATTCTTTTCGTTGTTGAGCTTGAGTTAGTTGCAGTTGGCTAGTTGAGTAGTTAAGAGACGTTGTGTGACCTATTCCCCTGGTAAGCCGCACACACTATTGTTCGATCTAGTTCTATTGGCATTTAGTGGCTAAATTTGAAACAATTTGCGTTCAACTGACTTCGACATGTCATTGGAAGGCAAATCACGTAAGCGCAAATCAGCAGCTGCTTTTCGTAAAGAGAAAAAGGCAAAAATTGATGAGGAACGAAAGCTAGGCTCTTTTATGCTGAACTTTTTGCAAACCACCGAAACTGACACGCCTGCAGTCCTTGACCTCACTCGTGAAATTGTATCGATCCCCCAGCAGTGATCAGCCTCCTGGATGATCAGCCTCCCTCTGAATCGGATGATCAGTCAGATCCTCTGAATTGGATGATCAGCCTCCCTCTGAATCAGATGATCAGTCAGATCCTCTGAATTGGATGATCAGCCTCCCTCTGAATCAGATAATCAGTCAGATCCTCTGAATTGGATGATCAGCCACCCTCTGAATCAGATGATCAGCCTTCCTCTGAATATGGTGATCAGCCACCTTCGAAGTCACATGCTATGATCAGCCTCCAGTCACATGCTCAGCCTATCCCTGAATCAGATGATCAGTTTCAATTCACAGTAGAAAATAAGCCTAACCCCCCCCCCCCCGCCCCCCCCCCCCCCCCCCCCCCACAAAGTATAGTCAAAGCCAATACTTCGCTAACTTTATCTGATAAGCACAAAAGAATTAGAAAGCAGGCAGATGCGTGTTACCGGCAAAATGCTATGAGGATACAACTGAAAAATGCCAAAGGAAGACATAAGAAGGTATATCACCATATTACTACTGCTATGAACTTGGGGTATGTGAGTGTTTGCATGTACTAGTGCTAGCGTATGTGCATGTTATTAATATGCAGATCCAAATATTCAATGTGGGAGATTTTGTCCGTGTTCGAATCCTAAGGATTGATTGGCCATCCACAGGCTCATACAGACTGCCATGTGTGATTGTAGAATGCTTAGGAGAGACATTTTATCTCTATCATTTAAAGTGAGTTCCAGTGTATAAACCATGCAGTGAATTTGCAAATATACTATGCCTCCTAAACTTGAAGGAGCAAATTTGGTACTCTCAGTACCTGGTGACTTGGAGTGTCATGAAGGGGATCTGGGACTAGACACATAAGATTGGAAGGCTCTACACTGTACCTAGGTTGTCACTTAGAGTGGCAGCCATTAAGAGCAACCCCAAAATGATTTCATGGCATCTCGTTGTCAGTGCAAGACTGCATGTACAAGAAATTCATGCAGATGCACAAAAAAAACGTGAGGCATTTGCACAAGCAAATGTCACAAAGGTTCAGAATGCCAAAATCAAGCAGGACAGGTTGCCAAATTAGCACTGGGGAGTACTAAGAGAGGCAGAAAACCAGGAAAACACCAGGTGTATATGTGTTTGCATGTAAGATGGTTTCTTTACAGCTCACATTTACTCTTGCTCTTCGTCAGAATTGGATCCCAGCTCTTGATTTGCATCAGTTTGACAAGGATGTTATCATGAATGGAGGATTACTAAGTGACAGCCAGCAAGCTTCTATCACAACAGTTTCCAGCTGTTCATGGAATTGAGCTGTTCATGGAATGGAATATACCCTTTTTAGTCAGTCTGGTGACTTTGTATCCATCATGGACATTTGTAAGCTGCATGCTATTATATATGTCTGCCTTGTGTAGCTTAATTAAAACCTACCTCAACATATGAATCCCATGGAATGCTGATTGCTTGAAAGTTTTATGTCTAAAGCATGTGACCTTTTTTCACAGCTGTACAGATTCACTTTGTGAATGAAAACCACTGGGTAGTGTCCTCCTTCATTGATGGAGTCATTAGTCTATAGAACAGCCTCTCATCTACCAATATCAGTGCTGAATTGGCAGAACAACTAGCGAGGATTTACGGCCGATTCTGATGAGGATGGTGGACTGACAGTTCATCATGCTCCTGTGGAAAAACAGAAAGGAGTCTCTGACTGTGACACATCTGTAATAGCCTTCGCTTATCATGCTGCTCTGGGAGATAATATGCAAACAATTACTTTTGATCAAGATAAGCTGAGGACGCACCTTGTAACCTGTTTTGACAAGAGAAGTTCAGCATCCAAGGTGAAACGGACTTGCACTGAAACCATCAGTGGAGTTTATTAATTGTGTCTGTCAACTGCCAGGCTCTTATGATTATATGGTTTGCCTGTGACAGATGCAGCAGGTGGTTTCATTACGGGTGTACTGTGTGAGCTTTGTAGCTTCACGCGTGGGTGATTGGTTGTGTAGTGACGTGGCCGCTCATAGTTCTCTGTCACAACTGTTTCAGTTTGGTATCAATATGAACAGAATAATATTATGTGCCGGCAACAACATACACTACAGGTAGTGATACAACTTCATTATGCAATAATTACTTTGCGGGCCCAAGGTAGATCGTGCTGCGCAATCCTATGATTGCGCAAATTCTTGCTTCGCGCAGAACAGATCACGTGCGCAATCCTGGAATACGGTGCGCAATCCTTGGATTGCACGCCAAAGTAAGGATTTCTAGATTGCGCAGCGCAATCCTAGGATTGCCTGCTTCGCGCGGAACATATACATATACGCATGAGGTTGAAGGTTGTACCATCTGTTAATTGCTTTTTCCTCAGCCTTGCAAACAAATGCATAAAAAGAAGAAATGGTAGAATGACTCACCGCAACACAATTGCTTAATACTACCAATATGAGCTTGGAATTTGTACTGAGATCTTTATGAAGGAAGGAAGGAGCGATGGCTAGCACATCGTAAATCACAGTAGAGCTAGTAAAGAGTGCGCACTAATGGGCATATCAGATATTCACAGCCTTGGTTAACACAGTACTGGGCAGTTGCAATCTGTAGATCCACCTAAATCAAGTTGCATGATTGGCACAGCTCAGGTTTGTAGAATGTGATGGGCTACAATAGGAGAAGTCATCATGTAAGGTATCTGTGCAGTTCTGTGCGGTCCTGCTGTCCTGCATTTCACAGCTGATGCTATTCATGATTGATAAGATGTGCAATATTTAGATAGTGGTCTACAGCAGAGTCATGTTGTCTAACCAAGTGTAAACATTCTCACCACTAATTGGCCGCACTGTTCCTTTTGCAAATGCTCTGAGTGTGTATTCAAAACATGGTGCTAACGATGCATCACACTGGTCACTGGTTGATGAGTGCTGATCTTATTTACAATTCATTCATTCCCAATTATTAGGTATCCCTGTAATGTTATTACGTGCCATTTAATGGCATTACGCTAAGGGACACTTTCTTTCTTAGCAATATTATAACAAAAGCCTTATAGGATTGAAGCTACATTTCACAGAGACAATAAACTAGCATTTGTCGTTTTGTGTTAGTTTTAGCTACAAAGTTTGTCATAAATAGAAATACACTGCATGAAAATCTGACTATAATACCTAGATGCCTCAGCAATGTCAGTTGGTTTATAAAGTGATGTTGTAGGGAATCAAGTGGGAGATGGTACAACGATCATGACCCACAAATACACATGATAGCAGAACATATCAATGTAAAACCAGTTTTACAGCAAAAGCGAAAACAGCCCTACTGGAGGAGGATCATCCTGACTATCAGAATCATTGAAACAATATGCTTAAATACAACTGTGGCTGTTACTAAGACCTCCTGAAGTAGGCAAAGAACTACAACTAAAGTTGAGGACAAACCTCTACGTCTCAGATCTTCATGTCACATAGGCTCTCTTTGTGTTAGTTGCAAATACATTCATGTACTGTACATTCATAATGCATCTTGCCTGTATGGGATTCCAATTGGTGATGAACTTTCATATCCCCTAGCAAATTCTCTCGTCTAGCTGTACCCGGTCGTACACAAGGATAATGTATATTGAGTGACAGACACCCTTTAATTTGTATGCACGTGACTGACAATAATTATCCTTTCTTTTTGCCATAGCTTCTGATCAAGTTGCTGCAAGCAAGCACATAGTGGCAGTTATGTACTACTATTCAAAGAGTCAGACATGGAGTAGATGATGTTTGAAGTACTCAGATTCAATGAATTCATTTTCTCCCATTTGTTTGACATTGCTTATTCCAACTAGTTGTGATATGTTTATTCATGTGCATTGAATTGGACATATGCTCCCTTTTATGACTGTGTTGCTTTAGATAAATGCAACTGATGAATTCCGAGTGCACTGTTGATTTAAACTAGCGGCGTACAGAAGAAAAAAAAACAAAGAAAAAAAAAACACTGCGCATGCATGCAGTCGGGAGAAAAACCAGTCCTTTACTCTTTCTTAGTTCGCACGTGTCAAATGCCACGCTGTCCCCTAGACCGAAAATTGCAATGCCTAAGGCGCTTGAAAATTAGCGTGAATTAAGGTACAAAACTGCATAAATAAGTGTTGCTTTTACGGTCCGAATCATGTATGTATCATTTGAAAATAAAGAAAGATATGGGACAGTTTCCGCGAAAATTGTCCCATATACTGCTATTCTTATAGTCAGTTAACAATTATATTAGCGAGTTTATACTACTAATTGATTCATATGAAAGCACTTAAGCCTTTGTAGCGCGTCCGCACTAGTCCCAGCAACAGTCAGTAACCAGAATGTCTCATACCACAAACACACAGGTATATATATATGCAAAGGTATATCTAGATCTTTCTAGATCTTTCTAGTGTGCGTGCATGTCATGTGCTTGGTTAACACCAGAGGTGCAAAGTAACTGGCACTACAAAAAGTTCAAAGGAATCAGGCATAAAGTAAGGACTCATACCACAAGAGCACTGCTCGTTGCTATGGTGAGCCCACAGGTGTTGTGGTTTATTTTCGGCACAAATCACATTCCATTGTTTGTGCTTAGTAATAGCATTAACTTATATCAATCGATACCGCCAGGCTGGTAAAGAAGACTGAACATTTCTGGCTGTGTAGGCTACAGGTACGTTATAGCTTGGATACTTGAGCTATATAATATTAATATTCGTGGTTACAGCAGCTACTACTCCTGTTACAGAGGCCAAACTCGCGTGCATGTCGAGGTGCTGGATAAGTTTTCGGAGTGGGTGTGAGGTTTGTTTTGTGGGTTGACCCTACGGCAAGGAGATTGTTTAAAGCAGGTCTTGTAACCAGATTTATTTTAGCGCTTCCCTTGCCTTAGTGCTACATGTGAGGGATATGTTATTAGCCTTGTGTATAGCTCACTCTGTGTCTGTGTATGTGTCTGATTAGTGGTTTGGCAAACTTCATTATCCTAGCAATAATTTATACTGATGTGTGCCATGTAACCGATTAATGCCGAGAGGCGCATATTTGCATCCAATATGCTTTTACGGTATGTGCATGCTTAGTCTCAATCGGGTAGTTTGTAACAGGTTTAGCACATACATGGTACCAACCAGTCTATTTATTCGTACCGCCAGGCTGGTAAACAAGATTCGAACATTTCTGGCGGTGTAGTCTACAGGTACAGTGTACGTTATAGGCATGGTTACTATATAGCTAAGGGATTGAAAAAAGTATCACGTGAAGCCATTGAGCTGAGCTTGCGAGGTATTTGTGGAGCCGTTATTGGGAGATCGCACCTCGCCCCCAAGGGCTGACACCTCCTGTAAGCCCCCAAAGGACCAGAAATGTGTATACAAGCGTTATGTAAAGGACAAATGGTGAATTCTGCACATCCTTAGTGTCGTGTAATGGTTTTTAGAGCGCTCTTGAGAAATGGGAAATCTATTTCAATGAGTATCTTCGTTATTGACACGTGCTTGGAAGATAGGAGGGTGGCTTGGTATAGCTCCTATGTCCAGGGAAGTTATCCTGGCCCAGCGGTACGTAAGCATTTTTGTGAGAAATCAGATCAGACGCGCTGTCGTGAAATCTCAGGCGTGCTATTTTTCGCCTCAATGATCCGCATGGCTTAGAGCTTGTGTCCTATTTTTGCTAAGTCAGCCTAAGTACAGTTGTCTAGATACATTTGACCAAAATTGCATTTTAATTTGACCGATAGAACCTAAACTAGCTAGGTCAGAAATATGGTTAAATCGTAAATATACAGGATTAGAAGTATTTCGCTTTGTCTAGAGGCTACGACATGACAAAAGGTCCCTTCCCGTGGCAGATAGCGTACAAGCTTTAAGGTGACGAGTACCAGGCACCCGCGGAGCAAACGCATTAACTAAGACCATTTCCTATATCTATAGTACCCATGGTTATAACGGCTATTATCTCGTGCGTGTTATAGCGGCCAAAGACGTCGAGGTGCTGATCATGAGTAAGTTTTGGGAGTGGGTGTCACTGTGAGGTATGTTTTTGTAGTTTGACCCTTACGGCAAGGAGGTTGTTTATCTCAAGAGTGATACGCGGGACTCAGGAAATAGTAGGTGGTCTTGTTTGCATCATCCCAGATTTGTTTTAGCGCTTCTCTGATCTTAGTGTTACATGTGGGTGATAAGAAGGATTCTGGCTATACATGACTGCATTATATACCTCTGTGTCTGTCTTTGAAGTGTACGTGTCTGTGGATTAGTGGTTTAACTTCATCTTGTAGATAGTCCAGGAATAGTTTGTACTGATACACCATGTAATGCCGAGAGACACATACTCATATTTGTATCACACATGCGTTTACGGTTACGAAAGATTCCTCAAGACCCTTTGAAAAATGCTAAGTTGTTATGTTTTGGCTTCAGTTTATATTCTTGAAACCGCGTTTCTGCTCCTTAAAATTCCTGATGCCTCACTCATTTAGCTTGATTGCTAGACCATGCATCAAAAGGCAATGCAATGTAGCAAGCCATTTTGATACCAATTTTTATTTCCATCACTAAGACCGTTCTATTGCTGGTCCCATCTGCATAATGTATTCCATCACCATAATATTTTTAGCCGATTAACGACGAGAGACACATTTCTGCGTCAAAGATGTGTTAACCGTTACCAAAGAATTCTTCCAGACCCTTTGAAACATTATACCAATTAGAAGTAATTCATGTTCACGGCTATTATTGCTGCTACATCCTCTGCTGCCTCATTTAGTTGATTTTGGACAACTCTACCTTAGTTAAACAAAAAATATTCCCGCATTAATCGGTTAACTAGGGCTCTCCTCATGTACGAGGCTTCCACTTGAGGCAGTATAACTCACATGTTGTAATTAATAGCGTGTATCTTATTGTAATGCGTTTTATTGGTAATACTCTTTATATTAAAATAAGGCCGGCACTGTATTATAAAAATAAAATTCATCTACTCCTGTCGTGGCAAACGTGGTCCTACCTAAAACTAGTCTGGATGGTGATAGCTAAAATTGGTCCGCCCGATGTATGGGGAAATCAGCACCCCCAAATATTGGCACTTCCGTTCCAAATATCCTAGGATTTTAGGCATGGCCATTCCAAATTTTCTATGGTGTATTTGGAATCCTTTGTTAACGCATCACCACAAGTCCGTACAGAATCTGAACATCTTTTACATACTGATGCTCTTATTAATATTAATCTTCAGGAACAATATTGTGTCGAAGCTACACAAAATATTCTCCGTGCACAAACTAGACAGAAGCTACAGTATGATAAAACACAAGCCAGTGGGTGAGCAATAAAAAAAGCTTCTTTTCTGATAAGGATGTCACCATCAATGGCTTACTAGTATATGAAGAACAGTGTAGCAGCATATCATCACAGGTTTTAGAAATAACCAGAGCAGAGCATAATGATATTATAAACTACCACCTGAAGTGTGTGGCACAAGGAGAGATGTGCACTTCTAGGGATCACTCCCACTGAACACAGCCATCAATGATTGCTGTGTCCCACTGCCCAGTAACGACAGCTAGTAAAGCTCAAACAGATTAAATTGGATCAGATTTGGAGTACGAGTGGGATCTGATCTGTTTGATATGGCTAATATTTCATCTGATGTAGCAATCAGATCCATTGTAACAATCTGAATCTGAACTTTATAACCAGGTATCTGAATATCTGAAAACATTTAGTTAGTTGATGCACTTTTAAGGGATTGTGAATTCTTCCACCTGTTGAAAGATAACACATGTATGGGTTCTTAACTTGCAATATAGCACATAATCACAGAAAGCAAGGAAATTGGACAGCTTTTGTGTGCAATGTCTAATTGGGTCACAATAGTTTCATGCAGAACTGCGTCTACTAATCACAACGTACATGATCCACAATTTAAAAAAATCCTATGTTATCCTCCTTGAATCCCGAGATGATTGTATGGAAAGCTATAAAAAATGATCAAGAATGTAAACTCTGGACACTTTGACTATGGAATTGGAGGTCATTGAGCAGCATCATTTCTTAGCACAGCCATTTATATATATGCAAAATCTGGGGAAATAATCACATGGCTCAAGCATTCCTCACTGGGAACTAACACAGGGCTACATAAAGAGGAAGGCATATATATAACTAAATTTAACAAACATTTAACTCCTTTACGCATGAAATCATGCAAGAAGGAATTTATCCAAATATTGCATCTCAACAAGAACCGTTGGATAACAGTATCAACTTTTGGGTGTTCACCTTCAACTATTAATGCATAATTCACTGCATCTAAAGCTGAGCAATGAGTTGTAGAAAGTGTGGCAGATGCAAAGTATTGTGATGCGCAATGGCAAAAAGAAAGCAGTGATTGTGGCCTTTTGCCATTGCATTTGCTGTATGTCTTGCAATTGAACAAATCCAACAGATTGTAGTCTTGACAAAGACACAATAAGACCTCACCTAGTAGAATGCATTAAAAATAAAACATGCATGTACCATTTTTCCTATGAATTTTGGCACCCCCCACTCCAATGTTTCTAGGAAACTCAGCATCCCTTTAAGAAAATAGACATCCCTTGGTATACCCTTTTCTCTCCTAGGAATTTTTTTGCATCCCGCCCCCCCCCCCCCCCTCCCCCTCTCTGACAAACAAGCTGGGATTTATACCAGATTCAAAATATTCACTGGCTTTTATTGGCAAATAGAAAATGGAGGACCTTTCCAACGCTATTTAAAGGGCTGCTACCCATTAAGTCAATTGCTCTATTTGAATAAATGATCTGATGCATTAATAGCGAGCAGCTGCATTCAATGAAATAGTGACACACAGCTTGCATGGATGTTATATATATTTTTTCAACTGCAAGAAGTGGATTCTGGAAATTCTTAACACTGGTTAACTTTGGCTAGCTTCACAACCATTGTTCAATTGTTTTCTTGTGATCCATTGTGAGGGCAACTCCAAACAAATTCTGCCAGTATCACTGCGTGACATAGTATCGTATGCAGTAATATGCAGAGTTTGCCCACGCCATGGTATGCAGATACATATCCAGACATGCACGTGTGCGGACCAATATACATACTCGTACCTAGATACGTCAATGTCCAGTGCAGTGTGCAGATGGGTATTGTTGGGGCTAAGTATCGGCTGCGTATCGCACCCATATCGCGAGCAGCAGTTTAGCCCGTAAATTACGATAGTGCGCAATAAATAGAAATATAGGCCGTTTTAACCACACCCATGAAAACGCATTCATATGAGTGTGGCTACTATAATTACCTCGACCGAGTCGCGTACTCACAGGTAAGTTATTGGATCCCTATAATCATTGTAAACTTCTGATACCTACATCTGTGACTATTTCTAGCGGGTGTAGCCTGTAGGCCTATTTGAGTAATTAATTTTGATATCATTATCTGCGCATGCTCGATTTTAAGTTTTGCACGTGTTGGTCATTAGTGGAGGTGACGACGCACGATCGAGCAAAGGAAACAAAAATAGGCAACTTGGTTGAGTTCCCAACGAAATAGGAGGAAAGGAAAGTTGGACTACTGGGCTATCTGTGGAGACAGTACTAATAGAGCCGTTCCCAACGTAAGAGAAATTGGATTGTTGATTTTGATCACTATATAGCTGACGAATCAGTGAGGTGCAACTGTGCAAGATAAAGAGTTTCGGACAACGCGGGTGACAGGCGGAGGTTATAAAGGCATACCAAACGGACTTAAGCAGTCTAGGCCTGGTAAGTTGTGCGTGTTTACACTGTAGGTGTTGCTTGTGTCAAACCAGGACAAGTGTGTGATTCAGTAGATGCAGTTAGGCGGCGTTTCAAGTTGTCACAAAGGTTTACATGCTTACGTCATGTTTGTTCTCTTCAGCACAGTGCCGACCAATAGAACGCCATTACGCAAAGAGCATAGTACGTTGTATATGTGCATGTGGATTATGTGCGCGTGCCAATAACTTCAGGGTCAGGAGATATTTAAGCGAGTAGTACATCGAGACTGAAAGGGTGGAAGTGACCAACCCCGGCAAAAGAAGAAACGCAGGTACAGAGTAGGCATGCTATGACTTTCATTTCTGACCACAGCTCTTGAGCCGACGCCAGGGTGTACTACGGCCAAATGTAAACGTTTCGCTGCATTGCCAACCAAGGGGATGACGACGATAGCATTGTAAAGCATAAGCTAGCTACCACCGCGGTCAGAGAGTAAGTAAATGCTGAGTTCTTTGTGCATAACCTCTGTAATATTTTAGCGTGTGCTAAGGAAACCGTCGACAAGTGCCGCGAGAGTAGTAGAGGCTCGTGCTCGCCTTCCAAGAGGCCTCTGCTAGGCGGAGAGTGCCCTTCTAACTACATCAGGAAAATGTGATGGAGACTTTGATCACCAGCTTGAAACTATACCTGTTTATTTTTTGACCAAGTAGTATTTCAGCTGTAATTTGATTAAAGTTTGCCGTTAAATTCTGAATTATTGCTGGCGTGGTTCAGGGTTTAAGCACTAGCCTTCAAGTATGCAGAACAGAAAATGGATTTGAAACGATTCGAATACATGACGTGTACAGAGTCTGCACGCGTTCATCTGAAGTATGCAGACAGGTGATGACGAATATACTGAATCCATATGCAGACCGCGATATCATACGTATAAGCGAAGTGTTCGTTCTGAGACGTATACATGGCGCCGCATTCGTGACGTATGAAAAACTGCCCACGTGTCGAGTGCAGACGAGTATCGATTAGTATGGGTGCAATATACAAGGCTGCATACGGTACACTGTCGCGCCGTGTATGTGGCTCAGTTTGGAAGTACTAATCTTTAAGTTGCATAGTTAGGACTATAATCTCTTCTAAAACAGTCAAGTCCTCCAAGACCATCGTCTGGAACATCATGGATTCGCCCATAACCATCATCTTCTCTTGAATCATCATCTCCAGCAGAACAATCCATCAAGTTGAACCTAATCATCATCTTCTCCAGGACCATTTACTGTTATTGAATGATCACCTTCTCCAGGATCATCATCTGTTACTGAAACCTCATCTTCTTGATGACTGACTATCTTCTTAGCACTACAATCTCTTCCTCTGCTACATGTAACATTTACCGAACAAATAACACCTTCACTATTTACAGAACCATAATCTGTTTCCAAACTATCAGCTTCTTTAGGACTATCACCATTAACAGAACAGTTATCTCCTACATAACTCTCCTCCAATGTATTGGAATTGTTATCTGGCGCAGTTGCATGGTGAAAGGTATGGTGCAAGATGAACCCCATTTACACTCTTTAGGGTTTTCAATTAGTGACAGGAGGTACATACCTTTTCCAAAACTTTTTACAATGATGTATGGTCCATCATACTTCTTGCCACCTTTTCTATTTTTTCTTGTAAAATCATTTTGTTTAAGACTTTAGCTCCTGCTTGATAAAATTTTGGGTTTGCATGTGTCCAATCATAATTATGTTTTTGCTTGGTGTGTGCCTTTTCAATATTGATTTTGGCATATTCAGCCATAGCTCTGTCAATATCTGAATTATCGAAATCAAACCAAGGATCATAATAAAGACCTATTGGTTGTATTTTTATATCAATAAAAAGAGTTGTTTTCCTCCCAAACATCATTTCAAAAAGAGTATAAGTACTGATTCATGATATGGGGAATCTCATGAGAAAAGGGACCTTACGGATATATAAATCATAAATGTATAAAACACAATAAATCGTGTGCGTTTTTGATGCGCTATATCTTCCGAACGATTAGTGCTATTCTCTTGAAATATTCAACCCTTACTGGTACACCTATTGCCTACATGCGTAGCATTTTTTCATATTCAACACTCTTTCCATCCCATATGTGTGGTGGACAATAACCCCACGGGGTAAATATTTAAGAATCTTCATAGCCGAGCATGATACAGACTCCAAGTTCGCCATGCGCACGTAGGAGTCCTCCCCCTACTGTATTCTCCAGATCGTTTGAGTTTTTCTTAGCCGTTATGGAAATACAGACGACTGAAGTTGAACTTCTTTTCAGCGCCATTTCGCATTATTGCGGCGATGTATGACATCACGTAGGAGTGATGTCATACTTACGTCTTCATTATCGTCGTTACTTATTTGCTTTGGGCACGAGACTACCTGCTCCGTTATTAATAAACTCATTGACGCTTAGTAAATTAATACGAGACTACAGCACTTGCTTGCTTTTGTGTAGTGCAGTCACTGCTAGATAATTATGTATCGTTTCATGAATACACGCCACGGGAATATAGTCTTGGAGGATTGAAACGACGTCCACAGGCCAGCCAAGCCTCCTGTTCTTCGTCACGTGATCCGAATGCCAGTGTTGAACAGGTACTGTATGTGTATTCTTTCATCACAGCTAGGTCGGGCATACCGAGGACATGCAGCACGTACGTATGTTAATCTAATAGAATGCCACAAACACGTTCACTGTGCATACATGTACAGTGGGGCTCTGCATATGTGTGTACATGTGCATATTTGTTTATGTACAGGTATTGGTCAATGTATAAGTACTTGTGAATATGAAAGTATGAGTATATGCCATTGTGTGTATGTAAGAGTAGAGTACTGTATGTGTATACGTGTGTGTGTGCATGTAGGAGTATACAACTGTAGGAGTACTTTATGTGTATGTGTGTATGTGCAGGTATCTGTGAATGTAGGTATATGTATGTAGTACGTATATGTATGTGTGAGTACTGTAGGAGTATGTGTGGATGTATTTGCGTATCAGTGTACAATATGTACAATACGTGTGTGTGTCCAGTTATGTGTGTATCTAGGATTATGTGTATATGAAGGAGTATGTATGTATGGATGGATGTACAAATTATTTGTGTATGTAGATATGTGTTGTAGGAGTATGTGTATATACCTGTATAGAAGTGTGTGTATATACAAGTGTGCGCATGTAGGAGCATTTGTTAACGTAGGAGTATGTTTGTCATTGTGTGTTAGAAGCATGTACTGTATGTGTATTTGTATACATCTGTGTATGTACATGTAGGTGTATGTGTGTGTGTACAAGTATTTGTGAATGTAGGTATATGTGTGTACGTATAAGTATTTGTGAATGGAGTATATGTGTGCATGTGTACTCTAGTAGAATGTGTGTATATAAAAGTGTGTGTATGTACAAGTGTATGTGCATGTAGGGGTATTTATGTATGTATGTATGAGTACATGTGGATGTATGGGAATGCATGTTTGTATGTAGGAGTATGTAAGAGTACTGTTGGAATTTATGTGTATGTACAAATATGTGTGTATGTATACTGTATGTGTGTTTGTACGAGTATGGGTAAATGTATGTGTCATGATTTGTGACTTGTTCACTTTATGCTGGTTTAGGATCACAAACTGGAGGGGATTGGGGAGAATCACAGCATGTGAAGGCGTGAAGCTCACTTGTAGTCTGAAGGATAACCCTACTGCTAACCTTCAGGCACCACCTCCTCCCCCCTACCTGTGGCATTCAGCTACTCGCCAGCAATAGCAAAGGTTTGGTTGTGGTATCAGGTGTCGTACAAGTATCCCCTGACTGGGTAAGCACGTGTTCAACTGAATTCAAACTCTGCAAATATCGCCACTCTCCTAGTGACATCAACTGTTTATCCATTTATCTGTTTAGACAGTAGTAAAATACATAAGTCCAGTTGTTACAGGTTATTTGGCCTGCTTGGGTGGAGGATGTTTTATCTTGGTGTGGGTATACAGTGCACTTTGACTCCCATATTTGTTGCCACATGCCTTACACGAAAACAGCAGTTCTATTTCTGACCTTTTTCTTTTCTTGTTTCCTGATGGTGGTTGGCTTACTTTTTCTTGGCAGCTGGTCTCACTCTCCTCTTTCACCCCTCCTTCGTTTTTGCTGTGAGGTATGTTGTGTTTGTTTCGTTTGTGCAGATAAAGAGCTTGATTGCTGGCATACTTCTTCTCACACAATGGGCACACATACACCAAGTTCAATTCTGCTCTACATCTGCGTATCCTGCCAGGTTTTTGTCCGTCCTCACTGTCAATGCATATTAAGTCTTCATGTTCACTGTTGACAACAGGTAGAAAGGTGGATGATGGTCCAGGTTGATCTTCTTCAAGATGTGTTGAAGCTTTGTTTGCATCATCTGCACTCTCCATAGGGATTGCTTGTGGATTGGGGCACACATTGATCACCTTTGATTTGTCATGGACAAATTCACTGACGTTATCATACAGATACTGTGCTCTTTGCTGTGTCAAGCCTTTGGGTAACACAACACGTGGCATTGTCCCATCTCTGTATGCGTATTGAATGCTGCTGACTGTAACCCCATCTTTAAGTAATGACATATCTCTTGGTACTTGATCTGGCCACAATTTCATTTTAACTATACCCGGATGTTCTTTGTCAAAAATAAAAGTGTGATAGATGGAAAACCCAGCTGGACGTACAAACCACTGGTCCAGAAAAGCATTCCAGTTGTAATATACCCAATTCTGGTACTGCTGTGGCACACAGGTCACATTGCACCCACACTTCTTCACGCACTCAACAAGATCAGACATATCATCGACATGGTCTTGTTGTCGGTAGTGTTTTTTAAATATTCCAAAGTAGGAATCTGGCACAAATTTTGTGTGACCAGGTAGCATGAAATTAAGTTCAACTCTGTCATGCTGACCTGTTATAACTCGCCATGCCAAGTACCACAACATAGTAGAGTTTTTATTTTGGCCCACACAGTTGTCTGCCTGTAGTGTTACACATTTTTCTCCTACACTATGAAGCTTCAAAAAGGCATGTACTTGGCTTACAACTGACATTGCTCCCTTACCTATTTTCTCTGCCTCGTCAATAAGAAAGAATACTTGTCTTTTGAGTGGCTCACAGCACACACCAAATACCTGTACCTTCCGTGGCGTCCTGAAGAAGTAGTGACCTCGTTGCTGTGAGCTATAAGGGATGGCCACTTGCTGGCAATAATCAAATGAGTACTGCATTTGAATATCCAACATAGGTGTTGTAAGGGGGCGTGGTGATGTAAAGCTTTGCAGGACTTGGTCACGATCCCTCTGGCTCAGCATTCTCCATTCTCGTTCAGCTGTGGCAATGTTGTCTATGTAGTGGTCACGTAAAAGCTTGGCAGAGTCACGATGCTTGTTGTACGTCTGGTTCAGCTTTTTTCTCTGTTCATCTGACATACTGTGACGCAGTGTGACCAGAATCTTATCACAAGTGTCACAAAGGTCGCTGCGTGATGCCTGTTGTGTTATGTCTGGGCAATGTTTGTGCCAAAGTGCTGCAAATGTATTGTAGCATACATATTCCACTGGAGGACGTGGAGGAGGAGGTGTTGGTGGATCATTTAGGAGAGAATATTGCCTCTTCAGACCAAGGGTAAGGTAATGAGAAGGTCGGAGAGGTGGTGATGGTGATAGTGTGGAAGTCAGAGCTCGTCGATATTCATTGTAAACGGTTTGCATACTATTACTGCTGTCCAGGATAATGTTTCGGTGTTTACCCTTCAAACGACCAGGATCAGGTAATCCATTTGTGTTGGCATACTGTTTGATAAAATGAACAACTTTGCAAGTGTCATCATGTGACAATGCATGATGAGGGGATCTGCCAGTATTTCCATGTTCAACACATTTCACGTCTGATTCAGACCCCACCTGACTCTGCCACAATTTGAGACACTTGATGCCGATACCAGCGACTGCACAAAATGCATCCCTACAAATGGGATGTGACCAGCTAAGGCGATACCTGAAGGTATTGCGGACACGTTGTTCACCTTGACGATTGCAACTAGAATCATCCCTTATCATTGCCAGCATTCCAAGGATTACAGCCTTTTTGGTTTTGGTATCTAAGGCATGTAAAGCATGTGCTCTTTTCCATGACAACTCTGTATCCTTTGCTAGGCAGTTCTTTCCACAACAGCCCCCTTTTGTAATGTAAAGATTCAGGAACGTCTTCTTTTTGCTTTTTCCTTTACTTGTGCTTCTTTCACAATCCAGATCTTCTGATGCATCACTCTCATCAAAATTCTCCTTCCAATATTCCTTTCCCAAATCTTCCTCCTCCTCACAAAACTGTTCATGCTCCATCATCCCCTCCTCTTCCAACTCCTCACATTCCTTGTCAGACTGTTCCCACTCCTTGTCTGATTCCTCCCACTCCTTGTCAGACTCCTCCCATTCCTTGTCAGACTCCTCCCACTCCTTGTCAGAACTTTCCCACTCCTCCTCAGACTTGTCCCACTCCTCTGACTCCCACTCACACTCTTCCTTCTTTTCAAGCTGCGCTTGTATTAAGTTGTCTGATAGTTCGTTCAATTCTTCTCCCACCTGTGACATTGCATCCTTTGGTGCAAAGATGAGACAAAAGTTTCAACATCAAGGCAGTTAAATGATAATCATGCTATTGGACGAACACTTTGGCATTACAACTGTGTACAGTATAATGTGTCAATAACGACGCAAAGAGCCACCATAAAATTGCAACGAATCATGAGAAAGGGGAGCCGGAAAATTGTATGCACACTTGTAGTGGAATAAACGAACTTGCTTTGCATTTCATGACAAAATAATACAACACTTTGACATAAGTATGAATACATAGGCAATGGTGACCGCGAATTTCGGTTTGATAGTTATCATGTCCGCATGGGACCAAGTATTCAGTACGGGAAAATACATATCTATTGCAGCATACGCATAGCATGCATGTCGCTTACCGTGTCCTCGCTAATGAAAGCAAAAAAGGGTATAGTTTCAGACCGGAAATTGGCGCTTAGTTGGGGAACCTTATTAATGTATGTGATTTGCATGAATTTTTGTATCATACATTGTTGCGGAGGGAGAGGATCGTACTGCGGTACATGCAGCGCTCCGAATAGGTAACTAGTTGGGAGAAATTAATATAGCGAGAAACCTAGGTGTTCATATAGCGATCTGCGCTTCATGTATCCATATTGATTATTGTGCACTGGCCTTGTACAAATCACTTATTATTCATGACTGAAAGCTTCCAGGTCGCTGTATGAAAACAACTGTCAATAGCAATTGTTAAAGGCCAGTCGTGATTGTATTCACGAATACATGCATGAAAACACTGAGGTCACGCTATGAACACCAACAGTTGTGTCAAGTCGTTTCCCTTCGAACGTGAGCTGCATGGTAAAAGTCTCCGCTACTGTAAAATTGTTGACATTTCTACTTCTGTTGCGAAGCATGAACACCGCCAATTATATCGAGCGTGCATTGGATCTTCTTGGGATCGCATTAAAACAGACACTGAATGAATCTTCAAGTAATCACTGTAAGGCTTATAGAACAATGATATTGATAGAATCAAATTCGAGCAAAGCCCTCAGTCTCAATATTACACGTCTTGTATATAGTGCTGAAGAAAGAAATCGAACATCAGAAGGTCATTATTGAACAACTGAGAACCAAAATCACAAATCTGGAAGCAGAAATTGCTAGGTTAGCCACAGTAGTAGCTTCAACTTGATCTCATTGGTATGGTACATCAAATCAGTACAAGCATTCTCCGTTCTACTTAGATTGGATGTGCCAAAAATTGACAAATGGAAAGAACAGTGTGCATGTTGCAATCATGATCCCATGAGTACAGGTATGTGTTCCATGTGCTTTTCATGCACTACTAACACTTAATCAGGCAATGAGAAAAACACACATCTATTGGCCGGTTTGTGTGTGTTTGTGTGTGTGCATGTTTTTGTGTGTGTGTTTGTGTGTGTGTGTGTGTGTGTGTGTGTGTGCGTGTTTGTGGTGTGTGTGTGTTTGTTTGTGTGTGTGTGTTTGTGTGATTGTACATGTGTTTGTGTGTGTGTGTGTGTGTGTGTGTGTGTGTGTGTGTGTGTGTGTGTGTGTGTGTGTGTGTGGTTTGTAAACTGTGCTCTTTGCATTGTAAACTGTTATTTACACTGCAATACCAAGGGAACACATGTCATGAGGGTCTCAGTGACCAGGCTCGACCAGTTGTGATAGAGGGCATACCATCAAGTGATAGCCAGTGTTTGCTAAACGACTTTGAGTCCCAACCCCCATCTCCAAGGATAGACAGCTACTCACATCCAGCAGAACCACCTACCTCTGTTTCAGTCATCCCTATAGTGCAATGTACACAAGTGTACAGTCCACTATTATTCACAGAGGGGGACATAGATACAGAGGAAGAGGAGGACCTTCCTCATGCAGATATGGGAGAAAGGGAAATGGAAGATTTGGCTACAATAGAACATGGACAGGACTCACTGAATAAGTGAGCTACATAACGTTGATGAGAATATATTGAATGCACAACATTCAAAATTTTTTGTACACATATAGATATGCTCAGACAGTTGCAAAACGTGCAGGTCTTCCTGCGTACAAGTTTGCTGCAACTATACGTAAAAAATGTGATAGGGACAAGCTTCATGCTAAGCCATGTCCTGAGTGTAGAAAGGTATGTGTATAAATTCATTGAGGCAGAATTTTAGGACCTTCATGACATCACTATGATGCCATTAACAGGTTCACTTACATGTACATGTATAACAGTTATCTGCTTCAGTGTCCATGTATGATTTTTTTCCCCTACCACTTTCTCTTCTATAATATCCTTGTCACCTTCTCCAGTGGTTTGCAGCTGAAGATGGCATCCATGCCAATCAACGTGACCACATGAAGAAAGTGTGCAGACACAAATATCTGTATGCCCCCCCAGATAGCGATCCTCGTATCTGGGAAATAAGTTTCCCAAACAGTGAGGAATGTGAACGAATAATGGAACCTCGGAAGTGAACAAAGCTGATGTGTATAGTGTGGTAGCTTGTGGATTCACTTTGGTGTAGGTTCATACATGCAGTGTGTATGATTTATACTGTATGTTACCCAAATGCATCATGCAGTTAGTACACAATAGCATACATCAGTAAGCTTGACATGCTGTACCACATGTGAGACGTTAAGTATCATACATGTACATCAAGTGTACAATTGTCATGGCCAAGGTAAACAAGACATGCTTGAGTTACCGTTCACCCCTACCCAAAGATCGTTGAGGTAGGTGACACAAATTATTCATTACACACATGAATCACAAGGACATACAGTACACAAAGCAATGGATAAACAGTTGATGTCACTAGGAGAGTGGCGATTATTTGCAGAGTTTGAATTCAGTTGAACACGTGCTTACCCAGTCAGGGGATACTTGTACAACACCTGATACCACAACCAAACCTTTGCTATTGCTGGCGAGTAGCTGAATGCCACAGGTAGGGGGGAGGAGGTGGTGCCTGAAGGTTAGCAGTAGGGTTATCCTTCAGACTACAAGTGAGCTTCACGCCTTCACATGCTGTGATTCTCCCCAATCCCCTCCAGTTTGTGATCCTAAACCAGCATAAAGTGAACAAGTCACAAATCATGACACATACATTTACCCATACTCGTACAAACACACATACAGTATACATACACACATATTTGTACATACACATAAATTCCAACAGTACTCTTACATACTCCTACATACAAACATGCATTCCCATACATCCACATGTACTCATACATACATACATAAATACCCCTACATGCACATACACTTGTACATACACACACTTTTATATACACACATTCTACTAGAGTACACATGCACACATATACTCCATTCACAAATACTTATACGTACACACATATACCTACATTCACAAATACTTGTACACACACACATACACCTACATGTACATACACAGATGTATACAAATACACATACAGTACATGCTTCTAACACACAATGACAAACATACTCCTACGTTAACAAATGCTCCTACATGCGCACACTTGTATATACACACACTTCTATACAGGTATATACACATACTCCTACAACACATATCTACATACACAAATAATTTGTACATCCATCCATACATACATACTCCTTCATATACACATAATCACACATAACTGGACATACACACGTATTGTACATGCACATATACTAATACATTGTACACTGATACGCAAATACATCCACACATACTCCTACAGTACTCACACATACATATACGTACTACATACATATACCTACATTCACAGATACCTGCACATACACACATACACATAAAGTACTCCTACAGTTGTATACTCCTACATGCACACACACACATATACACATACAGTACTCTACTCTTACATACACACAATGGCATATACTCATACTTTCATATTCACAAGTACTTATACATTGACCAATACCTGTACATAAACAAATATTCTCACATATGCACATGTACACACATGCAGAGCCCTACATACACACAGCCATGCTGCAATACACGGAACATGTATTGCAAATAACCAACACCCTTATATGAAACTTATACATCACACACTTTGCATGTCAACCATTGGGTCACGAATTGTTATGATTGATCCGTAAACCAGTTGGGCTCTCGTGTGACCATTTCAAGAAGGAAGACACGGGACATGGTACACACTAGTACATGTAATGCAAATGCACGAGGTGTGTATACGTACATGTATGCACAGTGAACGTGTTTGTGGCATTCTATTAGGTTGAAATACGTACGTGCTGCATGTCCTCGGTATGCCCGACCTAGCTGTGATGAAAGAATACACATACAGTACCTGTTCAACACTGGCATTCGGATCACGTGACGAAGAACAGGAGGCTTGGCTGGCCTGTGGACGTCGTTTCAATCCTCCAAGACTATATTCCCGTGGCGTGTATTCATGAAACGATACATAATTATCTAGCAGTGACTGCACTACACAAAAGCAAGCAAGTGCTGTAGTCTCGTATTAATTTACTAAGCGTCAATGAGTTTATTAATAACGGAGCAGGTAGTCTCGTGCCCAAAGCAAATAAGTAACGACGATAATGAAGACGTAAGTATGACATCACTCCTACGTGATGTCATACATCGCCGCAATAATGCGAAATGGCGCTGAAAAGAAGTTCAACTTCAGTCGTCTGTATTTCCATAACGGCTAAGAAAAACTCAAACGATCTGGAGAATACAGTAGGAGGAGGACTCCTACGTGCGCATGGCGAACTTGGAGTCTGTATCATGCTCGGCTATGAAGATTCTTAAATATTTACCCCGTGGGGTTATTGTCCACCACACATATGGGATGGAAAGAGTGTTGAATATGAAAAAATGCTACGCATGTAGGCAATAGGTGTACCAGTAAGGGTTGAATATTTCAAGAGAATAGCACTAATCGTTCGGAAGATATAGCGCATCAAAAACGCACACGATTTATTGTGTTTTATACATTTATGATTTATATATCCATAAGGTCCCTTTTCTCATGAAATTCCCCATATCAAGTATTTTATACATCACAGATTTTTATCCCAATCATTTTTCCTTACTGCACAAATTTCAATGACATTGTTTGTACAGTTTAATTAAATCTCTCGACTAGACCATTGACCTATAGTACAAAAGAGCTTGAAAATGATTTATTATATAAATTATATTCATACAGATTTGTACAAATGCAAACATCAATAAGATATTTAATATTTGAAAATGAAACACGGTATTTTTTGTATGTTGACACCTACTCAAAATTATAATTATGCCATTTAATTATGTAGCTAATGGCATTATAAAGGTGTCATGTATGTATGTAGGACAGTAACGAATTCTTTTGTATCATCGTTTAATTTAAAAAAATGTAATACTCAAGTCCACCAATATAATATTAAAAAGGAAAAATTAAAGCAGATACAAAATCCTATTAAGTTGTCTTAAATATTATAGGTTACAGTGCTCTCTTGCTGACCATCAGTGCATAATGTATGAAATCATTTACAAACGATTCTTTTTACTTGCATTACAATCAAGTGATGGACCATAACAATTGAGCCATAACTGTGTATACTATGTCGCTGTGCTATCACAGGCAGCAAAATTGCAGACAGGGTCGCAGATCGGATAATATAAAAAGTATCACACGCTGTTAGAGATACTATCGCTTACAGAATTGTACAAATGGTGTTTCCGATAGCAGACATTTGTATTTTGCATCTAATAAATCCATTTAATTGTAACACTTAATATACCAAAATAAAAGTTGCATCGCGGGATGGTGACCACGATCGCATCATTCTTTGAGAGAATTAAAGTATTTCCTCGCTAGACATAGCTCACATATCGGATTTTTTTCAATTTCAGTAGTATACGTTTTTTGCTTCTATTGTAATCGTGTAAACCGCAGGGCATCGTGAACAATGGCGAGAATACATGTCACAAACAAAAAGAGATACTGCAGTATCACTGCAAACAACAGAGTAATTTGAACTGCGTCGCATTGCAAACAGACCCGGGGGTGTCAGTGTCACAAACAGCACCATCACGACAAACCTGTCGTGAAGACCATACTGAACAGCCTCGCAAACAGCATCTCCGCGAGAAAAAGTGCGTCAAGGGCAGCAGCGTCGCGAAAAACAGTGTCACCGCTAACAGGGTCACGAACAGTAGAAATAATTACTTAACAGCGGAGCAAAAAGTATAATGATCAGCGAAAAAATTATTAATTCGTGTCACGAACAACAGCGTTGCCGCGAACCAGAGTTCCAAGCACCCTGCAAGAATCAATGATGATGATGGTGTGATTTAATCTACTGCGCCGCCTGTGCAGCTCATTGTGGTGACGCCTGTAGCGAGCTTGCGCCTCCACAAGATGCTGATGAAAATTAAGAATCAATGTTGAGTGGTAGAAAGTTTTCATACTTCTTCGTAACGCCACAAGTATTTCTGCAGGCATGTTTCAGGCTAGATATGCTGCAAGCAATAATGTTTCCTCCGTTATGGTTTAATAATGCATTTGTTTACAGATGCAAAAGTGGCCAACAAGATTAAGCGATGTAGTAGATTATTGCGGATGTCGATTATCATTGCTGTGTACATAATGATGCAAAGAAAAGGTAAAAGACTTCAACTGGTTAGCTCACATGTCAATATTTATTTATTTTATATGTTTTTGTTGATATAGGAACATTGTTTACTTCCATTTGCAACATTTATTTGTTATCCAGTTTAAAAGTTTAAAATCATTGTTCCAAGAATTTGAATGTAGTATTGCTCATATTTAGGAGGTACTGTAACTAAAGCTACAGGCAAAGAATGGTCAAAAGGTATTATGGTTTTTATTTATACAATAACAAATATAAGAATTCAAAGCTCTAATTGAATATACAGTAGAGATATTTAGCAAAATTACTTGGAATTAAATATACTACATCATTGAGACAAAATATACAAATATCACTACTAATAATGTTATGGCTGATAGGTGTGATTATAGGATTTAATGCTGGTATTGCAAATTGAGAAAAAAACTAAGGCTTGGAGTGCAATGTCATCTACAGATGTAGTATATGAAATGAAAGAAAAATTTCATTGTACAATATAATTATTTACATTACTATATTTATAGGAGCTGTCAAGATGGAGCAACCTCTTCTTCAACTGATTCCCACCAAAGCAGTTGACTCAGTTATCCATGACGAAGTACCAGCTAACAACGTTTCTAGCTATGATTCCAGCTGCGCGTGGATCACATTCGCAGAAGGTGATAATTATGTACAAGGAGCACGGGTTCTGGGGCGTAGCCTCCTCAAGTCAAAGTCCAGATTCAAATTGATTATTATTGTGCCCCACTCTCACTTCAATTATGTTCAACATTATCTCGATGAAAATGTGATCTTCATGGGAAAAGATACAGATGCTCTCTATACCGACTTCGGCAGCACTCAGGCATTAGCCAGCGAAAGATACAAGCACAGCATGAATAAGATATATATCTGGACCTTTCTGGAATACGCGAAGGTCTGCTGGCTGGATTCTGACTTAGTTGTGCTGCAGAATATCGACAAACTCTTCGACATTCACCTTCCTGCTGCCTCAGTTCCTGCGATAGCTGGTGCGCGTGGCTGTACATGCAACTCGCTAAAGAACTCCAAATTGTTCACACGACCAGAGGCTTGTCCATTTCTTCATTTTGATCAAACATATGTGAACGCTGGCTTGCTTGTGACTAGACCGTCCATTTCCGTTTACCATGATTTACTTACTATCAGTTACAACTATCCCTTAGCAGAGCAAGACGCTTATAATAAATATTTCATGGAGAGAGGTGAAGTGATCCAACTAGACACCAAATATAACTATTTGAACCACACCCCACTCTCTCATCCAGAAGTGCCAATTCGATGTAGTCAGTCTCATCTGGCAACTTATGAGGGCATTAGTGTCTTTCATTTTTGCTACGGAAAGCCATGGGAGAGAAATATTTTGAATATGAATAATGATATCTATGATTACTGGATATCATTGTCGAAAGAGCTGTAAATCATCAACATACTATCTCATTGTGATTGCAGTGGTTTACTTTTATGTAACAGAAAACATCATTGCATGATGTATGAATGTATGTATAAAATTTTTATAGCAATAGAAATCGTTAATTTATCTATAACATTTCTTAATCGTGATTGCAGTCTAGCAATAAGCTATCCATTATAGCACCATTTTTTAATAAACAAGAAGTCCAGGAGCACATAAAGACACGTATACAACAACAACGACAGACTACAATAAACGCACCCAGTGCGCATGCGCATGGGCAGTGATATGAATGCACATAACTATAGTAAAGTCATCTCCATGCATATTCGATCACTGGCTGACTAGTACTGTTGTCTATATGTATCTAAAACAACCAAGGATTCATAAATGACAGAACCACTTACAACACTGTGCTAATCATAGGTACACCTCAAGTACCCACATAGCTATCTAACTGTCCAGATACTACTCTCCGGCCCATGTTACGCAATCCCCCTTTTGTTAGGATCGTATTTGTGTAGCAATAATCTGGTCGCCGTCTTTGGCGCTCTGGATAACAAGAGGAACAGCTTCGAATTGCTCAACTACTGAATTATTCCAAGCAACTTCAGGTATCGTCATCACGATTGGTATGTGATTCAGTAGCAGCCATCAGTCTGTAATCTTCAATCAGCTATGTGTATATGTTCCGCACGGATGGTTAATTTATCCGGTTGATCAACCGGTTATCCCGATGATCAACCGGCTGACCGAATGCATAATGGTGGTAAGTTATCGGACGGTTGAATAACCGGCTGTCCGGTTGTTTAACGGGACAGGCAAAATTGTCAACCGCCCATCCGGTTGTTTAACAAGATGATATCGAATTGAAGTAGAGCTGTATCTAAGGTGCACAACTTTCCAATCTTCATTACATCTTGCCTTCATATTACGCATGCGGCATGCATATATATGCATGTGATTTGTGCATTTATTAAATTGGCAGTTCATAGAAGATATAGCTATCCAATGCGACTTATTAATGTTCAGTACAGTACTTGAACAAAACCTATTTCCATCTGAAATCTAACTGCAAGTTGAGTAGATTGAAGACCTCTACAAGTAGGGTTCTCCTTTATCAAATACTGGGATGCATTAATAATGCCATCATCTATCCAGCTATTACAAGACAGCAAGATGTCTTTATGCCATTTTGTGAGTACAATCAAGCGAAACATTGCTCTGTGAAGAGGATGTAGAACCAGCATCAATTTCGTCGCAATTTATGTCAACCTCATGTGTTGTTGCTTTCTCGTTGTTAGTGCAGGTATGCCCTGCAGGATGGCAAAGTGATGTGCAAGAGAAGCCAGCAGTTTTGCATTTGCACGTTCTCTTGCTATGACATCTATTTCTGCATTTACAATCTGAAGAGGTGATAAATAAGAATGCAATTTACTCATGGTTAAAGTCATGTACGTTAAAGTAAAATTATCTATACATCACATAAAGTATATTTATAATACAAAGAGTGGGTCCAAAAAAGGGAGGGGGGTTGCAACTCCTCCCCCTTCCCTTGGATCTGCCACTGCAAATTTATCTAATTGTATGCACCTATGTGATCAAATCCATACAATAAAAAAAAAAAGAATCTGCACTAACCTTGGTTAGGGATCTTGCTATCCTGTTGCTTGTTCTTGCAGTGGTCCCCTTTGTGGCAATGGCTGCTACACTCAGTTTCATTTTTTTTTTTGCATCTGCATCTGCAACTCTCACAGGTACCAGGTTTGCAATTACATTTATTGGCAGTGAATGAGTTCCAAGGTGACTGCTTGCTTGCAGCTTCTTTCAGTGTTACTATAGGCTAGACCTCCCATCCATCTACAGGGATTGAGTAGTCACCTTTAAAAGGCTCTAAATCATCTGCACAATAGCACCTCTGAAGTACACCTGAACTGCATCTAAGGCGATAAAGAGAGTAATGTTCACCAGTTATCTGAATGATGACACAGGGTAAGCGCAACATGTCAGAACATGTTCTGTCTATGCGAGGAATGCACAGACTCCAACAAGAAACTCTTTAACTTTATGCTGCTTTGAATATTTCTTAGTCATTCATTTTGCCATTGCTAAGTATGCGTCATTTGCCTTTTCACGAACCTTCAGATGTTTCTCAACTGTTGCTAGTGGAGTTCCAGGGCATGAGTTGATTTTATTTGGATTTCTCTTCATATCAGTGTGCTCCTTCACATCCCTGTCACCATTTTCATTGGCCTCTTCCTTGTTGACTGAAGTGACATCTGCATTGTCATCATCTTCCATGCTACCAAAATCTTCATGGTTCTCCTCCTTAGTGCCATCATCTTCCATGCTACCAAAATCTTCATGGTCCTCCTCCTTAGTGCCATCATCTTCCTTACTACTACCATCTTGAAGCTCCTTGTCCTTACTGCCATCTCCCATGTTGCCAGTGTCATCATAGTCTTTTCTACATTGCCATTCTCCTTTACTACCTATCCACAACAACTTCACTATACTCCCCTCTGCTATCCTCCTCTTTGGCACATGTGTCATCTTTAAGGTCTTCGGACTCATCTATCTTTCCTCTGAATGAAACATCTGGTAAAACCACTGACCTTGGAGGCTGCCCGAACACCAACTCATATGGTGTGTGCTTTGTGGATTCGTGAACTTGAGAATTGACTGTGTCTATAGAAGAAATATTCTCATGAATTTATATTAGCATATTGTTTGGAACTACAGACAATGTGGGGCAGCCATCTTATCCAGGGAGGTGACTTGGATCCACATTTTGCAATTTTAACACTTAACATTCGCTCTAAGGTATAGTGAGCCTGTTCTACTAAGCCTTGAGATTGAGGATGACATGGTCGACCACTCACAAGTTGGACACTTCCAATAGTTGACCATTGGTCGAAATTTACTTTTGCATTCCCCTTGGCACAAAAGTCAGCTAAGGAGATGACCAGTGCCCTAGAAAAATGGGTGTTCCCATATATCGGCTTACTTAGTATCATACAGAGTGACAACGGTAGAGAATTTGTTAACAAGTTGATTGAAGAGGTGGTGGCTTCTTGGCCTGTGTAGTATCCACTTAAATCCATCATGAGGCAAATGCCTCATATCAATTAGATCAATCTATATGCGATACATGCATATGTGTTATGTAATGCAGCATTATCACATAACATACCTGTACTCGAGAAAACAACCCATTTGCAATTATGGGCCAAAGATTTGGCTTTGTTTTTGAGGCATTCTGACACACTGAGCTTTATATAGTGTTCATCCACACTTCTTGGAAGATATGAAAATAAACTCTGAATCGTATAAATGAAAAAATGCTAGTTAATAGCTAGATATTAATGCGCCGCTTGCAATTACCCTTGCATACGTCTTCTTTGTTCCTGCATGCAAACAGTCCTTGCTATGAACCTGTTCCAGAATTTCCAAAAATTTCTCCGCAATCGCAACACTTCTATGCCCCTTCAACATCGTTCGGTCATTGGCATTCTATATAAGACGAGTACAACTTACTGACACTATTGCTCAATTACATATGTGTAGTAACCGAGGGGGCCGGGGGAGGGGGGGGGGGGGGGGGGGGGGGGGGGGGGAGGCAAGAAAAAAAGTGGAAGACACCATCGTGAAAGGATTAGTACCTGATTCTTTTCTTTCACAGAAACAACCAGGACGTCTCTTATTGCAAGTCCACCAACACAAAGCCGCTCTTTTTGACGAAGTGACGAAAGGCGCCATCAGCATCTGGAGTACCTTAATTTGAGATGGTTAAAGATTCTTTGCGCCACTTCCTTTCTGATCACCGCGCTTCTGGTACGTTTTCCATCAACAGGAAAAGAGGAGTCAATATATTCTTGAAACGACACCTTGATCGAGTCTTTCTCCATCTCTATGAGTTCAAACATTCATACGCATTATGGCATGTCCGGTTGATTAACCGGCCAACCGGTTAATCAACCGGTCAGCCGGTCAATGGGCTACGTATTGAACATCCGTGCGGAACATATATTCCAGGCCCAACAAAACGTTCTTGCACAAGACTTGCCCAAGATTACACAAGATTGGCCTAGTCTTGTCCGAGATTACACAAGCGAGGTCTTGCCCCCTTATAAGACAAGAAATGTACACGATATTTTAGTTCTGCATGAGAACATACTTGTAGTAGCATAAACAGACCAGTGGGTACTCATTGGATTGATAACCCATTTTATTTTCATCTTTCTTCATCCATAGCTATAAATGGAAATGATTATTGCATATTATTAATTATAGATGTGACTGAAACCATGTGTCCTTTGAGGATGACTCAGGCAGAAGACCCACCTGGGCCTCGTAGATCAACCAGAGGTGACAACACATCTGATGCTCAAGGTGACAGAGAGACCCCAGCAGAGCCCCCAGAAAGTGACGATGAAATGAAAATACAGGAGCTACCTGGACCAAAATAATGAAGTACTAGGTGCTGAATCTTTTGTGGCCCAATAAAAATAATTCTTAATAACACATTGTTATTAATAATAAATTGACAATTATAAACTGCATACACTACAAATCCACATCATTATTATTAAAACTAAGCACTATAATATACACAAATTCAAATCAACAGTTCAACAGCAACTATGCTACCTAAAATGGCCCTAGCCACTGATATCACTTAGGATAAATTGAGATGGCCATAGATTTCTGCAATCATTTTGGATTAGGTGGCTGATTGCAAGTAGAGAGGCTAGGCGGGAGGACACACTCTGAGCGAGTAATTTTATAACTATATTCATAATCACACATGCATGCACCTGGTTTATGTTTCCTTGAATTGCGATAAAGTGATCATATGTACGACTAGTTCTCTGCAGAAGATTGTCAAATCTGGCATGGATCGGCTCTGCACCTTGTTCCCCAAGGAGGCCAAAGCCTGCACCTGTGAGTCTTGCCCAAATACATTTTAACTGATGGGAATGGATGCCCTGAAGTGTTCCATAAATCCTGATATGGGATTATGGTTTTTCCCTTGCAGGTGTTCCGACAGTGACATTACCACCCTACTGCCCCATCCACACTCTGATGAATTGTTAGAGGCCTTCTCAAAGCACACATCGAACTGTTGGATAAAACCATTGTTACTCTCCTGAGGCACCATACTCTGATCCCTCGCTTCACTGGCTTCAATGGGAAATATTGCTTCAAGCTTGACCTGCCTTGGGAAAGGGGATCATGGCTTCATCCACTGCTATTTCTTGTGACACGTTGCAACACAGCTGGAGAGTCTGTGAAACGGCATCAATAATCGATCGCACCTTCCCAAGTCAATAATTATTATATCCAGACTGCTCCCTCGCTGGTAAAGTGGAATTGTCAGTAAAATGTAAGTGGCGAGTGATATCTCTAAACCTATCCTGTGGTTGACATAGGTGCATAATTGAAGTATTGGCTTTTTTGTCTAGTAATCTTCAACTTCGGGCAACTTCACTGAAGTAGGTACTGGTATATTTCTAATGCAAAATTTTGCTCCGAGTTTGATATTGTTGATATTGCATAAAAGAGCCAACTAAATGGTTTAAAATGATATGTGCAACATGGTATTTGTCTACGTATTGATACAGTTATAGCGATCCAAACTTCGAACTTTGCAAGCTATGCAGTATCATATACAAAAAATGTGATGGTTTTTTTTTGACTTTGCTGCAGCGCTACAATGTTTAATATGATTACACCAAATTGTTGCTACAGGTAATGGACCTACATGGGATACAGTGTTATGCACCTGTACAAATGATATAGTCAACTAAGAATACATATAAAGTCATTGTATAACATCTAATGAATGTAACATGCCCGGCTGTCCCTGCTGTATAAATTAGAGCAATGTCCAAAACGAATAGTGCCCAATGATGGCGTGATTAAGCTTATTGTATCAGCGCGTCGTTTTGAGCCATTTATGCACAGCCAGTATACAAAACAATCATACTGTCATATCAATATATAAGGATCCAGACATATTTTTGAATACAGTCTGGGGATATATGTATGGGATACACTCCCGTTAGTCTGATGAAAGGTTATCATGTCAGGATATTGTTCAACGTATTTTATACGCAACTCAAGTTTACCTTCGGGCAGGGTTGCCGTAGGCCAGCCAGGGGTCTGGCCTGAGGCCGGCCGGCCTGACTGCCTGGCCTGATAGGCCGACCTGTCAGGCCAATCAATGATAAATTATTCGGTGTTCAATTAATTGATACGCATGCAAGGTGATTTTGCCTCCGCTATGTCGATCGACAATTCTCCTGCATGGTCCATCATCTTTAAACACTCCTCTGCCTTCCACTCGTCACCTCAAACCTTGTCCTAACCCCGATCTGAGGGAATACGTCTATTTTCAAGAGCCAAGTTGATCCAGGAGTGTCAACGATGGAATCTACTTCCCCAACGGCTGGAAGCATCATTTATGCTATTAGCATAATGCACGGCTGCTTCGGATGCATTAAGACAATATTACGTACACTCTTGCTCAGTCGCTACACATGTATTCAATGTATTTGAAATTCTGCTGCTTTTTGTCAGTTATTAATTATGAATGATTTACAATCGTGCATTTGGTGAATGTGTAAAGTCATTTCAGTACTTCGTATTTATTGGTTGCACCAAATCCTCCGTAATAAGATATTATAATACTTGTGTATACTGAATATGATTGCAGTTGACAAAATATAAAAATGTAATTAGGAATGAAGATTTGTATAAAAATAATAGTTGATGATTGAGTTTTCAATCAGAAGTCCGCCTAACATATTGCATGATACTTAGGGTGGGCGTGGTCCGGCCTGATAGGCTAGACCCTTGGCCTGACAGGTCAGGCCAGGCCCCTGGCCTGTCAGGCCGGCTGGCCTTCGGCAACCCTGCGGCTTCGGGCATCGTGCTTTAATTGTTATCTTTAAATAAAATCAACGTTGTATATTGAAGCCCAAAAGTACGAATGTTTCATAATACGAAAACAATCTAGGTCATAGCAATAGACGCTGATGGAGTTCCATGTCGATAACGTGGAAAAAATTTGACGATTGTGTGGATGCACGCTGGGACGGTCTATGGAAGAAGTTCTCACAAGTTAATCGTCGCAGATGAACTGTTTTTGTACTTTCAATTTAAAGTTACAAAGGACAGCCGTGACGAGCAGGTCCACGCCCCCAAGTCATTGTGCAAGCACTGCAATTACAGGCTAAATCTTGTATCTAAGAAGCTGCGTCCATTGTGAGCAGCATCGAGCTGTACAGCTGGGAAGCTCAACTTGGTGTCGAATTGCAGGGTAAGAAATATGTAGTAACAAAGTATAAGTTCAAACGTAATAATATTCATGCAAGTGTGTGTCCATTTTGCGAAGCCAAATGGTTCCTAAATATTTTGGTCGACCATCGAGGGCTACACAACCGGCTGTATAGTTCCTGTGACAGGCTCCTGTGGTTTGGTAACTTTTTGTAACCGACTTAATTATCGGTTGTAACTTCTACACCTGCGGCTTTGCCTCCTATAGTTCTACAATCTGTGCATGGTGGATTAACAATCCCAATACATACCCGGAGGAGCATCAATATTTAGTACCATTCTTTCTAAATGCTGATCACTAAACACGTCGGGGAACAGCAACTGATGAGCGAGAGATCTCTTGGAAATACAAATGTTTTGTGTCCTTTTACCACGCACTCAATCGTCTCGCATAAATGCTATTTACATTGCTAGGCAACCTCGTTCCGGAGCTCCATTTCCTGTACAAACTCCCCAACGCCTCCCAGTCGTCGACGGAGCTCGCCCTGGGTAGACAGCTGGCCATAGGGGAGGGTGTCCAGATCTACCAGTTAAATGTTATACATGTACATGTACTTTGATCAAGACGGAATGCACTAAAAAAAGCAAGTGCATCCTGTCTTAATCTGATACGTCGTTGAGACCAAATTAAACTGATGCTGGCACATTGATAGGGTATACGGTAAGCTTTCCCATCCACGCTTGCATCGATGGATGTGTAAAGTGATGATGTACATTTGGGGGCATTTGGTAGTTTCATAGCTATTCTTTGTACAGATTTCAAAAAAATAATAATCTGGCTTGAATTGACCACCACAAATAACGATCCTGAAGTAGTTGCTACATTTTACTCGAATGCACTTCTTAAACTAGACAGTTAGAATCTAGCACAAAATGCAAAAACACGCAATTTTTAGTAGCCACCTTTTTACAAAATGGGATCCTTTTCTCACTAACCTCGTACTACTCTACTGTCATTCTCTTTCACAACCCTTGTTTAGCTATATATCTCCTCTCTATGACTGTCTCTCTTCTCACCACTCTCGTTCCCATGTGTACTCTCCTCCCTCCCTCTCTCTTCTCTCTCCGCGACCCTCTTCCGCTCTCCTCTCCCCACCCTCTCTCCTCCCTCCCCTTCTCTCGACCCTCCTCCTCCCCTTCTCTCGACCTTAATCTCTTTCCTCTCTCCCCCTTCTCTCGACCTCTATTTCTCTCCTTCCTCCATCTCCCCCCCCCCCTTTTCCTCCCTCACTTCCCTCCCCCTCTCTCCTCCCCCCTCGTTTCAATGGAATGAAACAGCCCTGCTCTGTAATCTCAATCAATCATCACATCTGTTTCTTCGTCAATTCCTTTAATTTGCACAACAATACCAGAGATAGTATACAAAACCAAGATATATGCCAAGTGATATAGGGGCCCAGGAAATATTTTGCCCTGGGCCCTAGGAAATTAAATGTAAATGGATATACGATGTAAGTCTGATCTTTTTTTCCAAATTCATTGTCTGCCCATTAGGATTAATTTTAACCCCCTGTGCACCAACATGTTGGCTTAAGACATTAACTAGATCACGCGATGAAATCACGAAGTATACTACTGATTGATTCATATGACTTCATATGAAAGCACTTAACCCTTAAACAAATCCTATTGATAGATATTGATAAGCTCAAAGGTATAGAGGTTTAAGTTTGGTTTAATAACATTCATCATTGCTCAGTCTCTATCGGGGCGTTTTTACAGTACCAACCAGTCGTACAGGAGAAGAATATTTCAGACCGGTATACAAACTAGCGCTACTAATATAACTCTGGTTATAGAGGCCAAAGGTGTTGAGGTGCTGGGTAAGTTTCGGGGGTGGGTGTGAGGTTTGTTTTTGTAGTGTGGTCCTTACAAGGAGGTTGCTTAGGGAACGGTTCTTCAGAGTGATACGCATGCTAGACTCAAGAAATTGTTGGTTTAGTAGCGGCGTGGGTGGTTATAAATGTCTGTATTCTTCTTCTTATACCTCTGTTTCTGTCGTTGGAGTGTATCTGTCGGATTAGTTTTTTTAGCAAACTTCATCGTGTAGATGGTCCAGCAATAAATAATACTGATAGTACCACGCCTTAACCAATTTATGACTAGAGACGCTGATTTGTATCAAATACGCGTGTACCGTTACCAACTAACTTCCGTGGAGAATAACATCGTATGAAGTTATCTGTAAGGATAACTAAAGTATGGTACAAGAATATAGTGTACCACATCATATAATCAGTCGAATATTCCAATGGATATATAAAGAATATTATGAAGAGCGCCATTGCCTTAATGGACAAGCAATAGGTATAGAAAAACAAGTTTAGTATCATTGTGGACATCGAGTTGATTTGTTTATCATTCGTCATATTTTACAATTGCTGAACCATGCATCAAGGCAATGCCGATGTAACATGCCATTGTGATACCGATCGATTTATATTTCCTTTAGACCATTCTATTGCTGGCCCATCCGTATCAGTAAGGCTTGAAATTCGGTCGTTTTAAAAACCCGGTTGAAACAAGGTATAATTGGTGATTGTTAAATGCAATAACCGGTCGTTGTTAAAACAACCGCGGTTTAAGAATTGATTATTGATTATTTTTGCATAATTAGCAGTAAATGATGCACAGTCCGCGCGCTCTGTGTTTCAGTACGAGGACTCGTCAATAGAGGATCCGGAGGTGCATTGACGTCTTTTTTTCTTTGTTTACGTAAATCTACGTCATCGTTTAGTTATTATGTAGCTATATATAAGCAATAAAGTTGCCAAGTATGTACCACAAGAGATGGATCCCTGCCTGCCTTCTTCCCTCCGTCGTTCGCTGTTATTGTTTTAGCGTGTCCAGCACTATGGCAACAATACACAAAGAGGCGCGTGACGCCACTTGCAACTCCTCTATAAAATAACAACCGGTCGGTTATGGTACAACCGGTTGAAGCGGTTATTAAGCCGAAACAGAACCGTTGAAGTGGTTATTTGTTTCTCACGATCATTAAGTAGCTCGGATGTAGTAAATTACTTCAATACCATAATTATTTACAATGCTAGGGCTCTCCTCATGAGGCTTGCTCTTGAGGTGTTGTAATTGATAACGTGTCAGTATCTTATTATATGGAACGTTCTATACGAAAATGGGTCTTGTGGATTTTATTTTATAACATAAAATCTAAATCGATATATCTTCCGACATATTAACGCTATCGGGTTCCTATTAGTAACACAACATACCACACCATTACTATATGTGGAAATCCGTTGTGGTGTCTTACACATGCGGGGTACCGACGTTTCAAGGTCCGATACCCCGTAGGGTTCAAAACGGCCACATCTTCAGGTAGGAGTGTCCAGATCGGTTCAAAATAGGTACGTATGTAGAAGGGTCCTACGGCTATTGATTTGTTCTGTTCGTTAAGTTTTGCTTAATCCGTTATGGAGATACAAGTGTGCAAAGAAATTGCATATTTCCCGGGCGTGGTCCGGCCTGATAGGCTTATTTTGAACCGATCTGGACACTCCTACCTGAAGATGTGGCCGTTTTGAACCCTACGGGGTATCGGACCTTGAAACGTCGGTACCCCGCATGTGTAAGACACCAAAACGGATTTCCACATATAGTAATGGTGTGGTATGTTGTGTTAATAATAGGAACCCGATAGCGTTAATATTTCGGAAGATATATCGATTAAAATTTTATGTTGTAAAATAGAATCCACAAGACCCATTTTCGTATAGAACGTTCCATATCATATCATTATCGTTGTACTGGTAATGGCTCTTTATATTAAATAATGTATAAAATAGCATTCAGCTGGTACTGCTATTCTGACCATTTAGATACCATTTTTTATCATCATTAAATGTAGGTCCATTAGCATGATGTTGTATGCCATTTTGATAATATCCAAGTCCAATGCGGGTTCTGCATTGTGATGGTTATATAGTAAATAAATTATTCGTTTTCACTTCTACTATATTCGATTGCTGGACCATTAACACGATGTAACTTACCATTTTTATGCCAACATCAATATCGGACATTTAGATATTGACATTATATACAACTTTTTATATTCCTTTTTGAATTCTTAATACAATATCCATAAATAAAATTACAAAACGCACTTATTAAAGTTAAAAAGACACTTCTAGCAAACCTGATATTTATAACAATGTCAGTGACGCGGCTATGAATAGACACGTCAACCGTGACAACGCAGATCATGTTTACTTAATCTGCATGCAGATGTGTTAAAACTGATGATGTTTTCTATGCTGTGTGTGATACTGTTTGCGATACTGTTGTTCAAAATGCTCATAAAGATAGTGACACTAACCTTCTATCCATCTTCCCAATCCTTTTCCAATGCAGTAACTGGAGAACCAACAAAAAATCAAACTGTGATTACAAAATGTTTTGCCTGTCGAATGGCAAGAGACAATGTGACTATGAAAAGATTGATGGCATACAATAAATGCTGACAACATGCATACATTTATAACAAGCAAAATAATTGTTGATGATATGGGCTTGCTCTGTTTTGGTAGCAGCATGGGGATTTCAATGCCAGTAAAATTTGTTGGAGCACTTGCTGTAGACTGGCCACCATCATATAGATATTGAAAATATTATTGCATCTACTGCTGCTGTCACCACCTGTAGGGCAGCTTGCACCACCACAAGTTATAAAGGATCAATTATTTATATGTTAAGTGGTACAAAGTTCTCATTATTTTTGTAGTGCCACAAGCAATGCTGTAGGCACATTGCAAGCTATGTTGCAATCAACATTTCCTCCCCCCCCCCCCCGCCCCCCTCCCCGTTGTTATATAGTAATGAATTTGTAACAGATGCAAAATATGGTCAACAAGATTAAGCGATGTATTGCATAAATGATCTCAACTTAAAATTACTAGGTTACAGACACAGCAGGTAAAAGACTTCGACTTTGTAGTAATAGTACCTCTTGAATACATGTAGGGCCAATATTACAATCAAATTCTTGAAACAATGGTTTTAAATCGGATAACATAAATACTGCAAATTGAAATAAACGATGCTCTTCATATGACACAGTTGAGTCGAAAAATATCAATATCGCTACTAATAATTTTATGGTTGATACTTTTGATTATCGGAATTAATGCTGGTATTGCAAATTGAGAAAAGAACTAAGGCTTGTGGTGCATAGTCATCTACAGATTTAGTATATGAAATGAACATTGTAATTATTTACATTACTATATTTATAGGAGCTGCCAAGATGGAGCAACCTTTTCTTCAACTGATTCCCACCAAAGTAGTTGACTCAGTTATCCATGACGAAGTACCAGCTAACAAAGTTTCTAGCTATGATTCCAGCTATGATTCCAGCTGCGCGTGGATCACATTCGCAGAAGGTGATAATTATGTACAAGGAGCACGGGTTCTGGGGCGTAGCCTCCTCAAGTCGAAGTCCAGATTCAAATTGATTATTATTGTGCCCCACTCTCACTTCAAATATGTTCAACATTATCTCGATGAAAATGTGATCTTCATGGGAAAAGATACAGATGCTCTCTATACCGACTTCGGCAGCACTCAGGCATTAGCCAGCGAAAGATACAAGCACAGCATGAATAAGATATATATCTGGACCTTCCTGGAATACGAGAAGGTCTGCTGGCTGGATTCTGACTTAGTTGTGCTGCAGAATATCGACAAACTCTTCGACATTCACCTTCCTGCTGCCTCAGTTCCTGCGATAGCTGGTGCGCGTGGCTGTACATGCAACTCGCTAAAGAACTCCAAATTGTTCACACGACCAGAGGCTTGTCCATTTCTTCATTTTGATCAAACATATGTGAACGCTGGCTTGCTTGTGACTAGACCGTCCATTTCCGTTTACCATGATTTACTTACTATCAGTTACAACTATCCCTTACCTGAGCAGGACGCTTATAATAAATATTTCCTGGAGAACGGTGAAGTGATCCAACTAGACACCAAATATAACTATTTGAACCACACCCCACTCTCTCATCCAGAAGTGCCAATTCGATGTAGTCAGTCTCATCTGGCAACTTATGAGGGCATTAGTGTCTTTCATTTTTGCTACGGAAAGCCATGGGAGAGAAATATTTTGAATATGAATAATGATATCTATGATTACTGGATATCATTGTCGACAGAGCTGTAATTCTGGAAATCATTGCAACATACTATATATACATCTCATTGTGATTGTCTGTACTGTACCGGTTCGCTTGTCTAATCATTTAGGCAATAGATTACGTCATTGAAAGATATGTAATGTGTATAATAATACTAATATAATGATTTGCTACAATTTCATAATATTAATATAAGCATGCACGGAAAACACAGCAGCAGTATTAGTTATTACATAATACTAGACTAAACACTTAGGAGCTTCATATATGTACTTCATGTAGGCCTACAGTTCGACTCTAAAATTGCATAAGTTAACCTGGAACACTGCATCTTCTGGACAGGATTGCCCTAGCTATTGACCTCACTAATGAGATATTCAACCGCCCATAAATCTCTGTCAAGACCTTTGCCTTAGGGCAGTGCAGGGAGATCGAGAGGATGAAAGCTAGTCTAGCGAAGGTGTTCTGGGCTTCTTTGCTCCAGTTCCCATACGACTCCACTGCCAAAGGAACACATACCCACCCCAGCTCCTGACACTTTGGGTCATTGGAAGAGTGCTTTCGGCACTCTGTTTTGTGAGCTGCAACACCTGCGGAATTACACGCTTCATGCAAAGTAGCAGGAGTGAGTGGGGAGGTAACAGTAACATCGAAGGCTGCTAGTTTTGCCCTATCCCATGCAAGCATCGATTAGCACATCCGCTGGACGGGGAATTACTCTGAACTCCCGAAAGGCCTTGACCAACCTCCACTCTTACAGATAGGTGAGCACGGCGACAAAACTCAGCAAAGATGTTTTGCTGGTAATAGAAATCATTTATCTATTGCGTGATTACAATATGTTCTTGCAAAATACAGCGGCCTCATTAGGGTACAGAAATCGAGAACAGAATCAGTGCCTCTACAAAAATGCACACGAGCAGTTAAGGGAAAGAATGCATATGTATGGGACAACGTGTGTGTGACAGCGTGTGTGTGTGTGTGTGTGTGTGTGTGTGTGTGTGTGTGTGTGTGTGTGTGTGTGCCATCGCAATCATTATCAATCAGGTTTATTGTTTGCCAAATTTATAACTGGTGTGTGCAAGTGTACTGCGGTGTCTTGTATGTGTACACGCAAAGATGCACATGTGCAAAAGGGTGTATGAGCCAGCATGAGTGCATGTACATGTACATGTACTATGTGTGAGCTGAATATCGTAAATAACAGACCGAAGTCAATGTAAGCTGAGTGGGCGTGGCAGGAATAAAACTTTAGCATATATATTATGATTTTAAAAGTAGAACCATTCACTTGGATCCGTTAGTTTTGTGCTATAGTTTTGCGAATTGAGAACCTCGTAACGTTGCGCGTTGGCAGTGTGCTGTTGCAAGACGCAAAAAATAACAATACACGTAGAGAAATGGTGTAGCGTGATGATCTAATCCACCTTTAAACTGAGATACTTGCAAAGTTGCAAATGTGCATTATGCTGATGCAATCTTTGCATGCTGTTGCCCCTAGCCTTGTGATATCTGTCATTGCTAGGCCTCGTGGTTTTGTGCTTGGTTAGATTTAGAGGACCGGATGTGTGTGTACGCACATATGCCCCCCGATCTCGTGGAACTTGAAATTTTAGAACAGTATAAGGGGAGGGTAGGCTTCAGAAATTAGCACACGGAACAAGTGAAATTGAAACGATTCCAGGATACGATATCCATACTGCACCTCAGCTCAGTTTAATTAGCATGTGCTTCTATAGATATAAAACTGCACTCTAGTACTAACAATCAGAATTGTACTTATTGCGCAATACCATTCTATATGTTCACAAAATTCGTAGATGCACCAGTTTTGTCCAGTTCAATTAACGGAGACTGTAGCCTGAGACAATGAAAGGATGCAGATAGCAACCCATGGCATACATTGAGCAGTACATATTACGAAGGCTTGCACAGTACGTTGTATAACATGTGATACAAGATCATGACAAGAGAGTATACAGCTGAAGCGAGTTTGTCAAAGCAATTGACAGAGGAAGATGGTTTCGTATTTCAGCTTTTAACAGCAATGAACACACATGCTGAACAACAGTACAAATCAGCTTACATTTGTAATTTGAGCTGATTGTACGTCATTCTCTTGCCTCTTGCCCAGGACACGTAATCGGCTACGGCGTCTGGAACGCGCTAGTGATATTTGTGCAGAAATGACGAATGCATCAAATGTTAGGCTTGCAAACAAAAATTACAACCCTACTGGTTGGTATGGTTGGTATTGGAGTGATCGGTACTGTGGCAGGTACTGTTCCAAATAGAGCCACGGGAAGAGAATCAGTATCAGCTAATTGCTGTAAATATACGAAGATATTGTGCTGTACTTACGGGAGCAAACCAAGTTGCTAGTAGTTGTTCCAGGGATGCAAACACAAGTCACTGAGTTTGGTGCTAACATCAGGCAAAGGCAAAATCTGCTCGTTTGTAGACATTCTGCAAATGTAATCAGCGAGGGTCACAGGACATGCTCATATTTAGATCAACGCTTTAAATAAAACATGCATGAATATCTTATTGAAGTGCATGCAACGTAATCATTATAATACCGGCGTACTGCATGAAATGGCGCTTTCATCCAGCGGTGTACCCGTGATGGCTGATATAGTACCGTTACAGTTAGCAACGCCGTTGCAAACCAACATTGCATTTATGCAATCTGTTCCAATCCCTGCTCCAACTCCAGTACAATCAAACGTTCCGGCAGGGCAAACACCATCTGATAAAGCAAGCGGTGACGTAGTGCAATTGTGGGCCATATAGAGATGTCATACCAGATATTGAGGCTATTGCACAGAATATAGCCAAGAATGGTATAATGTTGTTCGAAATCATGATGGGTCGAACGTCAATCGTTCTATATAAAATGCAATGCAATGCAAGAACAAGAGAGAATAGCAGTCAACTTTGTTCTCACCTTTGAATAGTATATGCTCCAAAGTGTTTTGCTTATCTTCTATCCATGCCTTATATACAGGTCGGATGAATTATATATTGTGCTGTTATTCGAATTTGATTACAGGTCCAAATAATTTAGATGCAGCCTATTTTGTCCTTATTTGGAAACGCTAATGGCTAATTTGGCAGCTTCACATACGGGGCGTTGTGTTTGTTTAGACAATAGCGGAAGTGATTCGCGCAATCTGTTTGGACAATTGCAGGCATCTAAACGCGGTAGAAACCTCGAGAGGGACTCTAAGTGCCCTGGGCACTTAGAATCCCACCCACTGGCACTTAGAATCCCCCCACCGGCACTTAGAATACCTCCCGCTGGCACTTTTTTAAATTTTTGAATACTCCTTTTTTTTAATATTTTAAAAATAACATGAGTTGCGTACATGATGTATTGAAGTGTTAGCTCAGTGCTCATTGATACTCTGAGTATTACTAGTACATGTTGGTCCATACTGTATATAAAAAGTTACGTTTGCACAAGAGTGGAAATTATACGTTCCAGGTACGACGTTCTTCATTGCATTTGGAGACTCTATGCCAGCATGTTTTGATATCATCGGCAAAGGCATGGACACGGTACCCACTCGTTTTGATGCATTGCAATTCAAAATATCTGAGATATTCTCACGCTGAAAATCAGCGGTTCTTTTATAGGAGCGAATACCGTCGATACTTCTGCGTCGGTCTTTGGTGCTGCAAACATTCGCTTATTCCCGGTGTGCTATCCACTTGTGGTAGGCAAATCTGACTCAGCCCCTCCATAGAGTATGGGGCGTATGAAGAGTAGGAAACGATCCCATTTCACATGCCTTTAGATCTATACATTTATATTGGATAAAGAAATGCAAAGCGTTTTCGATTTAAGAAAACGGCGTAGTGGCCTTGGGTTGGAGTAACTTCTGCCATGGTGTGTAATATATATATAGGTTAGACACTGAAACCGAGGGATCTACGTGATTTAAAATCCCCGAGGGCCCTGGGCTGTAGCGTCCCGAGTGCATGGTAGCGAGGGCGCTACTAAGGGCCCGCTCTAAATAAACACAACGCCCCGTATGTGAAGCTGCCAAATTATTAATTATTTAGAATCCCCTCGGGCCCTTAGTAGCGCCTTCGCTACCGCTCGGGACGCTACAGCCCAGGGCCTCGGGGATTCTAAATCACGTAGATCCCTCGGTTTCAGTGTCTAACCTATATATATTACACACCATGGCAGAAGTTACTCCAACCCAAGGCCACTACGCCGATTTCTTAAATCGATGCATTTCTTTATCCAATATAAATGTATAGATCTAAAGGCATGTGAAATGGGATCATTTCCTACTCTTCATACGCCCCATACTCTATGGAGGGGCTGAGTGTGAAACATACACTTGGTTGGTTAGACTTAAACGTATTTTAACGGCAACTTCAATAGCATGCTACATTGTATGGCAACTACTGTGCTGCTGCCCCTAGCGATGTGAAAAATAATTACCCTGTATATAATTACGCCCAATTATTAATTAAATTGTGTTTCAAAGTCTTGGTTTGTCGGACTTTTCTTTGATCTCATAATATAGCCCAATAATCGCAATTTTCATTTAGAACGTTGCTTCATCAGAGACCATAAAATCATCAGTATACCTTCATCAACAACTCAGAGGGTGTGGTGTGATATCCACGCCTTTGCGGCACCCCTAAGTACCGGCATGATAGATGTGGCGCCATGAAGTATAAAACATTCGATCCATTGAAGCAGCAAATTATGATGATTTTAGCAAAAAAAACTTGCAATACACACTGCATGCATATTCGATGAGGAATCACTTGCCTTGAACTGTGATATGATGACTTTAGTAACACGTCAGACGCATGCACATACCTTTAGCATGACCTAGATGTACAATGAAGGGGTTCGACTGTAAAGCTTCACAATTCAGAAATTTAATAGTCTGGTTTTCACGAATTTTGACTTTTTGGGGGGAACTACTGTATTTATTGTGCACGTGGCGCGCCGTTTAGCCAAGCATGCATGAAATACCTGTATAGTTCCAATTGTAAAATCAGTAATGTGTTTTAATATGTTCGTATATAGGCGCATGTTATAGTTTAGCTTTTGTGTGTGTGTGTGTGTGTGTGTGTGTGCGTGTGAGTGCGTGTGTGCGTGTGTGTGTGTGTGTGCGCTTGTGTGTGTGTGCAGGTGCCGTTCTTAACTTGGAATGGTTTAATTAGTCTAACATAGGTTAGTTAATACCGGTACATGTACCAACCCCGAACCATCATGCCAGCATGCTAATACGTGTCCTGCACACCGCAAATAAAAAAGGATGTATTTCACTTCATATTAGGAGGTTCTGCAGAGCTGCGTGCATGCCATCTCTCTCTCTCATCTCTATCTACTCTGCTATCTTAGCTCACGTCGCGAGGCTAGAGCGATATAGTCGAGGCGAGATTTATCCGCGATCAGTCTAGCTCTCTCTTCTCTATCTCTATCTCTCTCTCTCTCGCTCTCTCTCTCTTCTCTTCTCTCTCTATCTCTCTCTATCTCTCTCTCTTCTATCTCGCTCTCTCATCTCTTCTCTTCTCTCTCTCTCTCTCTCTCTCTCCTCTCTCTCTCTCTCCTCTCTCTCTCTCTCTCCCACTTTTCCTCGTATATTTGCGCTCTGCTATAGCTAGGGCAACATTCTTCGTAACTGTATCACATTGAAACATATTTCTATGAACAGGCTAGCTGAGGTATTCTCTTTGTTAAAAACCTGTATAAGGTAATTAAGACTGAATTGTCCATCAATTTTCTGAGATGCTGGTTTTGTTTGGTTTGCATACGTTGGGCACACTAGCTGCATTAATATTGAGGTTGCAAATGATAGGTTTAAATGACCCCAGCATTCTGAGATGACTTTGATTTGAACTTGGGTTGGGATATACAGTAGCCAGGCGAGACGCCAAATGAGAAAAAGGGTCCTGAGCCTCTCGAACCTGGTTACCATAGGTCTCCACCGCAGTTGGAACACATACCCAACCAAATTTGGCTCCCTTGTCATTTGCCATGTGCTTGGGAGATTCTGCCACCAGAGCTGCTGCCCTAGTTGCCATCTAAATTCTGACAGGCAAATCGGCACTTCTGTAAACACATCCCTCAGTTGGTTATGGCAGGTTACTGCATCTCCGCCCCAGGCCCAGTGCTCAGACAGGGTACTGCACAATGGCCAAGGGGGTAAAGAGTGGCTTTAGGACAAAGTGACCACAGGAAACTTCCTCAGGTGTTAATGCCAACCAACCCATCGCTTAATGGAAACATAGAATTCACTTGGATTCAGGTGTAGCTTGGAGGCGAGCTTCGTTAGCAATGTAAGATGCCAAACATATCACTCCCCAGCTTTCCTGACAGGACACTCTATGAAAGTGCATGGAGTAGCTGTAAGAAACCTGAACTACACAGTGATGCTATGTAAGCTGCACAAGAACAAGTAGAAAGGGATAGGTATAATATATGTTTGTTTTTTTAAAGCAGAACAAAGAAAAACATTCAAACTGAAGGATTTAAAATAAATCACTGCTTTATCAAGACCCCTTTCTTCAGTTTAGTAACCACTGGAAGGGTAAGACATGCAGAGGGTTAGTGACAGTGATAAATTAAACGACATGTCGGTAAACTTACTTGGATGCTTGGACATACCATGTAACTAATTCATGGTAATGGATTTTATGGCATTTGTGACTATACATGTATTTAAGAAGGTCATAGTTATTATGTTTACAGCAGAGCTCTGCAATGTTTTGTATTTACTGTGTGCATCGTAGGCATATGAAGTGTACAGACCACATTAAAGTAATTGGAGCAGTTCAACTAGTCTAAAATAGAAACCCATCAAACCAACATGGGTTACTAAACTGCCTTGTGCATGACTCATTACCACAACGGGCTGTACTGTATATGCATTTTGTCTTGTTCTTAGTGCGTACATGTACAGTATGATATACTACCTTAAATTTGTTGTTGTGGTGTGTGTGTGTGTGTGTGTGTGTGTGTATTAAACAAAGGTCCATCTAAAAAGCGTGAAAGAGCATGAAAACAGGCTGATTGTTTAAAATATTATGTTGATTTCATGAAATTTGTATTGCTGACTTTCTTAAATTTCGGTATACTGTACACGTCTATATTTAAAAACATACAGAACTTATTGACGAACTCTCTACACATGTATGTATGTATGCCTGTGATATGCGCTTGGAGTGTCAACAAAATTGTCATCATTTCTAGATGAAGTTTTAGCAATTTCCTCATTGAACCAACAAAATAAAGAGAACAAATGGGCCACTGAAGGTCAACTTCCGTATACTGATTGTCTACATGCGAACTATAAAGTCTTCAAACTGTGATCAATTGAAGCAGCAAATTTGTTAAGTTTACGAAGTACATACATGTACAGCTGTGTCATGCATGCAGGATCAATCACTGTAGTCGTCGATGTGGAATGCCCACCCAGCTCATTGAACACAGCATAACTCAATGCACAGTTTTCGATCCAGATATGAAATCATTATTTGAGCTGCATGCGCTGATATAGATACAGTTGCAAGCCAAGTACAAAGTGGGTGTGCTAATTGCAAAGTAAATGCATGACGTTATTAGCAAAAGGTTTGTCATTGCAGCAGTTCATTTCCACTGAAATGATTACGATGTTTTATTCCAAACCTGTGACAAAGGAGAGACATGTTATTAGTCGATACGCGCCCATCCATTGAGCACTACAGCTTGTACAGTATATAGCCCTAGTGCGAAGATTACAGGCCTATCGATTAGGGTTGTCAATAACGGGAACTGAAATCGCGTGCGCTACATGAGACTGCGCAGCGTGCAAGGCCTATTAAATATATAAATGACTCACCTTGTCGGCTGACTGTAGGAGAGATAATGCTATCTCTGACGTTAGCCATTTCAGTCGGTGACCTCTTGCCCGGCACTATTTAAGTGGTTACGGTGATGTATTAATATGAACCTGAACGCTGCATGCAAGTTACGTACAATGCGGATGTTTGCGAGACCTGCTGCGCGATCGGGTGCGCGTTCTGAAAAAAGGGGGCAGGGTTGTGGGTGCTGGTCGAAGAAGGCAGTAAATAGCACTTTAATTTATGATACTAATTTGTTATATTTGACTTACTTCCGAAGCATGTCATGGCACTAGGTGTTGTTCCTAAAGGACATCCGCAAAGGATTAGGTTAAACAAAAGTTGGATGCATACGCAGTTGGTGGTCCCTTGTAAGCAACCTAGAAGGAATCGTTACTAAGGTAGAGATGTGTTCAGAAGATCGATGCATTACACGAGCCATGCATAACAATAGACCGGCAACATCTCATGCTTGTGAGCAGTACCACAATTCACTTCGTCCAGAGAGACGTTACTTGGGGATGCGCTAATAGGACAGTCAGCTACGCCATTGCAAACAACACTTGGAATTAAGCACTGTGCTCCTGTTCCCGTTCCAATTCCTGTACAATCATATGTTCCAACAGGGCAAGCGGCACCTATAGATGCGGTAACGATGCGTCATGCAAGTTTTGCCAGCAATGCATGTTACTTTACCACCAAGAGTGGCTGTTAAGAACAGTATAGCGAAAACGTTCATCACACTGATGATTTCCATCGTGAAAGGCAGTATATGTTTCACTTCAAAACGAAATTATGTCCTCAATAAATGACAGTTAGCATTAGGTCTCACCTTTACGAGAAACAGTCTGAAAACTCCGGTTAACGTTAATTTATTTTCCATGCACTTCCTTTATATAGTGCAGAAATGGTCCTGATAATCATATTCCATCCTGATATTTACGAATTCTGTCACTTTCATGAAATGGGTAGCCATTAGCATTGTGCATATTTGCAGGGAAAATGCTAACTTGGCAGCTTCAGTAACAGGGCGTTATAGTTTAATATGCAACCACTGAAATGCGATGCGATGTAGTAATGATTAAAAATAAAACAAAGCCTTATATGCGGTATGCATTTATGACAATAGACAAGAGAAATCAAAAGTCGAATGGCCTTATATGTCTAAATAGAACAAAACGAACAATCATTCAAGGTAAAGCGCGAGAATATGAGGGAGCTAGATTTTGCAGAGGATTGCTGATGGGTGTGAAGGGGACTTCGTAAACACAAAATCTAGCAGAAAAAGATATTTTCCTTTTCGTGGCTTCTTTAAACACACCACATTTCCCCCTTTCTATTGTAAAGTGCACGGTGTCTTAAAAAGAGCATGCAGTTGCACATTGGTTTCAATTATCATGTACCCCGGCCCACTTGGTCCTACCTAGGTGTGCCCATGCACTTTGTAACCTAAGTACCTTTTGTGTCGTAAACAACATACAGTGGGGCAATTGGCGCCAAAGCCAAATAAAAGATAGTCCCAACAAACGTGCAGCCATTTTTCTAGCGTAGAGCAATACAGATTACCGTTACTTCCATCTTTCATTTCTTGAATCAGTCCGTCACTTGTTTTAAAGTTCTTTCCTTGTGCTGTCTTGACATGGAAATAATGTTGTGATACCATGTTGCATTGCTTCTTTTCCTTCACATTTTAAATTCTGAGTCTTTAACACTGTTAACAATTAACAATGTATTTATGAGAGTTAGATTTTTAAAAGTGGTATATACTTTCTATGTGTAACATAGTTAACACTCATCTTGTTTTCATTGAATGCAGGAAGTTACCATTGTCTGCAGAATTTATTAATTATGAATTTTTAGGTGCGATTAATACGTACAATTAGCCCTAACTCTACCATCAACCTAAAAAAATTACTACATGTAATATTAATCTTATATTTTATTATGACATATTAAAACCTTTTAGGTGCCTATCCCCGACGGGACTATATACCTGTCAGGTGGACAGTATACATGCATATTGATTTCCTAGGATACAGTGTTGGAGAGGAATACTTTTTCCAGAAGGACAATATAGCCATTCCTACACTGTATGGACTCGTAGTGCAACAATTGTAATTTCAATTTCGAATGTCGCTCCCCGACGCAAGATAAAATAATCAGTCAACTAAGAGGGTGTAATATACCATTACAGTGCCCCTAACTCCATGAAAAATCGGATGGCAGTTGGACACTCAATCCATCGAAGCAGCAAATTTGATGATGTTAATATGTATGTTCTGAACCGATCATTAATTTTAACTGCTCTACAATCGAACAACTGGTCCTTGAACAGTTGAGTCGTTGACAAAATCGTGAAATATTACCAGTTCTGCGATAGCTAATGTATCCATGGCGATTCTAGGAACGGTCGAGGTGTTAATTGATCGGTTCTAGGATGCGTAACCTGATCACGGACTACAAGTGAGCATATTGGCGTCATTTTGAACAAACAATAGACAATAAGTCTGCCCCCGTCACGCTTTATTAATTAACTTTATTGCGATCGTATGGAAACTAACAGAACATATTCATGTTAATTTAGCATGTCCGATTGTCAATTGATTGCTAAAAAAAAAACTTTTCAATTATATGTATGCATTCTCGTGCTTTCCTTTCACCGGTGCAACTAATTATGGCGAAATCTAGTAGAGCTCTGGGATGTCCATAACCTTCTTTAGTCGACAACTTTGCATTTAGTTAATGACTTCTTTATATACTATCCATAGATTTCTTCCACACAAACCGTGCACTACGTTTCCTAATATCTCCCTCTATAAGGTTCACACATGAGCTGCCGACACTTGTGTCTAGACAGTGTAGCGAGTTTGAGACAGTTCAATTGGTTCCAGATTGGTTAAAGTTCTTGATCGTTTCGAATGTAGGCCTACGGTTTTGTAATTAGCGCCATGCTGCCAAATTATTCATTAGCGCTTTTAAATTAGGTACAATATTGATGGCTAACCCATTTGGAGTAAACACAATATCAGAGTGAAATACAACAATATCTGCACTATATAAAGTGAGAGATAGAAGCATGCATACACAAGAAAAGTCACCGAAACGTACCAGTTGTATAGTCCCTGATAGAGGTGAGAACGAGGTTGATCACTGCATGTCTGTGCATGAAGTCAAATTTGCATAGTTTAAGGACTGTATTTCGTTTTGCAGTGGAATACGGCCACAACAAAGTATGATGGAAATGAGATTGATCCGATATTTGGCTCTTGTGCTCTTAACAACCACACGTGGTGGTAAAATCCTGTATTGCATTGCACTACTCCTCCAGTGCGGCATGTACATGTACGGTTAATAATTGACCGAACTTCCATATTACCAGATGCTGCTTGCCTACCCGGACAGTTTGATTGCACGGGGACGGGAACAGGAAATGGAACGAGCTGCATAAATTCCAACTTGGTTTGCAACGGCGTAGCAGATTGCCCCGTTAATCCATCTCCTACCGGCGTATCCACGGAGGAAGTATTTTGTGGTACTGTTCATGGCGCGGTCGAGATGCACCCTATATATATATATGCTGCATGTTCCTCGGATTATTGATGCAATGTATTGATATACGGCATAAAGACCTTATACGTCCGTCTTTATCCCTATCTATTGCAGATTGTTTGCAAGGAAGCCACAATTGCGTGTGCGTCCAACTGTTGCTAAACCTTATAGCTTGTGGATGTCCTTTAGGAACAACACCTACTGGCATGACATGTATTGGTAAGTGAAACATATGAAGTACTACAGTATTATATGAGGATACATGTCATACCTGCCAGGACCCACGATCATTCCCACAACGAACAAAGTTCGCAGCCGAATACAATTCAAACAACATCGTATGTTACTGTACTTGCCGTGAAGCGTTTATGTCTGGTGTGTATTTCATGTTAGAGAAATGTATAGGATATTTTTGCAACGTCTTGCCGTGGAACAGGAATAGGCCATATGGCAAGAGGTCACCGACTGAGATGATCAAGGTCAACTGACAACGTGTGAGTCCTATTCAATCGATTTACGCAGTCTGTTCCGCGCTCTAATGCACACATGTAGATCTGCCGCAGTATAATGGTTGCATGATACTACTGCATACTATAGTATTTTTTCAGCACACTGATGTGTGCCCTCCGATTGTCACAGGTTACGAATGCATCTTTTCAGCCGAACGGCCCGAACCGAATTGCTGCAGCCTGTAACAGAATCTTGCAAACATTTTAGTCCACGTGGCAGTTTGTAGAACATTTTCCGTTTGCTTTTAGCTTGCTGACGTGTATCAATCAATGCAAGCTGATAATAAAATGGCAAGCTGGAATTGTATGTATATCACGCTATACTGGTATGGTATATCTTAATTAATAAAGCTGCTTAAGAAAGTGAAGATCGATCATATTTGTTTGATACATGAATTTAGGTCTTCAGAAGGTAAACGTTTTTTTGCTGGAATATTGTACTTTGTAGTTTAGTTTGCTGTGTATACCGTCATTAAGAAATAAAATAAATTCATTAACGATTACTACGCCATGATACGCTGGTGGTCCATATGTCATGTCGTCTCGCACGACGACAAGTGAGTATATACTATACACCTTCTCTGGCAGAGGTCTGGGGTCGGTGCCTTGACCACATCCACACATGGGTGGATGTGTCCGGACTCGCTTGATTCACGGAAGTCTAGCACGGGCCCGATATTCAAAGTTTGAAGCGCCTCCCAATGCAACGAGCTGTGGCCGGCTTCTCGGTAATTGTTTGCAAGGAAGCACCTATTGCGTATGTAATTAAATTTTTCGTGAATACGATGAGCCCTACAAAAAATTAAAACAGCGCCGAGTTAAAAATAGAAGCCGAGTTCAGTAATAAATCTAGTCTAGCGATTCCTTACCTTTCATAGGAAAAAAACGCGTCGAATCACTTTATGATTTTCAAATGATTTGTCACTTACATTCAGTTACAGAATGTTTACATTATGTTGCAGAATATAAACATTCTGTAACATAATGCAAGTGACAAGTCATAAAGTGATTCGACGCGTTTTTTTCCCTGTGAAAAGTTTGTAGTATTTTTTCTTTTTTACACATCTCCATCACAACGGCATCACCTTCTTTATTGGCCTGGCTAGATTTCACCATACTGCATTTACATGTAAGACAGCGAGCCTTTTGGCCTCTTTTTCACTACGCAAAAAGCAGTGGAGGACGGAAATATGCTTCATATTCATTTGGCCGGAGATAATTATGCAGACTTGCCATACGTACTGTACTTGGATGCCACAGACCCTCGCTGCTTGTTCAGATCAGGTCCTACCTGCCATGTAGCATTAGTGCGCCAAGGCATAGAATGTCAAACCGTGACGTATGAAAATAGCAAAGAAATGCAATAGCTGCTTGCATGACTCGATTCCATCAAACTTGAAAATCCCTTTTGCACTAGTATAGAATATGCTAAGAAACTATAAAATCGTATTTATGTCTTGAAAATATAAACGAATAAATAAATGATTATGCACAGTCAATGATGAATCGTTTGAAATGATTATATGTATTGCAGTTTCTTAATTTGGGTCCAGCGTTTCCGCGAAAAAGGACCTAATGAATTTTTTTCAAGATTTCGAATTCCTTGATATTCTAGAAGTCTGAGATGTCGTCTAATATACCGGTATAAGTAATCTGAAGTATTCGCATGCAAGCGATACAGCTCTTCATGGATCTCCCTCGATCATCAAATACAGATACTGTATACAGCGCTACGAACCAGCGTCTGCCATTTTTAGGATGCCAAATCTAACTTGACTACCGGCACACTGTACCACATACACTGTACGTGTATTTCTCGATCGTTCTTGTGGAGTGGACGCGTACTGGTACGCATGCGGTGCAAAATAGCTAGCTATGGTTGTTATGCACATGTACAACTGACACCTGAGCACCTCAGTTGTAACATACCTGAGTGAGTCTGATTGAGGGCAAGCATTTCCCCAGTGCCAGATACTCGTCGTCAACCGTCTATTACGTAAATCATTGCGAGAATAAAGAATGGAGACATTCTGTACCTCCAGGGTCGACGCCGGTGTCAGAGGCATAATTGACTCCCAGACCTAAATTACTCCCCCAGTCATTAATGCCTAGGTACTAATGACTCCCACAAGGCATGTATGACTCCCCAGCTGGAATTCTAAGAACCACGGTTTTTTAGGAGTGCTTAAAGAGAGCTACTTTGGCGGATGATGAGTTCACTGCTGTGGAGACGTCCATGTATATACGTTGTAGCCAGTACCCCAAGGGCATGACAAAGGGAGAGAAGGCGAATTTAAGACGCAAGTGTAAAAATAATTTCAAGTTTGAAACAGGAATGTTATGTTACAAGAAAGATGGTATCGACGAGGCATCGAAGTGGAAGATTTGCGTGCGATCAGACAACGAAAAAAGGCGGATACTGGAGTCATGCCATTCTGGAATAGAAGGTATGTACGTATAAAATTTATAACTTTTCAGTGTCCATGGATTGGGCTGTAGGGTGCCATCTAGGCAGAGATAAAACAATTGAGAAGGTTTCAAGTCGTTTTTATTGGCGAAATAATTCAAAAAGGGCAAATGAATATCAAGAAGGCACAGAAATTTTACAATGGCACAAAACATTGACTATTTTTGTATGTCATATTTTAGAAAACACTATACTGGATCGATGAAATGTGTTATTCAATCAATGTAGCCAGTGGTATCATTTCAGATGTGTGAACATCGAGCAAAAATGTATTCCTGACACATGGTTATGTTCAAGTTGCTCTAAATAGCACAATCTATGATCAATGTATCAGTATCAGTGTGTGTGTTTTTTTTTTTTTTTGTTTTTTTTTGCAGTACAAGTGTAATCAAGCGTGTTCTTACCTTCTACATATTATATAATATAGTACAGGGGAGTAAAGATGTCACCCAAGTATGCACGAGCAGGCGTCATATATGCCTAGTCGCCACCGACGGGAGAGTCATATATGCCTAGGTGTAATTGACCGGGAGTCAATTATGCCTAGGCTACAATAACTCCCAGGAGTCATTTGCATCAGGGGGGAGTCAATTATGCCTAGGCACATATGACTGGGGATTCATATATGCCTAGGTGTCAATGACTAGGGAGTCAATTATGCCTTGGCGTTAATGACCGGGAGTCATATATGCCTAGGCATCAATGACTGGGGAGTCAATTTATACGCGAGTCATTATCGCCTGCATTTAAAAAGTGGTCGGGCCAAACCGCGAGCAGTGCCGGGAGGTGCTAGCGCTTAATTGCATCAAACGAAGGAGCCATGCAGAAGCGAGATGAGTATTTTTAATGAATAGCTCTTGTATCATGCAGAGTACGCAATTAACTAACTTCATCACCAAAAACAATGCGACGCCTTCTCTTGAATCGATGAACTCTTTCGCTACTGCCCTTAGGTTCAGAGAATGTGTTTCTTCACAATGGATATGCAGCATCATTAAATGGTTCAGTCGAGCCTGAGTCATGGTCGTTCTCAGGTAGGTTTTAATTCTGCATAGTACCGAAAAAGTCCTTTCACTTGAAGCATTTGTAGCGGGGATTACCAACAATATTTTCACAAAAGTCACAATCTCTGAAAACATTTCTCTCGCTGACAATGACAACGTCTTAAGAAAGTCCACAATGACTGACAGAGACACAGTCAACTTTATATCTTTAAGTTTTTCATTGTGAAAGTGTGCTTGGAGTGTCTCTAGTTGTACAGTTAGTCTGTGTTTGTGTAGATCCTCGCAGTAGAATTTGCACCCGAACTCCAATTCGGTCACAAAATCTGCAGTATTGCCAGGCTGTGAGGCCTTTATAAGCAGATCCTCGATGTTCTGTAACACACGGTACCCTGGCTGGTCAAACCTCTCCTGTATACTTGTTATTGCAAGGTCAAGTGCCTCAAAATACTTGGGTCAATAAAATTCCTTTACAGTGACTGGAAAGGCGTTCTCTCCATTCCCATGCACCTGAAACCGATCTGGCACTGACTTTTCTTTTTCTAGGAACAGCTGGCTCCACAACATCTACATTTATTCTGACTACATGTACTTCAACGTTTTCCCAAAAATGATCAAACTTAATATCGTTTCTCATTTTCTGGAGATATTAATAGCGAGTTTCCCCAGTTGTGTCCCTCTGATGCTGTCAGTGCCTCTTGTTGCAGGGATTTAATACGATTATCAGTATGACGAAGAATTTCATATGCCAACATAACCCCAAACAGGTAATTGCATGAATGTTCCCATCTGAGCAGAGAATTCTCGCCCTAATATCAGAGTCATTTGTGTCACATTCATTCATCCCAGAGATCTTGGACACTCTTGAGGCTTGCCGCTCGCATAGTCCAACGTGTTGTTTTCTGGGGCTATATTCTGCTTGAGAACTGTCACGCTTTGGAGAATATTTTAATACTCTGATATTTCATGGGTTGTGCTCAATGCATCTCTCATTAATTTTGATTGTTTCACTGTGTCCCCCACTGCAAGATTCAGTGCATGTCCATAACAATGTGTAAAAATAGCACGTGGCTCCTTACTGATAATTTGACTTGCGACACCATTCTTCCCCTCTTTCATATTGCTCGCACCATCATAACACTGCCCACGGCAGTTTTTTAGTGACAGATTCACACGTATAACAAACTGTCCTCGATAGTTTCTGTCAGAGTGTTAGCGGTAAACTCCTATTGCGGCACCAAGTCATCACTAATATGCCTAATCACTATCACTATTTGCTCACGGTTAGATGCATCGGTTGTTTCATCGGCCATAATGGCTGAACTAGAATTGGAACATGTGTACATCTCATTCCTGCGCTTCAGCCATTCAAGAGCTTTTGGATTGTCTTCACCTCTAAGCTGCAGCAATTGTATATTATTACTGTCACTTTCATCACCATCTCCAAGCAATGCAAGACCCTGGCGCGCTAGGAATCTTACACTTGATAATATTTTTAGCACACACTCGCGATTGTCTCGTTTTTCTTTGGAATGAGCTTCTGATAGCAGTTCACCAATATCCTTAGTCACCTTCGGCAAAGTGATTGCACGTTCCACAGCCTCACGATGGTATCCTGAAGACTCGTGATTTTAAATCTGATGGTAGCGTCTTTCCAGTTGAAAAACCCCTCACAATGAAGGCTTTGTCCACAGTTAGTCAGCCGTCTCTCTGAGCTGTCATGCATACATGACAAAACGCTAGATCACGGGTTTCATCATAATGCAACCACGCGAATTGGAGTTGAGCCACGATGATTGTAAACATCGCCGGACGGTTTTTTGTTGACCAAATGAACGTTTCGGAAAAGTGAAATGCTTCGGTTGGTTAGCGATTGGTGGAATATCGATGCTACATTGAGCCTCATGATTTTAATAACTTAACTCAGCCACAATAAGACTATTAACATGCATACTGGTACGTAACTCTAGGCCCTTAGTCCCTAACCCTTGTCGGTAACATTAAAAAAAAAAAGCTAAGTCTTAAAAAGGTGGTGCGGCCATGGCCGCACCTGCGGCGTCAGCCCTGACCTCAACAACTAAAAGTGACTCAGTAACCTTGAGAAGTAGGGCAAAGAGTGTTCTACGGTATCAGACACCTGCCTTGATGATCTGGTTAACATAATCCAAGTGCGCATTTACCACAACCATCACATATCCTGAGAAATATGTACAAAGGTCTTGATAAAAACTCAAGTTTTCATCAAATTTGTACAGTTGTCTATGGACGTATTGTTTTAGTGGCATGAAACCGACAGATAGACCCTGGAAGTTTTTGTTTCATCAATAAAGCATTGTTTATGATGTCCTTTAGTAACTTCTTGCTTGGCATTTTGATTTCTGTCATTTCGGGATTTTTGCTGAACAGAAATAGATATTTTCCCATACATTTCAATGGGCGATGAACGGTGATATAACGGATGTGCTTGGTATATCGCGTCATCAGTGTCCCGGCAATTTTATAGCGTATGCGTTAGGTTCCTTTTCGCTGAAACGATCCTATTTGTTGATTGATACAGTTTTCATTGCCATCAGGCGTAAACAATGGAAAAGGGCGATTTACTTCGACGTAAATTGATACATAGGACCATCCCGATAACTAGCCGCGTGCGCACGTGACACTGTAAGTCTGCTCTCTGTACGATGAAAAGACAAAGCTGCACAAGACAAATTCCTTCTTTTCCAAAAAGCGCATGTTGAACCTAGTAAGTAACTACGTACAGGCATAGAAAGGGACGTAAAACATGGTTTTAGATGTTCTCAACGTGATTTTGTGGGGTGGGGAAAAGGGTGATATTTTACGTAGCCAATTAATTATTCTGTATTGATGATCATGGCATTGAGGTACCTTCCGAGTCAGAGCAGAAAAAGCCAGCTGAAATCGATATTCTGCTCTCCGAATTGCAATCTCCTCCTAAGTTAAGTGCTCTAGCATTGATTTATTGTAACGTCCACGCTAAACCACACATGTAAATTGTTTGTGGAAAAAATCCTAGAAGAATAACAGATGCAAGCTTATTATTCAACTACATGTGCTGTCTTGTTGATTTCTCAACGAAATAATGTCTTCAAATCGTACTGCACCGCTGGGCTTCCGCGCTTCGCGCGAGAGGGGGCACATCCCCGTCCTGTCCCCCTAGTCGATCCCTTCCTATATGTAAACCCCCTTTTCAAATCCTGCGTACGCCCCTGATCTGTCAGGCACAATATCCCTGTATACTGTATTTGCCTGCCAAAACGATAAATGTAATAATTATTGCGTAATTATGGGCGCATCCTTATATGGTACATGTACATGTATAAGACAGAACAAATACATATATTATCGTAGATTCATTATTGCGCATGAAAAAATGGCAGCATGCAAGGTGTACGCAATCCCGTACGAGGAATGTGGGGTAGTGATAAGGCTGCCAAAGGCCAGCTGGCCTGACAGACCACACCACACCCTCTCACTGTACTAGTATACATGCATGTACAGTATATGCGTGTGTTGTATTCAGTGACATTCATGCATTCACATCGCCGCTGACCACCGTACCGACTACCGAAACTGTATGCGGGTATAACTACGTATACACTTCCGCTAAAGTATTAATAATATATATTCATCCAGGTAAATGTAGCAGACTAATCGCACTTCCTAATTACTGTGCTCCACATTCAGTCAGACATGTGGGTATTGATCTGCATAATGGATTATAGTACATTACCCTCACGGAAAAGTTGTTATGGTTTCATATAATTATATTCGAGTCGTCAAGCTTAATTCGATCCTAGTTCTGGGTCATCGTTGGGGACTTTGCTCTATATTAAATATATACTATTTTAGAACGCATTAATGTTACATTTGTCGATCATTCTTTTCTTCGTATTATGTTTTTGCAATCTCTTTAACTATCGCCACAAAGATTATCCGAAAACTTAAGGGGGTGCAAATTTTCATGAAATATCGCTTGAACTACGCCCTCTTACTGAGCCATTAGAACGATCTGTTCTTTCTGCCAGCAACGACTGGGGTTTCATCCTGATTTTGGTCATTGCAATGTCTTTCAAGTTGCCGCGAAAGAGTTGAATGCTCCTTTGATAACGACTGTAGCAATAATCGATCCGGATGCATGGGTGTTGGGCACACAACGCCATATGAATCGATATGATACACCAGTTTTGCAAAATCGTTACGATACATGGAGGTCACTGCCCACTGGTGCCTTTGGAGTGATTGGGGCTGCTGGGGAAAGAATTTGCTTAAGTGTGTGAGTATACGGTGAAATCCAAAATCTCCCATACATTGTCATAAAGAAGTAATTCTTTATTCGCTGCACGCATGCAGTATGTATACAGATTTTACGTTGATGGCAAAAATAATTCATATTATAATGATGGTGGTGTTCAGTTTTGCATTGCTACGTGCCTGAATATGTGTATACCACATATCTGCATGTAGGCTATTCGCTGCAGCCTTGGAGAGTACATAAGTGCTTCTTGGTTGGGTCAGTGGCATGCCTATAGTAATGCAGAGATCTGATGTTGGGTCAGGGGTAGCTAAAAAGTTCAAATCTCACTTACCTATTCACTCTGCAAAAATACACTTACATGTACATGTACAAAACCAAAGTGTATGGCAGTCCTGTTAGCTGTATGCTTTCACAGTCTGGATCCATGTGTAAATAGCTGACACCCTAGATACTTTATTTGTTCGTCATAAGTATATACATTTAGTATTAACAAAATTAAATAAATGCATGGCTTCTATTATTGGCAGTAGAACAGATGTGGTAAATCATTCGTCATTTTTAAAGAAGAAGCAGTAGTTTGTACAACTATCACCACACCCACCACACCCTGGTTTATGAACAATTGGTAAAGCTGACTGACATGCTTAACACAACATTGTATCATTGTATCATTTAATTTACATGAAAAATAAACAGTAAGTCATGCAGCATCTTCGTACACTTTACCTGTACGAATTGAAATACAATTTCTATTTGGCTATTTGAATGTACAAAGCAGTAATTGCCTCTTACGTAACACAGTGTTGGTTGAGAAAAAAATGTGGCCATAAATGTTACATATACATGTACTTGCATGGAGTTGCCAAATCTTTGCTTACATTTGTTCATAATTCTTAAAGTAGTTATTTGGATACTATCCAAGCCATTAAGGATCAAAGTACATGTACATGTGAGCCCGTGATATAAAAGCTAAACACATTCAGAAGCATCAACTATCGGAGTTGCATCAGCAGTTGAAGGTAATGATAGGTAGCAGCTTGGTTTTCACCCATCTGATGTACAATGTATGTTTTGTTTTCCAGTGGGAAGACAAAACACGCGCCATGTCTGCATTTATTATTGCTGCTTCAGCGGTATTCTGGGCAATGGCATCATTGAGTGGTAACTTACAGGTATATGACATATCAAAGGTGGATAAATACCTCTGTACCGTGCAGACGCTTGCCCAGTTGGGCAATTTGATTGCACAGGAACGGGAATCGGAAATGGAACGAGCTGCATAAATGCCGCACTCGTTTGCGACAACAGGGTCAACTGCCCTTCTGGTGGACTGGACGAAAACACTGCTATGATTTGTGGTAATTAAGATAACTCGCGTATCATCTGACTGTATGCATGAATGATACAATGAATGTACTTGAATTATGATTCGTTCAGGTTGCAAGCGAGGGAACAGTAACTGCGTGTGCATTGTCGGACCAGGCAATGAAATCGTATGCGGATGTTCACAAGGGACACTCCCTGTAGGAATGCGGTGCACAAGTACCTTTTATATACAATATCTGCAGTTGCATCGTTCTTATCTTATCTCTATCTCGTTTTACATGCAGCACCCGTTCCACCGCCTAAAGGAAATTGTGTGTAAAGCTATATTTATGAGTTCAGCATGATTTGACATTCGCACATTATCTGACGTTACAGCCAAAAAAGTTAAGAGCCGTGGCAAAGCTCCACCACCTCGCCGAACTGGAAAGAGATATGCAGGTGGATATAAGAACGGACGGCTCTTTTGAGCGCGTGAGTGAATTTATGCATAGCTTAAACTCATGCACGATATAGGTTTCAAATTCAAAATGTTATTCCACTGCATGGAAACGTACAGTGTATAATGATCTCATATTCTTGCATGCGTCATCATATTCTGATAGATCTGCATGCGTCATCACCATACACTGAAAGCATCTGCATGCGTAGCCTGCGTAGGCACGAGACCACGTCCACAAGGGAACTCTTTTCATATACATCTAGCTTTAAATGTCAGCCTCGTCTTTTTTATTGCACTATATATCTCATTGCTGTAGGTTCGGACAATTATGAAGTCAGATATCCATGCAATTGAAGAATATTTACCTCAACGCCAAGGACATGCAGAACCTTTTAATTTAACATCCATGCATATGTTTAATCGTTTAATACCAGTCCACTACAACTCGATCCCGCTTTGTAGTATTTTAAATTTGCGTGTTTTGAATCAATCAATTAACTCAGTTGTCCTCTTGCCATTTTTCAATATTTGGTTTACAGTGACATTTATGTACACATACGCGCTAGTAATGACTTTACATGTAAATATAGTTAAAAGATCAAGTGCACGCGTATACATATGCAGTGTCTGGTGGGATCGATATACACACTACATTTGATGTACGTACATGTACATGTCACTCTATATAGAGGAAGTTGGGCGTTCATAAATTCTGAATCTGAAGTACAGGAGGCATCTAATGTACATGTTGCCACTTGAGAGCAGGCATAAAGATCGTGTCAGTTTCAAATGTAAACCACAGTAAATCAAGTACCTCTGCGCCACGGGCAGGTGGGTGCACACACCTCATCCTTGCACACAAAAACACACCCTCCGCTTCGAAAAGGATACTTCTCTGCGGTAGAGTCATGATAATAATTAGTTATTAGCAATTAATGTTTCGGTTTTAGAATCACGTGACTGAAGTGATTTTTAATAGAAATAGACAAATAGTATGGATAAAGTGATCGACTACAGGGAAGAAGCGCAGCTTTGCCTGGACGAGATTGCGTACACTTTGAAAGATGGCGAAATAAGCAAGTCTCTTCACAGCGACTCGCTTTGTGCTTTCTTTAACCTAACCACCCGAGAAGGTTTGACGTTCTGTGTTCGCCTTTCGTCTAGTGGCTTTCGGGTAAGTGTCGCTCTATAAGGCTGTATATACCTTTGTTGCATGGAAATCGTTTTCTTGGTAGGTCATTTCATAGTGTTTCTTAGGTTCATACATTGTGTTCTTCGTCTGCTGAACTTCATAGATAGTAAAATATTTAATTTTGATGTTTGATTACTTGTTCTGTAGAAAACCATTTGTCAAGGACACTCAATTGGGCCTGCAAAACAAAGTAATCTACCAGCTCCTAAATTTTTCTATACATAAACAGCTAATTGTGATCCTCGTTTATGTATCATGCATGCATGCTGAAGAGTTAATTTCATTGTATGACCCAAAATCAATGCGCATGAAGATAAATGAGTTACTTCCCCCAAATTAGGCCACACTAAATCTATTCAAATCATCCCATGTGCCTGGTAGGTACTTTAGCACTGACAGAAAGTAGATGATGGTAAATAAATGTTCTGGGAATGGTACTATCCAATGATGATGGTTGACCAGCATGATGACAGTATGTTGGTTCTGCTAATGCCAAACCTAAATAGCATCTACAGGGTGTCCTACGATGAAGAACAATTCACAAGTAGTTATATTAGTGGGTATTAATATTAACAGCTACAAGAAATTATCAATATGAAATATGCTAATAACCAAGTGCCCAAAATTCAAATGTTTGACCATTCATAAATCGACTGCAGGAATTAGTTAATTATAATAAGGTGTTATTATATCATTAATATTAATAATCATAACTTGGCTATGGGTGGTCACGTTATCTTGAACGAATGGTTTCAATTGATTAGCGACTGACATAATGAATATTAATAAGCAGGACATTCTAGACATATTTTGTTGTGCCTAATCTATATACATAAATAATTATTTGATTTTAGTTAATTTTTCTAAATGACATAGTTTCTTCCCACTTTAATATGATAATTGAAAGTTAATTGGCAACTGGATTTATTTTATACAAATTGTTCTAGATTATGAGACATCCTCTAATGTGAATTTGTGATGTTGTACAGATGTGTGTGTGGTTTTGCATGCATAATTCAGTGCATAATTAGAGCTGAACACTTTATTCCAGGTTGTGGGTAGGGACTATGATAGAAACGATATAGCAGAGGATGAAGGTGAAGTATACGAATCAATATATTCATTGCTGACAGCCATCAGTCCAGGCTACCTGCACACCTTTAGCGAAGCTGTGACCAAGAAATTGACCCAGCTAGCTGATTCAGATCGTTGATATGTCATGTGTAGCGTTGTCTATTTTCTTATGCAGAAGAGTTTATGTGATTGATGTCACAACATTTCAAATCTTATTGGGTAAATATTAGAGGCCCCCCCGCGACCAACTATGTCAGTCTCAGAGTAACGTCATAGGGGGCTTCTAGGCCCCCAAGTTCCTTGGTGGCAGTACTTCATTAATTTTGATAATACAAAATAACACCTGTGCAACTACGTCGGTCCCATAGGGCACAAGTAGCTCTTTCACTTATCCATTTTCGTATTACATTCAGGGGCCAAAATACTTTTTTTTAAAGTTGCCTGCACATGGTGCAGTTGACATATAAAGCCTGGCACCTGTACCATAATTGTTCTACCTGCACCAGGTCATTGATATGCATGGCCAGGTCAATATTAATCAGTATAATTATTATTACCACACGCGCCTCTTTTTCTTTCCAAAAGTTGTTTATGCAAATCAATATTTATCGGTAGGTTTGTAGATTGATTCAGGTGGGTTTCGAAGCTTTAGCAGAGAACACAATAACTGGTAGCACAGATAGGCAAATGCTGGCGTGTTTACCAGAGCAGTGAGTCTAGCGGGGTTGTTGGTTGCTACCACAACAAGTTTGCTTATCTGAGCATGCTGTGGGGTACTGAAAAGCTCTATGTGTGCTTATGATTTTTTTTAAGTGTAGCCACATGAAATAATAATCAGTTCAATTAACTAATTGATATAAAAGTACATGCAGTACATGTACATGTCAAATTTCTTATTTTTATGTGCAGTATTCAACATGCTGTGCTTATGTTTGTCTAGATAGCTAAACTCAAGCAATAAATATGCAGGCATGTTTTTTACACAGTAGCTTTCTGCCTTAAATTCTCCTCTGGGGCATCATGCTCACTTTTGTTATTTGGGTGCTAGGAGGATAAACAGATGAGAATCAAAAAGAAAACTCAACGAGGTGCACTGTACTCTTGCCTGATGGCGTAATTGGATATTTTTGACTTTTTATGAAATGATAACCAGTGATGTAGTAGATTTTATCACCGTGTAATTGGACTCATCTCCTACATTTAGTGCTTCAGGGCTTGAAGTCAGTTAGTAGGAAAATATTACTTAACTTGAGTTGTGTCCACAGTCCTCAAGGGGAATGGCAGATTGAAGCATGTTGAATAGTTAGGCCATTCAATGAGCTATAATACCAGGGTTCATTATAATAGAACTTGCTTGTTGTATTTTGCTGTTACCAGGCTGTCGTGTTTATTGCAGTTATAAATGTATTCATGTATAAATATTATTATTTCATACAAAATTACACCAAGAATAAACACAGGAAAAAGTTACGATGACTGGATCCTACTTAATATGGCCGTAGCAACACAACGAACGAGACATGTGTTTAAGCGACCATATAGTTCATGTAAAATGACTGATTTGGGCTTTTGAAGCCTGATGGAAAGCCTCGAAGCCAGCTGTGAGAAACAGGCCTTGGCCTCAGGTCCCCATGCTCCCTATGTTTCAGTCACCAGGGGGACACAAAACCAACCCAGATCTCCACATTTGTCATCGTTAGCTGAGTGCTTCCTGACCTCTCCAGCCTGGGCTGCAGCACCTGCACAAACCCCCGCTTCTGACAAAGTAAGTGTATTAAGCGGTGAGGTCACACAGATGTTGAAGGCTGCTGGCCTGCCTCTGGACCAGTTCTGGACAAGGACATCAGCTGGTCTTGTATGACTGTGGTCTGGTGTTAGGTTATTTTCGGCCTCAACTTTAGCACTCAGGTGGGCCAACCTACACGACTCAGCTATAACATCGCGAAGTCTATTGTGGTGAAACACAGCATCACCCCCACGCTTACATGTGGAGGCATGATGGCCTAATGGATCGAGCACAGTGTCTGGACATAGGAGCACAGTGATCCCCCTGATGTGTCAAGACCAAGCCACCACTTGATGGCCACTTGGAACTGGTCAAAATTTAAATGAAGGCCTAGACCTTCGGAAGGGACAACTGACAACCACGACGAAGCATGGGGAGATGAAATGGACAAACGGTGGGCCCTGTCTGCCAAGGAAGATGAGTTGAAGAGCTGGTTAAACTGGAAGTCGTCAATCTTGGCAGATAAGGCTTTCTGTATTGGAGGCTGCTGTGCAAAGCTCTCTACTGAAACCACATCAGATGGTGAAACAGAGGAGTTAAACTTACCAATTGCTGAGGTGAGATGCAAACTAGAGAGGGAACTAAAGTCCGAAGAACAAAGGGAAGCAATGTAAGCTGCAGCAGCATGAGATGATAGAGACCGCAACCCAAGACCCCCACGACTAAGACTGAGTTGAGCCTGCAACCAAGCTTCATGTATATATAATGGGAACACTAAAAGCACACTATCTATGCAACTAAGATATTAATGATTTCAGTTTTTTCAATGCGCTTCAAATTGACAAATATGTGCACAAATCTTTTAACATGCCCTAATTCATTCTTCCTGTGATATTGACCTCACTTTAATACCAGTATAAAAGGACGCCCTAAAGTAAAGTTTTTCCCACGTTTAATATTATATGATAACTTCGTTTCCGCGAAAAGGGATATTCTAGAAATCTGAAATGTCCCCTACACATTGCTTCTTATGCACTATCTAGCTACCATGGAGTTGTAATGCTTTGAATTTTTTATTAGCCATTCATTTCAACGCAAGTGTTACATTTCTATTGCACATTCTGGAAATTGTCTACTGTATGCGTTAGGTTCCTTTACGTGGAAATGATCCCATATATAAGTCTGTAGATGATGAGAATCTATTTTTGCTTGGTAATTGACTAAGAGACCATATATGCTTGTCAGTACAATCGGCATTGTAAGATTCTAGAAGTTTCCAGTAGTCAAGGTGCAAGGGACGAGCACAGAGGATTATCTAAGAAATATCAGTACAATATGTTCTAGAAGCTTCCAATAGGTCAAGGTGCAAGGGATATGTGCAGTGTCATTATTTTTAAAGAACTATTCAGATTCTCCTGTGGACCCTCAGAGATGCAACAACGGTGCAGGTAGCTGTTCCTGTTCTACGTGTTGACTGGTTTTACTTCTATTTGTACTGGGTCGATTGTCCATTAGTAACAGTGTGTTCTCTGTCCCGATAAGCGCATTGCGTCACATACTCTCTCCTGCTGATTCAAATTCCTCATATGAGCATTGTTGGGAAACAATTAAAAACTTTGTTGATTTTCACATGTTGTTAAGATGTGAATATAACTAAGAGACCATGACTAAGAGTCTTTATGCCACCACAAAAAATAAAAATAATTCGTTGGAATAGACATTTATTTCAATTATACAACACTGCATATCAATAGAAATAGATAAATTTATTACCCAACGTTCTGCATAAATTAGCTTTCTTGGTCCCAAGTCTTGTCCACACTGTACAATACTGTTTTGTAAGACTACAACATGAAATAGGCAGATTCCAGATTGGCATGAAATTCTACTCAGGGTATACTTCATTATTTACGGTAGCATCTGTTATTAACTACCCTAGCATAGTTATTAAGCAGCGTTGTAAGATTGACCTGCATATTGTACTTGAATATTTCAATGTTAAAACTGATGCCATTGGAAGAAACATGCAAATATAAAACGGAGCTCACACATGAATATTACATTGCAATAGATCACAATCACCTACAAAACAATTCATACAGGTAATGCTATTTTTCTCACCAAATTGGTGAAGTTGCAATGATGCTGGCATAAGAAGTATGTGTTAAAAAGAGTGCAGCGGTTTGGATAATATGAAATATATATCTGAGTTGTGTTGACAAATTTATCACCCTTCCATTAAAGGTTTCAATCTATCTATTGGTAGGCAATTTCTAAATTGAATATCCAATGTCGATATTTTGTTGAAGTAAACACTGAAATTGACAATGTACACATTGATTAAAAGTCCATGAACTATTTATACATTTGTAGTATTGTTTGGCAAAGTAATTTCTTTGATGAATTAACGATAGTGAAATATAGAATCAATTATTAATGCAGCCAAAGCTCCTGTTACATTACAACTGCAGTTACGATAAACACAGCAATGTGAGCACTCAATGTGAGGCTCTAACACAATTATGTACACAACTATATAGCAGCTTACAAAAACACAATGCTGCACGTATCAGATAGTTTCATAATTTAGTTTCACTCATATCTTCAACAATATGTTTATCTGCTTCATTAATAACTATGAACACAGATTGTGGCTGAAAGGCTTCCTTTGCATCCAAGACCAAGTGTGCTTTCAGTTCTTGTTTCTTCCTGTGTAAAAAAATTCAAGTGATGCATTTATGGTACTGCAGATGTACTTAAAGGGATCTGCTTTAAAAATACGCAATAGTATAACTCAAGCTAGTGCATGTATTTCTCGGGTGTATGAGAATCAGAATCATTCTGACCTAGAGTTTGTATGTAAATAAGGTATGAACATAGTAAGAGAATGCTGAATTGTGGCCAAAGACTTGCACGGGTACATAACAATACAAAATGGGACTATAAATTGTGAAGGAGGAGTAATGAATATAAACCACTTGGGTAAAATAGTCTTATAGAAATATACCAAACACTAAGTTTCCTGGTTTAAACAAATTACACTAAAGATCTATCTTTACACAATTGGAAATATGTTCCAATCAATGCACCATCCATAATATAGTTGTGTCTGAGCTCTTCTACATACAGCGAACTGCGTTAGTGTAGATGCCAAACATCTCAATGAAGTTTTAACATGTTACAACAAAGATTCAGTAACCACATACTTACAATGCAGACTGTGTACATATAAAATGAAACTGCAATACAGTGGCTATGTGTCACTACATAACTCATGCAGAGCTTCGTAGGGCCACATAGGCATGGTCCATGCCCACCTACAGTGCAAATGTGTCAAATGCATCACAAAATTATACTTACACTCTGTGTTTGCGTCTTCTGAATAGTACAGCAGAGCAACATAAAATGATGCAAATGAAGCAAGTCACTACCACTGAGATCACTATTATGATGATGAGGACCAAGACCCGTATTTGGAGTATTGCTGCAGAGAAAGTTTGCGAGCATTCATGTGAGATGCAAACCTCATTTTGTGCACATGCAAATCAAATGTGATTTTGTAATGTAATTAGTGTTGCTCATGCAGAAGTTATTGCATGCATTGATTCCAGTGTAATAATGTTTCTAATTACCTTGCGGACAGATATTGACAAATTCAGTAACATTATTGTATGCTTTGTCCCCATTGGTCGTTTCTGTAGACTCGGCAGAAACAGTGAAGTTGACTTGAGGAGTTCCTTTTAACCTTAGTTCAACTGTTCTGGGAAGATTAGTAATAACAAAAACACCATTGCTATTTCGTTCCAAGTTTGGAATAGCAATGGAATCAGGAAGATTTGCAATGAATACTTGAAGGGTTTCTGATCCATCATTGTCAACAAGGGAAGACTCAATTCTGAGCATTATGGTGGAATTTGCAGATTCGTAACACGGTGAAGATAAGTTTGCTATTATGTTAGGAATATTTGCAACAGGCTCAATAGTGATATTAAGAAATGCTTCATCTGTAATGTTGCCATTTATTGATGTTGCTTGCAAAAATAAGTGACCAGAGTAATGCAATGGTGGAATTATGTCAACTTCTCCAAAATCAGAAGGAGCAATGGCCCAACCTGTGCCATTGAAACTTCCTTTGTTAAGTGATACAGTAGTTGGAATTACTTTAAGAAACACTCCAAAATTTGATTGAACAAAGGATAGAGCGAGGTCAGCAGATATATTAATTCGAATCACTGCATCTTCCTTTGCACCAACGCCTGTAAGGTGCACAACTGCAACGTGCTGTCCTGTGTCTGATTACAAAATATAACCCAATTATTATTCAAATAAGGGATTAACATATATGATTTTACGCTATGTGTACACATTACTGTTTTTGAATTCTGGACTGTCTACACAAAACAGTGTATGCAATGTGGCTATTGCGAAACTTTATTTTCAATACATGTGCAACACGTGATTAGAGTTACAAAAACACATGAATTTGAGTATAAGTTTAAGCTCTGTTTGGGCATCACTAATTGTGTTACATTGTCACTTTTTATTTAGCATCTGTAATTTAACTGAATTATAACATGCATTTTAATTCATGGTGTAAATTTAATGTATGATAGTAGCATGTATCACGAATGGCTACAGAATTATATGGTACCTATGTATTTTATTGTCTAACACACAACAATAAACAACTTAGAAACTGTTAAAGTATATTGAATTGTGTCGCACCTATACAAGTAAACTGTGACAGAAGGTAGCCAGTCTGACAGCTGCAATTAAAAGATCCATTGAAATTTGTGCAAATCTGTTCACAAGGGCCCAATCCTCCATTTCGTCCACACTCATCGATATCTAAATTGGTGCAAGTAAATTATTTCAATGATGTTTTATAAGGCATATTATTATAAATATTATATATTATATGGCATGTTTTTTATGCCATACGATGACACGTAATGCTAGATTCCTGGTCAAATAAGTATAAACACTTAAAAAGCCATTTCCAAGTTGTAATTGTTACTAAAAATCTATATAAATCAATACATGATATGGAATATTCATGTGAAATCATCCTTTATTCACCACAATAAATGCCCATACAAATTGTTATTCAGTATTCTGTAATGGAGATTCTGTGTAAAATAAAAAGCCATTATTGAACTTACCAATGCAAGTTTTGTTGTCTGCTATTAATTCAAAACCATCAAAGCATCCGCAGAGGAAGCTTCCATTGGTGTTGAAACACAACTGAGAACATTCACTTTGTCCATGTGCACATTCATTGGTATCTATGATATGGCACCAACAATTAAGATCTAAATTAAATTAAATCTAAATTGGACATGGTTAATTATCATAGACAATCTTTACAACTTTAAAACACATGCAGTGCATTACTCAAAGATGTCGTAAGTAGAATAATTTTCAGGCACTTATTAATCTCCACTATTTTTGCATCGGGTTATTTAGTTCTGGATTTAGCAATTGCCAAGACAATGACCATTGCTTATTAAGACCAAATAATTTTGGCAGCTGATCAATACTACAATTTACATGAACTCTTGTGTACTACATTCCTGTTTCATAAATATTTTATTCAAGGCTTGTCTTTTTTTTGAATTGTCTGTGATGCAACAGAATCGATTTTCTGTGATGCAATAGAATCGATTTTCTCTCTGGCTCTCTGAACTTAGAGCAAAGCCAGAGTAATGTATGCATGCTAATGATACAATTTAAATACAAAAATTCACTCACCAATACAGGTCTTGTTGTCAGATGACAACTGATAACCAGTTACACAATTGCAGAAATAACTGCCAACCGTGTTTAAGCACAGCTGAGAACACCCACTTATTCCAACAGAGCATTCATCAATTTCTGCAGCAGGAACATAATAAAACGTTACTCTAATGGCCAGGTGTTGATTTTACTATCAGCATTTTTGCATTGAGAAACATGTTAATGTTTACTTATGGCTAGATAATTTACTATAAAACTTAAATAAATTCATGCATGATCAGCTACAGTGATATTGATATATATACTGCGGGAGCTTAACAATTATAATAGCATAAAATAAGGTAAGAATTCAGTTATGAAATGAAACATGCTCATAATGAACGATATTTGTTGTACATAAGCAATGGATCTTGGGTTTACATTTATACAGCTTATTTACCTAAGCAATTGTATCCTGCCATTTGATAACCAACTTGACAGCTGCAGTAGAATGAACCAGCTTGGTTTGTGCAACTCTGGTTACAGGGACCACTACCATTGTTAGGTAAGCATTCATTTATATCTGTAAATATGATGATGATATACATATTAAAGCAGTGTGTTCTCAATAATATTTTTACTGTATTCAGTATTTTGTAAATGTATTATATATAAGGGCTACATTCAACATATGGCATGTACATGATATGCATTCTGCGATACAATAGATTGCAAAAAAACAATCTTGAAGTTAAAGTCTCCATCAACACATTTCCCATTATGTTCTTCTATTGTTAATTGGTTATACTAAATAATAACTACTGTGGTTAAGAACATGCTGCTAGTAGTACAATATTCAGGGTTACGAGATAAACTATCATTGAAATGGAATTGATTATAGTAAGTGTTTCAATCAGTATTGCTCTGCTATAAGCAAGCCACTTTTTATTTAACCACTATAAGGAGTCAACAACACATTGTTCAGATAAAACATTACCGCAATAATTGCCTCGAAATGATGCCAATTTAAAGTTCTCGGCTTCAGTTAACTGAAACCATGATCATGAAGTTTATATTAGAATAAATTAAAATAGAGCTTTGGCAATTGCGGTACTGTGAAGAATAAGCCTTTCTGGAAAATGTTCTTTCTAAACAACTTCTGCGTGTTTGACGAACAAATACACTTTTCCTCTGAACAATATGTTATTGACTCCATAAACATTAATGGTTAGATAAAAATGGCTTCAGTATAGCAGCTGCGGCGCAATATTGGGCTGTTACCCGCGAAAGAGTTAAGCATTGAGCAACAAGTATTATAATTATGCAATTATGTGCATTGCATAATGCTAAACGCACTTCAACTGACAGAACTGGCAATACCCTTTTATATGAATGCAAAAGCATATAGAGAATTGAAATAACTCACCAATGCACGATGTATTGTTTGACAGCAACTGATACCCAGCCAGGCAATCACACAGGTAACTTCCATATGTGTTTTGACACAATTGTGAACAACCACTTGATCCAATGGTACATTCATTAATATCTATGGAAACGTACAGCATGTAATTAAAGATTGTATAGCATTTTCCTAATAACATAAAATGAATCTACTTCGCCATCAATTTTTCAATACAGCTGCACTTGTGCAACATAAATTTTTCATAACATGCAATACTAAAGTTATGTAAATTATCAGTATGGCGAAAATGGACCTGACATATGATTTTTCAAGGTTTCATATATTCTAGAGGTTGAAAATGTCATCCACACAGCTATTGTGAAAATTAGAATCTCTGTCACAGTGTTATAAGGCACTGAATTCTTTTTCAGCCACACATTTCAACGTAAGCATTATAATTATGTCTCTATTGCTTGTACTATAAATTTCTTTAGGTCACTTTTTGCAGCAATGATCCTATATGGTCATGATGTATCATTATGCAGTACATGGTTTAGTTTGCTAATAGTATAATATGAGTGCAGTATGAATTTAATTGAAGCAGTATAAGGGCTACCGATTAGCTATATTTTGTGTTCATGTCATTGTTTCCCAAAAATACTGCTTGTAGGTAACCATTGTCATATAATTTACATCAATAACACGAAATATATAATTTAGACAGTGATTTGAATGTAGTAACTTGAATAATGCTGATTACCTTCAAGATTGATTTGAACTATTATATTAGCATGATTTGAGCTATTTGAGTGAATTTTATTTAATTTCTTCAGAAAACTTTGCCTATAGTAATATAAATGCCTCATAGTAATTAACTTGCAACACTTAAATTGTGTTTGTTATGAAACATTCTAAAATGCACCTATACTGAGTTGAAGCGCCTGAGTAAAATTATATGCTAACCTTGAAGGTATATGGGTTTTCCAATACACTACCATACATACCACTTACCGTAACAATAATAACCAGAAGTTTGATAACCAGATTGGCAGCTGCAGTAGAATGACCCAATCAGGTTTGTACAGCTTTGATTGCAAGGGCCCAAACCATTGTGTGGCTCACATTCATTTATGTCTACATAGGATTATATGGAAAGATTGATGCTTCCATCGTCAAAGGAAGACAATTAGTATTTAGATCTACATGTACAACTGGGTAATTCTATACCCCTTCAACTCATTTATTGACACTAATGTTTCATAGTCCATAAAATCTTATGGAACTTGTTTACTTCATTATTGTGTACACTTATATTAATAAGTAGCCCTCAAGGTTAATTCCGTTTATTGGCTACAAGGTGTGAATAATTTAACCACAAATGTATACTTTGCAATCCCTCTTTGGAGCCATTATAGCTGCACTGATGATTCTTAATGCAAACATACATCCCTGTAAGGGCCGTATTATGATGCCATGACCTTGACTAGTGCATGCTCGGTGATTGAAAAACATGCAAATGTAGCATTGTTATGCCTCTCATATAGAAATGGCCACTTTTTAAGTTTTTATTCTTTGAAAATAGGAAAGAGCAGGTTGTATTCTACTGTTGTATCTAGCTTCTACAACGGGACGAAACTGGGTTCCGTTGAAACGCCATATTGAAAAGAGTGAGTCTCCTAGGATGTTTGTTCTGTTTGATTGAATTCATGAGCCATGGTAATGTGCTTATCAACACTTTGGTGAGCCTATCATAACTTTGCTAGTATACCGTAGTTGGGCGTAGCCCGACCTTTGCTACCAGCCCAGCAGAAGTACACACGGCCAGCACAATAGTAGATATCAACTTTGCAAATAAGCACGGAGTACACACAAAGTCTGCATAGCCCAGCGGCCGCTAGGTTATGCAGACTTTGTGTGTACTCCGTGCTTATTCAGTTGCATAAGTTGATATCTACTATTGCGCTGGCCGTGTGTACTTCTACTGGGATGGTAGCAGCATGTTTCATGCTGCTTCCAATAGTTGAAATTAATTATTAGATGGATCAAAATGTTAACATTCAGTGTATGATACCACGCACTTGAATATATATAAACATTTCACACACATTGCGCCCTCCCTCTGATAGTGCCTGGATTTGTGATTTGTAACAATCACATATGTGGGCAATCATATAGCCTCACACGCGATACAAATCCAGGTAAAGGCTTGATACCCCGAACTTCTAAACGCGAAGGTCGGGCAACGCCCAACTACGGTATACTAGCAAAGTTATGATAGGCTCACCAAAGTGTTGATAAGCACATTCCATGGCTCATGAATTCAATCAAACAGAACAAACATCCTAGGAGACTCACTCTTTTCAATATGGCATTTCAACGGAACCCAGTTTCGTCCCGTTGTAGAAGCTAGATACAACAGTAGAATACAACCTGCTCTTTCCTATTTTCAAAGAATAAAAACTTAAAAAGTGGCCATTTCTATATGAGAGGCATAACAATGCTACATTTGCATGTTTTTCAATCACCGAGCATGCACTAGTCAAGGTCATGGCATCATAATACGGCCCTTACAGGGATGTATGTTTGCATTAAGAATCATCAGTGCAGCTATAATGGCTCCAAAGAGGGATTGCAAAGTATACATTTGTGGTTAAATTATTCACACCTTGTAGCCAATAAACGGAATTAACCTTGAGGGCTACTTATTAATATAAGTGTACACAATAATGAAGTAAACAAGTTCCATAAGATTTTATGGACTATGAAACATTAGTGTCAATAAATGAGTTGAAGGGGTATAGAATTACCCACCTGCACCACAGTGTATTGTTCGATTAAGAACAAGGTAGACACTATGCATGAATCTGTACACTGCATAAAAGCATAATACGTATGTGAAATTATTCAGGGTCCAATATCATTTGGGTCAAAATTGCAACTTAATTCATGGGCATACAAATTGTCATAGGAAACTAGTATTGAACGTTTACAGTAGTTGAAAGTTAGCATGCAGTGTAGATGTTTATGACTGAGCAAAAAGGAAAAAAGGGCCAGTGTGATGCATTTACTCCAAACGTACTTAGAAACTATGTGCAAGCTTGTAAACAGTATTCATTCATATGACCTTATTTGGTGCTAAGAATGAGAAGTACAGCTTAGTTGCGTGTAATAAAACTTTGCACTGAATAGTAATGTATACAGCATTTGTCATTTGCGTACAACACTTTAAAGCATGTTTTATTGCGCAATTGCAACCATTAATGATTAATACATATTCTATCCGGGATGGCATTTTAAAAAACTTTGCAAAGCTTGAGCAGAACCAGATGTATACATAGCAATTACACGTCATTTACATTCCAATGAAAAGGACATTACCGTAGCATGTATATCCAGACAAGGAGTACCCTGCCCTGCAACTGCAGTAGAATGATCCGTTGGTATTGCTGCAGATTTGATTGCAAGGACCTAGTCCTCCATTAGGTGCACACTGATCAATAACTGGAATAGAGGTATGTACATGTATTTGGTTACAGTTGCTATTGCAAAGATTCCATGGCATTTATCATATCACTCCGCATCCTCTTGCATTGATGAAACAGTTTGCTGTATGGACAATATCCTATCAAAATCAAATGTTTCATATTCTTTGGTATGTTAAATAGTCAACGTATGTGTATTTATGCCATGTGTAGTGTATAAAGGTTTGAGCAGGAAAATTTGTTGATCAATTTAGATATATAATGGAGCAAATTCTATAAGTCTTAGCCAAGGGATAAAGCGCCTGTAGCTAATATCAAAATATGATCATTCTGTGCCAATTATTCTTGGCATGGCAGCTGAAAAGAGAATGTTACTCTACCAAAACAAATGAACTCACCAATGCAGGATTTGTTGTCTGAAGTTAACTGATAACCATAGTAGCAACCACACTCAAAACTTCCAATGCTGTTTGTACACAGCTGGGAACATCCACTAATTCCAAGGTTGCATTCATCAATGTCTGAAAGCAAATTATTCAACAATGATACAACACCCTTCATGTACAAGTACATGTATATGCATAGCTACTGATATAATACTCAAACTTAATTACACACAATGCAAATATTTATAATAATAAAACAGAATGCTTTCATGTAATTGAGATGGCAATAGCCTTCGTGCTGTTATAAATTATGATTACTTTCCATTTATGTGCATTCTATTTATGCAATTGTCTTCTGCTGTTTACTTCCCTTCACTTCTGCTGTGCTTCCCTCAACCTATTGTTGATGCACCTAACTTCATAAAAATATAGATGTTTCAATCACAACCTAAATCTTTTGGGCCTATAAGTAGAAATATCATACTTGATGTGCCTTAGTATTTTAAAAATGTGCAATCACAGAGTCAAAACTATGCGGCATATGGCTATTTCTAAATTTTTATGTAAAGAAATTAGGATTCTTTGGGCATTTCTTACCAAAGCAATTGTATCCGGACAGTGAATAGCCTTGCTTGCAGCTGCATTGAAATGATCCTGCAGTATTGGTGCAATTTTGTGCACAGGGCCCCATTCCTTCATTTTGCAAACATTCATCAACATCTGCAGATTTTGCACGGTAACGCATTACATAATTGTACAGAAAACAAATTGTACTGTAATTTATATAGATACCTTGCATATTCTGTTTCTATGGATGATATGATTTCTATTAAAGCTTACACAGCAATGTGTGACTAATATATTATTCATTAGTCTCCTGTACATTTTATTATATTTTGAAACTTGCTATGTTTATTAATAGCTCTAATAGTATGACACACATTTATCCGACAATAAATTGCTATGCAGAACAGTTTCAATGCTGCTGATTTTTACTCAATGTGGGTATTATGATAACAGACCAATTGGCAGATACTTTATGCCCTACAATGGGTGCAAGAATCTCCTTTGCAGCCCAACTAGACATAGGCCTAGATTTTACTATACATGATGCATATATTAATGAGACAAGAAGTGTATAAATCTACATATTCCTAAATCTGGGAATCACACTTGTGGTGTTTCTCGTTTGTATTATCTTTGCAATTGCAAAGAACGTATGCCACATGCAAAATAAATTTGACTAACCAGCACAACTATAGCCAGACTGATTGTAACCAGGCTGACAACTGCAGAAGAATGAACCAGCAGTATTGGTACAAATGTGGTCACAAGGCCCTCTTCCTCCATTTGTAGCACATTCATTTATATCTATTGTGGTAGAATAAAAATTTACACTGACATACTATTTATTATTATCTCATTATACTTTTTACCTGTGCAATTGTATCCATTTTCAGTATATCCTGGTCGACAGCTGCATGAAAATGACCCAACACTGTTTGTGCAGATTTGGCCGCATGGTCCCTGTCCTCCATTTGAAGCACACTCATTTATATCTAATATAAATCACAACATTGCATTAAACGGAGCATGTAGTTGGTTGAAACAAAAATTTGATAGATTGATCATTAAAACCTCTATTTAGTCCTCTTTGTATGTAAAGAATATCACAAATTTCTTTCTCCTCACTTAGTCATTTTAATTATCCATCCCTTTAAATATAATTATTAGATCTCGAACAACTGCACTGATATAATTTCATGAAAGTATTCGAACCTGAACAGTTATAGCCTGATGGAGAATAGCCTGATTGACAATCACAGAAGAAAGATCCATTTGTGGGGATACACAGCTGTTGGCAGCGTCCTTGTTCATTGCTTGAGGCACACTCATTAATAGCTAGAGTGATTCACAGGCACTGGAATGCCAAAATGAGACGCTTTGTATATACTTACTAATGCAGGTCTTATTGTCAGATGAAAGCTGATAACCTGGATAGCACTGGCAGAGGAAGGTTCCATTTGTATTCATGCACACCTGAGAGCATCCACTTGTACCAAGATTGCATTCATCAATATCTATATGTGAGTGAGTGGAACAATGTCAACATTTGAAGCATACTGGTATATAGCATTATTGCAGTTCTCTAATTGTGCGCTTAGGGAACCCTTGTGAAAACTGTTAAAGAAATGAGTCAGAATTCACCCTGCATGCAAATACTTATGGTTTATTCTTTTTAAACTAAATATTAAATTAGTGAATTGTACAACTAATGTATAGCTGAACAAATGGCTAACCGTTGCAATTGTAGCCAGACAGAATGTAACCTGATCGACAATCACAAGTAAAGGCTCCAATGGTGTTCACACAGATTTGTGAACAAGGTCCCAGCCCTCCATTTGATGCACATTCATTTATGTCTACAGAGAGAGAAGGTCAAGATAATGGTGCACAGGTGACAATGTAATGATAATGGAGTAAGCCTGAAATAATATTTAAACAAACGTCATAATTTTAAAAGTAATCATAAAGTCATCAGATAAAATATCATCATAGACACAATATGTCACAGCATCAAGTAATTCTTTTCTCAAATGCACTTATTCAAGCATGAAATTATCCAAACTTGCAATGAGATCATATTAAAATTGCTAAACACATTACAAGCTGTCAGTTTAGATAAGTTGCATGTGATGATGATCGTTGTCAGTCACCAGCTCACTCTCAAATTGTGGTGGCGATCGAGAAATAGCTACAGTGTGGTTGCATACATTCACCAGTTAAAATAGCTGCATACATGACTATTGATCCTACTAGTCATTGCATTCATAGGGACACTATTTGCTTGTTAAACTCATAACCAGGAAATTAATTGTGAAACAAGGCCACATACAGATGAAGAATGTGTATACAAGGAGCAAGGAAGGAACTAAAATACCTTTTTTGAATGTGTTAGTTTGTGTGAAAAAGCCTAGCAACCCCTAACAACTTTGAATCCATCACTAATTTTTATCTCCCTTAACTCTTTGTCCAGTTTTGGATTGTTCACACAGATATCTACAAATAGATGATTATGTTTTTCCATCCACTTCCAGTATAAATAAATAGTTTTTCACACCAATCAGCATAATAAATAAGAATGCACTTGTGGGTTTTACCATTGCAAACATATCCAGACTGATAGAACCCAGGTTGACAGCTACAGGAAAAGGTTCCATTTGTATTGATGCAAGTTTGATCACATGGGCCTCGTCCTCCATTTGGAGTGCACTCATTTATATCTGAAGGAAAAGTTATTTAATGTATTATAATTAGTGAAATGGTAGACATCAATATAGCATGCTAGATACTCTGTGTCTTACCACTACAGCTGTATTGAGACAGGGTGTGCATATACCCAGGTAGACAGTCACAGGAAAATGACCCATTTGTGTTGATGCATAGCTGGTCACAGGGGCCTAGTCCTCCATTCAAAGCACATTCATTGATGTCTGTGGTTATTGGGCACCAGTAAGTAAAGCATAGTATTCGAAGCAAAGATATACTATGGGTGTAAAATACTCTGCATAATCATTCACTACTCTTACCATTAGCAGTGATGTATAGCAAACATATGGTGTTTCATTTTACAAGAGGTACATGTAACAACCTTCATTTTGTCATGATTAAAGCACTGAGTTTGGGCACATTATAATTGTCCAAACTTTACCTACATAGAATTATTCGTTGATTTTTTTGAAAATTATAACTATTTACGCTTGGCTCTAAATCTGCATATATAATTAATTTTTACCTGTATAATTATGTCACTTTTTTGCACTCTAACTTTCAATCTGGCTTTACAGGTAACTACCATTGGCAGCACACATACACAAGGAATTCTAAACACACCATTGCAGACAAATCCAGAGAGAGTGTAGCCAGTTGCACAGCTACAAGAGAAAGATCCAGGGTTGTTGGAGCAAATCTGGTTACAGGGTCCTAGTCCTCCATTCAGCATACACTCATTAATATCTGTGCAACAGTACGAATGAATCATTTAATTCAAGTAAAAAATCATTACACCAGCTTACCATTGCAACTCTTGTTATTAGAAGATAGTTCATAGCCATTATTACAGCTACATGAAAAGCTGCCAATAGTGTTGTTACAGTTTTGAGCACAACCACTCGTACCAAGGGAACACTCATTGATATCTAGAATGAAAATTTTAAAAAGATTGTATGATAATCACACATGCAAGTGACACAATATGTGAAAACAATTATACATTCCGAATTCAATCCTCAAATGATAATCACATGCCCTTGATTACAGCAATCACAATGTATACATTGTTAAACATCAATGCAGTTGTGATGCTTTTGCTCTAACAAACATGTATGTACAGCAATAGAGTTATAGCATGTCGCATGCTAAACTAATCCTTAGAGGGAGAGTGTTCTCAACTACTTTGTTCATGCGATTGTCAATTATGTTACCAAATTGGTAACTGTTTCATCTGTAATGCATTGTAACTCGTTCTCTATAATTACAGTATATCAAATTTGAATGTGTTACTTTTAAAAGAAGCTATTCACTAGTTTGTTATTAATTACCCACGCTAAAGTCATCCTGAGCAATAAAGTCCTGTATGGAATATATACTCATACTGTTCTAAAGTAATATGGCACATTCTAATGTAATAAGATCACCTATGAGAGTTTGCATGCACATGAATGATTAGGCAATTTACTCTTCCAATGCAAGTAAATGATGAGAACCCATCTTTGTACATTTACAGTGAAAGTACAGGTGGTTGTGATTGTGATATGTTGACATTCGCATTTTGATTTAAATACATATACATCTATGTTATACTATGTATTTACCGTCACAATTATATCCATTCAGTGTAAATCCAGGTTTACAAAGACACATGAATGATCCGATATCATTAGTACATATTTGTTCACAAGGGCCATTTCCTCCATTTGGCTGGCATTCATTTATATCTGCACAGAAAAGAAAACAATTAACTTATGTCCTAATTAATTTGCTATAATATATTGCAATGCTTAAGCTCACATATAATTCTGTACACTGAACTGTGTCATTTATTATGTGAAATTATATCAGTAAATATGCATTTCAAAACATACTAGTGTAATTATAAAAATGCTTTAATATTTTGATTAATATTTTGAAGTTCTCAGCTCATTTAATTCAGTTACCCATCTGTATTCCCAAACTGGTTTGCATTTAAAAACAGAACACTTAGAGATAATAACGTCACAGCATACCACTACAATTGTATCCATCTGTCATGTAGCCAATCTGACAACTGCAGTTAAATGAACCATCAGTGTTTGTACATATCTGGTCACATGGGCCTCGTCCACCATTGGGCAAGCATTCGTTGATATCTGTAAGAATATTTCATATCAACTAATCTGAGCATATCGATGATCCAACCGTAACCTACACATTTACATCAATCCAATGTGGTGGACAGCATTTTATATCACAATTACTATCAAAGTTGTATCATTATGTTTTATAGAAAAGAAGAAATTCATTAGGACATTCTGCCCCCTTGTTTGTCATAGATGAAGGTTCATTACATTTTTTTGCCCATTTGGCTGCATTAATGAAACACACATTCGCTACTATTCTGGCTATGTTTACATTTCATATGTTAATACACTAAACATCCTCAGCATTAATGCTCAAAGAATTTCGTTAATAAATAAGTGCAGCATAAACTACATCCTTACCAATGCAACTATAACCACTCTGAGTATACCCGGGTTGACAACTGCAGAAAAATGATCCATTGGTGTTGGTGCAGATCTGATCACAAGGGCCATGTCCTCCATTTGAAGCACATTCGTTTATGTCTGTATGGCATTAAAAAACATCCATCCTCAATTATACATGTGCATACAACCAACAAGTCTCTAAACATTGAACAGAAGGCACGCAATATGTCTCAACATGTGATGCAAGCCCACAGTTGAAATAAAACATAAAAGTGGGTTCAAGTGCATGGATCAACTGTTCACTACTCACAGATAAAAGTTCTGAACACTACTTTGTGATACATGCACAAAAATCTATCTTTTAGCATGAAAGAATAATTTTGCTGGCTAATTCACAACAAACCTATACATTGTACACTGCCTATCTCAAAACAATTCCCCTTACCTACACAGTTGTAACCAGATATGGCATATCCTGAAAGACAGCTACATGTACTCTCGTTGAAGCAAATTTGTTCACATGGACCACGTCCTCCATTTGAGGAACATGGATTTACAGCTGTAAAAAAAGTAACAGTTAATTAAATGCAATTTATAAGTTACATGACAGCGATAATTAGATTGAAAAGACCAATATTTTCTATCATCACTGCATTCAATAGTTCATCCCAAGATATTCAATACATGATGGCATACCATTTCTCTATAATAGAAAGCATATCGCACGTTCAGTTGCAATGATAGCTGTTGAAGAGTTTTTTTTCCGTGTGTGCATTTCTAACGATTATATAGATGCCATTGCAATATCTAAGCCATCTAAGTGACAAATAAGCATTAATGATTGCAAATGAATTAACAACCTGAGCATACTAATAGGTGTAGGATTTGTGCATTGTTCCAAACTTGAAGTAACTTCAACTTTTTGTAAGGAAGTTATAGGAATTGGAACAATGTGGGATGAATGCAAATAATCTAACATACATTTTGTAGTGTTCTAACACAGGATGAAGATTTCGGGACAAAACATTGTCAGGTAGTGAAGTTTAATGCTAAAAGACATTAACCATTTACAGTTACTTCTACCAACACTTTACAATTAACGTATTTGGTCCATATTTCTACTGCAGTTAATCATTGAAAGGTTTTTAATTTGTAATAAAATTGCACTAACCACTGCACTTACGAGTGCAGGTTTTGTTGTCTGAAGATAATTCAAAGAGAGAGTTGCAACCACATATGAAGCCACCAATAGTGTTATTGCACAGCTGAGAGCAACCGCTAGTTCCAAGTGTACATTCGTTAATATCTGTGGGAAAAATTAATTGCATCACCACACGCAATGCATAAAAAATAAAGCAGCCTTGTCTTTTTCTTAACCCACATCGAGGTTCTTCATATTAGTTTTTCCATAATTGTGACATTCCTTGTAACATACTTTTTAAGCATCATGCAATGCAAGGTTACACATCAAAATGGTAAAAGCAATAGCATCATTGAATTCTCTCCTGCTGTGCACATTGTAAGGTGTACGTTTCAATGAGATCTAAATAACTTAACAGAATAAATGATTTTTTTCTGCACTTCTGTGGTAAAATTAATGGAACTGAATTTCATGATGCATGTAAGATTCAGGCCTCACCAACATTGTTACAAGCAATAATGGATTCTGGAATGTGGCATGAAAATAAGAGCATTTTTTATTAACTGGTCATATCGAGTTCTCACAAATGTAAGTGTGTGGAAGCAAGCTTAAGCAAGAACACTTTAACACCCAGTTTGTTCAAACAATTACCATAGCATTGATATTCAATCAAACTGTAACCAGAATCACAGCTGCAAATGAATGATCCTTTGGTGTTTGAGCACATTTGTGAACAGGGTCCTTTCCCATTATTCAGGGCACATTCATTTATATCTACATTGAGAGAAGTAGGGATTTCAACTAAATCGTAATGTCCTAAGCATTATGTTCACACATGCACATGTACACTGAGTGATTCTGTTATAAAGTGCTGTGCAAGTGACAACAAACATTACATCAGCACATTATTCATTACGAATGTGATCAAAAGGATATTAAATGTTGTTTAGGTCATTGTAATTCGTTTCAAGAAAAAGATATGCAATGTATGTTTTTCTTTCAAAATAAAGTAAATGCACATACAACCCATGTTATATTATAACAAAGCCAAACACGTACAGTTTGAGAAATAGGATTGGAATACTTACCAGAGCAGTTGTAACCAGAAAGAATGTAACCAGAAGTGCAGCTGCAGTAAAATGTTCCAACTGTATTGGTACATGACTGGTCGCAAGGTCCTCGTCCTCCATTTGAAGTGCACTCATTTATGTCTGAATTGGTATTAAAGACAGCTAAGTAATAAGCAGTATCCCATTACCTCAGTCATGTTAAAATTCCTCGCCAATCATACTAGATAGATAATATACAGCACAACAATGAATGCTGATGCATTTATAGCATGTACATGTACATAGTTAGGTACAGTAGGTAATAAATCTGTTGGGCTAGAAATGGCATGCTTTTCCAATTAACATTTCTTTACATTATGCAACCTGTAGTATGCTATAGAAACATGACAGTTTAAAAAAATTGCATTTGAACAAATCAATGCCATACTGGATCAGACATGAGAATTCTAAGTATTTTACCATTGCAGTTGTATCCACTTTGAATGTATCCTGGTTGACAACTGCATATGAATGATCCGTTAGTGTTTGTACAAGTTTGATTGCAGGGCCCTTGTCCTTCATTTGGAGCACACTCATTTATATCTGTAATGCAGCATACATGAGAAGCTAAAATGTAATCGTGTGTTTGGTGGGAAAAAATCTATTGTAGAACACATTGTTTAACCTGCTATTTTCGATGCCATAATATGATAAAATTGTAATTGTTACATGTTTTCTTGAAGATATAAACTTTAATCCATGTCAACTGTTAATTAATAAGAGTCCAAATATATTATTAGTATGTAACATTTATGAACATCTGTATAATTTATGCATAAATATTTCTCACCCATGCAGCTCCACCCCATAGAATTGTATCCCGATTGACAACTGCAGGAAAATGATCCAAGAGTGTTTGTGCATATCTGATCACAAGGTCCATGTCCTCCATTTGGGGCACATTCGTTGATATCTGTGACAGAAGATATTGTATACCTTTGTTAATATAGTCTTATTTATGCACAAACAATTTAGCTCATCAAGTCTTTTCAATTGCGATTACTTTGAGACATACCAGTGCAAGTTTTGTTGTCTGCCAACATCTGGAAGCCTGCATTACAGCTACATATAAAGCTGCCATTTGTATTTGCACAAATTTGATTGCATCCACTTGTTTCAAGGGCACACTCATCAATGTCTGCATTGTATTATAATGGAGTATAGTGTAAAATACATGTTAAAGATATAAATTTAAAATACAATAAAGCTGAATTTAAAAAGTGAATTTTTTAAATGTATAATATTATTGTATAGTTGAAATAAAAACAAAAAGGGCATATTTTTTCCATTCAGTAAAAAACAAAACAATCTGATTCAAAAGTTATGTTCTAAATTACAAAATAGCAATGAGTATTGACAGTACAAAAAGAGATCAGGTTATTTTAATATAATGTAAATTTTTATTGCAATCATCATGCAGAATCGATCACTGTGGAAGCAAGTGTGAGTCAACACACTATCATATAGTAACAGTAGCTAAAATGCATCAATAAAACTGTTCATGTATAATATCGAATTATAAAATAAATGGATACGTAATTTTTATTGCCTAATATGGCAAATTTAACTTTAAAAAAGTATATCTACATGTCAGTACATACAGAATGTTTGACTCGAACTCCATTGAATACATCAAATGTATATCATGGTGTAGCTAACCATAGCAGCTGTATCCTAATAGATCATAACCCTGCTGACAACTGCAGAAAAATGATCCATTGGTGTTAGTACAAATCTGACCACATGGTCCCAGTCCACTATTTGGTGAACACTCATTGATATCTAAAAAAAAAAGAGTACAAATAATGACAAGTTGATCAACACTGCTGCATGCATTTATAATATACATATTAGCAACTGTAGTAGAATGTAGTTGAAAAACCAATTTCATAGATGCACGAGTGTGATATATCAAGATTATTTCAATAAGGCCATTGATATGTCAAGGTTGTTCTGTAATGGCATTGATATACACAGTTTTAGAATGGTCAATTCTTGTAACTTCATGACTAATCCATTGGCAACATTCTTCTACTACTTCATTATTACCATTGCAGCGGTACCCCGAGAGAGTGTAGCCAGTCTGACAGCTGCAGTAGTAGCTACCATTAGTGTTAGTGCACATCTGTTCACATTCGCCTCTTCCTCCATTTGGTGTGCACTCATTTATATCTGCCATTGAAAGATGAAATATGTAATACGTTGTTTGAGTTATGATGCTAAGTAATGATTCCAGTTTAGTGAACTAGAAAAACCTCAGAACAAGCTGAATTGCATGCACTTGTCTTGCATTTGTCTATACCTCAAAACTACTCACTGTCATATTAGAGCAAACAAGCACATTTTTGTCATTTAGATAATGGAAGTAACCAGTCCAGCAGTTTACAAGTAGGATCACATGTACTCATATTTAGTGCCATAAAATTATGTGGATTGAAGTGAATGTACAAAAAAGGGCGAATACAAATAAACACTAAACAGTTTTCCTTTCCACTTTGACTGTTTTATGGGGCTAATTATTTTGCAGCAAATTGTTCAATTCATTTTTTACTCTCAATGTCAACCAATCTAAACATCATCCAACTCTAAAGACCTGCCAAAGAACACTACCTTACCATTGCACATATAACCCGACTGAGTGAATCCAGACTGACAGCTGCAGTAGAATGAGCCATTGGTGTTAGTACAGTATTGGTCACATGGTCCATGTCCTCCATTTGATGCACACTCATTTATGTCTGTTGGTATAAGAATGTAGTTATAAATACTTTTAGATGACATAGAAGTAAGCATTAAAGTAAGTGTGTAATTTCAAATGTCTTTATTTGCTATGTATACATGCATGCTCACACAAATATAATTATCTGTGTCACCATTCATGCAGTGCTGCATAGTGTGTTGTTTTGATTATAAAATTCATGTTGAATACTAATTGTACTTGCATGCATGTGCAATGCTGACATGCATGCAACTCATGTTGTGCTACAGTCAAAACATTCCAACACATGCATGGGGTGTAACCACAGTTTGTGTGTCCATTAAAACCTGGCGTACTGTTGCAACAACCCTACCGAACTGGCAAAAAAGGGAGTGAACTAGCATTTAAAATTACTGTTCTGGGAGTACTGAAGTGATGTATTAGTGAAGTCATTGGAGTAATGGTGCAAGAAGAAGCACAAGAAACCTTGCAAAAGATCTAAATCATGCATGAATGGCATAACAACTGTGCATGATTCTTGATTATATGCACTTGACGTCCTTACAGTGAAATGCAAGTGATGAATTTAAATGTTATTAGTTGATCAAATAATCGTGGATGTGTACAATAATTTCTTTAGTGTGTAGTTTGACTGCAGCCTACCATTGCAGCTGTATCCATTCAAAGAGTAACCAGACAGACAGCTGCAGTAGAAGGAGCCGTTGGTAGGAGTACAGATTTGATCACAATCACCACGCCCAGCATTCTTGGCACATTGATTAATAACTGCAAGATAAAATTCAATTGAACTATGTATTCCATGTACACAATAAATAATCAAATAACTAATGAGCATGTCTAATTTCATTATGTATACTTCACTGTGTATTCGATAATAATATTCATTCTTACCAATGCAAGATTTGCTATCCACAGATAGGTCATAGCCAGGGTAGCATCCACAAGTGTATCCACCAATGGTATTGTCACATGTCTGAGAGCAGCCACTTATTCCACTTGTGCATTCATTGATATCTGCATGTATTGATATGAATGCTAATAGAAACTCACTACACATTGATAGCTTCATAATGATTTCAACAAACCGTTTGGCATCAGATAAATTACTGTAATTTATCACTATACCATTTCTAGAATGTATAACAGAGATTTTAACATGCATATATTCAGGCAAATATCTATTGAGTATGATACGTATTGCTGTTTTTATTCTTGGAGGCAGACCAAGTTTACAGCAATGGACCAATGACATCACAGCTACACTGCATTGTTCAGCATCATAGTGATAGTGATATAATCCTTCCATTACTGTTACCAAGATTAATTTAGAAGAAATAGCCATTTTAATCCCACCATGCATATACAAGTCAGGTTTCATAATGCATACACACATATAGAGCATTAATTTTTTCTAAGGGATTGGCAGCACGAAAACTGATAGTGATTGGCTAACAATTATGGAAGTAGAGAATTTAGTTTTGTTCTGAATGCAATGGATAATGATAAAAATGTGTATTATGTAAGTGCTTTGTGAAACAAATATGTTCTTACCAGTACAGTCATTTCCAAATGCAATGAAACCAGTCTGACAATGACATGCGAAGGATCCAATTGTGTTATTGCAGATTTGCACACATGGACCCAATCCACCATTGAGCAAACATTCATTAATATCTGTATTTCAGAAATGGAATCTCATAGTAAGATAGTAACTAGTGCATACATTGGTAATGCATTAACAAAATCAGAATGCAGCATTGATCTGTACACAACTATTACATGAACTTAGCAGGCAATCACAATGATTTAAAATTAACAATAGTATTATAAATGTCCTGCAGAGACTAGGGTTATTTTCCACTTGTCAATTACATAACACTAGCTATAGCTCTTACCTGTGCAATTATATCCTAACTGTGAGTAGCCAGATTGGCAACTGCAGTTGAATGATCCATCACTGTTTGTACATATCTGGTCACAAGGGCCTCGTCCACCATTGGGCAAGCATTCATTGATATCTGTAGTCAGGCAAATAAAAAAGATTTGCAACACATGAAATAAAATCAGTAATGCGTCATGTGCCATGAAGTACTTTATTGAGATTTTCATTGCTTGTACTCTATTTTGTGCTGATTGGTTGAATCTGAAATCTTACCATTGCAATTATATCCTGTCTGATAGTATCCAGACTGACAACTGCATACAAAAGATCCGTTGGTGTTGGTGCATATTTGATCGCATGGTCCCAGTCCACCATTTGATGCAGTGCATTCATTCACATCTGTGAGTATATTGTTTGGAAAACGGCAGCATCAATACAAACCCAAAAACTTATTTATGCCATAAGTATATATTAATTGTGGGAAAAGTGGTTTCAGAATAAATCAAATTCATAGCATTGATTATACACATATATGCACACTGTAATCATATACAGTATGCAAAAACATGGTATGCATAAAAATAGAATGCATGCACTTCTCGATGCACATCAGAATTACTCAAATTGTGTATGCATTAGGCATCGATATAAACACAACTCAAACAAACATGCCATATTTCTACCAATGTGCTGAAGGTAACAACCTGAGATCAGTATAATTAAATACACATTAATCGTATGTACTAAGCCTTATTGTTGAGTACTAAATATATATTTATGGGATCGTTTCAGTGAAAAGGGACCTAGTGAATACATTATAAAATTTCCAGTACACACAATACCAATGTACGTTTGTGTTGAAAAGTATGGCTAATTAAAACGAAGACCCTTACACAGTTATTCCTATTCTCAGTGCGTAAAAAGCAATGTGTAGAGAACATTTCAGACTTCTAGAATATCTGAAATCCTGGATAAACATGTGTTAGGTCTCTTTTCACGGAAATGATTTCATATGCACATCATGTATATGAGATCTAGCAGATAAAAGGATAGATTGTTAAATTATATATTTTGGAAGTCTGAAATGTCCCATCGACTATGATTCTTATGCACTGAGAATCGGACTATAAACCTGTCAGGCCCTTTTCATTATACATAATACATAATGCAAACGTAATTTTTCTTTTTAAACATATTGTAAGGTTCCCTTTCATGGCAAAGATTCCATATAATTATGATTATACATTTTATATGTGTAATTATACTTACCATTGCAAGCAAATCCAATAATAGAATAGCCAACCTGACAGCTGCATGTAAAGGAACCAATGGTATTGGTGCAAATCTGATCACACTGTCCTTTTCCTCCATTTGTACTGCATTCATTAATATCTATTAGTGAAACATCATCATTAATAGAAATGAAATTATTTTTCATCGGCTCACATTAAAATGCCATTTGAACTAGTCGAAATCCGATACATTTAACCCTCATCTACACATGTGTATTGTACAAATGATATTATTGTAAATGCTGCTTTGATCCTATCTAATTATCACATTGTAATATTGTATGATAGAAAAATACACCATAATTTAGATATTGTAAAAGACATAAATAAATGCATATTGTTATTTGGATCAACTATTAATAGCATGTTACATAAAATAGAAACTGTTCACATCTTTTTGGACTTACCAATGCATGTTCTGCTGTCTGAAGACAGCATATACCCTGCCATACATCTACAACGGTAGCTGCCAATTGAATTCTCACAAATCTGAGAGCAGTTATTGTTTCCTGCCATGCACTCATCAATATCTACAAAAATAACCAAACCATAGGAAGTGATATTATATATTGAAGTTCACATAAAGATGTTGAAAACAGTAACACTTATCTAATACAACTTATTGTGTTAATTATAAACAAAATGTACACAGAACATGCAGTGAATATGCTATTTCTATATTTCTAACATTGTTGTAATTTAATAAATACTTGTATAATCCAGTATTCACTGATCATTGTATAGTATTGCCATGTTCTCACCATTGCAATCATTTCCTGATGTAGCAAAGCCTGATTGACAACTGCAGGAGAATGACCCAGCAGTATTGGTGCAATTTTGTGCACATGGACCCAATCCTCCATTTGGCAAGCATTCGTTTATATCTGTGAAGATTGCATACAGTGCACTCAAATTTTAAAACAGTGCTTCAGAACATTCCTAATTAGAGAATGCCATGCTTCTTATTCTATTTACACACAATGTGTTGCTATCCATGTTTGATTCATCACATACCAGTGCAATTGTATCCTGACTGGGTGTAACCAGATTGGCAACTGCAGTTGAATGACCCATCAGTATTCGTACATATCTGGTCACATGGGCCTCGTCCTCCATTTGGCAAGCATTCGTTGATGTCTGTGTGGGCACATTGAGATGTTGGATAGAAATTATTGGAAAGAATATAGCACTATAATAGTTGTAAGTGTGTCAAATCATAATAAAAGATAATTCACAACTTCACAATCCTGACATCAATTATAAGCCCTTATAAGCATAAAAGAATATATGATAGAAAAAAAAAGGTGCACAGACTCGAGTAATTTCACACTCTTACATGTAAGTTGAAACTTTAAAAAAGCTCATGTGCATAATATAAAAAGTTAGTAATGCGTCACAGTATTGCATTACTGTATCCGATAAGTCACATGTAACAAATTAGAGCAGAAAAATAAATTGTATGTTGGCTTACTGTTAAGAGCTATAAATGCAATACACCACACTATTACCATTGCAGTTAGTTCCTGATAGAGAATATCCAGGCTGACAGCTGCAGATAAAGGACCCATTGGTATTGTTGCATATCTGTCCACATGGTCCAAGTCCATTGTTGATTGAACATTCATTTATGTCTGAAGTAAAAATAAATAATCATAGTTTATTTTCAGATGCATTTAAAATCATCCAAATATTGGTCTATTATTCGTAATCCAGGAGATTAGAGGCATGTTTTAATTATAATAATCCATGTCATAATCATTTGTGCAAGCAACATGTACATATAATAGTTTACCTTTCAAGAAGTGATGATGCTATAATTGACTACGTTGTTTTTTGTTACACATCTTACCATTACAGATGTTCCCAGAGAGTGTATAGCCAGCCTGGCATCTGCAGAAATAGGAGCCGTTTGTATTTGTGCAACTTTGATCACATGGGCCTCTTCCTCCATTTGCCATGCATTCATTGATGTCTGCATTGGAGATCAGTATGTCACTTCAGGCTACTATTATACAAACAGTTCTTAATGCACAATAGGGAATACATTTTTCAAAATTTGACATGGAAAACACAAAATGTGAACCTCACCACTGCATGTGCTGTTATCCATTGAGAGAAAGTAGCCATCCATGCAACTGCAAATGTAGCTGCCATTTGTATTATTGCATATCTGGGAGCAGCTATTGTTTCCATTCGCGCATTCATTGATATCTAAATAGGAGTAAAATTAAATTACATTTTTACAATACCAGGTCTGCATAACAATTATAAAAATATCTTTGTGACACAAAAATATGTTACATGTGTGAATGCTATGGCTATAATAACAACTAGGCAGCAACAGCCATGATCATGGTTTTAGCAGGGATATAATGGCAAGAATATACAGCAAACAGATTTTTTATAGCATGACCCAACAAATGTGTATTAAATAATCTATGTAGTCGAGTCACAGAAATCCTAATTAATAGCAGTCAATTAAAGATTGACCTCAGAAACACTTTCACATTGGCTGCTGCCTAAAATGAGTTCTTTTCATTTCCACTTAGCACCCTCACAGTTCATCATCCTAAACATTTGACTCATTCACATTTGCACAGAAATAGCTTAATGACAAAATCATTCTACATTGTCCTAGGATAAACTGATTTATCCTCTACAAAGCCTACAGTTGAATAGCTATGATAACTGGGACAGTTTCCGCGAAAATTGCCCCACGGTTAAAATGTTATAATAATGCATCGCGTTTGAATCGATACTAACTTCCCATCGGATAATACTATCGACTTCCTATTTTCAACACTTCATACTACACCGTTTCACTATGAAGTGAAGAAAATAGGAAGTCGATAGCTTATCCGTTTGGAAGTTATAGCGGTTCAAACGCGATGCATTTTTATAACATTTTAACCGTGGGGCAATTTGCGCGGAAACTGTCCCAATTATATATATCAAGCAAGGATTATTCTTACACAAGTTTGCTTAAGGACTGTTAATAATAGGGTGCAAATTTTTTTTTTGTGTGTATAATAATACATTTGGCCAAATTTGTCCCATCATCTGCCTCATGTGACTTTCTTATGTAATTCATTATTAATATATTATATTTTGAGCCTTTAATGCATAAACTTCAAAAATTTACATAGTTAAAGCTCACTAAAACCCTATGATTAGATTAATCTAGATACCCTGCTTATAATAATTTTGAGCAATATATATGGAATCGTTTGCTCAAAAAGGGACCTAGCTCAACATTATAACATTTCCAATACACACAACAGAAACATTGAAATGTATGGCTAATTAAAATTTCAGAGCCTTACAACTCCATAACAGTAACTCCGATTCTCAGTACGTTAGAAGCAGTGTGTAGAAGACATTTTAGATTTCTAGACTATCAAGGAATTTGAAATGTTGTAGATCCCTTTTCGTGGAAATGATCCCCTATTAACAATTACAGATTACAGATACAAAATCCAGCTCTATGGTGGAGGAGCTATCCTGTAAAGTACAACTGTAGCATAAGTTGAGATTCAACCAGCTAGAAATACAGTATCGTAGACTTTGGCTGGCATTATTGTTTATAAAAAAAGTTAGAGAATAATACAAATTATTTCACTCACTGATCTTGCGTTTTTAAATTTTACTTTTCCTCGTACTATTATGGTTGCCTCTTTTTAAACGTAATACCTTCAACAACACACAATTATACAAAATGCATATAGACAATTGAAACAAATATGAGGCCATTCACATCTGCTTTTAACTTAAAATGTTATTTGGGCATCTGATTATACCTCGTATTCATCTTGCAGCACTACACCTTCAGCATCATGAACAATTAGCTGCTAATCATTGCATACAAGTCTTGTGTTACACTGCCCATAGTTAGTAATGCATAACATATACATACCAGAGCAATTATATCCTGAGAGAAGGTATCCGTCACGACAACTGCAGTAGAATGATCCAATAGTATTAGTACAGATTTGTTCACATGGACCGAGAGTATTATTTGCTGCACATTCATTTATGTCTGTATTGGTTTGAATAATGTGTACATGCACTTATCAAGGGTTCATTTTAATCACATACCTTCACTGCAATTTTGTCCAATAAATCCACTGTTACATATACATACACCATAACTAGTACACATTCCATTACCCAAGCAGCTTCCTGGGCACACTCCTACATTGGAAATATTTAGCACCACAAGGTTCCTCATTTGTTCCTCAATGGTTGGCATATTTCCAACATTATCCTGAGGTATGCCTAGCAGTTTACTATTGTATGATGACAATTGTACCACAGCCATAGTTGCAGTTGTCTCCATCAGAAAACTGACAGTACCATTATCTAGGTCAAAGAAAATGAAGTGACATATTTCTCAAACTGAGGACAGGAATCAGTATTAACAAACCTGCTACTTCATAAATGCTTGTCTTTGCAACTCCTGAGCCAACATCAGATGATGATATTTGAAGCACAACACTCTGATTTGTGTCCCCAATTCCAAGAATGCTCATATTTACCAAAGGTGGAATATCATCAATCTAAAATGTAAATCACATTGCATCACAAAAACTGCAAAAATGAACTATAATTTTGATGCTTTTAACTAACTTTCACAGCTAGTGTGTCTCATGTGTCAGGGTATGTATGTATGTATTATATTATTGCTGTACATGTATCATTCACATTTTCTATATAGTTTAACTAATCACACTAACTTCAGTATTAAGAAGGATTTTATTGCAAAAAAATTAAAGAATGCCGTTAATTACCTTCATTGTTTAACAAACCATAAACAAAGATTAAAATCATTACATTACAAAATATATGTGTGCTGATTAGCAACTTGTGAACATAATCTAGACAGTTATGCCAAATAATAATGGTTGCATTTTGGTAATAGCACTTAATAATGTGCAATATTATAAATGAAGTGTTGGTGTATTAAATGTACATGCCAGACTCTAAAAATGACCTCTGTCTTACAGTGTTAATGAATGGCTGAGTGTCATAGGGTTCACGTTGATCAAATGTGATTTGAGCAGATGAATTGATCTGGACCAAGCCTCCTGATTGGTTATATGCCTTAATGGTAAAACTGACATATCCTTGTCCAGTAGTTCCATTGTTTGGAGGAAGAAATCCATCTGATTGATCTAGTGGTGGCTGACCTATATTAAAGTAAGAAACATACCAGCAAGCATGAAGAATATATATCAAGTACCTGTCACCGGATCCAGTGCCTGAAACTCCCATGATGCTAGTTGATTTGTTACATTAACACCTCCTTTCACATGGACTAGGACTCCGGATGTTGCTGTTGCATCATAGGTTGTCTTTAAATAAGAATCACAAATGATGCATTAGTATTTCAGTAAAGGAATAAACATAAATAGTTAATAATTCCACACTTTAATACAGTATTAAATGATTGGACAGATTATTAAACTGGTTCACAAAAGCATAGGGACACTTTCTAAGGTTTCATTCTATATCAGTGATGAACCATACCTCAATGTTGGCCATGTTGAGTATAATGTCACTTGAAAATGTGCTGAAAGCAATTTGTTCTAACATAAAGGTTCTCAGATCCAAGCTGTTATCCAAAGGGTACACAATCTGAACTCTCTGAGCTGGTAGAGATGCATTTGGGTTATTCTCAAAGTACACTGTGTACTTAAGGGTCGTTGATGATGAAACAAAGTGAGCATCCCCAACGCCCATTGTGCCAACAACTTCATTCTGCAATATGAGGTAAACAGGATGAAGCATATGAGGGGGAACACAATAGACACATCCTAGTGCAATTGCATTAGCATCATACATGGAATAATGTACAGCCCTTTTCTGGCTTAGATAAAGCTATTTCTCTTTACTTTATTCAGCTACCTTGTGCATAGGGTTTTTAGAGGTCTTCCATATATTACCTTATCCACTAAGCACCAACGAATCCTTTCTGAATAGGGTGAACATTGAACTTGCCCACCAGAAGGAAAAATATTGTCTGAGATGTAAGTATTTTTGTGTTGTGTTATTTTTTTAATTGCTCTTTATAATTGCATTTACATTGTATTGGACATGTCTTAATGAGCATCACTCCCTCTATAAGAAATCATTATGTATATACACTGGATATCACAGTGAGAGGTCTTGACAATGTGAAAAAATAGAACCGTGATGCATAAATGTAAAAATCTTGTATTGTACCAAATATTAAAAGCCATACTCACAGGATCCTGTCCACTAGAATTACTGGTGGAAATAGTCATAACATTTCCTGTGTAGTTCTGTGACACATTCTCCAGTATAGCTCTTGGAATCATACTGACCAGAGGACCAGTTGATCCAGTAGACTGTTGTGATAGCAACGAGCCTACAGGTTACATAATATACAAAACTAAACATAATATCCTACAAGAAAAAAGCCCAGCAATATGCAGATGTTTTATTCCAGTGCAGTATATATATTTTTAATTGTATACCATATGTCTTCCGCTGTAAGACAGCTCCAGCAAGTGGAGGAGTGTTGCTTATTATTTGAAACTGGCTAGTAGATGGTAATGCTGCTCCGTTAATAGAGCTTTCCTTCTGAGGTCCAACTACTGTTGATATTGCTGGCAATACATTACGATTGCCTAATGCAATTTGCATAATATGAATATGAATCACTTGAAATTAGGTTGCACATACCAAGAGTGTTTGAAAAAGATCCTTTCAGTGCAAATGCGCCCTGAATGATATCAGAACCTGCAGATTAGTATTATGGTCAATAGAAAGAGGAAATTACAAATATCATAAAGTTTTTAAATCTTACACATATTGCAATCCGATTTGAATACAGTTTTCCTTAAATTTTAAGTCATATACCTTTCCAAAATGGGTCACTGCTAAGATCTGCTGTGAGGGAATAGAGAATCACACTTGAGTTTGAACCGACTAGTAGTTCAGAAAGAACAGTAGAAGAGTGCTATCAGCTGGATTTAGTTGTGATAGGGGTGAATTTAGAGCATACGAATAGGTATTTTGAATGCTCCTATGTGTTCCTGCAAGAAAGAGGGTCAATTATTGCCGTAAGGAATAATTTTAACTTCTACTAACCTTCAATGTCAGTGTTAATAAATCTACCATGTTGTGCATCATAATGGCCAGATGGCATCATGTACATATTGTCCAATTCATATGTCTTTATGACACCATGTTGTCCAGCATACAGGTAGGGATTTCTTTTTTGTTGAGACTGCTGCAAGACTTGTCCAAATGGATCATACTTGTATGTGTTGAGAATACCATCACTGTCACCCACAAGGTGTGTCACAGAACTAGTAGTCATAATGCAGAATAAATGAAGCATTTATTGCCAACATTATAGAAATATAATTCGTATCAGTGCATGTACATGTATAAGCTCTGTATTGACAGGCATTCACAATTTGCTGTGTGTAGACAGTGAATATTATGGTCATGTTCAAAATAAGAGACAAAAATAGTTTAGTGCATCAAATGAGCATTTAATTATATCCATTTCATTCTTTAATGAAATAACATAATCTGATTACTCTCAATTAGGAATAGTTTTTAATTCGAGTAGATGGTGAAATTTTCATTTATCATTTCACTTAGCACATGCACTATTTGCCCTTAACATTTTCATGTCATATCTGTAGATATCACACTTTATTCTCCTAGTCAATTGCTTTGCAGAGTTTATTTTTGGGGTGAGCTTCATTACCACAAAATAACTAAGAAATTGATATTAAAATTCGTTGTACTTCATTGACTGATTTAAAAAAAATGTAGTTGTACACTTACCCAACAGGATCAAAGTGATAATATGAAATGGAGGTGTCAATTAGTGCTACCAGGCCAGTGGTTGGGCAGTGAATAAAGTAAGCTGGTTCACCATTGAGACTCTGAGTAGCAACATAAATTGTACACATTGTTTGGTGTTTATTACAGATATGAATAAAACCCACCTCAAAAATGATATCAGATCCTGTGCGGCCAAATGGATCGATGACATAATCATAGACAGAGAAGTCTGAACAATTTTTCCTGAAAAGATTTCCCATTGCATCATATTGATAGGAGCAACTGTAAATAAATAAAGCTAAATTTCAATATAAGAATAATGGAACAGGTAGTTGCACCTTAATGTACCACGTTGCGTTTCAGTTAATTTTGATTCTGAATTGAAGTTAAAATACTGTGTTCCATCTGTGGTAGTTTTTTGATTCAAGTTTCCATTCTGATCAAATAAAAAGCTATCGGTTTCATTATACTGCAGGTACTGATTCATGGCATTTGCTATGTAGGTAGCTTTCACTCCATTTGTGACTTGAGACACTCTATTTCCATTGCCATCATAAGTGAAAAAAGTTGTTTCACCATTTGGATTTGTGGATCCAGTCAATTGTCCATTTCCATCATATGAATAGTTGAAAGTGCCACTGAGTGTAGTCACTGATACAACCCTTCCGTCTTCATCATACTGGTAAATATAACTGCTCAAAAGGCGATCATTTGAAGTATAGGTGTTCATTTCTGACAAGCGGCTTTTCAACGCCATATATTTGTATGTAGTATACTGTAGATTTCCAAGAGTCTTTCTTTGAATTTTTCCAGATGTGTAATATGAAAACTGAGCCAACATTAAAGGGGTGTCTGTTCCATTAGAAAGGTTGATCTGAGTAATGTGAGTTCCACTGGTATCATACTGGTAAGTGATATTGTAACCATCATCAATGGACATGGAGGTACGTTGTCCATTGTAATAACTGTACCCTATGGTATGGCCATTTGGATAAGTAATTTGGATCGGTGCTCCAGTGCTGTCATAGGTTATGTTCACAGTCCCAATAATGTTAGTAGCCTGAATTAGTTGCCTTGAAGTGCTGTATCCATAAGTTGTGACATCATTGTCCAAATGCTTTTGTATCTGGAACAATTAAAACTCATGTTAATAATTATTTTTATTACATAATATCGAAAATTGATATTACGATAATTTATAAAGCTGCGAATGTATCAGTACTTACCAAATTCCCTTGTGAGTCATATTCATAATTGCTTACAGTATTGTCACGATTAATAATGCTAGAAATGTTTCCGTTATCATCATAGATCAAGGTAATATTGCTCAAATCTGGATATTGCAGTGATGTTGCTGTATTGTTAACATTATCATATGTGCTTGTATATGAATTTCCATTGCGGTCTGTGAAGACCAAAAGTTGGTTGTATTCATCAAACTTGTATGAGGCAGTATCACCATCGGCATTAGTGAGACGCCAATATCCATCTTCTAAGTATTGGTGCAAGATTAACTGCAGAGAGATTTAAGAAATAAGATGATTGAAAACAATGGATAATCAAATATCGATTAATATTACCTCACCACCCAAATAGATCACTCTTCCTGATGAATTGATCACTTCAACTAGTGCCATCCCTCCATCTGTAGAATATGATGCAATTTTGCCTGCAGTGTCGTAAGTTATTTCTGTGGTTGTGTTTCGTGGTTGTACTGGTCAGCAAAACATTCCCATTCCATTTATTTTTGCGACTGATTGAGAATAATTGATCAGAAGTCTGACTGTAGCTCGTTACAGCAGAAAGCAAATTAGTTTCATCATATTCAAGAACTTTTCTGTTGCCAGTACTATAGAGAATATCAGTAAGGTCCCCATTGTCATTATAGCTGTATGCTGTGGTCGAATTGCCAATGGTTACAGCAACTAAGTATAACCCCGAAGGATCGTATGTGTAGAGACTGTGGAAAGGAGTGGATTCTTTAAACACAAAAATAATGAGACATATGTCTAGGTAAATTGAAATGCAGGACAATTACATTAAATTATGTACTTACAAACCTTGTTTGTGTGATAATATTAGTTGAATCTAAGATATCCATGTGTGCTATATGACCCACTTCATCATATATTATGTTAAGCTTTTGTCCATTTGAGTGTGTTAGGAGGTTTAGAGTACCATTGATGTAAGTGAACTGAATTGAGCTGCTATCTTGAACACTCCTTATTTCAAACAAGTTTCCAGAACTTGAGTCAAATGTGTATCTCAGATTTGAGGAACTATCAACATATATTACACCTATTTGAAGAAAAAATTGTCAAGATTAATTATCTATCGACAACACATTCAGTATTTTGATCCATTAGTCAGCTACACTGTTCAAATAATAACCATACCGTAACTAGTGACAGTGATCATATCATTGTTGAAAAAGAATTCTCCAGCACCACTGGATACAAAAGTTATTGTTTCTCTTTCATTCCACATCATGATGGTATTTGAATCAATGAACTGCAGCCTTCTTTCCCTGTGATTGGAATATAAATATAGGCCAATACATGACTGTGTTAATAAAGAAAAATTCAGTGTCTTACCACCATCCAAGCAACCATCCCATCCCAAAAGGACCAGCAGTTCTTCGTTTGTGTATGTACGATGAGTACTGGCGCTCAAGGGATAGTTGCAAATGAGTACCAGCGTTGCTATATAAGTCTCCAACAGAGACAATTGAATTGCCTAAAAGACATCAATAATTTATATTAATCATTATTAACGAAATGTAGCTAACCTGTTAATAGTCCATATGAAACTTGCAGCTGGTAGTTCACAATTGTGTCAAGTACATATTCTTGCCTCAGTACCAGGCTGAGCTGTGTAGCAATCTCTGATGCCCTGCTGTATAATGTGCTCCATGTATCCCCAAGTGATAGCACAAAATTGTTCCAAATTGAGTCCCACACAGTAGATGGGATTGCTGCAGGCTGTAAGATCTGCTTTTGTGCAATATATGGATGTGGTTCTACACTGTTCTGAATCTGAATGACTTCAATTGCATCTGAACCAGTTATTGGAGGAAGCACAGTGAACTGTACATCAACGCTTACCCCTGGTGATACAAAACCAGCTGGTCCACTTTTGGGCTGAAGGAAAACTCCAATAGTTGAGGAATAACTTGTACTTGCACCACCATTAATCAGATGTACGACAGAATTTTGTGGCGCTTTTACTAAAACAAGGGGTGTTATTAAGTCAGTACCACCAGTATTGGAAGCATATATTGTCATTATTGCAGTCTGTGCATTCCTTGATGTCTGTATTACTGATGTCTGCACAGCAACATGCCCTGGTATTCCTGCTGTTACACGGAAGCAATCATTAAGTTGCGCAATATTTCTGGTAATTGTGTTGGTAAGTCTCATGGAGTATAGTCCAGGAGTGACAGCTGATAGATCAAAAGTTGCATAAAGTTCTACAGAACTGTACCAGTAAATATTTATTGCAAACATTTCACCAAATGTGTTACTGACAATTGATGCAGCAATATACTGGCTGAATTGTGTGCCATAGAATCGGACAGTTGTTCTTCCGTATGGTGTTGCAAGTGATGGGGATATTTGGAAAATTTCAAAGTTTGCAATTTGGACGACAAATGTGATGGAATAAGTCTCGATGACACTTCCAAAACTTTGCACAGAGATAAAGTAGTCTCCGCCTTTTGTATTTGTCACAACAGCTTTTTGTTGTGAAGATAGTAGCACTCTTGAGTACCCATCATGGATAGCTGTAGTGGGCAGGCTTCTGTAGTTTAGGTAGACATTATGGTAAGCACTGCTTCCAGCAATGAACAAAGTTGCAATTAATGTATTCCTAACAGGAACATTTGTGATCTTGTACAAAAGCTGGGCTCCAGTGACCAATGGATGTACTAAAGGAGTATTCAGCAGCTGTGTTCGGGAGACAACTTGCAATTGAGTAATTGCATAACCAACATTATTTTGAAGATTTGGGTCTCGAATATTTGTTTGTATTCGTACAATTCCAGTATAGCTTCCTTCAGAAATGAATGGCACATTATAAGTGTAAGAAAAAATTTGATCATTTGCTGAATTGTTTTGGTATGGCGGGATAGCAATGCTTCTACATGGTGGAGTCCCAATGGCATAGTCGTAAGCATCCCAGACTGAATCTCTAGAGATATACAGTGTATCACACTCATATCCATTTGCCTGAACAGCACCATTATTTCGGACCCTCCATTGAAAGGTCACACCTGAAAAAGTATTACCAATGTGAGCAACTGATGTAAAACAAATTCACGCTGTTAACTTTAATCATAATAATTCGATGCTTGTACTTTATAAAGTATCATTACATGTACATGTACCTGTAGAAACATGCATTTAGTGTCTTCATTTGTGGTCTGATGGCGATTCTAATTAAGATTGGTGCAGTTTAATTCTAATGTAATTTTATGACTCCCACTTACAAACTATTAACTACTATACAGACGAATGTAAGAATATTTCCCTGAATAAGTAAGACTTCACATGCCATGCATTTCAGCATATACAATGATGTATTGCAGTAAACCATGACTGAAAAGGCTTTGAATAATTACGTTAGTAAGTTTACTTATTGCGAATCAAACGCTGTAAGAATAAAAGTCCAATAAACAACATCATTGATACTTACCATCTCCAAAGAAAACTACTGTAGGAAATATTTGCACTTGGGTAACAGCAATGTCGGCGCTTACAGTTGCAACAATAGTGATCACGTTGGAAATAACATTGTTTACTTTGCTGGATTCAACAATTCGGTTTCCTCCATCCACTTGGTAGAATAGATAGTACTTGCCACTAACCAGACCGAATGGTACAAATATGTTCATAATTTGAGTATAAGTAGAACTGACAGGAAGTGTGTTCAAGTTTCTCACTGTTCCAAGACGGATATCATAAGGATCAAGGCTTGAATCGATACTCAAATACAGTGTCTCGTACCAAATACCAAGTGCCGCTCTTAGCCCGACATTGGAAACGGCATACGAAATGGCGGCAGGTTGCCCACTGGTCACTGACACTGACGAAGCCGCCGGAGGTAAAGTGACGCTTAGATCGGCTAGGTAACCATCTTGAATAAGGAACGGCAGCATTGATGCCCCAACAACATTTGTCAATATTAGTGATGGATTTCCAAGGCTGCCAGTTATGTCGATTACCAATACAAGGTAGAGGATGTTGTTGACTCCATACGGAACATCTACATAGGTGGACACATAGTACGTCTGTCCCACGTTCAGCTGCTGAGCGTTAACAACACGTTTAAGGAGTCTGCCTTGAGACATCACAAGGTAGCGATCTGTACTGTACGCTGAGAAGTATATACCGTCAGTCCACGATCCTCCACTGATCGCATAGTCTCCAACATTTTTTACAGAGTATGTGACCAGCACCTGGTTCCCTGCAACGAGCCCAGTTGGTAGGTAACCAATGTTAAAGTTTATAAGGAGTTGTGGCGAGGGAGGAGGGCGGAAATAAGCGATGCCGGCACTACCTGCATTATTGCTCTCACCATTTAGCTCCATTATGCTGTTGTAGCTATCTGTCTTAAGTAGCAGGTAGTACACTCCATATATTGTCGGAGGAAGAATGATGGTTTTGATGCGAGTATACTGCTGATTAGACAGCAGCCTTGCAGTAATAACCATTTGACCAATCGAGACAGAATTGTATGGACTCAGTACTGGGGAAGCTGATAGGAATATCTCGTCCACCCACGATGCGGTATTCACCATGGAGTTTCCGTAATTAATGACACTCCAAATCACAGTCAGGACCCTTTGCAGGGGCATGAAGTTGTAGTTAACAAGGCTGACTCTGAGGTCTGCAGTAGGCGGCTGCAAAATGTTGAGCAAGAGTACTGCCATGTTGTTGTCGAGCCTGTTGTTCTCGTTGAGGGTCCTGTAGTTGTCGGCATTGACGGCAATGTACCAACTTCCGAAGTAGTTCGAAGGCAGTCGGATACCTGCGGACCTGGAGTAATATCCGGTTGTTGGCTGCATGCTGGCTGCCACTGTGATATCTGCGAGCTTGATCCGATTGGAGGTGACAAGTGGTGTACTGCCCAGATAGAACGAGTCCCTCCAAACACCTTCAGCAATCCCAGTCCCTACATTTACAACCGTCCAATCCAGTATGACAGTTGTTCCGGCATACAAGGGTGACGAAGTACCATCAATAGAAAAACTACTAACGAACAAATCTGGCAGCACGATAGGCATAGCGAATGGTCCGATGGTATATATGTTGTCCTGCTTGTTGGATTCAGAAATTCGGTTTGTATAGTCCACCTGCACGAACAGATACACATTCCCAAAGATGGAATTCGGCACCTTCTTCGTTAAGCTTCGTGTGTAGTAACCACCATTCGGAACCAGTGCATAGCTCTGCACAAAGCTTCCCAGGAATGTAGTGGAACCATAGTACAGAGAGGGCAAGTACGATATCCCGACTCGGTCCCCCCAGGGTGGGTTTGTGGCAGGCCCAGTTCCTATGTCCTTGACACTGAAGTAAAGCTGCAGTGTGTTCCCATTAGTATTGGTTGTCACGCTGTATGTCACATCGAAAGCAACAAGATTCGGCAGAGCCTGAACGATATTGATGTACTTTGTGCCATAGTTGTTTCCCTCAGCATTGTACTCAAACACGTTATTGTTGTAGTCGGCAAATGCCGTAATGACATAAGACCCAGTTGGGACCTGAGCTCTAATGAAAAAGCTAATCTGATTTGTGTATGAATCACCAGGATATAATGTGCCGTAGTGCCCCTTCACATTGAATATGTAGTTTGATCCGGTTGAAACAGATGTCAATTTCTGTAGGATGCAGACAGAGTATGAAATGCTTGAATGGATTAGTTACCCTTGTGTCTTACCAAAACGTCTTGCCAGAATATTTCAAACGGCTTTCCAGGACCGAAATTTGACACAGTATAGGAAATTTTTAAAGTGTCACCCGTTCTGTAAGTGTCTTGGCATTGTATTTGAGACACCACTAAGTCTGGAGTTGGTGTCAGCACAATTTGTACGTATGGCTAAGGACATTAAATAAATACTGATTATGAATTTAGCAAATGTATTGCATGTATAGTTAATGATTTGGCACTAGTTGACATATAGCATTGCTAATTTCTCTACAAAGTTGCTAAACAGGCATAGTGCACTAGTCAAGATGAAAAAATATGAAATTGAAAGGGCAGCCAATTTATTTAATTGCATTCAGTTATCAAATATGTAATCACTCAAGACTAGTTGAAATTTTCACTGTTGTTATCCTATGTGAATACAAAAATATCTACAAGTTTGCTACGAGTGTATGTTTTCTGTAATACTACTGAAAGATTATGCCATCATCGAAACCAAACGATTTTACCAGTATGATATTGGGACCATAATTATGATAATAGATGTACAAATACTTGGCAATGCACTGGAAAGGAGGATGCTTAATTATTTCAGCAAGTAGGAACGTAACGAAACGATTTCAACATTTTTATATTCTGGAAATATAAAAACTCTTCTACGCAATGATGTTACACACATAAGTTGTAAAGCACTAAATTTTAAATTAGAACACAAGCGATACATATCTTTTGCTTGTGCTGGAAAGTTGCAGAAACATATGTAGGTTGCATTTGTTGCAACTATGCCATTAGTAGTTTTATTTGTAATACACATTATTCATGTATGTAACAGTGAAACATGTGCATATGAAATATATACACTTTAAGTATTTTAATCAATATTACAGCTGTACGTACATCACAAGTAAGGCTTGAAACCTGTTACTTTAGAAAAACCGGTTGTAAGAAGTTAGTAAATTAAAAAAAAAACTGGTCGGTTAAGATGATTGTTTAAAAAATAACCAGTCGGTTGAGGTTGTTTGTTTTAAAACAACTTCCGGTTTAATAATTAATTATCGATTATTGACGCATAACCAGCACAACCTCGGGCTTTGCGCAAAAAGATCGTCCACTAAGCATGTCGCGGATCCCGCCGTGCACAAAGAAATCTACCTTGTGGAGGATATAATTGCCGAGCGAGTGGCAAAAAAGCACAAAGAATAGCTCGTGCGATGGAAAGGGTTTAGCGATGAGGATGATACTTGGGAACCGCTTGAACATTTAAGCGGTTGTGAGCAGTACATAGCTCGTTTTGAGGAAGAGCGTGACCACCAGCCTTCTCTCCGTTATTCGCTCTCGTCCGCTTATTGTTTTCTCGAGCCCACCATTATTGCTAGACGCGCGTGACACAACTTGCAACTCCTCTATAAAATATCAACAGGTCGGTTGTGGTTGCTATTTTAACAACCGGTTGAAGCTGTTATTTAGCTGAAATAGAACCGGTTGAGGCGGTTGTTTGATTCTCGCGATCGGTTAACCGGTTAACCGGAGCTCCGGTTTCAAGCCTTATTCATAAGATGTCATCTAAAAAATGAACATTGAACTATCTACGAATAAGTCCCCCGGGACCGAAAAATATGGTCCTGCATGAGAGAGCAATTTATTCAGTCCCCATAACAAACAGCTGGTCCACCTATTCTGTGAGGAAGGTGAACTGTGAATAGCACAGATTAGCTTTGACTATATAGCATACTGATGATGTTTTTGTAACACTAGGATTAGCTTCTGGACATCACCATCAGCTATAGGGTTCAGTGCGTAGCAGATAGCTATTTTTAGCTCAGATTGGCAGATATACGCTTGTTTAAACCACACCCTTCCACAGGGGGCTTTTAATCGCTCTCGTTTTGATACCCAGTTGCCAAACTATTCATTGCCTCCCCATGTTTATAGGGGGGTGGGACCAAATACGCATGCACAAACCAAATTAGCCCGGGGGACCCATTTATTTGGTCCCCCTGGCCAATCTTTTTTTTTTTGGGGGGGGGGGGGGGGGGGGGGGGGGGGGGGGGGGAAGGGGGAGAGGGAGAGACCAACATTTTCGTGACAACACACACATTCACCTGCACACAAACTTACTGAGGTTCCAACGTTGTTATTCTCTGAAGTGTATTCGTATACATAATTGTATATGTCAGTATAGACAAGTATGTAGTAATTTCCAAATATGGCATTTGGGACGAAAAATGTTATCGTTCGCTGATAGGATACTTGGGGAATAAGTGAACCGGAATATCTGTATGTTCCAATGATGCGATCATAGCGATCTAAGGAATCAGAACACCAGTGACACAACTAGCATACATGACGATACATTCTTTTAACTCGGATCATTTCATGACGGACAGATGTGTGCATGCATGAGTAAGTTGGGGGATGTGGTGATGTATATTGAAATTGTGCATATGCATGTGCTTTGTGTAATTATAAGAGTGGACTGCTATATATGTACTGACATTGAAAAGGCACACGTACATGTAGGTGGTAACTGTAATCAATAATACGATATAAGCAATCACCAAGGAGTGAGAATGCTTACCTAGGTACTGATCTGTTGACCAGTATACTCTGTCATACCAGAAGGTGGAGTCTGTGGTACCAACGCCATCGTTTCGAACGATCCATGTGATCCGTATGTATGTCCCTACATGATGGCAATTACCGCAAATTGAAAAAATTTGTGCGATTAAAAAAGAGGCTGCTTTCTATTTTAAAATAATAATTAAAAACGTACCCGAGTTAGCAGAGGATTGTGTGCTTATCGAATCCACAACTAGATCAGGAGTTGGTTTGCGCACTACGTTCATTGAATTTGAACTTATCTTGCGATTGTTATTTCTGTTCACATCAATAACCTGCGAATGCAACTCATTAATAGCATACAATGGTGTTGTTAAGTAAACCGTACCCGTTGATAAAGGTCTGTAGCGACAAACGCATAATATGTTCCGATGTAGTTCCTTCCGAGACTCACTGTGACAGAACGCGAGTAACTTTCTTGGGGATCCAGCCAGAGAGCTGGGATGTAAATAATGTTAACCAGGGTGCTGGATGCTAGGTCCGTAGACTGTCCGATATATATTGCATCTCTCCATCCGTAAAACCCCGTATTCGAACTGCCTACGTTTGTAACGGTCCAGGACACCTGAATTTGCTGCCCGGAGAAAGCGGACAAAGGAAGGGACACCACAATCACCGAGAGATCCGGATAGGATTGTGTTTGGAAGCCCCAAACAGGACTCGGGACAAAATAATTGCTATTAACAAAGAACTGTATCTGCCAATAAATTGTGGTACCAGGAACATAGCTCGTGCTTGGAACGTAATTGGCACTGTTCACTACAGCCACTGGTTGCGCTGGTTGGCTAGTTCCTTGCGCCCAAATGAACACATAACAATATATGGCACCAGCATATGACGGCCAACCCAACGGAGCGTTCAAATTAACGTTTATCTGATTGTACACGGGCCCGGCTGGCAATTGTTGTGCCATGATGTGAATGTTCTGAACAAAAGTAGCTCTCTGGCCGCAATCGTCAACGACGGTCCAAGTCCGTACAAAATTAATACCGCACTGCTGCAGATATAACGAATCGTTGTATGTTCTAGTGAATGGCCTGTCGCAAGGATGAAAGACTCCGGCCGGATTGATGCTCTGAAGAGCATCTTGTATGTAGGCACAAGGTACATACGAATCAGAAGGAGCCACGATCTGGGGTGGTTGGACATTGATGAAGGATATAACCTGAGTAGTTTGAGCGCTGTTCCCGGCTGCGTCTGTTACTTTCCATACACGATTCACAGTACACATGCTTGCAAAGTTGTTAGTGTATGTAAGCGACGGATTAGGGTCGATATTGTCCGAAACACCGGGTGTTCCCGTAACGGAAGGGTCATATGGGTCTCCGCAGGACACAGTGAAGCCGTTCAAGCTTGTAATAGTGGGTGCTATGGTGTCTTGAGAAAAGAGGCATGAGTGTAACACTGCACATTTATTCCTAATGAAGATTTTAATTGTATCTACAAATATTAAGTTCAGTATATTAACATTAACAACACCTCTTTTTAGACAGTGTAGCTGCACTTAAGTACAGTTTGAAGGTTTTCAAGATGGCCAATTGCATCAACTCATTTTTGATAAAGACAAGAACAAACACAACTCAAAGGAGTTAACTGCATTTCAATTTAGAAAAAAAAAAAGGTTATTACCCAAATCCATAGCACCTCAGGCCATTAGTTGCACATTTTAATGTTGCTCAAAGGTAACATTATGCACTTGTATGAGATTGGTCATATCATGCAAATAACGGTACTATGTAATTCTACACCCTGTATCATGTACTGTACATGTGAACACCGTAGGCACAGGAATTTACTGCAACCAAATGTCATTCAAAGTGTAACTGAACTGCAGCATACAAGTAAACTGCATGGCATAAAACGGGTTGCCCTTCATTTTGAGTAAATACCTACCAACTGTCCATGTGTAGCGCGATGGAGTTCCAAGGTTTCCAACGCCATCTATAGCAAACACTGACATTGCATATGTCTGCCCGTTCTGCAGATTGGAAGCCAGGAAATAGCCATTGTTGCAGGGCACATAGTGTTCGGGACTTGAAGAGGGTTGGACACTACACTGATAGCTGCATGAAAATTTATTAGAGCAGTAGAATGCAAATGGCCAATCAGTGCGGTATGTGCTGGCAGGAGGATATGATGCGATGTATACCAATGGAGGTGTCAGATCTGCAAGGAAAAAGAAATATAAACATTTATTTGCATGCATCAATTTGAAACTGGCCAGAATTCATCTTTAGCTATACAAATGAAAAGCAAGCAACGTGTTCGGAGTATAAAATATCAACGATGCATAAACTGAGGTTACTATATAGAATGCAAAAAATGGAGTATTTTCATGATTGCACATGTACATTCAAGACACCTGCACATGCAATAGCGTTCAATAGTATATAGCATTCGTGTCTTTTTCCCTACATCAGGCAAGGTGTTTATATGTTTGCTACTTACCATTATTTTTCGTGATTATCGGAACGAGCTTATTGTAAATACTTATTTAACTATATGTGACAATAACACTCGTATATTTGACAGATAGGATATTCATGGCCAATGCAACTTTCACCTACTGAGAACTTGTAATCACGCGAACATCTCACGGTGCACAAACAAGCCATATATTTCAACCGATCCCCCGCGAATTGGAAAAATCAAGTAATAAAAGGGTTAGATTCTAACAATAGTAAATGCGCTGCATTGAGTATATTTAATCACCCCAGACAACTACTATGACTATCTGTTGTTGCGTCCAGGAATGCTGGATGCAGCGGAAAACTTCTATATACACGAGTTTTCAAAAACCACACCTTGTCTTGATATAGTTACTCAGCACAAACACGTCTACGTAGGTGTAATCAGTAGATACCCCTTACATAATTGAAACATTACATAAGACAATTTAACTTACCAACCATCCATGAGTGGCTCACTTCCAGTGCATAGCTGCCAACAAGATCAACGGCATAGATGAATAGTGTATACTCTCCTGCCATTAGATTAGTAACAGAGAAGGAAGTGCTGCAGGGAAATGGAAGAGCCACATAGGAAGGTGACAGCAGTGTGCAGTGTGCATTCACTGGCTTGTTGAATGTCCAAGTAATGGTTATGTCCTGATTTGAAAATAAAGGGTTTCGCACAAATGTTAAGACGGGTGGGGTCCTGTCAGGCACTGCTGGACTAGGAGTAGGTGTAAATGTTGGTGTTGATATGGAAGATGACGAAATGAGGCAAGAACAGGGTAGTGCCTGGGTGCATGCCATAGTAGGTGCTGGAAGTAGGGCCTGTACAGACATGGACGGTTGCAGACCTGTACTCAGAAAACAAAAACAAAGATGGCGTGAACTCAGTATATGTATTCCGATTGACATCATCACAATATTTTTTTCATAGTAACAGGTTCATCGTTTATACTCAGACATGCATGTCCTTTATGGTGCATTCATTGGCTTAACTGCATGTGTGTGCATGCATGTACATGCAGAAATCGTAATGCTACAAAACAAAACAAAAATCCTCACTCAAGGGGCAATACACAACACAGCGCTTGCAAGTTCTTACTATTATTGCCTTTAATGTAGATAGTGAATGATGGCACACCAATGCCATCACAATTTCCAATTGTGACATCAGGGTCATTCGTTGTGAGTGTCACGCGAAATGTTTCGGTGATTTCAACGATCAGGTCATTGAGTATGAGAAAATTGGAACATGCGATTTGACCTTCGACACTCCCTGATGGGAATGTCACATTTATTGTCCTCGGCGAGTAATCATTCGGATCTGCATAGATATATAGCACATCATTTGGCAACACACATGTAGATGTATACAATACTAGGCACAGAACAGACTGCATGCAATTTTTGCAAATATCCCGGTGTACATTACAACGGTAACTTAAATTCCCGAGTACTTGTATATCAAGTACGCTGAATCGATCTCTCCCCCCCCCCCCCCCCCCACCCCCACCCCCACCGCCACCCTTCTTATTTTTCTACGTCCTGCCGTTATCTTGTAACGAAGCAATTGCGTGCCATAACGACTATATACATACAGTACATATAGATTGAAGCAATGTCTTATTCCTGCAGTTGCATGGTTACATGTTATCGTATGCAACTGGTAGGTCACATCAGTTACACGTGAAAGTATATGTACACCACCAAATATAACTGACATACACTGAGCCGTGATGTCTGTCGCAAGTAAGGTCACATCGACGCTTCGTGGAAGCGTGGGGCTTCCGTCGATGTACAGCAATGTCGCACAGATCGTAGCGCTGGACCCCTCTGATATATAAATACTGGAGTTACTTCCGCAGGCTTGTTGTAGCGAGATCACGGCCACTGAGTCAGATATATAAATCTAATTATATAAGCAACATGCAGAATATGTCATGAGCAAGGGAATTTTACCTCGCAAGGCGTTTGCCCTTATCGCCATAAAGATCAACGCAGCAACCAAAATAATTGACGTTCTCCATAACACAGGTGCTGCCATTTTGCTTCCGACTGAGAATTTTTAACGAAACGATGCATTAAAGCATATGTAGACATAAAAACGTATTGAGCAATAGTTTCTATTTTCCACATCATCACTAAATGCACAACATGAAATCTGTAGTGGTGTAGCACGTTACCCTCACATATATGACACTTCGTATGAAAACCAGATCTATACTTTATTTTAAATTCGAATGTTTGTTTCATCTCCTTAAAACACGTACATAACTCAATGAACATGTGAGATGAAAAGGACAAGTACGTAAAACGACTATATGTTTCAATGTCAATTCTAAGAAAATAGCAACTGTACTAGATACATGTAGAGTCCTAATCGTTACGATGACGCTTCTTTGATGCATAGCACAAGAGGAGGCGAGACACGTATTCACAGAACTGGCTAAACCAACTATGAATATTGCATGTTGTCGCTGTGGCATATCCCATCTGCCTGCTCGCATCCTTTGATGTTATAGGTATCTGCGAAGGATGCAATATCAGCTACAGGCGTAGTCAGCTGTGAAGATCCGCGCCGCTAATGATGTATGATTAATAATTTCTCAAAGCTGCAAGGTAATCGCCATAATAGACATACCCGCATCTAGACGTAATGCAGTATAGCTATGCAAATAGCCCGTGCAAAAGCAAGGTAGCGCCATAAATGGATGCTGCAGTTGCATACCTGCGTAGAATATTCGATAGTCGGCGTATATACTGACCACAATTTTTCCGAGCTAGGTTTCCTGATTTAAGGGTGTCTTTCATCCATTAACGTTTACAGGTCATTTACCTTCATTGAAATATAATAATTGACCCTTCTTTACTGATACAGCTGTACTGTTGTTAGGATACAGTAAATTCCATTTAAGTTATACTTATGTGGCTCTGACATGCACTAAATCGAGCAACGTGTACCACAGGTACAATTCAATGCTGCAGCAGTCAGCTAGCTTTATCTATATTTCCGTGAATATGTTACAATACACACACAGGCTGAAGAGTCAAGTCAATTGCCTGGTCGATAGCAGACAGAGATCATGCATAAGTGTAGCGTTGTGGCTGATAATGCAAGTTACGAAACAATATAGCAAAAATTCTAAATGTCTTGAGAGAAAAAGCGCTAAGGAGGGCTCTCGACTATTTCACAATCGGCAGGATTCACGCCTACGATAACGGAAGTCAATGGCAATAAGTGTTTGTAACGTCTATCGTTCTAAACGTTTGAGTAAACTTAAGTAACATTGTTAAATTATATATCTACATGTGAGAGTAGGGAATGGCTATACGTGTACTGTATAGTGAATAGCAGGCGTTCATGAGGACAGAGGTATCACAAATTCACTGACTGTCAGTTCAATGGAGGAAGGAAGGGGCCCGTGATTGGATCGTGCTCCTCTGATGTAGTGGATGCAGGAGCGTAAAAGTGAATTGAATAGGATAGACGGCAGCGAAGCCAACCCAAGGTCTGACTGACCAAACGTTTAAGTCGGGTTCCTATCGCGTGCCGCTATGAATTAAACAAACACAAGAAGCGACTGTTTATACAGGATTTGTTATATCATTTGACCCCACACGTCCCTTTACGTTATTTTATCGGTACATCCGTGCTGTAATCTATAAGACAATTAAGCAAACAAACTAACTTACCTCCCCCTGCTTTACGCCGATCCACAGATGGCTTTACTATGGGTTGCTCTATGATTATATGCAATGCATCTATAGATGGAAGCACTTCGTTAGAACGTGACATGCATGAATATGCATGAATGATGTACACGTAAGCATGTGCTACTGGTCGTCTGTTCCGCACGAGCATTAGTTTCGTGCTGTATTTTTAAAAAGCTATAGTTGAATAGATGCACGTACATGTAACTGCGTGCGAGAAGCGATGAATAGACAGCATAGGTCAATGGAAGGGATGAAAGATTTTCTCTGTGAATGATATGTTTCGATTTCGTGTCACTATTAGGAGTCCGCCAATTTTAATTCCAACGGTGGCCTAGGGAGTACACAGCCCGCCACACAGGGCAATGAGCCCGCCACACAGGGCAATGAGCCCGCCACACAGGGCAATGAGCCCGCCACACAGGGCAATGAGCCCGCCACACAGGGCAATGAGCCCGCCACACAGGGCAATGAGCCAGCCACACAGGACAATGAGCCCGCCACACAGGGCAATGAGCCCGCCACACAGGGCAATGAGCCCGCCACACAGGGCAATGAGCCCGTCACACAGGGCAATGAGCCCGCCAATGAGCCGCCACACAGGGCAATGAGCCGCCACACAGGGCAATGAGCCCGCCACACAGGACAATGAGCCAGCCACACAGGGCAATGAGCCCGCATGCACAGCGTCATGCCTGAAGAGGACGGGACACTCCTCCGACAGATATATTATATGGGTGCATGATGCAAGCCATCATCCTGACAAGAAACGTGCATTGAGCGTGCATTAATTATGTCATAAAACTTGCCGTAGCTTGAAACCTGCATGCATGCATAATCAATTCCTGCTATGGCATGCACTGTAAATTAAATGTTATAGTTGCTCAGCTGGAATTGATATTGGGTTTATCATGCATGGTAGCAAACCCATGCACGTATTGCTCAGTGTTTGTCAACTCGAGTTATTGATTGCAATACAATAGTTAATAAAAAAGAGCACTCAATTACTTCACACGGTAATAAACACAACAGTTATAATTGTAACTCAGCAGTGCACTTATATAATTGGTGGCTCTAAATTATTTATCTGAGCAAACTATATCATTACATATTTATCACTCATTGCTGCAAAGTTATAAAATTTGTGACAACCAAATTGTATGACAACCTGCCCAGGTCTCCATACATGTGAATAAACCTTTATAAGGTTACTCATGCAAATCTGCATTATTCTTACTGAAGATCTAGATCTGATTCTACCATCTGAGCAAGTAAAGTCAGGAGAAACGGAGCAGTGGTAAGAAGATATTGTGATGTTCAATGGCTGCAAGGTTAATGTGAAGTGAGTTTGTATCATAACATTCAGGGGAACTGTAGTGTTGGGCATGTGCATCATTGATGAGGGATCTTATATGTTCCTGAAGCCATTGTTCCAAGTCCACTGATGTAGAGTAAACAAGTGGCAAGCAGCATCCATGTTCCACTTCACGTGCAAGGCGATGGTATAGCACACCTGCATGTGTTCACTTGAGATTTGTCAATATGATTGAAATCTTTGATGTCAGATTAGGTATTCTGCTGGTTGTTACCCCAGCAACTACATCAAGGCGAGCCTCATCACAAGTTTGCAATTTTGAGGTTGAACTGTTCTCTTGAGAGGGGTTGCAGACGACGCTTAGTAGCAACATTGTGACAATCTGAGAACAGAGATGCATGCAGCAATGTCTCACAGCAAAATGAATTGCAGCTGTAAAATGGGACCCGTGCCTACGTTGTTACGTTAGGGCATTGTAAATTCATCAGAATAAAATGTTTTCCAAGAAAATTAGTACCCGGATCACTTTTGGCAGAGGCGGATCATGTACTTTTGGCTGCTAAGAGACATCCGGCCGGTGTCACAGCTGTACGACGCAGCCATCATCGTGTGTGAATGAGCTTGCATTAAATATGCCATAAACGTGCCATCGCTTGAAACCTGCCTGCATGCATAATCAATTCCTGCTATGGCATGCACTGCATTAGTTGTTGCTCAGCTGGAATTGATATTTGGGTTATTCATGCACGGTAGCAAACCCATATAAGTATTGCTCAGTGTTTGTAAAGTATTCAACTCAAGTTAATGCCATGTTATGATTGCAATACAATAGTTAATATAGAAGAACACTGGATCACTACTCCACACGGTAATATATAATTGTAACCGCTCAACAGTACACTTATATAATTGGTGATTCTGAATCATTTATCTGAGCAAAGTATATCATTATCACTCGTTGTTGCAAGAGAAATTAAATTTGTGACAACCAAATTGTGTGGCAACCTGCATAGGTGGATCCAGGATTTTCGGCTGGGTGGTTCACATGAATATTAATGAAGGGTGGGGCATGGTAAATTATAAGCGCAATAACCGTATAATGCTCATACGGTAACGTTGTATACAGCCTCTTTTGAGTACTAGTTAGTATAAGTTGGATTCACAAACTGACAATTTAGATGCTGAAAATTGTTAATGTCAATTATGCATTATGAAGCTTAAGCATCATCATGAAGAATATTCTGGAGAGCCATTCATCTAGGGTGCATCCTTGCAAACATGTCAATAACATCATCATAATTGATCTCAAGGTCATAGTGGAATTGCATTGCTGCAATTCCATTCATTCTTTCTTGACCCATTGTTGATTGTAAGTAGGTCTTGAGACGCTTCAGGCCACTAAAGCTTCGTTCACATGAACAACTTATAACCGGTAGTGTGCACACTAATCTCAAAGTGTATGTATGTAGGGAAAAAATATCGCATCACATTGCTGAAGATCGAGTTTTTGAGGATCAGTAGGTAAGTTAAGAGATTCAGCAGCCCATTTTGTTTCCCAACATACAATCTCCATGTCCAAGTTTCCTTCAGAAGGAAGGTCATTGATATAAAATGTTGCCAATTCCACAACCTGTTTTTTCCAGTTGGGATTCTCCTTCATTACTGCTGGAATTAAGCTTAACCCTTGGACTACACGCTGCTGATCGCTACTAAAGCGTTGCTCTAATTCATTTAGAAGGTGATCAAGAAAAGGAATTGTGACTGATCACTTAAAATACTCCTCTGGTTCCTGAGCTGGAACATTATCCCTTCCTCTTTGCCTTCCACAACAACGGGGTAGAGCAGGAATATCACCCCCAACTGCTTCACTTTTCGCTCTAGCCAATTCAAACCATTGCAAGTGGAAATCATCAACATTATCACGTATATGTTGAACACTTTGCTTAGTCTGCTGAACATACCTGTATGCCTTACAGATATCAATGCAACTGGAAAGGAGACTGATGCTTAATGGCTTTACCAGTGTAAGACTTTTCCAGAGTACTATAAACCCAATTACAAAATCAAATTTTGTTATAGCTGCTATTAGACTGTCTTTGTTCCAGCCGTCTTTGGCATGTTTCATTTCATCCAGTGCATCCACAACCACTTCATACAGATCATTGAAATGTTCTAAGGCTGTGTGTCATCGTGTCCGATACAAATCAAGCAGGTGATTCTTCTTACTAGGCTACACTTGTTCCATTGATTTCTCCCATAATGCTTCTTGTCTCTTTGGTGAGTTGCCAAAGAATTTAGCAACTTGGCTTATTACACCCATGGCATTTCGTATGGTAATGACATCGCAAGCATCAACAATGGCTAGGTTTAGCTTATGAGAAAAGCAATGCACATATACTGCTAGAGGAACCTGGGCTTGAATTCGTGCTGCAACCCCACTTCTACATCCTGCCATACTGCCAGCACCATCATCTCCTTGCCCTCGTAATAGGTTAATGTCTAGCCCTAGCTTCTGTAGAACAGATATTATATTAGTTGACAAAGCTTCACCAGATATGCCTGTTCTGCATGATGTAAACTGAATAAAATCTTCCTTGATGTTACACTCATTGTCTACATATCTTAGCACTATGCTCATCTGTTCTGTGTTGGAAACATCAGCTGTTTCATCAGCAAGGACAGTAAAAAATCTAGCCTTCTTTATATCTGATACAATAGTTTGTGTAATCCATTCTCCAGTCACACAAATTAGCTCATTCTGGATGGTCTTTGAATTATATTTTGCATATTGTGGTGCTTTTTCGAAGTGTTCTTTCAAAACCTGATTCCCTTGCTTTACACAGAGATTTAAAAGAGCTTTGAAGTTTCCCTGGCTTCCAAAGCCAACCTATGTGTCATCATCTTGATGTCCTCTGAATGATGTATTTTGCTTTCCGCAGAATACAACACACTCTAGTATTGATTTAAGTACAAGGCGATTTTTTTCTACCACAGCAGAATGTGCAGAATTTGCCAAATGTATTACTGAAGGACGACGTTGTTCCATTATGGCAATAAAAGTATGCATATCAGCCATTGCACCTTTGTGAAAGTTGATTTCAGTTGAATGCTTTTGCAGCTTTATAAAACTGTATAAGTGGTGCGTTAACGAGGACCCCAGCAGTAGCCTTTGACCTTGAATTAGCAAACAAAATACAACATAGGCACAGACCTCCATTCTGAGATTTCGAGTACACAAGCCATGGGCATGCTCTGTTAGCCACGAATAAACGAAACGTCGCAGCTTTTTGTAATCATTACGAGGTGGAAATACGAAGCTTGAATCCGGTACATATACAAATTTCTGATCACTGTGTACCTGAAAAAGGAAGCATACTCATTACTTGCAAAACAAGTACACCGATTTATGCATTCTTACCGCTCTAACTCAGAAAGCTGGTTAGCAATCGTGTAAAGATCTCCCATGTCGTATGGAGGATTGAAATCGTTCATTGATAGTGCTGCCGGCCGTGATGTAACAGTTTGCCCGCTCGCTCCAGCTGCAGAGCTACATGTCTCGACGCATGGTTTGGCCGTTCGATCGGAGTCAGAAAGTACATGTAAATCCAGGTGTTGCAACGAACTAGCTCCACTATGTATCTGAAGGCTAACTCCTACCAGTTCTAGTGATAATGTATTATTGGTTGCTCCTGGATCTTCATTACAGCCAGATACAGATGATTCTTGCTCTTTTGCACAGTTTGTGGGGGAAATGCTGACTAATTCATCATCAATCCCAATTTCCCTTCGCTTTGCCGACAATTGGCTGAAGCAACGTAAAATGCTACTTTGACGTTTCATCACACGAGGACTGAAATGAAATTTAATAAAGTACATAATTAATGAATTAATTATTGACTGGACCTTGGAAGGTGGTGCCCGGGCACCCTAGGCACCCCCCCTTCCCCCCTGGATCCGCCTATGACCTGCCCAGGTCTCCCTTACATGTGAATAAACCTTTAAAACTAAAAATACAAGATTACTCATGCATTATACTTATACTGATATCTTGATCCTACCATCTGAGCAAGTAAAGTCAAGAGATGAAACGGAGCAGTAGTAAGAAGATATCATGATGTTCTGTGGCTGCAGAAGGAATTAAAGTTAATGTGAAGTGAGTTTATAGTTTGGGGCCAAATGGGCATGCATGTATATCATTGATGAGAGAGGCAAGTGTCTTACATTTTACTGAAGTCATTGTCCCAAGTCCACTGATGTAGAGTAAACAAGTGGCAAGAAGCATCATGTTCCACTTCCTGTTCACTTTTTCTCTGTCCAAGGCGATGGTAGCACTGATGTGTTCACTTGAGATTTGTCAATATGGTAGAAATCTTTGGTGTCAAATTAGGTATTCTGATGGTTGTTACCCCAGATATAGTCAGCAACTACATCAAGGCGACCCTCATCCATGTTGTGGTTGAACTGTTCTCCTGAGAGGGGTTGCAGTCCTGCAGAAACAAGACGGGTTTGCAAATTGATACGCACCATTTTTCCAACAACAGTGCTGCCGAAAGACATGAACTGCAGGGGCCCCATTGTTACGCTAGGGCATTGTAAATGTTTTCCAGATTAGTACCCAGATCACCTTTGGTCAAGGCGGATCATGCAGTTTTGGCTGCCAGAAGAGACCCAGCCGGATCACTTTTTTGCCCAGATCGTGTGACAGGTCTATAATAACAATAAGGGAAAATGTAGTAGTCCTATATTTTGTATAGGATTTTATGTTATTTGTGTGGTGTACATGTACAGTGTAGGACTGCTACTAACAGTTTCCCTTATTATTAAGCTCTTGTTCCCTTGCTTTTTACACCACTATCAACTTATCAGTCACAAACTTTCCCATAGCGAATGTTTGTATATAGATCGATGGTCTACATACTCATTGTTCTGTATATCAGTTTACAAAACATCTACATGTATATAATGCAGCTCTCTGCGCGTGTGTTCAAACAATTACGGTCAGTGTATATGTGAATCGGGCAGACGCAAGCAATTACTGAGGCACAAGCATAAGTTTTTAAATGCTTAGCTACATGTGGGTAATTATATTCATGTGTAGTGCTCTGCACTAACCTGCTCAATCGTGCGACAGCTCTGCACGTATACGTTTTGTTAACGCGCTAAGCAGGCCGGGGATGGCAACCAACAATTGTCGAATATCCTTTTTGGAGCAGGAGCCAGCAGTTTACATTCCCATCGCTACGTTGACTATGCTTGTCGGAGGATTCGACATTACCCTAGCTGTTTATATGAAGCTACACAAAAAGATGCTGTACCGTCTGGTTATGTATCAAGTCCTCGTTGGAACTGCGTACGGTGTCTTCTGGCTGCAGAACTTGGTAGGAAACGAAAGCTCATGGCTGGTGCAAAACATAGTCTTCCGCTCACTCCTTCTGTTTGCTGCAGGAATTAAGCTGCTACTGGGCGTTTCTCTCACGGTACAGATATACATTCTGGCCGTAATTCAAAGGAACTATCCAAAGTTAGAATTGATATACTTCACCGCCTCGCTATTGGTTTCACTCGCACTGGCGGTGGCATACGGTGCAGAGTACTATAAGAATATATATCAGTGTGATGGAAGAATCCATATCTATCTGAATTTAACGATATTTGCTTTGTCTGCCGTCTTGCTAGCTGCCGCTTGCGTGAGTTCGCTCACGGTTCTTCTGCTTGTCGCAAGAAGAATATTTCGCGGAAGACGAATGTTGAATTCGTCTTACATAGAACGGCAACACATGAAGGCTGCGTGTGAAATGCTACCACTATTTTCCTACCTCCTGATCTTCCTCGCTCACATACTGGGAGTATTTACTCTTGAGTTCTTCATTAGTGTGGTGTGGCAAATGGAAAATAAACGAACTGCGAGAGCACTAACTGCTCTGGAGTCATCCTGGGGATTAGTGGCTTCTTTCACTTTCGCTGTACACCTCGCGGTGGTGATGTGGGTCAGAAAATGTTGTGTGAAAGCATCGATTGCCAGCCATGAACAGCAATATGGAACTATCGCTGAAACGGTGTGAATGTGTGATTCGTACAGTTAGAAGGATGTGCTTGTGCATTTGTATTGACCTTCTGTAGCTGAAATTATTGATGAATAGCTAATGATTATCTGTGAAGTATAAGGCATTGCTATTGTGAGCCAGTCTTGCTTCATCAATTTCAATGTAATAGTATCATCGTTCCGCATGCCTCGCCATTTATTTACCGCAATTTGATGACACAGACCTGATGTATCTAAAAATTCTACTTTCACCGGTGTACACAGCTGTTTGAGGCCATTGAAATTGTGTCCATTTCCATAATGTTGACGTATAATGACTAGCAACTAGCCTTGGCAACCACCGACTTGTGAAACGCGAGGCTACATGAGAAAATAACAAGTTCAGTCGCCATTTACAAGCCATACATGTACCGGCAATGAATGAATCTCTTGTTACTCTTAAATCACAAAGCTTACAGATGTGTTTCCATTATGAGCTGCAGCGTCGAAAGAGCTGCCTTTGGAAAGATCTTTTAACTGGCTAATATACAATTCTTCACAAAAAAGAAAGCAAGAACTAAAGGAGACAGAAGTAGTGTGCAATGTATTAGCATCATAGCAGTATTACATTTTGTAGTTTCTTTGACCCGGGGGGGGGGGGGGGGGGGGGGGGGAATCATTGAGAGGTTGTGCTCTTTTACTGTGTGGAAACTAGTCATTGCACCATATCATGTGGAGAGTGATATATTCTCTTAGCAAAGTATTAAACCTTCATGATTCCATAATGAGGCTAAACAAGGCCCCAGAAGCCAGGACCATGGAAGTGTGTGGTTCTCCAGCATGTGCATTTTACTGATATGGAGAAGTCGGGAAACGAAGTCCTGCATAAGTGGCCATAAAATTATTTCCGCATTCTTAGGTGCTGAAAGAATCGAACTTTCGACCCCGTGCATGGTGTAAACGCGATACTCTACCATCTGAGTTAAACACCTTACTGAGGCGCCGCCGCCAAGGACGTAGTCGTGGATATCCCCGTGCACATAGTGGGACTTGAACCCACCAGTAATGATATTGTAGTATGTTGAGTTGATATAAGCGGACCATTATGTCCTTAACTAGTGACATGGCCATTGGAGGTGGCAGCTTGAGATCTGTGGATTCCAACGGTATGTCACAGCACTTCACCTGTATATACTTGAACATGATCATGAACCCTTTCACTGTGCCAGTAAGGCCTTGCATGGGAGCTCTAGAGATTAACAGAGGATCGTGAAGCAGATTGGGCTTTGCAACTGTTCCAAGATGGCGCATGGATTATTTATTGTTGCATATGGTACATCAGGTGGTGAGTAGTTTGGTGGTGCAATTCCTTTATTCCAGGCAATAATTGCATTTCAGCTAGCACTGATCCACCTCTGGGGATGTGGATTTGTGTTTTTAGCTTCTAATTTTGGATGACAGATCTATTCTCAAGACCCCAATTTTGATTTGTTGTAATCCTGTACATATAGATCTCATTTTGTACCCATTTGGTTATATTTATGCCCAAAGTAAGACTAAAGTGTTTGTTATGTGTGAGTAACTTTTTATTCTCTTCCATCTCCATGCTTAGTCCATGCAGCACGCATATTTTTGAGTGGCCCAAATAGGAATAACGCAAGCATGGCAGAAAAGTGCTCCAAATCAGACAATCTGAAGCCTGAGCGCAAGATACCACGCCCATGCACACCTCATCCCCAATTTAAGTTTACAGAGGGTTAACACATGTGGGTTGGGGGTGCCACCACAACAATCAAAATCTAGCCAGACTTTGTATTACTGTTCTTTGTGCCAGTGGTCACTGCATGCATGCTGATTGTTTTTGTTTTTTTTAACAAGGCCACAACCCAGATGTTTTTTGGAGTGAAAAAGTGTTTTGGTTGCAAGTATCTAGAACATGGGTCACCCACTGAAAGACAAAGTGGAACTGTTGTATGTGATAAGGTGATACAGAGCTTCTAGATATCTGCCTATGACGTGTGTGCAAGAGTAGCAAAATGATCAAAGGTGGGTTGTGTGGGACATCATTACGTTTATGCTATCTATATACTGTATAAGAAACATCATCAATAATCGCATTTTCTGCTCTTCTGTTGCCCTAAGTCATGAATAATTTCATCGAAGTCAATGTGTCTCAATACCCACTATGCATGTAGATAGATAAGATAGTCAGATTTCTTGTTCCATATTCGAACTGAGTAGCAGCAGTGTCTTAACACTCCCCGTGGAGGTTCTATTAGGCACAGACGTCCCACAGCTTGGAGTGCTGTTGCTACAAGGGCCTAGGGGGTGCATCAGTGGAGGAAATATTTGGAGCTTCGACTTCCTAAAAATCGAGCTAAGGAGCACACTGAGGTACGCTAAAGGATGCAGCTGCATGATTGAGGTGGAGGGTGAAACAGAGGTACGAAATAGCGAGTGCATGGTAAAACTGCAAAGAAAAAAGCATGCAGAGAACAATCGATCAACTACGTTTAAGCGGTAAACGGGAAGATTAAGTAGATTCTGCTGTAAAGGGACGGAAATTAAGGCCACGCAGCAAAGGGTTTTGCTGCAGGAGAAGATTAGAGGGATGTGAGGGGTCGATGATACATGTAGCTACATGTACATTGATCCGTAGGATGTATATAGGGCTATTGTATGCGTGTTGTATGTGTGTTGCGTGATAGCTCATCACTTTTAGCATAGAGCTATTATCAGTTCATCCTATATCAGTGTATAATTGCATTGATATAAAGAAGCCACCGTATTACCCTACTGCTGAGATGTGCATGTATTGGCGCTACCTATATAGTTGCCGGAACATTTCGCCAGCCGTATCGCCATCAATTTCCCGCCAACACGTTTTCCATGCACGTATTTCGGTGTCATATCGACAGAGGGACGCGCAGGTTGGCAAATGTATTTATTATTAATCCGACAATAATACATCACCATGAATTTAATGATTTAGGGACTTCCGCCAAATGCAAATACCCAGTTAGTTAAAAACTTAAAATCACTTATTTCGGCTCCGTCAAATAGTAATATACTCAGCAGTACAGTATTAAAGTGGTTGTTGTGCTGGTCGCTCTCCTAAGTTATGCCTGTGGGTTGAATGGATGGTTGCATAATGCCGAAGACTCTACCTTTAAACCGCTTCTTTGTTGCAAACGTATACTGTCTAATTGGAATTGTTTCCTCGTAAAGGGATCTAGCGCTTTATGAATTCACAGTATGCGCAATGAATCATACTACAGGTATGCAAGCTAGGTCCGTTAATAAAATTGCGCAACAACAGCAATTTGTGAACTGCAACTAAAGCCCATTTCAGACTTGATAGATGGCATGAAGTCTACAGATAATGTAAATCAGCACACTACCCTATTCTATTCATTTCAACATGCACCAGTACTGACTCATACATGCATACATGTATAGCTCTGACGTTTCGCACGTGGTGCATTTCCAGTTACAATTTGAATATAAATATAAATACTGCGTCAGGAATACACTCCGGTGCATGTACATTGGGCCATGTGCTCAGCTGGCATGTGTGACATGTGCAAAATAGTATATGTACTCTGATTAGGCTTCCCTGGCTTTATTGACTTTGATGGGAATGGTGCAATCTGCTCTTTGGACAAGCATCCAAGAAAATGTGAACATAACTTTGTCTGTTCATATTCACAACTACATGTACACTGTAGCTGACTAGCTGGGTTGTTGCCATATGCCAAATCAGTCAGTAGCAAATGCTATAGAGTACACACTACACAATCTGAAGCTCCTTCCTGAAATTGCATTGCACCTTTGGATTTTGAATGTTAGTCGTTGATTACCAGTTCAAAGCAAGGAAACTATTTGCATCAGATACTGAACAGTGCACACTGCAATATTTACACAATCAGATGAGATGTGTTTTATTGATTGCAATCCAGTGATTTCGTTCAACATGAAGTATTTGAATGAATGCTTCATTAGTCACTGGGTATTGGCCTACTAACTACAATTCTGCCAAGGCTTTGATTGAATTATATACATGACAGCATGTATGTGGGCATCTCCTAACCATTTGCCTTTTTTATCAGGTTCATTTATAGTTTTTCAGCAGATATAGCTGTAGCTTTCTTTGTTGTATCCTGTCCACTTCAAGTTTTGCTTGGTTGTCCGTTTTCTTAGTTGTTCAAATTTTATGATACCAGTTATTAAATAGTTTGACAGGCACGTGATTTGGATTTATGGTGGAATGTTGCAATGAACTCCAGCAGCTCTATATGCACAATGTCTTGCAAATACATTCCAGTTTGTCTTTTTCTGTCTGAGCAGCTTCTCTTTGTTATGGTAGGCAGTTTGGAATGGTCCTTATTGTGTGGAAATGGTACAGACCCCTTGAGTGGCGCCATGTTAACTCCTGATCGAAAATAAATACATCATGCATGATAATTAATCACTATAGCAAAGTAATGAATTTTCTATCACCCCACCCCATAGACACTCTTTCTAACTCAACGCAGTAATTGAGTTTGACTCTATAGACACAACCCATATCCAGAGAGATATACACATACACATGTACAACATTCCACTGCGCCACAGCACTTAGTATGCAGAGCTGTGCCGAGTCTGCATATCAACCATATGCAGATGAGTATCATTGAAGTGTTCATATGCAGACGTCTGCATATGAACACTTCAATGATACTCATCTGCATATGGTTGATATGCAGACTCGGCACAACTCTGCATACTAAATGCTGTGGCGCAGTGTTCACTACTAACATACTGTGCCTGGTAAAGATCATATCTAACTTCAGAAACATACCAGACGTGGCATATCAGTTGATGACTGGTCATGTTTGGGTTCCCGTACTGTAACACTATCTCCTGCACAATAGGTATTGCACTGATGTTGTTTACGTTTAGCATAATGGGTCTTCATCCTTTAAACAATTTTGCGATACTCTTATCACGTATTTTTACGGCAAGTGCTGGTAGTAAGAGCTGAACCAGTTGACAGTGGTGGTTTACATGTGCTACTCTATGTATTTTCTCCAAGGGGGTTGTGGTATTATGGATATATAATGGATCGCTTCAGCAAAAAGGGACCAAAAGCATGTTTTTTCAACATTTCTCGATATTCTAGAAGTCTGAAATGTCCTCTACACATTGCTTCTTATGCACTGAGAATCGGAGTATCTTTTATGGAGTTGTAAGGCTCTGAATGTTAAATTAGCCATACATGTACATTAACTTCAACGCAAGCATTACAATTCTATTACGCGTACTAAACATTTTATAATGTATGCGTTAGTCCCTTTTTGCGGAAACGATCCCTATGCAAGATTAACCTTATCACTGATGGGGGTTAACTGGCAGTAGTATATCAATCTGATTAGAATTGCTATTTGATGGACACAAGAGTAGTGATGACTGCTCAATTAAAGTACATTATTTATGAGAAACTTGAGGGGATGGTAATATAAATGTATACCACTGTCCAAATGTGAAGTACTTTGAGGAGATGTTCTAGCAAGAGAGGTAATTAAAGGGCTTTGAGATGCTGACCAAACATGAGACACTGATAAAGGAGTGAAAGTTGATGGTCAAACAGGTGAGGGAATTGAAGGAATGTGAGATGCCAACCGAACAGAGAACACTGATGAATGAGTACACGTTGATGGGAGGTGATTGGAAGGACTGTGAGATGCTAACCGAACAGGAGACAATGATAGAGTACTAGTTGGATATTGAACAGGAAACACTGACGAAGGGTGTATACAATTGATAGACATGGATATTTATCATTACATTTATTGCTACATTTTTGTTGTTGGGATCAATGATGTGCTTGGCAACAGATGGCTAGATGTATGATTTGGACTCGGGCATAACCGATCACGCGACATGCATGGTAGCTTAGCAAACAATTGACTTCACTTTATTGTGGTTATGTTTCCCGGTCACCGTATACTAAACGCCATATATTATCCTCTAACTTCTCCCACCCCTCGTACCCTTAATCCTAGTGGGTTAATTTAATATTGTCCCTAGACCCAATACACAGCAGGTGGAATCACCGCAACGCAGGTGGGTCTAGTGAAGTCCTGTATTGCTTCTAGCGCGTTCACCAGAATGCATCGTAGACGTTCTCAGTCGTACATGTATAGATATGAGGAAAGACACTTTGTTACGTAACTTCTCTCCTATTCTCATACACGGCCTGCGGGTGCATCCTTCCTCAAAGCACTGAACCGCGAGAAAGCCAAAGCACACCTACAATCGCAATCCTAATACAGGAGGATACTGTACTAAGTACAGCCTGTAGGTTCCGGTGACACTTCTCTGACGATGTATTACACAGCTGGTACACAGCATTTGTAGTATACATATACTACAAATGAGCTTTCGCTATTTGGAAATCTGACGAGAGCCTCTACAAGAACTAATAGCATTCTTGCTGGCGCAAATGAAATCCATCATTTCCGTCATGCAGTCGCTTGAATGGCAATATTATGTAATTGCTGAACAGAAATGAGTACAGGACTTGCAAAAGCTGGGGGCGAGACTACGGTTAATATAATATAATGCATACTAATCTCCTCTATCGTAATTTATCACACTTTTCTACGCGGAAATTTAATCACAGAAACGAGCAGAAAGGTATCAAATAAATTGCTCTTACTCAGTCTTATTTTCAACCAAAACAACAATATTTATGCAATAGTGCAGCTAGCGTTGAGACCCAAATTTGTTTTCTATTGTAGTTTTACCATGGCAAATGGTCCTGGAACTGCATACGCTCGCCTAACATCAGAAATAATTCCATATGTGGTTTGTTTTTGGTGTCTGCATGGCAATCGATGCTGAGCTGCATTTATTACTGCATCAGATAGCTCATTACCAACAAGCAAATCATTTTTCATCACTTTTGTACAATTGAAAACCACTCATTCAGAACTTGCATCCATTCTCAGCAGATGAAACACAGTCATCTATAAGAATTGGTGAGCAGTCAGCATCATCTTGAAGTGGCATATGAGAGTTGGCATCAATATCTGTTGACAAGGATACTGGAGATTGTTCATTCTTCTCAGGAGATGAAGCACAATCATCTAATACTGGCAAGCAGTCAACATTACTTTCTGGTGATAAATCTGTTGACAAGGATACTGGGGATTGTGCAATATCTCAGGGCAGTAATGATGGAATTCAGTTAACCGACTAATGTTAACAGCCTTCTTCAACACCTGTCCCGTTTTCTCATTGTATAATGTGTAGCATGTACCTTGTATGTACCTTCCAGCGAGGCTTCAGTTTGTCGCCTTTATAGAATCTTTCTAGCACTGTTTTACAGAAGCACAAGTGAACTTGCTACAAGTTTCTAAAAAATTAAGAGGCATATATGTTCTATTCAAAAGAGTTACCTTTGAATCTGCATGCCTCTGATCATAGTACAATTTGTCCTTTGTTTGTGCAATTTTAATGTTTGCCATTGCTTTAGCACTGATCTTCTCTCTGATTTGTTCCATCAACTTAGCATGCTGAACTATATAGTCTGTGTCCCAATCAATACTGGTCTGATCTCCTGATGAGACTTGATCAGAGTGCTCTTTATCCACAATACACAATATATTGGAGTGTTTACCTTCTTGCTCAGATGTGCTGTTTTTTTTTTATCAGGCTGTTCTGAGCTTGATGCCATTTCCACGGGCAATACAGGTTTACTACGGGTAAAATGACATAAGTACAAAGTAAATTTACAGGCATAAAAAATAACTGTAGCTTACCAGCAATACATAACTTCAAATGGAGATAATTTAGTTGCCTTTGTTTAGCAGTTTGATATGCAAAGAGCACTGATGATATATGTTCATCCCAATCATTTTGGGTGTTGTTTACTAGTTTGACCAGGGCTGTTTGTAGAGTCTGGTTGAAACGCTCAGTAAGCCCATTAGTTTGTGGATGGTAAGCTGAAGACTCTCAACGTTCAGTGCCCGTCAATTTGTATACCTCTGCTTGCATGGCATTAAAAAACTCACAGCCTTGGTCTGAGATAATGACCTCAAATCTAATTGTGAATACCCACTATGATTCAATGTTCAACATGTGCTCAAATGAATAATAGCATGCACATTACACTGTTGGAAAGATTAGCGAGTTATAGTAGGCCTACCATATGGGCTTGTCAATAATAATGAAATCTACATCGGAATTGTTAAATTACACAGAATAAAAACCTCCATAATATAAAACTAATAATGAATATAAATTGCTAATATGCTAAACTGATATATCCAACAAAATAATAACACTAAATTCAATGCTACAAAGCTAAAACTATAATTAATTACAGTATAATCATTATGACAATCCATTTCAAAACTCACCGGCAAAATAATTCAAAAATAAAATATGCCACCTCTACAGCTGTTTTGTCAGGTAGAGCACCTAGCTTCTGGCCAATTGCTGAATTAATATACTAAAGTACCAATGTATTTGTTACCCTTCTTTAAGTAGCAATGGCCCAATCAAGTCTAAAGTTTAATAATAATAAATATTAAACATAAAATGTTACAGTTCAACCCACAAAGACACAGCAACGTAACTCACTTAATGCCACAATTGTGCACGCACAGGAACAGGGTGGAGTTTGGCATTGCTCTTCACATTTGGAATTCATTCGTTGACACAAGTGACAAACTTTCCAAAACTCCTTGATCTCATCATACGTATTGCGCCAATAAAAGGGTGTACAAATCTTTTCTAATGTCTTGTCGCTACCCAGGTGACATCCTATTGAAAATAGACGTTATGAGGACACCCCAGTAGATGAAATACCCAATCCAGGCGAAAAAAATGTTGTTTCGCAAACCTGCCAATCCATTGTGACACGACTCCATGACGCGCTTTTTCTCCTCATGAGGGCTCATCACTTCTAATACAAGTGCGCCACATAGCCTCCTTTCCGTTCACATTCTTTCTATAGTGCAATGCTCTATCTTCCATCTTATAGCTGTTTCTGCACTTTCTTCTTAAATTTGCTTTCTCTACCTTCGAGAATTCATTGGGACACTCATGGTGAACAAGGTATTTCTCAACGACGTTCAGCTCCTCTTTAAACTCTTCCATCTTAGCAATGGTACTCAATTGAAGCACGATGAGTCATTGGCGCCAGGGGGGAGTCACGTGTACCTTAGGTGCTAATGATGGGGCCCGGGGAGTAACACCCACCAGGGACTTTTTGCCCAGATCGCGTGACAGGTGTATAATGACATGCACGACAATAAGGGAAATGTAATAGTCCTATATTTTGTATAGGATATTATGCTATTTGTGTGGTGTATATGTACAGTGTAGGACTGCTAACAGTTTCCCTTATTATTAAGCTCTTGTTCCCTTGCTTCTTACCACAAACTTTCCCATAGAGAATGTTTGTATACATCTGATCGATGGCTTTATATACTCCTTGTTCTGTATATCAGTTTACAAAATATCTATAATGCCTGTGTTCAAACAATTACGGTCAGTGTATATGAATCGAGCAGTCGCAAGCAATTACTGAGGCACAAGCACAAGTCTTTAAAGCTTAGTTAATTGTATTCATGTGTATTACCAGTCACTAACCGTGCGAGAGCTCTGCACGTATTACTTCTTATTAACGCGCTACGCAGGCCGAGAATTTGCGGGAAATGGCGACCAACAATTGTCATATGTCTTATTTGGAGTGGGAACCAGCTGTTTACATTCCAATTGCTACATTGACCATGCTTGTCGGAGGACTCGACATTGCTCTAGCTGTTTACATGAAGCTACACAAAAAGATGCTGTACCGTCTGGTTATGTATCAAGTCCTCGTTGGAACTGTGTACGGTGTTTTCTGGCTGCTGAACTTGGTACGAAACGAAAGCTCGTGGCCGGTGCAAAACATAGTCTTCCGCTCGCTCCTATTGTTTGCTGCAGGAGTTAAGCTGCTACTGGGCGTTTCTCTCACGGTACAGATATACATTCTGGCCGTAATTCAAAGGAACTATCCAAAGTTAGAATTGATATACGTCACCGCCTCGCTATTGGTTTCACTCGCACTGGCGGTGGCATACGGTGCAGAGTACTATAAGAATATACATCAGTGTGATGGAAGAATCATGCAGCATATCTATTTGAATTTAACGGTATTTGCTCTGTCTGCCGCCTTGCTAGCTGCCGCGTGCATGTGTTCACTCACGGTTCTTCTGCTTGTCGCAAGGAGAATATTTCGCGGAAGACGAATGTTGAATTCGTCTTACATAGAACGGCAACACATGAAGGCTGCGTGTGAAATGCTACCACTATTTTCCTACCTCCTGATCTTCCTCGCTCACATACTGGTAGTATTTATTCTTCTCTTCTTCATTGATGTAGAGTGGCATTATGAAGATAAACGAACTACGAGAGCACTAACTGCTCTGGAGTCATCCTGGGGATTAGTGGCTTCTTTCACTTTCGCTATACATCTCGCGGTGGTGATGTGGGTCAGAAAATGCTGTGTGAAAGCATCGATTGCCAGCCACAAACAGCAATATGGAACTATTGATGAAACGGTGTGAATGAGTGATTTAAGATGTGCATGTGCATTTGTATTGACCTTCACTAACTAAAATTATTGCTGACTAGCTAATGATTATCTGTGAAGTATAAGGCATTGCTATTGTGAGCCATGTAGTCTTGCTATACAGCTTCATCAATTTCAGTACAATAATATAATCGTTAATTCTGCATGCCACGCCATTTATCTTGAGGACAGGGACCTAATTCTTTGGCTAGGAACCGATGTAACACTCTGCTTTCACTGGTACGCACAGCGGCACAGCAACTACCACTGACTTGTGAAACATGAGGCTACATCAGGTTCAGAGTCACCATTTACAAGCACTACAACGAATGAAACACTTGGTATTCTTAAATCACAAGGCTTACAGATGTGTTTTCATTGAGCTGCAGCGTCGAAAGATGCCCTTGACTGTAGAAAGGGAGGTTTAGTTATTCAAAGGCATAATGAGATAAGGGATGCCCTTGGTGACTTGGCTTCAATAGCCTATAAAGAAGTTTTGAGAGAACCGGTGATAAGAGAACCGAATGTCCAGAATAATGTTCCAGCTTTAGTTGCTGACCTTTCTGTTTGTGGTGTGTGGCAGTCTCAAACTACTACTTTTTTCGATGTTAGAGTAGTTGACTGAGATGCCAGCTCCTATGTACAACGGGATGTAAATGCGGTGCTTTCTTCTATCGAGCACCTTAAGAAACAGAAATACTCACAAGCAGCTGAATGTGTACATGCTTCGTTTACACCTTTTGTTGTGACTGCAGATGGGGCACTGGGTGTTGAAGGAAAGGCATTCATGCGCCTCCTATCAGAAAAAATTGCTGCAACTTGGCATAAATCAAACAGTGAAGTGATGGGTTATGTGCGGGCAAGGCTGATGTTTGCTATCCTTCGTGCTACAAATTTGTGCATTCGTGGGAGTCGGGTGAAATGGAGAAGAAGGATGGAGATAGAAGACGGAGCAGGACTTCCATACATGCAGGAGTGACTTTATTCAATTAATTTTTATTTTATTTTATTTTTTCTTTTTCTTTTGATTTGATATAAATATTGGTAATACATGTTTATATTTCGTGTATTCTCTTGTAAAAAAAGAACAGACTTTGGTAAAATCTATGAGCTAGCTAATAGAAGCACAATATATAACAAGGAAACAATTCTGTCACAGAAAAGAAAGCAAGAACTAAAGGAGACAGTAGCAGTATGCAAATGTATTACCATGATAGCAGTATTACATTTTAATCGTGCACTTTTACTGTGAGGAAAGAGGTCGATGCACCATGTCACGAAGAGAGTGGTATATGTTCTGGGCAAAGTATTAAATATTGCATGATTTCACAATGAGGCTAAACACTGCCTCTCGAATGGAGAAGCCAGGGAATGATGACCTGAAGTGGCCATAAATTGCGTTGTAGCTTATTCCGTTGATATATAAAGTTATAAGTGGACCAATTTGTCTTTAACTAGTGGCATGGTCATTGAGGTGCCGGGTTGATCTACGGATTCCAACAGTATGTAACAGCACTTCACCTGCATATTCAAAATGATCATGAGCCATTTCACGGTGCCTATTAGGCTCTACTATCCTACTGAGGATCTGTGATTATTAGTTCTTACCAGTACCTTTAAATGATTCTTTTTTTACAAATATAATTGGAATTGTTTCTGCATAAAGGGATCTAGTTCATAAAATTTCCAGTACCCCCTGGCCAATGACAAAACTGTGTGATATCGTAATTCAATTCTACACCTGTTAATTGAAGTAAAACTAATATCTTTCATTCAGTATCCCAAGGTTTATCATTATCTACTTCGGGGAGAATTCTGATGGCAAAGGAACGTCTTCCTTTCCAGAAAAACATATAGTTGATTTAATTCTTTGGCCACAGGTAAAATGACTACTGCATTTATATGCCTTTTCAATGCCAAATCCATCCATGCAGGCAATGGTTATCCCGATATTCAAAAGATTTAAAGATTTCTCCAGCAGTCAGATGTAAATTCTACTGGAAATGCTTCTTCCCATTTGACACATGTTCAAATACATTCAACATCCATCTTTCGTGAAATGCTATCAAATTATACATGTCACATTTTTGATGAAACACTCAGTTCAAACATACACTTAATAATGGTACTTGCGACATTAAGCCATCCTGGCATGCAAGCCATTCTGGCATGCTACAACCACAAACTTTCAACAGTTATCTACAGCCTTAGAAAGTTATTGACAATTACTTTTTTTTCTTATGAGAACCTTCAGTCATGGTACCATCTTGTCTTGTTGCTAACATAATCATCGGGTTGTTTGGAAATGTGGTAGGTTTGGAGATGCCTAGAGATGTCCAATAGTGCGTTAGTGTTTTCGTATAATTATAACCTTAGTAATATACTGATGCAGACATGCCATTTATATTATTTGAGATTGCTCAGCAGAAAAATTTGCTAACACATCACTACATCTTGCTGTAGCAAAAATCAAAGGGTCTAAAAGTGAAACACAAATACATCTCCCCTATATTTGTGAGTTGTGGAGTGATGCTAATGTGCCACAATGTGCCACAATGTGCCACAATGTGCCACAATGTGCCACAATGTGCATGATTATGCTCCACATCAAGAAGCAATGTCAAATTGTTCTACATGTATTTAATTCAGAAGGGTACAAATCTAGGTTGAGAGTGTATGGTTTGGAACAACTGAAAGAACTGAAGATAGGTACATGGTTTATGCAATCAATCTTGTCTAATATATGTAGTCTTAGGATTTATTTGATGCAAAGTGCATTACATGTAGAACATCATTTGGGCACACTAGGGAATACTCCATCTCACAGTTTGTTTGACAACATGGATACAGAGGTATAGGAGAGTTAAATTGCTGCTTTACAAGTAATCGCTCAGTCAGTGATAATCCATTAGTATAGGACATTAAAAGCCATAAACTGCATTCAACATGTGCCACACTTGCTTAGTGTAGCTTTAGCAAAGAAAATTTCCTAATTTGAGTTTGCTTTGCTATAGAGTGTGCAAAATGAGGACCCATGTCATCAGAAATAGTGATCATTGAAAGTGAATGCCAAGGAACTGCTGCAGCAGATCTTGCACAAAAGTATATTTCCACGATTTATTTATTGACAATGTAGCTTGCAAGTGTTAAATACAAATATTTACAAGTACATTCAATAACTCGGAGCCAAAGTAATATGAAATTTCTTCAAAACCCAAAATTGGAGTGAAGGGAATTCAGCTTGGTTTCTAATCTCTGAGTTTTAGTAATATTTATTATTCTCTAGTTGATTCGAAATTGTACTGAGTTGTGCATAAATCTTGTCTTTCACAACCAATACTCTGACATCATTCGTTCATTAAATCATTAATTCAAGCAATATGCAGAACCAATATTGAAATATCTGTTACAAAACTCTGTCGCAGATCTAAACATATCAAGCTGAAATATACCACAAAATGCTTTCATGATGTTTTACAAATGTATAATATTATAGCAAATGCATTTTTAGTCATAGCAAATTATTTAATAATGTTGCTATTTGTATCACAATGTTATATGTGTTTGTTAAACCAATGTATATTCATGTTAAGATTCTATTTTCTAGAAGCGTGAAACGTTCTCTACACAATGATATACATGTATGTACACTATCTGTTACAGAGCTGTAAGGCACTGTATTTTTTTATTTATGCATACCTTTTAACTTAAGTGTTATGTTTCTACTAAGTCCCATTCGTGGCAAAAATACCATAGGTAGATGCACTATCCCTCTTACATGCGTAACCCTCCTCCCACTAAACAATTCTACAGTAACCTACCAGACCACCTTCATCACTTTAATACTGGAGTCCGCATAAGATCCTTGTCTCATGTAAACCAAATGTTAGTGAACAGTGCAACGGGATTGAATCTTATAATGCGGACCCCATTGCTAGCTACGTAAATTGATTTGGTTTGTGGATGCCAAGAATCTACTTGTCCCTCAGCGAATAAAAGGATTATCTTCCTATATCAATGTTTGGGAATTGAATGGGTTTTCACACTTTCTGATAAGAGGCGAATCTTTTTCATCCGGGATTCAATCTTACAATGCAGACCTCATAAATATCTGTGCATGCGTAAATAGGTTAGGTTGGTGGATGCCAAGATTCTACTTGTCTCTCAATGATTAAAACAGGGATGCACATTTGAATTGCCTATGTCAATGAATGGGAATTGAATGGCTTTTCACACCCCATATTTTCCTACAAAGAGGCGAACCTTTTTCATCCGGGATTCAATCTTCTAAAGCAGACCCTACTGAGCTACTTGAATTGGATTGATTTGTGGATGCGTAAAAGATGTATCTATCTATATCAATGTGAATGGGATTTCACACCTCATAGTTTACTGATAAGAGCCAAATCTTTTTCATCAATGCAAGGAATGAATCTTATAATGCAGACCCCATAGGTAGCTACGTGAATTGGTTTGGTTTGTGGATGCCAAGATTCTACTTGTCCCTCAGCGAATAAAAGTAGTATCTGCCTATATCAATGTATGGGAATTGAATGGGTTTTCACACCTCATAGTTTCCTGATAAAAGGCGAACCGAACCTCATTCATCCTGTATTCAATCTTGTAGTGAAGACCGTATTGATAGCTTCTTGAATTGGATTGATTTGTGGATGCCAGGATTCGACTTGTCCCTCAGCGATTCGCCGATAACATTGTATGGAATTGAATGGGTTTTCACTCCTCTTTGTTTCTTGATAATAGGCGAAATCTTATTCATCCAGGGTTCAATCTTATAATGCAAGTATTCAACACCTATTTACTGCGCACTCGCATAATCCTCTAGTCGTGTATAAAGCTTTGCGTTAATATAAGAAGATACTACGTTTATTCGCTGAGAGACAAGTATAGAATCTTGGCATCCACAAACCAAACTAATTTATTTAGTTACCAATGCGATCTGCATTATAAGATTGAATCAAAGAATTGCCTACGATAATAACAAAATGGGCCATTCAATTCCCGTACATTGAAATAGGCAGATACTAATTTTATTTGCTGAGGGACAAGGAAAATCTTGGCATCGACAAATCAAACCAATACACGTAGCTATGTGGTCGGCATTATACGACTCAATCTCGGATGAAAAAGATTTGCCTCTTATCAGGCAAATATGGGGTGTGAAAAGCCATTCAATTCCCATACATTGATATAGGCAGATATTAATTTTATTCGCTGAAGAACAAGTAGAATATTGGCATCCACAATCCGAACAAATTGAAGTAGCTACATGGGGTCCCAATTGTAAGATTGAATCCCGGATTAAAAACATTCGCCTTTTATCAGGAGATGTGAAAATTCTTAACTTCCTATACATTGATATAGGCAGATAGTACTTTTATTCGCTGAGGGACAAGTAGAATCTTGGCATCCACAAACCAAACCAATGCATGTAGCTTCCACGAGGGTAACGCAAGATTACTGCACCATTGGAATCGGATTCCGTTAATTTGGTACGATCGTCTTGTGAAGTGAGAAGTCCTCTTCTCTTTTCTTTAAATCTACCCACATAAACTCAACACCTGGGTGAGGCAAAAGTAGTTGCAAACGGCTAGCCGAGAGGTTTGCTTAGTTGAAGCCGGAGAATGGGTGGATGATGGGCGTATCTACTGCAAAAAAAAAGCTTGACCAAATACTGGCTAAATCCCAAGGATTCATTCAATTTTTATTTATTTATAACAAATAAGTTAATGTACTCACGACACTTGGTATAATACGACATAGTACATACTTTCCGGTACATGTATAACAGGTGTGTACATAACAATCCAAAACATACCCACAGACATGTATTAAAATAAATAAATTGGAATTTAAATTAAGACAAAAGGTGTCAATAAACTGAAGACCTAGCTAACATGGCCCTTGCATTGGCTCTGACTAGGACGATGCTTAGCCTTCCGTACAGAGCCGACACAGCCGAAGACTTTGGGCGAGCCGTGCGAGTAGCGATACGCGCAGCGAGTCTGTCGAGACACTTTTAAATTATAGAAATTTATTGTGAAGTGGAGCGTGCGGCGTGGAAATTATCCTACAATGTAGTGGTTAATTTTATATTGTCCCCAGACAGCAGGTGGAATCACCGCTACGCATTTGAAGTCCTGTATTCCTTCTAGCGCGTTCACCAGAATGCATCGTAGACGTTCTCAGTCGTACATGTATAGATATGAGGAAAGACACTTTGTTACGTAACTTCTCTCCTATTCTCATACACGGCCTGCAGGTGCATCCTTCCTCAAAGCATTGAACCGCGAGAAAGCCAAAGCACACCGACACACAGGGAAAAAAAGCTCGCGAATCGTATAAACGATTGCATAATTGATTGGGCGTTCAAAATCCTCTGCGAATCATAATTGATTGAATAGAATCATTTTAAAAATCTAGAGGGAGAGTCATTTGGGATTTTTGAATGGATTCAGTGATAAAATCAATCACAAAATCTTATTTGATTCTCTAATTGATTGTAATGTATGGAATCAATTATGAAATGTGCACATTATTTAGTCTCAGATTCTGTGTATGATTTTTTTTTGTCAAGATTCATCTATGAAATACGTTTAATTGATTCCAGCTGCAAAAAAAAAGCTTGACCAGGGTTACAGCAAATCAACAGATGCAAAAAATATCATATCCAGAAATGAGCGTCAGAAGTAATTAATTCGCGGTTTGCGAATCAACTAATATTCTCGTATATCTTCCCGTAGACATGTATGGGGTACTTCAATACCAAGCACTCCAGATTTTTCTCAGCATATGCCATGAGGGATTGTTAGTACACTACATTTGTAGTGGTGTCGCAGTATTTTTCCTATTTAAGACGTCGCTTCCCTAGGATTGTTCTCAATGTATGGCATAACCATACATTGAGGACAATCCTAGGGAAGGTACATTTTAAACAAGGTTTTCATTTCAAGCCTAGTCCCCAGGCCATACATATTGACTTACTTTTACGGTCACGAAGTAAATATATGTTTACGTTGTAAACAAATCTGTCATTTTTTATACTTAGATGAAGACTGTCAATGATTTTAACAAGCATCTTGAAGAATTTAGAAGTGATATGAGTGCTGACAATATTCTACAATAGTAATGGTGTGGTATGTTGTGTTAAAAATAGGAACCCGATAGCGTAAACATTTCGGAAGATATATCGATTTAAATTTTATGTAATAAAATAAAATCCACAAGACCCATTTTCTTATAAAGTCGCCACTATCGTTATTTATCACACTTTTTCCACGCGGAAATTTAATCACAGAAACGAGCAGAAAAGTCACAAATAAATTGCTCTTATTCAGCCTTATTTTCAACCAAAACAACAATATTGATGCAATAGTGCAGCTAGCGTGAGAGCCAAATTTGTTTTTCTATTGTAGTTTTATCATGGCAGAATGGTTCTGGAACTGCATACACTCACCTAACGTCAGAAATAATTCCATATGCGGTTTGTTTTTGGTGTCTGGCAATCGATGCTTTCACGCAAAACGTTCTGACCCACATCACCACCGCGAGGTGTACAGCGAAAGTGAGAGAAGCTACTAGCCCCCAGGATGACTCCAGAACTGTTAGTGCTCTCTCAATTCGTTTATCGAAACTTCGCGACAGCCTAGTGTAGAGCATAATAGTCAATATTCCCAGTATGTGAGCGAGGAAGATGAGAAGGTAAGCAAATAGTGGCAGCATTTCACACGCAGCCTTTATGTGTTGCCGTTCTATGTAAGACGGCTCCGAAATTTTGCTTCCACGGAACGCTCTCTTCCCGACTATGAGAAGAACCACGAGTGAACACACGCAACAAGCTGCTAGTAGCAAGGCGGACAGGCTCAACATCGTTATGTTCGAATAGCTAAGCGTTCTTCCATCACACTCGTACATGTTCATGTAGTTCACCCCACCATATGTCGCTGCCAGTGCGAGTGGAATCAATAGCGAAGTGGTGACGTATATCAATTCTAACTTTGGAAAGTTCCTTTGAATTACAGCCAGAACGTATATCTGCACAGTGAGAGAAACGCCCAGTAGCAGCTTAACTCCTGCAGCAAACAATAGAAGTGACTCGACGACTGTGGTTTGCACCGGCCACGAGCTCGAGCTTCCTTTTACTACCAAGTTCAGCAGCCAGAAAACACCGTACGCAGTTCCATCGATGACTTGATACATAACCAGTCGGTACAGCATCTTTTTATGTAGCTTCATATAAATAGCTAGGGCAAGGGTCAATCCTCCAACAAGCATGGTCAAAATAGCCATCGGGATGTAAATAGCTTTTTCCCGGTAGTGTTCAACATAATTTGCCATTTGACAATTGTTGTTTGCCATTATCCTGCGCCTCGCGTTCACAAAATATGCGTTCAGAACTATCCCAATGTGCTGGTTGGAGACTGAGCACTACATGAATGTAGCGATTAATAAAAAGCACGAGCTTGTCATGCAGTGATTGCTTGCCACTGTAGCATTTTCGATTCACATGTACCGTAATGTTTTGATAAATTTCATGCATACAGCACAGTAAATGTTTTGTAAACTATTACAAACTAACAATTATAACTTCATAACAACAGATTAAACCTCTGATTATAGTGTAGATAGCCCGACGTTGTTAATGAAATAATGTGTTTGGCATCTCGCGGGAGCAATTATTATAATTGCGTGCACATATTGTACAACTCTTCCTTGTGACGTGCATGACTGTTACGTAGGTATACCCTGCCAATTTATGCTGCAATGTATACTAATGAGCAGAAGAACTACAGCGTAACGCAGAGCAGAAATTCCAGTATGCGAACGAGTCTTGTGTGAAAGCATCAATTTCCAGACAATATGGAAACAATCGCTGGCGCGTTGTGAAAGTACATTGATCCATGCACGCAGCGATCAGGTTACACTTTGTTGGAAATAATGATTTTGCGCAGAGCCTACAGTGCATAGTACAACAGGAGCATGCATCACATGTAAACTAGCCAAATTAAGATGGGAATCATGGGACTAGTGGCCCTCTCTCATTGGCTTTCGCTGTACACCTCATGGCCGTGATGTGCATGGGTCAGAATAAGGCGGTGAGTAAATAATGGTATAAAGCATTTCACACACAGCCTTCATGTGTTGCTGTTGCTTCGAAATTCTTCATGCATCCACGTATAGTAAAAGGACCACGAATAAACGCGTGCACCCACGCAAGGCTCAGTATATTGTTATGTTTGAATAGATAAGTGTACTTTCATCGGTCAGCAGTGAGAAACGCGTGGTAATCTTATACGTAATTCCTTTGAACTATACAGCCAAAAAATAAAAAGCGCGCATGAAACAGCATGCATTCTAAATTGCAAGAAGCAGCTTATGATTCCGGTGCAAAACGTAGGAGTGACTGGAAAGTGTTAATTTTGCCGGCCATGAGCTTCGTATTCCCACCAAGTGCAGCAACCTGAACAATCAGAGTCAAAATAGTGATAGTTATCACAATGTAAATTGCTCAAAGTGTGCATGCGGATCGACAATTTTTAATTGTCATTTTCCGATGAGGGCAGAAAATACAGCCAGCATGCTATTTTAATTAACAAACGACAATGTGTCAAATTCATGTGAAAAATAAATCAAGCAGTAAAGTAAACATTTATAGTAGTTATGCAGTAATTATAATGTTTTAAAAGATAAAGACCTTGCAGCCAGGATATAATTTTGGGGTCCATAAATGGTGAGCAATGGTTTCCACGCCAAATAAAACATCAGCAGGATTCCTAAGTGCTATATCATTGAAGATGATGGTTGAACTTCATGCACTACAGCAGGAGGGTTCACCCACCTAAAGATTTAATTTGGCTCACATGGCAAAGAGTGAGTCAAAGTCTATAACGGTGAAACTTCCCGCGGGATGACGTGCAACCCTGTATGGCTTGAATGTCGCCACCATGCATGGTACAGAAATATACCCTTTTTTAAAATTTAATACAACAGCCAATAATTCATATAGTTTATAAAAATGTACAAGTAGTGGTGCCAGTTCAACCTCGTCTGCAAATCGAGGTACGTGAAACTACAGCACAAATGATATCCAGCACCAAACTTATATACCTCCTCATGCAACGTGTTGTTCTCCTATACGATCGCTTTCCCTCCAACAATGTTATCGAGAATCCTGTCAATTTCTCCATCCCTAATAAGCTGAAGAGTTCCGATCATAGCTTGGTACATCATGTTGATAATTGGAACGTCCTTCCACTCCACGAAGTTAATCTTTTCGATGGCGGGGTCGAGGCGGTAGTATTGGGCGTTGAGAAGTTTCGCTAGCTGTTTGCTTCTCTGCTCCACGTTTACATCCGTTTCTGTCATCGGGGCAAGGATGATTTCGTTCAGAGCTAATGCCGCCTTTGGATTTTTTACCATCGCTATTCCCACTTTGGCCTCCCAAGGTAAAATGGGTGCTCTGACCGAGAGCAAATCTCCAAAAGAGAAATGCTGAGAAGGGAAGTCCGGAGCTCCACGGGGGTCAGCAGTGTGATCAACTAAGCCACACCCTAACGATAGCACAGCGCGCACTTTGGCGCTCTCCTTGTGTTTCAGAATATCGAAGATTGTGTCTATAGTCGGGTTGTTGGCAACAAAACCGCCATCTACAAATACGTTATCGAACGGGTGAAACAGCGGAACGGCGGCTGAACTGGCTCTAGCTGCTTCCCATATGAACCTTTCGTCGGGGCTCTTTTGATTGTCCCGTGCATCTCCGTAATTGCTCATAATATGGAGCTTTATGGGTTGGACTTCGGCCATCGTTGTCATGATGGAGACGTTCGGGTGACCGATACTGCTCATCTTCTTGTTCTCGCCGTATATGTTTTTCAATTCGAGGTCTACTTTATCTGCCGGATAGGGTGGACTTTGTTTCAGAATTCTGTTTTTCACAACCAAGTACAGACCACGCCCTTGCTGCAGCGGATTGGACAGGCTGAGGCCGGCAAAGGCTAGGGCCGCCATTGCCCCGGTGCTGGTGCCACCGAGCCAATTGAAATACGACACGAAAGGTTCGGCATCCGGGTAGAGCAGTTTGCGCCGCTTCTCTATCCCAAGTAGAACCTGGATGAATACTAGGCCTTTGATCCCGCCCCCATCCAGTGTCAGTAAATAAATGTCGTCACCGGAAGGTTTGGCACCCGCTTCACGAGCGGTTTCGACGCTCGGTACAACCGCGGCAATCTCAGCTTGCAAGTCAAGAACTGCCTTGATCGCCTCTGCGCATTCGCTCCAGTGCCTGTTGCTATTGGCAACATCGAGTGGCGTGGCCCTTTCCCCGTTGGTCACCGTCAGATCGGTGTCGAATGTGATGAGCAACTTCACGAACTCAACGTGACCCGTTTTTACAGCGACGTGTATGGCCCAGTCCCCGCACTCGCCTCTGATGTTTGGATTGGCTCCGCTTGCGAGCAAATTTATAGTGTCCTCGAGTTTCTTGCCGCGAATGAGGGTTAGCAGAGCAGGGTCGTCTCTAATCTGAAAATTAACTTCGGACATATTGGTGCCTGCGGAATGACTCTGTCCCATATGCCGATTTGCTGTACGGCAGTGGCTATGAATGCGCAATCTGTTTTCTGGAATATGACCCCACCCTATACATTTCCGGGTGATCCTTACAGGGTATAATCCCTTACGTCATGGTTGGGCTGGGTACGTGCGATAGTCTCGTACCTAGACCTGTTTACGTAAGCATTACGTAACTACTTCAACTAGTTCAAATTCAGTTCTGAAAAACTACTCCCTCTAAAGGATCATGGATTAGTATAATACTCATTGCATTGGCAGTGGTGACTTAGGCAATTGGGGCAAGCAGGCACATGATACCTTCTCCAGGCTGGCATCCTTCCTAGCCATTCACCAGTCCTCCCCCAAGGCAGTAGTTGTGGCTGAAATTTATGGCCGGTTGAATGTGGTCCTGGTTCGGTCCATTGCTAGAGCCATCCTGGCCAGGAAGCTTCCACCCTCCTAACTTGCTATTAGTAGTTTAGTTGTACTTAGTGTATGTGTATGCATAAATCAAACAAATTTTTTTTTAACACACCATAATCACATGCACCAACAGTCATCACAAAGTCAAACATATACAGACAGCCACACTCAAATACACAACACACTTAGCCACACACACATGCACACACACACACATACACACACACACACACACACACACACACACACACACACACACTCCATTGTGTCACACAGTGAGCCTCATCAATTACAAAGGCAAAAAGTTTGTTTATATATACAGCATTTCTCTGACGGCTAAATTAAGTTGCAGTAGCTCCGGACTGATGAAAAGCAAGCTAGAGTGATCGTTGCGCCCTCTTTCAAGCTTCCCTTTATCATATCTTGTTCGTGCGCATCCACGTATACGCTGCTGTCGATCCTTTGTCATTCAGTGAACCTGCCTAAATATTATATATGTATATGAAGGAACAAAAGCTAACCTGATATTTCGGCTTTTAGCGGAGACACGCGATCACTTAAGCAGGTCGTCGAACGCCAGGGGCCCAGGGGTAAACACATTACTCCAGTCAGCATATTGAGAAACACGTCATTCAATTCAAGAAAGCCTCTGACTGCCTCATACTGGTGATTATCGCAGCGCCTGTCTTGAAACGATTGACGAGCAAGTCATAGTGTATCTGAATAGATATACACTGTATACATCTCCACAACAAAGTGGGAATAGAAACGCAAACTACGTCGCATTATTGCTTGTAGCTATAGTGGTCATGCACCACCACCAGCTGCTGTCATAAATTTAATGAATTGAAACAGTGACATGGATTGTATTTACAACCTATAGACCATTCTAGGATTATCTCTTATCTATCATATTTCGGATTCGAACTATTTAGATTGCATGATCTTTATCGCATGCTTAAATTTGCAGATATCATCACGTGCTCATGGTCATGTGACCACATCATGTCCAAGGAGATGGTCATGAAAGCAAAAGGAATCATCATAATTGATTCAATAACTGCATGGAATGAACCTATTAGTGCCGAAAGACACGTGTATATATTTGTTTACCGTTACCAATAACCCTTAGAAGAATATTCTAATCAGTTTGAAATTCTCCATAGTCACAGCTTCAGTTGTGCCCAAGAAAAACTTCAATATAGTATACTGTCTTTTGCAAATTATCCATTTATTTATTGGCTAGGTAGAGATATTTGTTAATGTCACACCTCTTGGCAATACCTCTTGGGCAAAAAACAACATATGCCGACAGCATATGTCTGTTGGTTACATGCTTATTTATGCATGTATGTCCAATGTTTATTTGTATATGATGGTTTCGATGAAGGGGATTGCCTTTAAAGAGCATTCTCATTTTGAATGTCATGGTGTACAATGCTTGATGTAAAATTTGGCTTTTATCCCATTCTGCAGGTATGCTGAAGTTTTATCACTCAACTAAAAATAGACAAATATTGAAAGGATTGTGATGCTGAGTGATGAACACATTGAAAGTGCACAAAATCATCAAACAATTTCCACATTTAGCTGGTTTGCAATCTACATTACTGTATTTTGCAAAATAAAGGATTCTCTCCAGCTGCCTTGATTGGATTGTTACAAGAACGTATGCCCTTAAAGATGCATTTTTTTATAATGCCATGTGTAAGTATTCAATTCTGAGACCTAGACATATAGTACATAGACAGATAAATGCCTTCATTTAGTTATCTCTGTCCAGAAAGTGATGGAAAAAAGTGCCCGGCGTCATTCATGTCTATTAGACTATAACTATTTGTCTAAGCGGGTGCCTAGGCCAAATAACGGGAAGTATATAATCCTTGGGATAATTATGCCTAATTATCAGGGGGAGTCAATTATACCTATCGTCTAAAGGGGAATTAAATATTTTATTACATTCAAATATCAACAGGTACAAGAAGTTTTAACATTTGCGCTCACATATACATTATAGGTCAAATGGTGCGTTCCCCTCACCGTGAATTGAAGTATCAGTACTGTAGCACATTAAGCGCACTACATTATCTCTGATCGCGAGCTCGACGCCCTGCAATGTATAAAGGGTATTAAAATTACAATTATAGTTCATTTTATAACCGCCCTTCCATTTAACGCGCAGTATAGTGTTCACTCGTGGCGGGAATTTTATAATGTAAGTGCTGGTTTTGTAAAAAGGGTAACACATTTCATACGTAGCCGTGTCGTTTCTCAGTGACACAGGAATGGACGGGGACCTGTACGACGAGTTTGGAAACTACATCGGGCCGGAGTTAGAGAGCGACGAAAGCGAGGAAGAGAAAGAAGAGGAAAAAGAAGAGCGGGCCAGAGATGACGACCTGGTAAGGCGGGACTTCGCATTCGCGTGTGGTGTGTACATTTATTATCTGGGATTAACTTTGCGTTTGCACAGGAAGAAGATGAGGAGAACAAGCAGCTGATGGAGGTGGCAGAAGAAGGGCACGAACAAGCCATCGTGCTTCACGAGGTACCTCAACAATGTATACTCTTAAAGTCGGGGTCTGGGCACCCGTTCCGCGGTTCACATTGAGACATAATCACGTGATAGCTCTTTTTTTCCCCTCAACCCTCTTTCTCCTAAGGATAAGAAATATTACCCTACAGCTGAGGAGGTGTATGGTCCTGACGTGGAGGTGAGGCTATGGGGTGGGGGGTGCATTTGGGACGAGGGATGTTCTTGTGTATTCACAGGAGCCTTATAACAGGTGTGGTTTAGCGCAGTGGGTGTCGTGTAGTCGCATGGTAGTTAGTGCGGGTGATATGAAGAATGTGCAGCTCTGTGGTGTAGGTGTACTGTACACATGGGGATGCTGGTGTATGCAAGGGGGTGGGCAGAAAGAGTCTACTAGTATTTGGGTTGCTCTACATGTGTGTGGCAATGTGGGCCATTCACACACTAAACTGTGGTGCATTGTAACAAGGAACCCTTTTTGAATTGAACTCTTGCATCCAGCGTGCCCTAATTAAACATTTCACCGGACTGAAATTGACATGTTTTACTATTAACTCACAAATGACAACTCCAGCTAGATGTTCATTGTAGTACTATAGGATCCATCTTGTGCTCAATTAGCACATACTAGGACTCTGTGCAGTAACTAGTGAGGATCAGGTGAGCAATGCGACAATGACACGCTATCGGGTGTGCCCGAGCAAGCAACTCGCATGTCACTCGCATTGTGAGCTCAAACATGTGGCCGAGCAGTTCCTTGCCACATAGTGTCAAGCGTCTGCACGTTGTGGCATGGATGGCTGTAGTGACTCACCCCCAACTGTCATGTGTCATCCGCCACACCTTGTGCAGACCATTGTGCAAGAGGAGGACACGCAAGCACTCACAGAGCCCATCATAGCCCCGGTGAAGAAGAACAAATTCTCCTTCCAAGAGCAGGAGCTGCCAAGAACGGTCTACGAAATCGAGTGAGGCAAACCTTGTATTACTGGCATTGTAATGTTACAAGTACCACTCCTGAGAATGTGAGTGTGTAGTGCACCTATCCCTTGTGAGTAATGTGTGTGCACTCAGGACTCAGGATGCACACACACTCACACACACACACACACACACACACACACACACACATACACACACACAGTACAATTACTGGAATCAACATTATGTGGCGTCTGTGCGCAGGTTTCTTGCAGACATTATGGACAGTCCAGAGCTCATCAGGAATGTGGCGCTGGTAGGGCAATTACATCATGGAAAGGTGGGCGTCGCCAGTGGAAAAGAGTGAACACATGTTTGTATGCACTCTTGTTTAGTATTTGATTGTGTTTAAAGAAAATATAAGGTTAAGTGGTCTACTAAGCTTGATGCATATGTAACAATAAGTAAACAATAAGTAAATGTAAATGTTGAATGTCAAATCATATACATGTAGATTGAATATGAAGATGCAAATAGATTCACACTAGACACGCATACATGTACATACACACATACTCATCAAGTTGTTATTGACTGATGTTGGATGGGTCAGTGTGATGTCCTTGCATTGTTAGGACCTTCCAGTGTTAGGTTCAGTGTGCCTACAGGGTGTTAGATCGTATGGACAGACTTGGTATGGATTATGTGTGTGATGGTTTGTCCCCAAGCCTACAACCAAATGCAACCGAGCTTGTCACATATGGCCACATTGTCTTTGCTCGGTTGCAGCTGCTGGTTGAGTGACTGCTTCAGAAATAGGTGGGGAAGACATTGACATATCAAATGCAGCTGGTCTTTTAACTCTATGAACAATTCACATTTTAGCCTATCCACATTGTCACGATCAAGGCGATCATCGTAGGTTAGCTATACCATTGTCGTCAGCTCACTTCATTTTCCGCTATCCATTTTTGGGGGGCTGTATTGTAAGACAATGTTTCTTACGAGTACCTTCAAGCTTGTCATCTGCTACATGTAGCTGCTTCTCAGGTACATGTAGTGTTCATATGCGTGATATTGGCCCTTCAATTGCCTAAATTGATCGGAAAATGTCCTATGTTATCCTAACCACTGCTTTCACCACCGCTTGGGGCCAGTGACTCACAATTGAAACGAGCTGAAGAGTTCTGCTGACCTTTTGGGCCAGCGACTCACAACTGAAATGAGCTGAAGAGTGCTGCTGACCTTTTGGGCCAGCGACTCACAACTGAAATGAGCTGAAGAGTTCTGCTGACCTTTTGGGCCAGCGACTCACAACTGAAATGAGCTGAAGAGTTCTGCTGACCTTTCTTGTCAAAGTGTGCACAGGCATTTGCTGGTTAGCCTTCTAAAAGTGTCAGGATAGCGGAATGCTCCTCCTCCCCCCTCCTTGTAGTTGCTTCTCATGTGGCCAGTAACATGCTTTGTCTGAACTCTGCAGTCTTCATTGCCTCAGTTCTTGTGTCAGACATTCATCAGCTTCATGTGGTTAATAACAGAGACCCCAAAATTGATGTTTGTACATCAAAATGTGGCATCATCAATGTGGTGGGGTTTGGAACAACATTGGACTATGTCATGGAAAAAGTTGACACATCTGACATGTCTTTTCCCTGGTGCTTTGGTGGGCATCTGGCTATCTAGCTACAGTAGATGGCTCTCAATCACCCCAAGTCTATGGTCTTGTCTAGCCTCTATGTCCGTTGAACATTTGAGCAAACTCAAATGTTATAGAAGTGATTTGATATCATGAAGTGTGTCTGTTTAGACTCTATACCCTTATGTACTTGTATGTACATGAAACATGACACCTACATGGTATGTAGGAGAGGGGGGGGGCCTACAACAGGATGTCTACAGGGCTAACCCAGTACTCTAAAGTGGCTTGCACCTCTATGGCTAGGCCACACATACATGTATCTCTCCTTTGGAGCTAGTCTTTAGGTGGTGTGTGGTCTTGACACTACAGTGCATCTTTTTTTTTTCTCCCAACAGACATCGTTTGTCGACTGCTTGCTTGAGCAGACCCATCCAGATACCTATGTGGGAGAGGACCAAGACGTGAGTCACTTTTGTGCTGGCTTGAAACTTGGCATGTGTGTGTGTGTGTGTGTGTGTGTGTGTGTGTGTGTGTGTGTGTGTGTGTGTATGTGTGTGTGTGTGTGTGTATGTGTGTGTGTGTGTGTGTGTGTGTGTGTGTATTTTCCTCTAATATGTTTGGCTCCACCCACTCATTTTAGTTGCGCTACACTGATACTCTGTTCACGGAACAAGAGGTAAGCGGGCCTGGGACCTCCCGGGCACTCGCCTTGATAGCCACGCCTCTTCCTGTAGCGGGGTGTGAGCATCAAGTCCACTCCCCTCTCCCTCCTCCTCCCTGACTCCAAGGAGAAGTCCTACCTCATCAACGTCTATGATACACCAGGTGGGTGTGGTACCAATGTTTAGATCATGTTATGACAGGTGGGTGTGGTACCAGTGTTTACATCATGTCAGGTGGGTGTGGTACCAGTGTTTATGATACACCTGGTGTGTGGGGTCACTGTGTTTATGCTATGCCTCGTGGGTGTGGTTACAGTATAGCAATCTCTGGTAGGTGTGGCCTGTACTTGCATTATTTTTTATTGATTGTCTACATGTGTACATGTGCAGTACCAGTCAATAAAACGTTCCCGTACAGTGTGGCGATACAGTGTGGTGATACAGTGTGGTGATACAGTGTGGTGATACAGTGTACCACATGTGTAGCAGAGTTAGCGTAGAACGGTTTTTAGCATAACATCGTAGAAGGCAATAAGGCAATGAGGCCTCATCATAGACACAACTATAAAAGCCAGTAAAACACAATGCGATGACAGCATATAGGAAAATTACATGAATTACAAAAAGCAGCACATCATCAAGCGTGGTTAAGCCCTTCTACAGATAGAGCTCTTGGTATTGCTGCCACTATTAACACTTTCACAGGCAACAGCGCAATAAAATTTTTGAGAAACACCAATACCGCAGTAGATGTATACTAATCTAAAGTTCCTCATGATCATGGCTTCAGTTACAGAAGCCGCGATCATGAAGAACATAATTGTTCAGTGTCGAGGTCAATGTCAATTACTGCAGTATTGTGCGTTTTGGGGAAACGTTCTTTGTAAACAGCTTCGGGGAATTTGACAAGCAAATACAACCTTAATGTTAAGATTTAACAAGTGGCATTAGCAGCTGCGGCGCAATATTGCGCTGTTACCTGCGAAAGTGTTAGTAGTGGCAGCAATACCAAGAGCTCAATCTGTAGAAGGAACAAGGCAAGATTTATTAATAGTTTATAGAACGCTTCGTGGCAAATGCATCGATTAAACAAACGAGTGGCAGAGGAAGGCAAACGATACAATTGTAGTTGGCTTCGAGTCATTCTGGACCACATGCACACGATAGTGTAACGATGTCATGCGTTAATCACCGTACTTCCTTAGTGTAGCATCATAGAAAATCTACTCTACGGTGGGAAACTTTTCATTGACTGGTACTGTGGTGTGCACGCTACTGGACTTGATTGTCATTGTGGCTTGCCCTCTAGGTCATGTCAACTTCTCGGATGAGGTCACCGCTGCGTATAGACTGTGCGATGGAATAGTACTCTTTGTGGACGTGTCTGAAGGCGTGAGTTTGTGTCGCCTGGTGGTCCTGTGTACACTGTGGGGACCATACAACTGGGGTTGGGGACCAGTGTGGGGACCATGCAACTGGGGTTGGAACCAGTGTGGGACCTGCAACTGGGGTTGGAACCACCATGCAACTGGGGTTGGAACCACTGTGGGGACCATGCAACTGGGGTTGTGACCACTGTGGGGACCATGCAACTGGGGTTGGAACCACTGTGGGGACCATGCAACTGGGGGTGTGACCAGTCTGGGGACCATGCAACTGGGATTGGGACTATGTTTGAATTGTTATTTAACTCTTTTTGATGTGGTGTTTACACTTCAGGATGCTTTGCTGTGGGGTAGTGAAATTTTTTAAGTGTATTGATGTGCACAGATGTTTAGAAGTTTCAATGTGTGCCTTTGCCTTTCTCGCAGCTGATGATGAACACTGAGCGTCTGTTGAAGCATGCAGTGCAGGAGAAGCTGGCCATTACCTTGTGTTTGAACAAGGTATGGCTTATTGCTTGTTTCAGTGTTATTAATATCCGCTATTATCTATTAAATGGTTGTGTTATGTTATTGGTACAGTGGATCTACCGATAGTGTAGCCTGCCACTCATCTATTGTATTGTGCAGATTGATCGTCTGATGTTGGAGCTAAAATTGCCGCCAGCTGATGCGTATTTCAAATTGAAGCACATCATCGATGAAGTAAATGGCTTGTTGAGGTGGGTACCTGTCTGTGTGTGTGCGTGTGTGTGTGTGTGCGTGCGTGTGTGTGTGTGTGTGTGTGTGTGTGCGTGTGTGTGTGTGTGTGTGTGTGTGTGTGTGTGTGTGTGTGTGTGTGGGTGAGGTTCAAGTAACTTCATACACACAAACCCCTAGGTTTTCTACATATGCAGCCATTTTGATGCTCCCATTCTCATGCTCTAAACAAACATAAAACAGTTGCTGTGGTACTGGATCTATTTCTGCAAGGCGATTGATTTTAAGGCTTAGAAGTTTTGCACAGTTCTCACTGATTAAGGCTTTTAATGATGTTGGTCCACTATCATGTGAAACCTGTATGTGGGGACACCATTGTCTGTATGGGGGGACACCATTGCCTGTATGTGGGGGACACCATTGTCTGTATGTGGGGACACCATTGTCTGTATGGGGGGACACCATTGCCTGTATGTGGGGACACCATTGCCTGTATGTGGGGACACCATTGCCTGTATGTGGGGACACCATTGCCTGTATGTGGGGACACCATTGTCTGTATGTGGGGACACCATTGCCTGTATGTGGGGACACCATTGCCTGTATGTGGGGACACCATTGCCTGTATGTGGGGACACCATTGCCTGTATGTGGGGACACCATTGCCTGTATGTGGGGACACCATTGCCTGTATGTGGGGACACCATTGCCTGTATGTGGGGACACCATTGCCTGTATGTGGGGGACACCATTGCCTGTATGTGGGGACACCATTGCCTGTATGTAGAGACACCATTGCCTGTATGTGGGGACACCATTGCCTGTATGTGGGGACACCATTGCCTGTATGTGGAGACACCATTGCCTGTATGTGGAGACACCATTGCCTGTATGTGGGGACACTTAATTTCCGCATTTAGAGACGAGTGATTCAAACGATATGGCTCTTCCAAACTAAGTATGCTTTCAGACCATGTTTGTCGTTATGGGTATCAGCGTGATGTCAAATAAGATATTATTTCAGGAAGCGAATGGTAGTGCAACAATACTTGAAAAAGGTTGGTCGCAACGTTCATGGTACAGGAGATACACTTGTTATAAAAATTAGCCTTTTTTTTTTCCAGAGTCTCGCGTAAGGGGCGGAGGGAGCATAATATTAGTACATTATGGTATTTAGAATACTTGGATTTTTGGTGTGAATAGTTGAGGGAGCAAAATAGTTTGCAATCAAGTCCTTTATGTACCTACACTGTTCTGTACCTGTTGTACCTGTTGTACAAATGATGTCCCACCCAATGTTTGACTGCCAGCATTGTACTCCACATTTGCCTCATCATGAACAGTTTTGTATGTTTGTAAATAATTGTGTGCGTGTTAATAATGCATTTCTCTTAACAGCTTATATTCAGACTCTGAGGCCACACCCATTCTCTCGCCTCTGCTCAACAACGTTTGCTTTGCGTCGTCCAAATATGGCTTCTGTTTCAGCTTGTACTCTTTTGCAAAGCTGTATTGCGACAGTGTTGGTGAGTGTGTGCATGTGCTCACCTGTCTCTAGTGGAGGTGTGTGCCCTCTAGTGGAGGTGTGTGCCCTCTAGTGGAGGTGTGTGCCCTCTAGTGGAGGTGTGTGCCCTCTAGTGGAGGTGTGTGCCCTCTAGTGGAGGTGTGTGCCCTCTAGTGGAGGTGTATGTTCACCTGTCTCTAGTGGAGGTGCGTGTTCACCTGTCTCTAGTAGAGGTGTGTGTTCACCTGTCTCTAGTGGTAGTGTGTGCCCTCTAGTGGAGGTGTACTGTATGTTCACCTGTCTCTAGTGGAGGTGTATGTTCACCTGTCTCTAGTGGAGGTGTATGTTCACCTGTCTCTAGTGGAGGTGTATGTTCACCTGTCTCTAGTGGAGGTGTACTGTATGTTCACCTGTCTCTAGTGGAGGTGTATGTTCACCTGTCTCTAGTGGAGGTGTATGTTCACCTGTCTCTAGTGGAGGTGTATGTTCACCTGTCTCTAGTGGAGGTGTGTGTTCACCTGTATCTAGTGGAGGTGTGTTCACCTGTCTCTAGTGGAGGTGTGTGTTCACCTGTATCTAGTGGAGGTGTATGTTCACCTGTCTCTAGTGGAGGTGTGTGTTCACCTGTCTCTAGTGGAGGTGTGTGTTCACCTGTATCTAGTGGAGGTGTGTGTTCACCTGTCTCTAGTGGAGGTGTATGATGTGTACATATTTTCACTGTATCACAATTATTTATATTTGATCAATTTTTCTATCATTGTAAATCCAACCGTTTACTTAGTGTGTGTGTATTGAAGTTACTAGTTTCTGGTATGTGGTGTAATATTTTACAAATGTGCAGGAGGAGGTTTTTCACCTGGTGAGTTTGCGAAGAAACTCTGGGGTGATATGTACTTCAATGCTCCCAAGTTAGTCCATGCCGGTGTCTGTTTGTCCATCTAGATGTTTATTATTATGTTAATCTGGTTTGTATTTATAACTAACCATTCCATGTTTTTTGTTCAGCACATGTGGTAGTACATGTAAATAAAAGCTTAGTATCATACAGTGTACATAAACATAAAGTTGCAACACTTGGGGTAGGCAGGGAAGCTTCTAAGCTTGTGATGCAAAGCAACATCAACCATACAAGACACGATTATCATCACGCCTTTTGATAGCAAATTGTGCTTACACATTATTGTTGTTTCCTTGCAGGAGGAGCTTTGTTCGCAAGCCTCCCTCAATTGATGCACAGAGGAGCTTCATTGAGTTCATCCTGGAGCCTCTGTACAAGATCTTTGCGCAGACTGTGGGTGATGTGGACACAACTCTTCCTCAGGTTCTGGAGGAGCTAGGTATGTGTGTGTGTGGTGGGGTGTTGTGTGTGAGTGTGCATGTGCCTTGTGGAAACAAGGGATGTAGTGTGGTTTAATATTTAATCTACGTGAGTGAATTCAGGATGAGGGGTACTTCTGTTTATAACAATTGTTGTAGTGATAATTAAATTAATTAAAACATGGAAGCTATTTGTTTAATAATGCAAAATAATCCAAGTTATGTATACTGATTTAGAAGTTAAAATCAAGCTGCACTCATGTAATTCAATCATATCTTTTATTAGTAACAATGACATAATAGATTTGATTTTGTATATGTTAGTCAAAGCTGTGGAAGCTAAAATGTACAGTATCATAGGTTATGAAAGATTTTTATGAAAAAGGTATCATAATTGTTACAAAGAAATCAAGATATTTGTGGCAATGAAATCATTGCAAGAAATTGGTATGGTTTATGATTGCTGTCTATGTGTATCACTAAGTAAAAGTAAAATCCAATTATGAGAGTAGTTAATTAACTATTTGCTGTGAGATGAGGAATATAACAATCTCTTTAAGTCCCAAAGCCACAGTATGAAACCTTCTCCAGATCACTGCATCCAACACAATAGAATGTGGTCTTCATTTTGCAGTACTTGCAGATACGCTGTGGGTACTTTTCATTCAGTACATTTCCTTGTACATATGAGGTTCTGAAAGGCTTCATAGTTTGTGCTGCACTCGTTTCTACAATGAAACAAATGCACACAGGTACCGTAGAATACCAGATTTAACGACCCCCCCTCTCCACCCCTTACGTGAGACCCTAAAAAAAATGGCATGTTTTTGAAATGAGCGTATCTCCAAAACCCATCACGCCACCACGTACCTTTTTCAAACTCATATTGTGGTACCACTTCTGTTTTATAAAATCTGACCGTTTGGGATTGCACTGACATGCTTCACTTCTGGCTCGGTCCCACAGCTTACCTAGTTTGGGACAGCCGTGTGTTTCCAACCGCTCGTCTCTAAACGTGGAGAATCAGTGTATACTTAGTCACAACACCTTTCAACACAAATATGGTGTCTCAATTACTTTTAACGTGTTGGTTTGAGGTGGTAAACACCAACGACTGTGACCATCCACATCACTCCGCCATTTTTAATTTCAGTTATGGTCGTAGATTCGGTTCCGAACCATATCTATGCAGCAAGAGATCCGAAGGTGGAACGCATGCACCCCTATTGAGGGACATGCATCCCTATTGAGGGACATGCACCACTATTGAGGGACACTAAATATCATTACCATCCGTGACTAAGCCATCATTAGCCTCGCGTATATAAACTCTGAGTTATCTACTCTCTCTCGATTGCAAGTGAGCCTTGTCTGTAATTATCTTGCACATCAATGGATGAACATGATTCAAAGAACTTTCTACTATAACTGGCCTTGGTATGGTTTTTGTGTACTGCACTGTGGTTGGTGTGCCATCAGCTACATCAATTCTGTGGTGTAAGATCTCCACTGGTATTCCAGGGTGTCCCAGTGTATCGGTTGCATACAATAGTTTTAGGCTTTTTATCCACCCAAACACATGCAATTATTTGGCTACCATCTGGGGCAATTGACTGAAGTAGCTTGTGACTACATGTACCTCAATTTGGTGCTATTGCCTGATGCCCATTGAAGAAGCTGCTTCTTTGGGTACTCCTGTTTTCACCATTCCCATAAAGTACAAACCTTGGTCTAATAGTGCAACAAGAGATTTGACTGAGGAAAATGCATTGTCAGCAATAATGTGCGAGCAGTTCCTCTCCATGGAGCACACAACCTTAGTAACCATGATGTACCTTCTCCATACTCAGCATGGCCTTGTTTTTTGGATTGAGCTTCACCTCCTTCCATCAATTCAAGTTGCAGGAGAATTCCTGACATCCCGTCCGCTGCTGACTTCAGCTCACATGCAACTCCTCCTGATTTTTTGTCTTATGAGGACAACACTCCCCTTCCAGGCACTCATGCACTCATCACAAACAATTGTGTGTCCTGGTTTGACATGTTTCACTCGGCTCTCATTGAAAGACATAATGAAAGATCTAGTTGGCCACCTTGGATCCTGTGTGAAAGTGTCAAATGTAGAAGTGACTTACCTTCATAGGTTGTGGTTCTGGTGCTTGGGCCAGTTGAAGACATGAATTGATATCTGTGAATCGTGACAGTTTCATATCAAAGCAACCCTCGTGGCTATCTGCAGTTGAAACCCTTCCAGCATCACTCTCTGATTTCCAATATGTTGAAAGTTCATTCAATGGCCATCGCCAATTTTGTACCAAGCCACTTTATAAACTCTCCTTTTGACAAAGGTGCTTTCAGTTAGGAGTTTGAAGTTGGTATGATCCAAAATAGAAGGAATGGAGTCCGTAGGAAATACTTACAGTACTCTTCTCAGCACCTTCCAGAGAAGATCCATTTCAGTTTAGTGTAGGCATTTACTGCAGGGTCAACATGAGGTGATCAATTTCTACCCATTTTCTGCCATGTGTGCTCCAATATTGTGCTCCTGCCTTTTGATAGCCTTCTTTATTTCGCACAGTCACCCCTTTCTTCCTCTGTAATACTAGCACTGGTGACATCATCCGTATCACTGTCAGGTCCCTCTGTATCGCTCTTAACACCGGAGTGTGTTTTTGTTTCTTGCATGGAGGCTTTGCTGGCATACCACCCACTTTGCTTATACCTCGAGCTGATTCAATGCTAGTACCTCCTGTATCCCATTGTATGGTAAACTTGTGTGCATGGCTCTCCTTAGTAATTTTTGCAACAATTCCATTTTTACCAGTAAGCTTCTTACTCTTTCCTTCCAACTTTATCCCCAACTTTGATGGTAGCAGGCAGTACATGCACATGAAATGGGATATAAAGCCAAAACAGTGGTTTTTTCTTAGGAAAAAAAAAAAGATTGGCGACTAATTAGATAGTGCTATTTAGATGAAAGCCTATACAAGCTAAATAACCCCCAAAAGCACCATAATGATGTGAATTGAAGCTGATACTAGCGGTCAAATATCATCCTTAATTCAGGATTTCTATTCTAAATTAAGGATGAAAATAGATTAAGAGCTTTTGTGGCTCTGTGCATAGCAATGTTGGTGTACTGCTTTTTAATCATCATTCTGCATACTGCACATGTACATGTTTTTATGTCAGATTTGTCATGTCTATTTCTATGCAGGTATTCAACTTCGTAAGGAAGAGTTGAAAATGAATATTCGTCCTTTGCTGAGACTTATCTGTCAGAAGTTCTTTGGGGAGATGACTAGTGAGTGTGCATGTGTGAGCAGCTGCCTGTCCAGCTGTGCATGGATGTTGTGGGTGTGGTTTGGAGGGCTCTGGGGATCCTAGGACATTGATTAGCTCAGGGGGCACTGTAATATTCAATAAACAAACCTAATATTGAACAGTAGCAATTTGAGGGAGTTGTTTTTGTTGTTATTGAGTGTAGGTTAGATGCTTTGAATTTTTGAGCTGTGGGATTGAAATTTGTTGAAGTAGCATTGAACGGATGATTGCCACTTGCACCGGCCCATATATGTATGCATAGTGCTTATTTGTTGCTATTGGCAAAGTCTGCCTTACAAAGAAAGAGTAGATGAACATTCTATTCAATGAATTATGCAACCATTTCAGTTGAAGCTATGGTACAACTCGGGACGATTCGATTTGTGAAATGGTTCCTATACCTAGAGTGCTTGCTAACCTGCTGTTGGAGATAGCTTGTATTGATTTGTATTCATCCCCCCCTTACAGTTAAGCAACTTTTGGTTGTCTGTGGTCATATTGCATGCCTCCATGGAGACATGCACCGTGTGCTTGATCTTATATTGCATTGCTGTTCCTATTCGTCAGGTTTTGTTGACATGTGCGTACAGCATATTCCGTCCCCTGCTTCAGCTGCAAAAACGAAAGTAAGTCTTTCGTGCATTCGCAGTTTCCAAACATTATTACAAAGGCTGCTTTGTTTTGGCAATAAACTTTCTACTGAAATTTATTTTCCATCAGTGTCATTGTCCTGAAGAAATGTACATCTGTATGGTGTTATCGTAGGACTTTCTTTTATACAGGTTGAAAACACTTATTCTGGTCCACTGGATGATTCTCTGGGCGAGGCCATGACATCATGTGATCCCGAAGGCCCACTCATGTTGCATGTCACGAAGCTGTACCCAACACAAGATGCCACTGTGTTCCATGCATTTGGAAGGGTCATGTGTGGCACATGTAAGCTTTGGGTTGCTTCAGTTGTGCATGCGTGCAGCATGGCAAAGTGTGTGTGTGTGTGTGTGTGTGTGTGTGTGTGTGTGTGTGTGTGTGTGTGTGTGTGTGTGTGTGTGTGTGTGTGTGTGTGTGTGTGTGTGTGTGTGTGTGTGTGTGGTGCATACAAGACTGGTGGTTGTGTTCATGAAAAAATCCACACATGTGACAAGATCGTGTTTTGAGATTAGCATCACTCATGCAATATATTTTATACTCTTTTGTCCTTGTTTTGGGAATCGTATTTCAATTGTTGTAATTGCTGAACATATTTAAGCACAATGCATGTTAATTGTATTCATTAAGAGGCTAGTTACATGTATTATGAATCAGTGCCACTGTCACTTATGACTTTGTACTCTATGGTGTGTGTTAGTGTTGGCACATACCTCTGTAACTGCATGCACAATCCCAAATCCCAAGAAGTATTTACTCTTAACTGTCCTGAATTACATGACTCACATGCCTAGTCAATCTATGGCTGATCAATGGCAAGAACGTAATTGGCTGAACATAGCGGTTGTGAATGGAGAAGTATCGTGTCTTATTTGTACCACACATAAAACCAAGTTACAGTGTGTGCGAAACTAAAGTGATGCATTTGTGAAAGGAATTGTGGGATCAGCTATTTTAAAAAGTCAACATTGTGAAACATGAAAGCAGTGACCAGCATGTGCATGCAATAATAACTGTAGTTACATGTACATGTTGAAATTAATGCACTGCTACAGACCTTTTGCTTAGCAACTTTGCTAATCTACCATTACAAAGTATTTTGAGCACTAGCTGAGTGTTTTGGTTTCGTCCTTGCAGTGTATGCTGGTCAACAGGTAAGGATCTTGGGAGAGAACTACAGTCTTGATGATGAAGAAGACTCTAGAACTGGACAGGTTAGTTTGAAGTGCGCGCACACACACATACCCACACAAACACACACACACACATATCATTATGGAGTAATTAATGCATACACTTTTGGGCCCTTTTTAAGCGTACCTTACGTATTCCTAACCAATCGATGTTGAGCCCACATAGAATAGAAATAATTTTTCTACATTAAATTCTTTTTGTTGCGGGATACATGTACTCTATATCTCTGTATCAGCACGTAGCCCTCATTTAACTGCACCATTTGCCTGTGTGCATAATGTAAAGAACTTCATATCACCATTTGGGAGTATTACTTTAAAAATAAATAAACATTTGGATGATTAGTCCGAGCTCAATCTCCCTGAATCCTGTGAAAGTGTAACTCATTTCAAGTGGTGTTACAGAATGTGCTCGTGTCTCTGTAGGTTGGTAGGTTATGGATCTCTGAGGCACGCTACCGGATTGAGATCAGCAGAGTCCCCGCTGGTAACTGGGTGCTGGTGGAAGGTATAGACCAGACCATCACCAAGACGGCTACCGTTACCCAGCTTAGCGGGTGTGAAGATGTGAGTGGGCAGTGATGGTTACATTGTATTGCGTATAAACTTCAGGAACCATGAATGTATGGTGCTTGGTGGCTGTAGTCATGGCAGCACGGGCATGTTACATTACTGTTCCGAACAGTGTTGCACTGCAGTGATGTACCAGCTGACATTCCATGTGCTATTACTAAACCTTAATAACCTCTTTTTTTGTTTTGATCGTTACTCGTGTTGTTTTAGGCTCAGATATTTCGTCCATTGAAATTCAATACCAAATCAACAGTCAAAATTGCAGTTGAGCCTGTCAATCCATCTGAGCTTCCTAAGATGCTAGATGGACTCAGGAAAGTGAACAAATCATATCCCCTTCTCGTCACAAAGGTACTGTTGTTTGCCTCAGCACTTCAAAAGCAAATTATTTTGACACAGGTTATTCTTTGCCATTAGGTGGAAGAATCGGGAGAGCATGTGGTGTTTGGCACTGGAGAACTGTTCCTTGATTGCGTCATGCACGACTTGAGGAAGATGTACTCTGAAATTGGTTAGTATTTTTCACACGAGGGGTGTACTGTAGGATGTGTGTGACTAGCGGGCTCCAGCTGCATCAACTGTGTGTATGCCAGCTGCACCAACTGGGTTATGAGAGTTGAAGGGTGTGCCACATACAGTGCATACTTACATACATGTAAAGGTCACAATGGCTGGACCTTATGTGCACGTTTTCAATAATGTCTCGTGACCTTACCCGTAAAATAAGTTCGGAGGAAATGTTAGTAGAAACTATCGTATGCTTGGCTAGGAATGGTTAACTCATTTGTACTTGCCATCATTTTCAGCGAGAATTCAGTGTACCTTGCAGTGTCCCTCTCCCAGTAGAGCTAGTGCATAGTGAATCTAGGTTCACTCTGGACTAGAGAGCATCAGTTGATCAATATCATTTAACTTCATCATTTAACTTGTATTGTGCATTTTGCTCTATATTGAATATTTATTCACTGTAAAAAAAAATTTAAAAAAATCTTTCTGCGAGATTACAGTGAAAGGCTGCATTTTTGCATGATAGGGTTCAAAATACCGAATGTTGCACCTGTGTGTCCTCCGAATGCAGGTAGCCAGATCCAGCTTTATTCCTGCTCTTGGTGCAGGTGAAAATCTGACCATACTTTAGTTGGTTGATTGTAATACATGTGCATGCGTTCTTCGGCAGCATTTAGCGACTCTTAACCATTAATAATAAGCTGCAATACCAGGAGTGTATACCGCTAACTCTTGAAATTAATTATTTAAACAGGCATGATATTATAAAAGCGCCTCTCCTGTGTGTTTCCTTGCAAACTCCTCATAGTAGGAACATATAACATTCCTGGTAGGAGTGTAGTATGAGAAACAAGCATCCCAACATACATTTAACTTAGGAACAAAAATGTTCTGCACATGCAAACATTTCAATTGCAGTTGCTATTCCGAGCTGCATTGAGTGTGTGTGCATGTGTGGGTGTACAGGTATGTAGAAAGCAATTGTGTTGAGATGGGTACTACTCTTCATGTTGCTACATTCTACCACTACACTTGGCTGCTTGTATAGACACTTGTGGACTGGTTATAAAGACAGCACATTAACTATCCTGTCTTTCCTTTTTTATGAGGAATGGTTTAGGTACTTTGCTACAAATCACTGTACATTATGTGTATGCTTCTCTTTTGCACTCAGATATAAAGGTGTCTGATCCAGTTGTTGCGTTTTGCGAGACTGTGGTTGAAACATCTTCACTGAAGTGCTTTGCTGAAACACCAAATAAGAAGTATGTATTTTTTAGGTGCATGTACAGTGTATGCTACACTTGGCGCATGATGGTACATTACTGCTCTATTCATGCCAAACTGGGGCATGGTGTTCTATGTATACTTGTGTGTAAGTCACCAGATGAGCATTGCATTGTGCATGAAGGTAGTCAAGGGCTGTAGTGACTGTGCTAGTGTTGTGGCAGAGTATTTGTGTATACACGTGTTCCAGTAATGGTGCTTACATGCATCTAGAAACAAACTAACGATGATCTCAGAGCCCTTGGAGAAAGGCCTTGCTGAAGACATTGAGAGCGAGGTGGTTCAGATTGGCTGGACAAAGTGAGTTCAGTATGGTTATGCTCCTCAATGATTATTTATTGAATTGATTTTAATGATGTGCAAACTGTGAGCATTACGATACAAACTAACAATGCTGCAACCATGGCAACACAATCAGATTCACTATATTTGACTAAGAGTTGCAAAGCAGTTGTACAATGCACACGCTGGCATTGTGTTGCATATTTGTTTAAGGATAGTTGTAGCCTTGGCAACCAGCAACATCTTCCTATGAAAATCGATCCTTCCTGTATATATAGTCACCTTCATGGATATTAATCGTGTTGGCCACATCAGCAGCTGCTTAATTTACATGATATGCATACTTCCACCTTGATTTCATTACATGTACGTCTATACTCTGGCCAGGCCATCCATGTCCTGTTGTGTCCTGTTGTGTCCTTCGTTGTATGATGGTGGTCAGCTAATACTAAATGTGTTGCAGTGCTGGGGGACAATGGCTAGTTATTGGTAATTGCCATGTTGATCATTAAAATTACCAATTAATGGTGCAAAATTACAGCAGGTTTGAAATGTATAACTTTGCATATACACATGTACATGCATCTGTATAGTTTATTCACCAGGAGACATAATTATTCACAACCCTGGTGAGTCAACAGTGAAAGTGCACATACATGTACATGTGTGGTAAGTGAATGTAAGGATAATAGTTTGAATCTTTAAATGTAACAGAAAGAGGCTTGGAGAGTTCTTCCAGACCAAGTATGACTGGGACTTGCTTGCTGCTCGCTCCATCTGGGCATTTGGACCTGACACCACTGGACCCAACATTCTAGTGGACGACACACTACCTTCAGAGGTAATGAACTCCACTCCTTTTGTGCAAGTACATAGACCGACTAGTTGCATCTGTTCTGACTTTTCAGGTTGACAAGAGCCTTCTGGCTTCAGTGAAGGACTCTATTGTTCAAGGGTTCCAGTGGGCCACTCGTGAGGGCCCTCTCTGTGACGAACGTAAGGCTGGAGCTAGCTAGCACTCAAGCGTGTCACTTCACAAGCCTCCTTGCTCTGTTTGCTGTCAGTGTGGGATGTGAATTTTAGCAAGTACACTTTATATGCACGCTGTGCATTCCATCCTTGCAGGGGTGCCTATCTTAACTTTATTCAACACAATGTGGCAAATTAAGACATATTATTCATTCACTGTGACATAGTTATCATTGTAACTGTTTACATAATTCAGAGATAGTAGCAAACAACTTAACCACCCTGTTAGAAGCACATTCCATGATAGAGGCGCAGGCCTGGCATCAATAAGGAGACTATATAGGGATGATGTACATTTAAATAAATAACAGTGGTTATGCATTTACTCATCCAATGGTCGTGCTAAGCTTAAGGTTATATCATCTCATTCTTTGATCGATTTGGTTTCCCTTCACCAGCTATTCGTAATGTCAAGTTCAAGATTCTAGATGCGGTGGTGGCTGGTGAGCCGATCCATCGTGGAGGAGGTCAGATCATCCCTACTGCACGTCGAGTGGCTTACTCCGCTTTCCTTATGGTTTGTTTCCATGTTTGTTTTAATGGGAATTCTTTGGGCTATAAGTACGTACATTTCTATGTGTTTGTACATCCAACTCCAAAATGAATATGTGTTAATTTGGACTCTGTTTTCTGGAAGTTAATTACTTGTAACATTTTGTTATTATGTAGTTTTGGTGTCTTGTTTTTGAGAACTGTTCATGATCTGTCCACTTCAGGCTACTCCAAGGCTCATGGAACCATACTACTTTGTGGAAGTGCAGTCTCCAGCTGATTGCGTCTCTGCTGTGTATACTGTACTAGCGCGAAGAAGGTGGGTGGGGCCATTAGTAGAGCAATGAAAATATGTATTGGCGTAATAAATAGGTTTGGAAAGCTAAGAGGAAGTGTTTACAGTATGTGGTGTTTCTTATTTCTTCCCCAATACACAGAGGTCACGTGACCCAAGATGCACCAGTTCCTGGCTCTCCCTTGTACATCATAAAGGCCTTTATTCCAGCCATTGATTCCTTTGGCTTTGAAACTGATCTGAGGACTCACACTCAGGGGCAGGCATTTTGTCTCTCTGTCTTTCACCACTGGCAGGTGAAGTAGTCTCCACCTGTGTGAGTGTAGCTGGCATGTTGTGATTTGGCTCTTCTCCCTTTGTTCAGATTGTTCCTGGTGATCCTCTGGATAAAAGCATTGTCATTAGACCTCTAGAACCCCAGCCTGCTCCCCACCTGGCACGTGAATTCATGATCAAGACCAGAAGGAGGAAGGTTTGGGAAATTATTTTTTATTTTTTCACCACCTCAATAAAAAATGTTAAAGTGTTTACATGAATTTTTTTGTTTGTTTATCTCCTTTTTGTTTTCCCCCTGATATTTGTGCAGGGTTTGTCTGAAGATGTGAGCATTTCTAAATTCTTTGATGACCCTATGTTGCTTGAACTGGCTCGCCAAGATGTTATGTTCAACTATCCCATGTAGAAGCTCTTTGCTTTGACTGGTGTTATGGTCATCGACTATATATTACTTGCAATACTGGTTTTGTATTGTCTTTTTTTTTCTCCCTTTCCAAACTGCGTGTACCATTCAAGATATTGAGGGTTATGAGAACAGTAGGAGTGTGGATTTAAAAAATATCTGTTCATTACTGATTGAATCAATGCGCATGTACAGTGTGTGTCCCACAAAAGGATCAATGATTAACAAGTACATGTAATTGTGACCTGTAAGACCATACTTTCACACAGAATTTGTGACTGTATCAAATACAAGCAGGTGCATGTCAACACAACACTGGTTGACCTCAACAAATCACTGTGTAAATGAATTTAATTTTGAGGTAAATGGCACTGTTGTTGTAAACCCACATGCGCATATGTTTAACCAGAGTGGATTGAAGGCGATTTTAACAAGTGCATGATTGAACCACGTCAATGTTAATTAAATTATGGTGGGTGTGTTTCAAAATGAACTTGTGTTCCCACCATTATTTGAGACATTTAACATGCAAGCAATTGACACTCATTTGGGGCATAATAAAAGTGCATGTTGGTTCGCTGACGTGTCCTACATAGAAATGTGCATACCATAACCCTTCACTGTTGGCAATCGTTAGAGCACAAAAAGCAGCAAGTGTACACCTAAGAATAGATAGTGTCTATGGAATGTTCTTCTTCAGCTTCTTGCAGTTCCAAGACAGCTTCTTTGGTGAGAGGGTGGTCCGTTCCAAAACAGATCTGCAGTGCTTGTACAGCCTACATGTACATACAGCATGCAGCCAAAAAAAAAAGGAAGATACCATCAGGTCAGAGTAGACTATAGGTGACCTACTGTGGTCAGAGATCCTATTGCAGCTGTCAAAGTGGCTCCAGATTTCTCCTGCTGCAATGCTGCCTGCTTCTGGAGCTTTCCGAGGCGAAACAAGGCCAGTCCTTGTGCAGGGTGGTGAGCGAAAAGACTACATCTGTGACGATACAGCAATGGTAAGTAATTACCTATTCATGCATGCACATGTACCTACAGACATGCTAATACCTGTATAGGGCTACGAGGGTGAAAGCAGTCTCCATTGCACCTGCCTTATCATTATTCTCTGCACACGAAATATTGCATTGGAATGGGTACCATCTGATCTGCTATGGAAACACACTCTGACCATTGGTCATACCAATTTGTGTGTTGTATAGTTGTTCGTTTGCTTTGATTGTAGCCATGTTCCTCTCCACCTCCCCATCGTTCCCCTCCTCCCTTCTACACCTCACACAGGTGCACTCAAATGCATAGTGGTCCAGGAGACATGCCCTCCTGTGACTACAGCTCTCCACCAATGCAATGTAGCTGATGAAAAGCTTTGTATTAAAAAAAAACAGATGATAGACTCAGCTCAGAGTGGAGATCTCTCAGTAATATTACTTGCTCATCTGCTGAAATATCAGTGACTGCACGGATGACCATGGCCTTGCCATCAAATGACCAGGCACAGTTCGGCTCGCACGAATGATTCATCATTGTGCATCTGAATCAAAGGTGGAAAATGAACGTTACCTGCGCAAAACGCTACACGTGTGCAACACACGATTTGTATATGCCTTCCCCAATAGTTGTTGAGGAGTGATTGTAGATGTCAAAAGCGTTGCATTTAATCTGCAGTACGTGCACACAATTACCACAAGCTGGATGAGATCGAAGCTCTACCATAGTGGTACAATACCTTACAGGCTGCATCGTATGCTGAGGGTTTGTAGGCTACACCCAACAGCTCCATTGCCTCCAATACTTGGTCTTCAATCAGCTGCTTAGTGTCAGGACTTGCCTTGCCCTCAACTGGACAAAGGAGCAACAATATAATGCATGGGGTGATGCCTGGCTTCACTGGTCACATGCTAGTCACGTGCCTGAACTTAAGTTGGCTATCTCGGACTACATGTACATGAACTGGATTGGAGGTGAACACATAAAACAGCTCGCCAAACCCTCACCTCCCTCGCCACCGCTCGGGCAATGAAACGTGCTTTGTCTGTTGGCATTCGAGGTTGAATGGCTGCAATACCTCTGCATTCTGCTTTGTGTTGTATCCAGTCATTTTTCTGTTAGGAAAAAAACATCCACCGCATTTCATGTTGTCTCGATTCGAATGTCATGCATTATCTATAGACGTAATTGAAACCACGCCACAACGTTACATACCTGGCATCGGTGCCCACAGTACCACGCACAAAGGCATCGCGTACATCGTTTGAGATGCCTATGTAGAAGAGATGATCGTTAAGAGTTCGGTGGTGCCACGTGTGCGCTTTACTCGGCATTCCTTAAGCACCAGTCACAACGCTTTCCCCTCTGCGACCGGCTTATCACGTGCACCTGTGGCTCTTCTCTGAGCACTTCAGTTCCTGGCTTAATAGGCTGAGCGGCATACCAACCTCTGCCGTATCGTTCATCACGAACAATGTTTATGAGCATTTCAGCCATGTTAATAACAGATTATTAATTCTGCAGCCGCTGATAAAAGTGCCGGCGTTTAAATCATAATTCAGTAACCGTTCCATGCCGTATTTAGCTACAAGAAACGCTGTGGAGTGTCACGGAGGTTTTGTGTCGATGATAGTTCGAAGCGTTGATGCTGGCACATCACATGCAGTTTATCCAGCAACACTGCAACAGTATATTTGTTCCTTCCACGTGTGCAAAGCAGTATGCTGCTGGTGATTTACCGTTATAAGAGCGATGAGTGCAAGTGTATACAGCTGATATTGACGTCTCAGTGAGCACGTGATGCGGGTTGACATTCACCCTAAATCGATGCATAACCTATGAGTACTTTGTACCGCGCCTACATTCTAATGACACGGTACAAGCATATCATTTTGATGTTCGCATCCTCTATGGTGGGTTCAGCAACAAGCCATAGCAATGTCTCAGCAGAAGTTGTGTTTACTGCGACGAGCGTTGCCTCCGTGCTGATATGCATCCTCGCAGTCTTCGCTGTGTATCGGCTGGCTCTGCACCGAAAGATAGTTTACCGATTGGCTCTGTATCAGGTGTTGGCTTCACTTGTGTTCGCTTTCGTGGAAGTATTTCAGATAGCTTTCATCGATTACGACGCGGAGAATCGTACGTTTGGAGAGAACGCATACGATCGCGCATGCAACGCCATTGGATTTTTGATCCTGTATTCTCAGTGGGTCAAGCTACTCTTCACCGCTTGGGTGACGTTTCACCTCTTCTGCTTTGCGGTGTTCCACAAGAATTTACGGAGTCTCGAAGTTCTATACGTTGTGACCTCTCTACTTGTGCCTCTACTTGTTGCCATCGTACCTCTTTTGACGGACGCCTATGGAATTAACACATCTATATCTGTTTGCTACATATTTAAGAATCATACCTCAGGTATCGATGTTGCGGCGATCGAAAAATTCTCTCTTTGGTATGGCCCGTCGATGGCAATCCTTCTAGCGGCATCATTTGCCATGGTTGTCATAGTATCATCTCTGGTCTATCACAGACTGCGTTCGAGACCAAAATACGGACCAGTATCCGAACACGATCGATTTTGGAAAGCTTTTAAACAGCTCCTTCCTCTGGCTGCGTTTCCAATACTATTCCTCGTCTTCATCATCCCAGTCCTCGCATCTTCCATTGATGTAGCCAACAATCCCGTGAACCCCAACATTGGTTTGGCACTTACTGCTCGAGTGTGCATCTCTTTGTGGAGCGCGGCCTCAGGTCTGACCCTGCTCATCCACATCTCTGTGGTTAGGTATAGCGTTTCAAGAAGAAAGACTTACACTGCTATACACTAGTGCATCATAGTTGTTTGACTGAATCATCTTCATTTATATGTTCGTTTGCCTTATAAGTGTTGCTTCCTTGAATAATACGCGTACGTGCTTACAAAGAGCATAATCATTTTGGTACAGTAACATAATTTCGGCCGGTGCACTCAAAAGAAGAAAGATACCAGCTAGGAATGCAATAGTTAAAATTACACATTTTGCATGCATGGGTGGTGAAATAAGAAGTTGTCGCGTATGAGTAATTCAACTATATGCAATCAGGCCATCATGGTTTCAATTACAAATCAATATAGGCACCATTGCCCAGGCTTGAGGGGATCCTCAGGACATTGGGCATGGTAGCGTGATCTTGAGTATACACTGTACATGTCTTCAACTCCTTACATTTGAGCTTCTTTGCTAAGTACAGCCTCATACTCACCGTGCGATAATGGCAGGATAGGCCACAAGACCCGGCATATCTTGAATTGTACAATCTAGCATGCATGCGTGCATGGGTGGGCTTCTTAGGTTAAAATATCCTCCATAAAAGTTGTGATCACACATTCATCACGTAGTCCAATAATCAGTTTACATTACTCCCTTCATCGTTTGTTCATATTTCATTCTCACAGCGACATTGCACTTGTATGCACTCATTATCTTCGCCATGAGCATGATTGACACGTTAGCAGAATATGGACCAGTGGAAGGTTGCGAGGCATGCGAAGACTACAATAAGGTACTGAAGGTATTTAGTAATTATTGATAATTCATGTCAGACGAACTCATTGTAAAAGCCACTGTTCATTTGACTCATTAGAAACAGGTGGGATGTACAGTGCGCATGCTTGGACGAATTACCCCATTCATAGCATGTGCAAATAAACTAATAATAAATCAGTAAATTGAGAGAACTGTTTTTTGTTTTGCCTTGAACTTTGAAAGCTCACACCTCTCTTTACCTCATTTCCTAAAACCCTGAATTGGCTCAATGGCAATTCGAGTCATATATGTTATTTGATTCGGTGGACTAATTTTTAAAAAGAGGGACTTTCGGCCAGTGTTGATTACTGCTATATAAGCAGTGTCGAGGTTAACAGCCAAACTCAGTATGTCACTATGTAGGAATTACATCATTTGTCCATGGGAATGTCTTATAACATTGCAGAGACTGATCAAAATGTCAAATTCCAGGTTAGTTGGGACCGATGGTCACTTCTTTGCATATGCACTCTGTGCACAGTAAGATATGTGCTACGCAGTCAGCAAAGCCACAAATCAGTACACAGCAAAACATGCAAACAAACAAGTTGTTGACTTTGACGTTGTGATGCATATTGTGGAAGAAGACATGGAGGGAACAACTCACCAGCTTCAACAGTTTGGAACTGACTGTTGTCTATGTCCTTAGGGGACATGTAGCACACAAAGTTACTCCACACCACACCATAAGTACCATGTAGGAACAAGGCTAGGGGGGAGGTGCCTTGCCCCCTGCATTATGTCAGCTTAATTTACACCCTCTGAACCCCCAAACCTGTTTACATTCCTTTGGTGCTAATGTTAGGGATATCCATAGCTAGTTGTTTTGATGAGGTGTGTATACATTTAAGACAGGAATGAATGTACATGTAACTGAATGTGAGAATTAGGAGGTGGAGGCATGTAAATTCAAAAGGTGCCAAAATATAGCATGCAGTACGTATGTGCTACTAACATTTATACCATTTGTAGCTACCTGAATTGACAAAGGAGAGTGCTGTCTTTATTTCTTGATCCCATATATCTGCCTATTGGCAGTGCATTCAAATGATTACAGCTACCGTCAGGATCTTTTCCTATAAGTAAATCAGTGTGGAAAGTTTCCCCATGTAAATATATTTGTGTTGCTGGGCTGTTACAGATAAATCAGTCCTGTTCTTTTGCCTTTTAATGGCACTGGAAAATAAAAAAGGACATTTCTCATAAATCTTTAGCATCTATTTTCAAGGCTAAGGTTTACTGCACTTTTTCAAGCTGCAGTGTAATAGGAATACTTCAAATAAGATCCGGAGATGTTTCCACTGTTGGAGTAATATTTCATGTAGAGCCTTCTTTATGCTATTTCATGGATACCCTTTCAATTCAATGGTCAAACCACAACAGTTAATGATCTAGAATCATTACAGTTTGCATTCCGGATTGTTACAGGAGCTGGTACTCGTAAGGAATTTGGAAAGCTGTAACCTCATGTGTCTACCATTCCCGTGATGCATTCAGATAAACTGGACTGTAAAAAGTGGTTAGCAAAGTACATGTTGAATTTGGCTGTGAAACATGAAAAGAAGCACATGTGCTCCAGAGGCTGGTTAAGGCATATCCACCGTAAATCCTAATTATGGACTTAATTTTCAGCCACATACAGCCGTGACGTATAGCATTTGAAGAAGCCGTGTCATAAAGCATTTGACGAAGTGGGATTCCTGAAGTAGTAAAAAAGTTACCAGTATGTTGGATAAATGCTATTTAAAAGATACTTGCACAGCTTTTAAGACACATAAACATGAACTAAATTGTATTTTTTTACATTACATGTTCCAATAATGGTAACTCAAATTAATTTGCAATCTACCTGTTATGCAGACTGTATTTTTATTGTGTGCAGTAATTTTGTCACAGATGAGGTGTTATGAATATTTGTATGTGGCAATATGGTAACTGATATCCATGATCCAATAGTCTGTGCCAAGTGTCTCAAAGCATGGCTAGTAGTGACTGTAGATGTGCATGCAGTGTCCATGCCACTTCAACCCAAGAGCCACTTGCACCCTCTCATATTAAAACAGCACTCAGACAGCACCTCAGCTTAGTGTCGAATCTCTCGAGTGATGTTGTGAATGTAAATTTCCTTATTGGAGGAGCAGTTGTTAACAGTGCCCTTGTTTTGTCTTTCAACAAAAGTAAGCTCCTGACATTTGTACTCATTACCAATGGGCAGAATACCTCCTACACTACTTGGAAAAGCTACATATAAGAACAATGCAATTATCTCAGGTTGCTCAGGACTCGTTAATAACCATTGAACAAATAACAATACATACTGTTGTAGATTTTAGTGAGTAAACACCTCTGACATGCAACATTAGAAAACTAGTGATCAAATCAAAAAAATGAGTCAGCTGGTAATAAAACCTATAACCCTTAAAGGAATTATAGGTGAAACTTGCAAGGATTAAAACTTCACTTGGAGAAGGTTTTCAGATAAGAGGCAAATCTTTTTCATTCGAGATTGAGTCATATAATGCTGTCCCCATTGATAGTTACTTGAAATGGCATGGTTTTTGGATGCCAAGATTCTACTCGTCCTATTCACATTAGAATTGCCCATACAAATGTATGGAAGTTTACATCTCTTAGTTTCCTGATAAGAGGGTTTCATAGGAGATTGAATCGCAGTCCCCATTGCTAGCAATTTGGATTGGTTTGGTTGGTGGTTGCCAAGATTCGACTTTTCACTAAGCAAATAAAAATAGTATCTACCTAAATTGATGCATGGGGATTAAATAGGTTTGCATCTCCTGTAAGAGGAAAAAGTGTTTTAAATCCAGAATTGAATCTCATAATGCAGTACACATCGGTAGCTTCTTGAAATGGTTAGGTTTGTGGATACCAAGATTCTACTTGTCACTCGGCGTAAAAAAGAAGTATCTGCCTATATGAATGTATGGGAGTTGAATGGGTTTTTACACCTCAAGGTTTCCTGATAAGAAGTGAATCATTTTCATCTGGATTGAATCTTATAATGCTGTCCCCATTGATATAGCTACTTGAATTGGTATGGTTTGTGTATACCAGTTTCGACTTGTCACTCAGCGAATAAAAGTCGTATCCAATGTATGGCAATTGAATGAGTTTTACACTCAATCTGATAAGAGGCGAATCTTTTAAATCCAGGATTGAATCTTATAGTGCTGTCCCCATTGATGTAGCTACTTGAATTGGAGTGGTTTGTGGATACCAAACACTCAGCGAATAAAAGAAGTTTCTGCGTATATCAATGCATGGGAATAAGTATTTGCACCTCGTGGTTCCTGCATGATACATGTAAGAGGCGAGTCTATCTCATCCCGAATTGAATCTTATAATGCAGTCTCCATTGCTAGCTACTTGAAGTGGTATGGTTTGTGGATACCAAGATTCACTGGATGAAAAATTTTCATTTACTACAATTGCTCGACATATGTAAATGCGCTGCAAATATATTTACAACAGTGGTAAACATGAATTAGATTAACGCTCATATACATGTATTTGACTCGTGGTACATGTGCATCACATAGTATACCAGACTAGTAAATTCATTTTACATTTACTTATGTATTTACTTCATGCTTGCTTGCGCAATGTTAGCCTTAACTTCGTCGACTTTCCACACGTACACTGGTACAGAACTGAAGTCTCAACTGCCGGGCCTTGCCTGTAGTACGGTCCATTATGTACAACATGCGTACACATGACACATCTACATATCTTACGTGACGACCAGCTAGTGCTACAGCTACTCCAAAGCGCCAGCAATCAGACCATTGCACGATAACAATTATCATATAGCTGTAGTTGTGAATGGGATGAGCAAACATTTGAGCGCCCTTTTTGTAGTGATCAAACATGCTGGTTAACGGCGATGCTAGCAGCTTCATTACAAGTTGGTATGTGTTCCATTCCTCATGCTGGTATATCTACTGTACATGTATGACAAACACATTTTTTTTGTGTGGTCAGGTGAGTGATTGCCATTTGATCATACAAGCAGCAAGGGTGTCTGGTATGTTTTATGACTTATGTATGTGCCATCATGTTTGTACTCGTATGTCTGTGTGTGTGTGTGTGTGTGTGTGTGTGTGTGTGTGTGTGTGTGTGTGTGTGTGTTTGTGTGTGTGTGACAGTATGACAGTAACCTATCCCTCATAACATGAGTAGTTCACTTATCCCAGTTATTTTGAATTGTGCATTAATAGGAATACTTTCTGTTGCAGTGGACACATATGAAGGACATTTCCTTCATTGGATTTGGCAAAAGTTGCTATGAATTGAGAATGTATCGTTTGGACAGGTATACAAGATGTTGGTCCTAAAGGTTCATATAGTTAGCACACCAAACTTCAACACCTGACATCCATTTAGGTTGATACCATAGTAAGAATGCAAATGTGTTTTTTATTTATTTTTATGATTCTATTGATTTCCATATTGTGTTCAAAGTAGTACATGATGTCTGCTGGGCGAAGTGTGTTGGATTTATTTTACCACTTTGACCTCTCTATGCTGCAGAATGTAAGAGCATCGTTTGGAGCAGCTACTTTGTGAATCCAATGTGTTGTGGCCAATCTTGATTCATGAATGTTTTGTAGCTACAAATGAAACTGATGTATTGGTAAACTGATACTTGTACATAGTTTCATAAGTAACTTTTAAGCATGTCACCTGATCTTGATCTAGAAACAATTGCTTGCTGCTCCTGCTGGGACATATATATATATTGTGGATGGTCCATATAGTGTTAGGTACTTCTGTGAGTGGTACTTTAGCATATAGTTTGTTATTAATAGATACTCACTGTTATGTTGCATGGTAATATCATTCAAAGAACCTACAGTAGGGTTATCAGTCAGGAGTTGTTGTATGTTTGATGACATTTCAGTACAATATTCATCTAGTATGCTTAAGTGGCAGTTCTATATCTTGCAGAAAGTGCTGCATAAGTGTTGTGTTCAAGAATGGTAAAGGTTCATTTACACAATGTCACATGCACAAGGGTGTGTGAACCCAGCATCATGGCATATTCTGTGTGAGCTGACCATTGTGTGGGCAAAAAGAAACTGAAGTCACAGCAAGTGGTACAGCATAGTTGGAAAGGCATGAGTTGAGCAAGAGTTATGCGTAGCTATATATAGGAAAGCTTTATCACGTGCTTCTCCACCGACCACAGAAATATAATGTGAGTACATAAGGAACTTAAAGCCTTACGCAAGTTGTGATGAACATTGTGTTATTTTTGCCATGTGGATACAGTGTGTTGGGCAAGTGTACATTGTTTGTGTACCTTTAGACCTATGGAGTCATGATGGTGTATGCAACGGATCAATCTATAGACCAATCCTTGGACCAAGTCATGGACAAAGAACCAATCCAATGGAAATATGCTGTATATACAAAGGACCCTTCCTATGCATGGGGACACAATGCATGTTACAAAGAACCTGATGCATGTACAGAGGACCAATCCTATGGGATGTTGCATGTACAGGTACCTACATCACGGTCTCAAGTGAAGAAATCTTTGTCAAGTAGGAAGGACCAGTTATATGGGAACTCAACATGCACAAAGAGTAGTTGTCAAAAGGAATAGTTGCACAGAGGATAATACACAGAGAGTTGGTACATCAAATCAGTGGCCTGTGCAAACATGCACAACAGCAGTTAAATCGAATAGAAGTGCATGTGCATGCCACCATTATTACCAGACAGTATGCCGCACATGCATAACCATCTGGTATGTGCAATTGTACTGTGTACTTCAGTGCATGTGTGCCATTTATAGTTGGACTCATACCAGCCCATAACATAAATTCCTGCCTAAATCCACTAATTGATGAATTAGAGTTAGATGGATTGCTCATACCCTGTAACTTCTAGAGCCACGCACTGCTGTGTGTTACTTGTGACACCCCAGCTACACGAATGGTTTGTGGATTAACATTTTGCGGTGATATGGTGAGAGCAGGTTCTTCTATGTGCACAAAAAAGTTCGATACAAAACTGTAAACTGGATTTCTTAACTATGGTGGATTTAGCGAAGTCTCACCACCTAGGAACGAAGACGATCATTGTGCACAAACGTTTTTAGCACAGGAACAGATAAGTTTTGTGGCTAGGAATAGGGTTGAAATGGAATATGCATGGTTCACGACTCTCCAGGCTTATGCACTTGAAATATTTTAACACTGTGCGTTTCCATATGCATGTAATCGTTCTTGGGTACTGCCAAGCATGTTACTGAAAAGATTTTCTTTAGTGCAGACTTTCCTTTGATACAAAAAAACCCCCCTGCCCAAAGATGATTATTGATCAATGTGTTTCCCCTCTTCGGTGGACGCATGCCCTACAGATCAGGTTTTAATTCATTCACAGCTGATCAATGGAAGGTTTGGACGATGACGCTTTCATCATACGCTTTATTCGATGAACTGGAAAGCCATGATTTTGAATGCTGGCAACTCTCTCTTTGTTGAAGCCTGTAGAATACTGATTTTGCATATGATAAGTATATCTGAGGTTTTGTCAAACGTTTGAGGATTTGTATGGGTGTGCTAAAGTTACACTGAATATGCATCTACACACTCATATATCGGATTGCATTTTAGACAACGGTCCAGTCTATGCATTTTGGCTATTTTCCTTTGAGCGTTTCAATGGTGTGCTTGGAAATTATAGGCCAAATAACTGATGTCGAAGTTCAGTTTGTATACATTCACACACACATACACACACACACACACATACACACACACACACACACGTACACACACACACACAAACACATATACCAGAGATCAATTGGCTGTATCCAGCCATGAAGACAGTCAATGATACTTGTTTCAAGCAATGATGAATAAATATTAGCGATGAATGAATTACTTAATAATGAAGCATAATTTTGTCACCAGAAATGTCATTTTTGGCTTTTGTTCCTTGACTAGATTGTTGGCAAATAAATGCACCTGGGAGGGAAGCTTTCCTATTTGACATAATACATTGTCAACTTATCATGCTGCTCCCACTCAGCTATATTGCTGACACATTGCAAAGACTTTGGTCTCTATTAGCTCAGACAATGTTCAGCTCGCACAGAGTACATAAAGATGACCTCATGCTGGTTCACACATGTGCAGATTGGTCAGTACAATTCTTGAGCACAACACATACACACATGTACACAAACATACACAAAACACTTTGCACTATTACACATGTGGCAAAGCATTACAACAATGACTGTACACCCACATGCATTCGAGTGTAAATCTGTCCTCTGACTCATTCTCTGCACATTCATCCTGAAGGCTCAAGAGGCCACTGATTTTGATCTAATTTCTGTTCCACTCTCTGTGTTTTTCCTATGTATTGTTGTATATAGTCCCTCTCTAGGAGCATTCTCTTCCCTTAGTACACTTGCCTAGAACTCTGTACAAGTGCTCATCTCACCTACAAAAGCTTACAGCCTTTTTTAGTCTGCCAGCAGTATAATGAATATTGTACCAGCTTGCATCAGTATGTCTGTGTAAGCTTCCTGACAATCCGCAACAATAGTACGTTCAGTAATTTAATAACATCCAAACAGGTCTACTTTTCCATTGCTCATTTAATATCCTGCTTATAACTAGTGCGACATGCAATGCTGTGCTGCCGCTTCTGGATGAAAAAAAAATGTACCATGCAGGTTCTTTTTAAAGACGATGTTCCTGCCTGGCCTATGGAGATGAACTTTATTGTACCTAACCTATCAGTGCAGCGTGTAGTAGGTCAGGGCCCGTGCTAAGTTTACACACACATAAAGGGCAAGTTACAGTAATATTCTTTATTCCAGCCCTGCACCACTCTACCTCAAAAGCCTCTTGCTTGCTAATCAAGACTTGTACTCTATTTGTCTTAGAGACACGATGTATATGTACTAAGGACCAGTCCTATGAGACACTATAGCTACAGTGTAGTCATGTCTCGTGGCCTCATGAGCTGTTCACTGGATAATGAGGACACATTCAGTGGGACTGAAAATGTGTGTTGATACATCTTTATAATAGAGAGGACTATCATTGCATAATAGTAGTAGGTGTCTTATCTCTGTGCATGCGTATTGTATGCAAGTGCACTATGCATGTGTTGTGCGCAAGAATATATGCAATAAGTGGTTCAACTGAATAGATTGATGCAATACGACTTTGTACAGGTACATGTGCACATGCATATAGTGCATGAGGGCATGCTCATGTACTCTGTGTGAGGTGAAAACAAGAGACAGTAATCACTGCAAGCAAGGTCTAAAGAATATTTAGAAGGATTATGCTAAATAGGAAAGCTTTATTACACATTTCTGCGTAGGAAAAAGACCTGAAGTATGGATAGTGTTATCCTTTGCTATATGTATATGTGTGTGCATGCAACTGTGCAGTGTATGTAGGCCTACAGAGAAGTAATCCTATGGGACACTCTATGTATAGCTACATGTACCGATTCTTGTAACTACGTAGAGTGTAGTCATTTTACAAGAGAGGGCTCTATGTTACATGCAGACAACCAGTCAGATGATAACTGAGTTGTTAAAAGGGAATCATTTTACAGTGCTAGTGGAACACATATCCAATATCCTCAATAGGTAGATACATTGAGAATAAAATCAGTGGTCTCTTAAGCTGTTAAATCGAATAGAATGCACGTGCTGAGAACAACGTTCTGAGGGATGGCCCTTACACTCAAATGCATGTGGGTGTACCATCATTATTAGTGAGTGTTCTAATGTTTTGCCACATGTGTAACAGACCTAGTGCAAACGTGTTGTGTGTTGTGTATATGTAAGTATTGCACGCCAAGAATGGCAAAGGTTTATTTATGTACGCGCCTTATGCATGGTGTGACTTCTATTATTTACCATGTGTATACAGTGTGTTAGGCAACTGTATGAGTACCTTCAGAGCACCAATCCTGACAAGGTGTATGTTCAAAGAACCAATCCTATGGGATCTATGAGGACTGTGCAAAGGACCAATTCATGATGCATGTCAAGAGAACCAATCCTATGGGGGACACTACATGCACATATGTACAGTCTAAAATGAGGGCTTTATGTCATGTATGAAGGATCAGTTGTATGGGAACTCAATATGCACACAGAGTAGTTGTCAAAAAGAATACTTTACAGTGGATATGTGCAACAATTCAGAGGAAAAACACAGAGAGTTACAAAAAGCTCGGTATATAAAATCAGTACCCTGCACAAACATGTACAAGAGCAATTAAATGGAATAGAATGCATGTTGAAACTAAACATTCACAACCAGTATGCATGTAGGTGTCTGTCATTTATTAGACAGTGTTGTAATGTTTTGCCACATGTGTAACAGTGCATACCCATTGTGTGTGTGTATGTGTATGCAATCATTGTGTCCAAGGATGGTAAAGGTTCATTTACACAATGTATACTGGTACTCATACAGCCAAGCAAGAGCAAAGCTATGGCACAACTATTGCTTGGGTGAGATGCTGCCTTTGTTTCCCTCTTGCGCTCTTCCAACATGTGCCTAAGAGGTGCTAGATCATCACAGGGGCGAGCATTCAGATCCAGCGTGATTGATCTGGCTGTTGCAGAAGCCAAGGTTCCCTCAGTATCTCCATCCTTTGTGTGCACATCTACATATCTTACTTTGTACCCATTTTATTCACATTGGTGTTTGTTGATTTGAGATTCGTCAAGGGTGTGTGAACCCAGCGTCATTGCGTATTCTGTGTAAACTGACCATTGTGTGGGCAAACAGAAACAGATATCACAGCAAGTGGTACAGGATAGTTGAAAAGGCATAAAGGATGATGACTTGAGCAAGTTTTCTGCCTAGCTATAGGAAAGCTTTATCACGTGCTACTCCACAAGGCCACAGAAATATAATATGAACTTAAAGCCTTACACATTGTGATGAACACAGTGCTATTTTTAAAATTTGAAAATGGTGTAAAGAAATAACAGCCCAAAATCATTGCAATCGTATATAGCCCAAGTGGGCAAGGCAGGAATAAGACGACAATTTAGCAAGGATTATGGCAAATTTATACACGACTCACGACCTTTTGCGCCCTAGCATTAGGTATACAATTAGAGCTATTCCGGGAAATATACGTGCGAGCCTTATTGGTCCAACATATTACTTCATTTGATAACCCGATTATGTATGCAGTTATTAATATTTCACCATTAGGGAGAGGTTTTTGTTAAACCTTGACCCTCGATGATGAGCTAGCTACATACATAGTAAATTGAAATGAATTCTGTTTCAGCAGTGTTTTCAGTGTCTGGAATGTTTCCAGTGTCTTCAGTGTCTGGAATGTTTCCAGTGTCTTCAGTGTCTGCAGTGTTTCCCATGTTTCCAATGCTTCTGGTGTTTTCAGTGTTATTCCAGGTGTTTCCAGTTTTTGCATTGCAAGACACTGGAAACAATCACACTGGAAACAGTGGAAACACTGCAGACACTAGAAACATTGCAGACACTGCAGACACTGGAAACACTGCTGAAACAGAATTCACTTTCCTCCTCCTCCCCCCCCCCCACTTTGCTGGCCTATCAATCGTCTAATTAACTATTCACGTTACATCATCTTGTCACGGCATTACCCACTTTGGCTATGGGACAACTAACGTTGATACGTCATACATTGCGTAGTCTAAATAATGTATGGTGTGAGTGTGTATATGTGGGAGTGTTTGTGTGTGTGTACGTGGGGGAGTTCGTGTGTGGGTGGGTGTTATCTATATGTATGAGTGTGTGTGTGTGTGTGTTTGCATGGCATTGATTTTGTGGTTGCTGTCAATATAATAGCATAGAAATGTTTTTATTCAGCAGTTAGTGATTGTCTCCAGCCCTCATCATTTCTTGATAAGAACTCCACCTACGTGACAGATGTAAGGTGAGTGTGAATGCACAAGTCTGTGATTTGGTAACTTGTATTCTTATAATTATTTTTCTTCTGTCCAGTGCCATCTGTTTGAAATGCACAGCTCATCCCAATCCCACGATTGTCAGGGGAATGAGATGTTTTCCCTGTTGCACTGAGCATCGTTAACAGTCCTGAGCCATCGATGTCTGTTGTGTAGTGGGCATTATTTAGGCTATCATTTTACAGACCACTATGAAGGAGGGGTTCATAGAGAAATAAAAGAAACCTTTAATAATAGATGCTGATGTTGGAGATGCGGATGTCTGAGTTACAAAATGAAGTCATGAAACAAAAAGATGACAAGCCGTCGTCGATAAGAATATCCAAAACCAAGAGGTGAGATGTGGTTGTTCTGAATTGGTGGGTTCTAAATGGAAAAGAGGCAATGAGTATATGCAACAGCTAAATATAAACAGCATAAAACTCTTATTCTGTAAACACGTATTTACTGTTTCAATCGAGTAAGTATGAAAAGCATTCAAAGACTAATGCTTCCAATATTATAGGTATTTAATGAAGGTGTGCTGTAAATAGGTTAATCAGTAGATGCTACATACATGTGCAAATTATACCCATCACTTTGGTATTATTCCACACAAAACATTTCATGGAAAGACCCTGATAAACATTTCTACCTACTGTAGATACCTGGGATGTAGGTACACTGTAGATCTTAGTACCCAGCACCAATGTATTGCATACATGCCTATATCTGAGGATTTCCACAATGTATCACCTTCAGATGTTGAAACACAACTTTTGCAAACTTATATATAGCAAGTTACATGCATTTGCTAAATGTGACACACACATGTATGTGCCCTGCAGCTAACACATTACACTGTACATTATAAAATTTCCAGTAGAAATGTAACGCCTGCATTGAAATGTATGGCTTATTAAAAATTCAGAGCCTTACAACTCCATGACAGATACTCAGATTCTCAGTGCGTAAGAAGCAATGTGTAGAGGACATTTCAGACTTCTAGATTATTAAAAAAAAAAATCGAAAAAACATGTGTTAGGTCCCTTTTCTATACTACATAATTTCAGTAATCCCTTGCTTTTTAATCAATTGGCGCATACAAATCCTACAGTATATCTACACCAATTTATCCCATGTCTTGTTCAACACATTTAAACAATATGAAGTATTATGGCAACCTTAATATGCCTTTTGTGCAAGCCAATGGTGATGGCACCTTACTGTGCACACCTTTTGTATTTAATATTGCACTAAAGTATGGGACAGCATCAAGGGCAGTATATAATAATGTGGCTTTCCGGTGAAGCAGATATACAAAGGTACATACATCGATAGATCTTAGATATAGGGATTAAGTTGTTGCTCGATTTTATCACTATTTTAAATTGAATTAAGGATACTTTTATTTAATTCTATAAATTCCACTCAGTACTGCATTGATTCTTTTTCACTCTTATCAGCCTCTGTGAACCTTGAGGTATGCATAGCAATTTCTTTGCGCCTTTTTACTAGGTTCCATTCTAAAACGACACCTTTCTGTAGTTTGCACCTTGTAGTTTTTTTTTTCATCGAATCAAAAAGCGGTTGCTAAAGCAACTATGAAACTAAACACCTCACATGTTTTGCTACAGAAATGAAAAGTAGCTACGTGTATTCCCAGTGAGAACCCGAGCTCTTTAGAGATGAGTTCCTTGGAGACAACAATTACAGTATTGAAACGCAAACAGCCTCGCGCTCTTACTGAGCAAAAAAGCTAGATATTCTCATAGCACCACTCCCTACAAGTCGAAGACACCAAGGAACTATTGAATAAATCTGAAATGAAGCCTAAGGCACACTACCAAAAACGGGTAGCTGCATTACTTGGCTATTCAACCAAAATAGTTGGACTTGTGCACAATAATTGGCACCATCAGCAGGAAATTCAAGTAGTCATGCCACCCGCCAATCGTCTTCCTAAACGACAGTGGATACCCAAGTTCAATGAGGTTCTCTTTGCTGTGTGTACACTTGTACGAGAGAAGCAAGCAAAGAACGAGCGGATCGTTGCCTGTCACATATTAGAATCTTACGAGGCAGTACAAGTGGATAGCTGTTGACGAATCAGACCCCAAAGCTTATGCCTATGACGCTAGCTATTGTTCCTCAGTAAGAACGCGAGGCCTTTTGCATTTTAATACTGTAATCATTGTCTCCAAGGAACTCATCTGTAAAGAGCTCGGGTTCTCACTGGAAATACACGTAGCCATTTTGCATTACTGAAGCAAAACATGTGGAGTATTTAGTATTCACGTGTTGATTAGATCCACATAAAACTACCGAAAGGTGTATAGTTTAAGAACGGAACCTAGTAAAAAGGTGCAAACAATTGCTATGGTTACTTTAAGGTCCACAGCGGCCGATAAAGTGAATAAAAATCAACGTGGTACCGAAATAGTAAAATTGAATTCAACTGAAGAAATTATCATTTTTTTATCTTGAAAAATTGAAGTTTGAAATAGCGATAAATCGGGTAAAAACCTAATCCCATTATCTATGATATTTAAAAAAACTATCTATTGATGTATGGACCTTGATATCTCTGCTTCACCGAACAGCCACATTATTATATACTTCCTCGATGCTGCCCCCCACTTTAATGATACACAGAATTTAACCCGTGTTTCCAGTCTTATTGCCAGATAGGATACATGTATGGATATATTAGCATGCCTGTTTACTGCTAAAGCTCACTGTTATGGCTTCTGTAAAACCTCCCCTTTGGATTTACATATACATGTAACTTCCAAAATGAACAGAATATGAGGGTCTAATAGTTTTATGTCTGGTATGTGAAAGGAGAGGGAAGCAGATGTTGTGATGCATGTATGTGTGTATGTGCCCAGTTAAAAAAAAAGTTGCGTTTTAACCTTTGGCTTTCGTTGCTATCTGTGATATGAGGGAAGGTGCTGATGAGTTTTTTCGTACACATAGGCACTTCCAGTGGGTGACAATCAGTGATAGATGAAAGTGGCACGTTTTTGCATTAAAAGATAGGTTGGAGAAGGACTATCTAGAGATCAGGTCTGCGCATCACACCAGAATGTTAACCCTTTACTCCAGCAAATACGGAGCTCCCAGTACCCAGTGCATGCTCCCCATAGACTTGCATGCCATAGCAGTGGGTCAGGAAGAGCACCCCATGACCACGCCCAGCGTGGTTAGAGAGGCAGCTAAGGAAGGCAAGCATGTACCACGCTAGGTTAGTCGATGAGCCTTCGTAGGGCAAATGGGGTGGAGGCCATTGTCCTCTAGGCTAGCAGACTCACAGGCCCAGGGTTAGGGCAGCCACCTTCGCCCCTCCCTTCTCAGCCACAAAGCTGATGGCTTACAAGCGCACTGTTCATAATATATTACTGTTCTCTGACTCCATATAAAATAGTAACTCTACGTGTGTATGTGACTGTGTGTGGTATGTTGTGTGTGTGTGTGTGGTGTGTGCGCATGTGTGTGTGCATGTGTGTGTGTGTGCATGTATGTGTGCTGTGTTCTCTCTAATTAGCCATTCACTCTAATTATTATTCTTCATTAAATAGACAGGCAGACCTCTAGTGGTTGCTGTGGGCAGATTTGAGAATGCCTAGACAAACAATAAGGGGGGGGAGGGGAGGGATTTGGGGGGGGGGGGGGGGGGGGGGGGGGGGCTAGACTAACCTATTGATTGCAATTGACAACAGTGTGGGCATTTGCTAAAATATAAATGACCTATTGTTGCCACTGTGTGTGTGTCTGTTTTGTGTGGTGTACATGTATGTGTGTTTTGTGTGTGTGTGTGTGTGTTTGTGTGTCTGTTGTGTACATGGATGATACACTGCACATATATGATCTATTGAATTAGTGTGTTGCACGATATGAAACATTACAAAATTCTTCTCAGAGGTAATGAGTTGTGAGCATGCGCAGTGAGGTGTGAAATGCGAAGGGGGTTGTGTTTGTGCAAAGGGTTTGCTAAGACAGAGTGCTTCAAAATCATGGAGGTCCAGAAGCTACATCTCCATGGTGTGGAGAGGATAGATGAGAAATGAGACAAAAGGAATATTTAGTGACCTCATTCATACAATGGTCTAGAGGTGATGGGGGAGGGGGGGGGGGAGGCACATGCCATGCCCTTCTCCCATTCGTCATATATTTCTATACATGTATGTTATCCATGTATGAAAGCATGAACATTAGCCAAAGTCAACTAAGTATAACTGCAGTAACAACTCTGTTTCATCACTGTTATGGTACTGTACCACTACAACGATATGAGCCACATGCTAGCTACTTATACACACACACACACACACACACACACACATACACACACACACACACACACACATCCTGGCAGTGTGTGCCAATACAGTGTACATGTAAAAACCATTCATGGCTCATGATGTAAGCTGCCAGGAATCATCCACATGTAGCTTGATACAGCTGGATGCAGTCAACTCTACTGATTTGAAAGACTCAACACACTATGCTTTGTTCATTGCATTATGTGAGTGATAATTGAACTTCATATAAGAACACCAGTTGATCATGTAGCCTGGCTCAACCCATGACGTGAGTCATCGAAGAGAAACAATACTAGAAAACACTAGATGACACAGTCAATTAACATATGCTGTGTGGAAGTGCATGGATGAACTCTGCACATAGTGTGTATTGAAGATGAATGTCCTGACCGATTAGGATTTGTGTGCAATCATTTAATTCTGAAGCAATTATTTACAAGTGCACAAATACTGACACAGAGTTGCTACGGGGAGGAATGACCTGTGCAAATCATGGAGACGAATGGGGGACACATTGGAGGTGGGTAGGTACAAGTGTACTTGTACGTTGGATGAGGTGGAATACACAAGAACTAACCTGGCCATCATTACTCTGTGTAAGCAATGTTACTTATAATGCTGATAAGAAAATACTTTGTCATTCTTGTTTCAATGAGCAATTGTTATAACTGGATTTATTCTACTGTCAATGGCACTAATTAGTGAATTTCATTGTTACCATCAAACCACTTTGAACATACTAACCATCTGTTTTCAAGGGGGGGGTGGGGCCACTATATTTTAAACAATGCACAATGCATTGCACAATGCATCTCAACAACTTCAATGACCTGTGTGCCTGATGAGCAACACAGTAGTGCTGATCATTAGACAAACTGACTATAAGTATTCTGTAACAACGTTGCACTTTTTAAGCACTGCAAAACAAATTATTGCGTGCTGCTTGTTGCTGCTTGTGAGCTGCTAAAAATTAATTTTTCCCTCACTTTCAAAATTGAAATCACCAAAGACAAGATACTAGTACTGAAAGAAGTGTTATTGGGAGTTCAATTAACGAATAACTCCATTATCTGCCTTAAAAGAAGCAGTTACTTCTGAATGTTATTCCCATTCTTATAGTACTGTGCTCATTTGAAACACTCGATACTACATGCACACATAACTGTGCACACACCCTACTCCTATCGATGCACTACTGTGTACAGCATACAAGCGTAGCTAATATATTACACAAACCTTGTGCCAGCGAGGAATAATGGGAAACACTTCTCCCAGCACAGTTCTCGGATTGCAACTGGAATGTAAGGTTTGAGCTCTGAGAAAGCTCACTCGGATTAAACACTACTGAAGAGACAGTACAGTCCAGTTTCCATGACAAATTGGCCACGCCCACCTCAGAAATGATGGTGTGATCGCAAGGCAAGGAGGGCCGCCATTGGAGGGTGTGGTTAGTGGCATAATAGGTGGCACCAGATGGAGCTGGAGGTGTGCCTGTGGAAGGGCAAGAGACTTATACAGTGTACACGTGTATTAGCACCCCTCAAGTCGTTCCTACGTGCTGCTCGTCCACCTCCGAACAACTGCTCACCAACAACAGATATCACGAATGATGCGTTGCTGTAAGAGTTGGTGCTCGCATCTTCCGAATAGCATATCAGGGTGGTCATATTCAGGTCCGGAGACGCCACAAACGCAAGCGAACCTTCCAGGGTGCCACTGCTGCGAACAGCGAAGGTAGGAGTCACTTCCTCGCCGTTGCAAAGCGTTATATTCTCCCTGTTGTTGAATTCATTGACATACGTCGCCGTTATCTTGCTGCAAGTGGTGCCTACGGTGAGCGTCATGGAGGCCGGGCGAGACGCACGTAACCATGCAAGATTGCAGTGTTTGGACAGATGGCCTGAATTGGTCCACGCGTACTCCATTGCACCTGATTCTCTGCTAGGTGGATATGAAGCAGCGATGAGGTCAACACAGGATAGCTCATGCGCAGAGAGGTTTCTATGCGTTTACGTACGTAAGCCACTTACGTGCGCTATATTAAGCTGTTGGGATTGGAGAAGTAAAAGTATCAATAGAACAACAGCTTCCGACTTCGCCATTCTCTCCAGTAGCGCTCCTTCGTTGACTTCGTGTAATCTGAGAGAGCCATGTGCTGTGTTTAAATAGTATAGGGCTTATGTTGGGAATTAGGCACAAATAGAAGCCAGCATTACGTCATTGTATATATTTATAGAATCTGCGCCTTCCCCTCTATAAACATGCTCATATTGTTTTAGCGAGTTTGAGCCCCTAGGCAGGCGCTGATCCAGGATTATAGGAGGGGGGGGGGGGGTGGGGGGGTGGCTAGAGGGTAGGGGCCAGCAATCCTCAGCAAGGGGGGTCTGAGGCTCCGCCCCAGACGCCAACGCTTTTTTACTTCATCTCATGCTCAAAACGCTACTGTAAACAAAATGAAATTTTATCACAAAACCTTATAACTTGCATGCACTACGGGGGATTTATCGTCGAAAACCCAGTGAATCATTATCTCGCCCAAAACGCTATGCCTATGACCATCTATGAATGAATATGAATAAGACCATCTATGAATGAACGGTGGTGATGAATGAATATGACCATCATCTATGCATGTCAATTATTTGATTCATTTGTAAATTGCACATCCATGATCCCTGCATGGACGTCGATGCGCATCATAGATACTTCGAGAGTACCTATGCCACGGCGACGCCCTAAGCCTTATCGTATCAAATAAAACTGATTCGTGTGCGTTTTTTGGAGTTGATTTGGCCTGCTGTTTCTCATCGTATCAGCGTTTTTGGAGTTGATTTGGCCTGCTGTTTCTCATCGTATCCAACAAGGGTGATACTGATGTCAAAGAGCAAGTCCATTTTGGACTTTTTCAAGGTTAACTTGGAAAGTGAAAAAGTTACAAATGATTCTCCAGAGGATCATGATCACTCTGAACCATCAGTGTCTGGTCTAGTACCGCCGGTAACTGGCGGCTTTGCTTCGGAGTCCCTGGTAGTGGATGATTCAGATTTATTGCACGAAGGTCTAGATATAAATCAGCATGCAAGTGACGAGTGTACAATCCCCTCTAAAACTCTGGAGTGCTTGCCAATGGAAGAAGACCCTTCTCAGGATGCTCTACAAGGTCCTTCTCAGGATGCTCTACAAGATGCTATCAGACAGTCAAGAAAACTAAATGACAACGAGAAGTATGAGTTGCTTATATCTGAGCAAAAGGGACTTGCAGATGCTGACTTAAATACTATATGGTTTAGTGTTGCTGAAAGAAGGAAAAGGAAAAGAATTCATTTTCAGAGACGTTGGCTGCAAGATTATAAATGGCTTTGATATGGTACATCTCAAGAATTTCAGGGAGGTTGGTGCCTGCCATGCATTTTGTTCTTAACTGAAAGTGAAAAGAGTAGTTTGGGTGTTTTTGTATGTTCACCATTTACATATTATAAGTCCAAAGAATTACTTGAAAAACATTTCAATAAAGATTTTCACTTACGTGCAGTTGATCGCGCATATGAATTTAAGAAGACATGGTTAAATCCAGCTGGAAGTATTGACACGCACATTATGGATTGCAGTGCAAAGAACTTTATGTTAAATTCCAAAATATTGCTTTAATTGTTGAAGCCGTTCTTTTGTGTGCAAGGCAAAAAAAAGCATTGCAAGGTCACCAACAGGACAAAATAGATTTTGCACTTCCTGCAATGAGAAATGAAGGGAATTTCATAGCTATGCTACGATTACTATCCAAAAACAATGCAACACTGCATGAGCATTTGACATTTGGTGCAAGAAATGCCAAGTATACCAGTAAAACAATTCAAAATGAAATTTTGGGAATTGCTGCTGATCAGATTCGTGGGTTTTATCGAAGCTGTCTTCACCGTTGTTCACATTTTTCACTTATAGCAGATGAGGTTACTTCACATGGTAAAGAAATTTTTCGGTTTCTTAAAATTGACCACAACAATTTTCATGTGAAACCTGAAAAACATGAAGTTTTACTTGATTTCCGCTTTCTTGAAAGAATAACTGGTCAATGCTTTGCTGAGAATATTTTACATATTCTGGAGTTGCATAATATTGATATAAGAAATTGTTGAGGACAGGCATATGATACCACTGCTTCCATGAGTTCTAATGGTGCTGGAGTACAAGCATTCATCAGAGAAAGGGCACCTGATGCAGAATTTCAAGGATGCTGTTTCACAGTTTAAATTTGGTCATATGCCATTCATCGCAAATTCAAGCTGTTCGAAACATGATGGACAGTTGCCAACAAGCATTCCTTTTCTTTCACAATTCACCAAAGAGACAGCGTTTCTTTGAACATGTAATCAGCTGCTTGTGCCCATCCGGCTCAAGAACTAAAATTAATGGGTTGTGCAAAACAAGGTGGGTAGAGAGGCATAACACATTCACACAATTCTTGAGCTTTACCCATATCTTGTGAAAACATGGGAACACATGTGCTATCCATGTGAGAATGATAGCATTTATACGAATGGAAACAATTGGAACTGGGATTCAGAGTCTCGCAGTTCTGCAAATGGATTAAGACACACATTCACCAGCTTTGAACATGTTGTGTCTTTCTTTCTGGCAGAAGAGCTTCTTGAACCTATACGCCCAATTGCTGAATGCTTACAAGGAAGACTGCAGGAAGTGTACTTTGGTTTCAAGAAGATAACTGAAATCATGAAGCATTACAAAACACTCGGGGGAAAATGTGCGCACTGAGCACAATAGAATATATGGTAAAGCACTGCTTTTGAGCACAGAAATAGGTAGTGAAGAAGGAAAGCCTCGAGTAATAAGAGGACGGCAGACGAGACCAAATTCAGAAGTTGCTTCTGCATGTGATTATTGGCGTGTTACAATCACTATTCCCTTTTTCGGATTCTATTATAAGTGAAATGGAAAGTAGATTTGCTGAAGACAAAAGGGCACATTTTGAACTTTGTGCACTCATACCTGAGGTTATCAGAGAACAAGATGTGCAGCAACATGTAACATTTTGAGTTCAAAGTGGAAACATCTGTTACTTGAAGAAGGCAACTTTGAGAGTGAGCTCGCCAGATGGAAAGTTCATTGTAATGGTATAGAAAGAAGTATTATGGAACTACTTTGCCAGGGCTGATCGAATGTACGGGAGCTACTTTGTATCTTGGTGGTACTTCCTATTGGCAGTGCAGAAGCTGAGAGGTCATTTTCCTGCCTATGACTGATTCATCATGGCTTCGTTCCACCATGACTATTGAAAGGCTAGGAAATTTAGGAATGTTAGGTATTCATGGATTTGATTTTCCACTATCCGTTGACCTAATATGCCAATCATTAACACAAATGCACCATAGAGAGTTGTGTAGTGAATCAGTGTTGTATGAATAAATCACAACTTTCATATGATGTTTTTGTGTAAATGATTGACATATTTGGTAACTTAGTATTATCATGCAGTTTAAAGATGTGCACTGGCAACTATATGCTTACATTGTTTTGTGCTATGTACTAGTCACAATTATTATGCATGTATCAAAATAAACATCTGATCAAACAAAAAACAAAAACAAAGCGTCATCATCTTTTTTTCACCCCTAAATGGAAGCTGTTGAACAGAAATACTATTAGCCCTCAAACAGAAATTGCTGATAGTTCTCTGTAGTAGTAGACTGGGACATGTATGCGCATGCGCTGTGTGGTGGGGGAGTCTTATTGTAGTTCGGGTATAGGTTGTGTAGGTATGTTATGAGCTGCGTGATTCAACATATGGTTCGTGCATAATCTGGTACAAAGCTACATCTCAATCAGTATTTTAGTATTTGTAAATAATTCTTTGAGGAAGGGGGGGGGGGGGGGGGGGGGGGGGCGGGGGGTGGCTAGCTAGCCATCCTATCCACCCTCTCTGGATCAGCCCCTGCTAGGACACCATGCTTTAACTTGTCGCTATGCCGGGGATGTGGTGACACGACACTACTGCATACGTGATTGTATTGCTGACTTTTGCCGTCGTGCTCACCTTTCCCCCCTCTTTGGAGCAAGGTTGTGGCATTGGTCCAGCCAATACAGATCACGCCCAGCTGACATTTTGATACCAAACTGGTCACTGTCTTGGTCTGCAGAATTGACATCAAGGTTATACATCCTTCAATAATTTCAGATGCTGGTCAGACCTCAAGATCAGGTGCCTCAGCTGCAGTGAGTGAACAAGAGAAATTCGAAAACAATGCTTTGGCCGTATTAGACTCACATTTTCACGAACCGTCTCCCTAAAACGGCGTCGATAAGATTCTTCATTGATGTTGTAACGGAGTAAAATCGCCGCTTTCAGCTCTTCGTTAACACCTGCGTTGTCGCCCGGAAGTGCAGCGAACGCTTGGTGTGCCCGACCTGTGAGCTGGGGTGCAAGGTGATACGTCCATTCGCACCTTATAGGCCTCCATGATGCGTTCGAATGTCACGAGGTATGCTTCGATATCATCTTTCTCTGACAACGCCACCAGTTTCACCTGCAGATTATGAGCGATAGTTCTACTACGAGGCCTTACCTCTACTCCTTCTTTCTTGGACTCCTTCACCAGGTCCATTAGCGACTCCATTTGCCTACGCATCGTTTCCATCTGCTGAGAGACCTCCCGTTCGCGCGCTTCCCTCTCTGCTGCGAGCTCTCGCTCTCGTCTTCGTCTTTCTTCCGCAAACTCATGCAGCTTCCCTGCTCCGTCGGTCTTCCACCAGCATTCGCAGCAGCTCCTCCACTATTCGTGGTTCCACTGCAGTCCCCTCTCCCTGGCTCTCTTTCTTTGACATACACCGCGTAGAATCAATTCTTAATTTTCAATTGATTTGTCACTTACATTCTGGTACAAAATGTTTACATACCTGGTACAAACCGTTAACAATATGTACCAGAATGTAAGTGGCAAATCAATTGAAAATCAAGAATTGATTCTACGCGTTTTTTTTGCTGTGATAGTTTTGTATACCGTACCGGAGCGCGTCGTTGACTCGGACATATACCGCCACGTGAGAGTCGATAACCGTTCGACAAAAAAAATCCCACTTCTGACACTAAAATGTGGCGAACCTCCGACAGTAACGACGTCCCTCTCCAGTTATAGAAATAAAACTCGAGAACCAGAATGTCTTTAATCACAATACATCCCAATATATACCCATACGCGCATGCTCAGACGATCAATTACACAATGCATATTAGAGTTAGCTCGGCTCATCCGTGCAGTCATTCATTGCTGAGGAGGAAAATGGAGGCCAACCATCAGTACACATAAGCAACAGCCAGCCCGTAAAGAGCAAATGGAAGTGGCCATACAAGAGGACCAGCAGCAACAAGACGGACTAAGAGACCATATGTTGGAGCAGCAATTAAGCAATGAAGGTACATGTTGAGCTCCAAAAGCAACGAATGAAGTTGTAGAAGTTGTTGAGTACAAGCAGCAGAAACTTGACTGCAAAAGACAGTCTGACGAGGTGGAACATCAGATTCCTAATTGAAAGAGCTCGAGAGTGTACAGCAGTTGTGTCAGCATCGTGGCATGGCCACATTTAGACAGGTGAGCCGGTGTGAGCATCCTTTTGAAACTAATTCCAACTGGCAGCTGATTGCAACTGCCACTAAATTTTTTCAGCTAATGTTCAGTGAAGGTATTGAAATAGAGGTAACATACATTCAAAATACAAGTGTCAAATCTGAGATGATAGGTATTCAACTAACATTACAGGTACATGTTGAAGTATATCTATTATTAGCCTGAAATCATCTTGCATTCATATACATGTACATGCATGTCATAATCATTTGGTAATGCGATAAATTATAATGATATTAGAATACACTTCCATATGCATACATGTGTACACAGGCATGGTGTTTTATTTAGCCTGGGTGGGGCTGGGTGCAGGTAACGGACCATTTGGGCATGGGAGGGGGTCTGGTTAATAATTGATTCAGGTATTGCTAGCTGTTGTTGTTGGCTCATAAACCTTTTTTATTTTTTGGCGCAAAATATTGGTTAATAGACCCTTCCTATAACTGGTAAGGAATTCAATTATTTCTCTGTCCAAAAGGTGCTTACTTTCCACTAGACACATCAAGATCAGAGATTACACAGCCTATCTTCTGTCTGAAATCTGCCTCATTGTTTCAGTGGAACCGCATCTACAGCCCATAACAGGTGAGATCTCACTATAGTTACTACCTCAGCCAACTTCCAAGATAGTGCATGTCTTGATGTAGCAGCAGATGGATTCTGTGGGAGTTGATTTGAGAGGGCATTCTTTAACGTAAACCTCTTTAACATAAACCCTTCCCCCCCTCCTCAAATAGACAATCCCAGCATTTTGCCTGCTACAATTTCCATGAGGCCTCAAAGAAATGAGCGATGAGCGTTGGCATGCCTCTATTACTCCACTTATTATATCTGCCAATGGAGACTTAGAGAGGTCACAGTTGCATACAAGCACATCGCTGCCTTGCTGTCTGCAAAGTGGGGCCAGTTATTCATACGCTCAACCATGGCCTGGATGCGCTGCTATCTTTCCTTCTCTCTCCCCATCATCATCCATGGGCCATGCCTTCAACTGCTTACACTCACCTGTGACCTCATTGTAAAGGTTGCAGATTTCCCACCTTATTTAGTCTATTCCCTGTTTGTTGTTTCCAGTCTACATTTGTACTTGGAAGCCAAACCCACTTTTACAAATAATCATGGGTATTTTTACAAATAATAATAATACATGTGATGTATTCATTTGAGCAGCCCATTGTATTTTTCATTGAAGTTATAATAATATATAATGGATGTAGATATACCTCAGGTGGTTCTCTGTGCCCCTTTTGCCCTGGCGTTGCCTTTGATCCGCTTAGTCATCATGCTGCTTCCTGCAGACATGGTGGAGATGTCGTTGCTCAGCATAACCATCTGAGAGACATCTTTGCTGATTTCTGTTGTCATGCCCATCTTCCAGTAAAGGCCGAAGTGGGATATGGCTTAGGCAGAGATAATGTCAACTCCCGCCCTGCAGACGTCCTTGTTCAGGGTTTGGACAGAGGAAAACCTACGTCACTATTACATCGTCACTCACTCCTGTCACCCTCAGTGAAGCTAGTGTGGCACATGGGGCAGCAGCATTTGTAGCTGAATCAAGGAAGCATGCTGCCAACGATGCTAAGTGCCAGGAGTTGGGGTGGTCATGCATTCTACTTGCCATCGAGACATATGGCAATTGGAGGAAGAGGCTCAGAGTGTGTTCTCCTGCCTAGCCTCTCTGCTTGCAATCAGCCAGGCCAGCCTCAAATCCAAAAATGATTGCAGAAAACCATGGCCATATCAATTTATCCTTAGTGAGATCATTGGCTAAGGCCATTTTAGGTAGGGAATTAGTGCATAGTTACAGTTGAACTGTTGGTTTGAATTTGTGCACATTTTCGTGCTTAGTGTTAATAATAGTGATATGGATATGTGGTGTACGCAGTTTTTAATTGTAATTATGAATATTTTATTATTATTATGTTAATCAATGATAATAATACAAATACAATTACATGAATAAATATAACATCACTACTTTTTAAAAACTATCCACAGTTCCAAACATAATGCATAAATCAATAGGTTGGGGCAGGCTTCTTGCCAAAATGGCGCTTGCCACAGACCTTGCATATGAGGCTCAGTCTGCCATAAAGATCTGAAGTGACCTTACTTTTAGGCAGAGAAACACAGACTACAAGTCCAGAGGCCAAACAGGAGAATGTGATGTTTGCTTCTCTGCCCTAGTTGCCATATGTCTCAACAGCCAGGGGAACACACACCCTGCCCAGTTCCTGGCAATTAGGGCCTTTGGAAACATGTTTGTGAGACTCGGCAACAGCTGATGCAGTACCTGCATCATTCAGAAAAGCAGCCTGGGTGGGTGGTGAGGTAACAGTAATATCACAAGCAGCTGGCCTTCCTCTCTCCCAATCAGCCACCAGAACATCTGCTGGGTGAGATTACCTTTAGCTCAGGTGTCAATTGACTACCAGCCTCCACCTTAACTTCCAGACAAGAACTGTGTATTTTTTCACATTTGTGTGCTGCAAAACAGAATAAAAGAGAAGATTCAATGATTTTAACATAATTATATTATTTAAACTGATGTACAGATGCTATCATCAGCATATAGCACCATACTCACATACAGGAAGAAGCAGATTGATATACAAGGTCAACCCCCCATGGACAGACAAATTAAAGCCTCTAGCCTAATTCTACACATCAGTTGGGTAAGTCTACAACTGGCATCATTCTTCTGAAACAATATCACATGCTCATGTTTACAAGAAATGGTACATGACACATACACTTCACCCCATGTTGCATTCTGTAGTTTTGATTGGTGGAGTGTCGGGTACTGCAAAGTGTTAACTCTCCAGCCACAGTTACGTTTCTCGTTCCCTGTGTTGGCACTCTTCTCCTGTGCTAGTTTATTAAATAGCAGTACATGTCCAAGGGTGTGGCAAAGGAACGTGGGCGTCTTTTAGTATGTTCCAATCACGTACTAGCAGTCATCGCAAAAGAAAGCGGAAGCCTGTATGAGAGATGAAGAGGAAGTCGCGTGGTAGGGGAAAATCAGGCCCGTAGCCAGGGGGGGTTCGGGGGGTTCGAACGAACCCCCCTCAGGGGGAAAAGGTCCAATTATGTGGAAGTACGGTAAAGGTCCCGGCCACTCTATAAGGCGATTAGGCGATTCCTGGGCGGCTAGGCCAATCCAGTCCTGGAATTCCCGCATTTAATAATATGGTCTTGATTCATGTTTAGTTCTAGTTATGATGAAATTACACTGTAATTTTAATTCATACTCAATACTCGCGCGCGTGCGCCGATCGAAAATGCCGGGTAGCTCCCAGCAAAAAAAGAGAGCGTGAACTAGCCGCTGCCTTGTGCCAGAAGCTTGATGTGTTCTTACCAACTGCAAAACGAAAGGCAACGGGCGATGGGCAACACCTTTAGTTACAGAAACAAATTCTGCCACAGCGGCAGCCACAGAGGAAATCGAATGTAGCGATCACTCTGATAAGTGCAAAACTACATGTAGTGAAATGGTTGCACCAGATTCTAACGAGCCTGAAATCACTACGCAGCAAGGTGCATCCACTATGCATTGCAGTGTGTATAATATACTAGCTAGCCTATATGACTAAGCATTGGATCAGAAGTATTGTCGGTGTCTCATAGAAGGGGCTAAATGTCGACCGAAATGGATTATGAATATAGTTATGCATGAGCGCTTACATGCACATTGGCAATTATATTTACTAAATTACAATGAAGAGTTATAAAGCGGTATGAGTGTACTGGTACATGTGTCTGCAAATTGGTTTGCATTCAGTTGCAAAATCAATGTTTTCAAAGCTTCCACGCTTCGCGCGGGAGGGGGCACATCCCCTCCCGCACCCATCCCCTTTTGGTGATCCACGCCCACTTTAGGTCCACATTTATTATTTTCGAACCCCCCCTTTTCCCGACCTGGCTACGGGCCTGAAAATGCAGATCATATAATCGCGGGAGACGGAAGCGTGGATGCTGCTCATAGTAAGAGCATCAGACATACTTACCTCTATTCACGTTCGGAGGAACTAGTCCAGGTGTAGCGTCCCGCGATGTCTATTTTCTCTATTTATGACTCGGTCATTTCGAAATTTCTCTCGTCATATGGCATGTAATTCGTGCCAAACGAAAAAGATTACATTGCGTATATATTTTATTTTATTGTTTTATTTTTATTTATATTTTTTATTTAGGGTTAAACGAGAGAAATTTCGAGTCATAAATAGACATCGCGGGACGCTACATGTACACCTGCACTAGTTCCTCCGAACGTGAATAGAGGTAAGTGTGTCCGATGTACACAAAGCTCTTACTATGAGCAGCATCCAAGCTTCCGTCTCCCGCGATTATATGATCTGCATTTTCCTCCACCACGCGACTTCCCTTCATCTCTCATACAGGCCTCCGCTTTAATTTGCGATGACTGCTAGTACGTGATTGGAACATACTAAAAGACGCCCACGTTCCTTTGCCACACCCTTGGACATGTACTGCTATATAATAAACTAGCACAGGAGAAGAGTGCCAACACAGGGAACGAGAAACGTAACTGTGGCTGGAGAGTTAACACTTTGCAGTACTAACCCAGTCCACTAATCAAAACTACAGAACGCAACATTGCATTCCTGGGGTGAAGTGTATGTGTCATATACAATTTCTTGTTGTAAACATGAGCATGTGATATTGTTTCAGAAGAATGATGCCAGGTGTAGACTTACCAAACTGATGATGGGTACCCATACTAGTGTAAAATTAGGCTAGAGGCTTTAATTTGTCTGTCCATGGGGGGGTTGACCTGCTTCTGCCAGTATGTGGGTGTGGGAATGGTGCTGTATGCTTATGATATCATTGTAGGGTGTCCCAAAATACCTTTATCAACTTTCCATCACTACAGTAGCTTTGGAAGAAATTTGACATAAACAAATATTTACCACATTACAGGCATGCTCACTGATAATCTAGGACATGGACAACAGTATTGGTCCTCACTAAACAAATGTTCAGCCTTAAATCAAATTCAAAGGTGGCTTGTGATCATGATGAACAATGGATGGCAAACTCTGATGCCAAACTAGAGAGACACTGCTGTCCATACAATTCCAGGGATGCAAACCCACTCAACTCAGCACAATTAGTACTTTCCTCAGCTCAGCTGCACATGCTGTTGCTCTTGTGGCAACAATATATTTGTATTAAGCAGTGAAGCAACAGAGATGTCAAAGTGGCTGGCTTTCTCCAATTTCAATCCATAAATAGAATGTCTGCTGGCATTGACTATGCTAATCCCATGCAGAGCCTACTTCCACCTGGACTGACAGCTGACACGATGACACGATACTGCCAAGATATATTTGAGTCTGTTGTGTGGAAAATAGTATCATCCTCACATTTGTACATTACAGCATAATGTTCTAAAGGATCTAAAAAGCTACTATAACAAAGTGCACACAGTGAACAATGAGGTGTCTGACCTAGCCACCACTGGACATGTTCAAGGTGTAGGGCACACCTAGACCTATAGAGGAGATTACAGAAAGCCAGCTTGAAGCATGTGGAGATTAAATAAAAAAACAGACGGGCTCTATCAGCTGGGAAGGATTTATTAACTAAAATCAAATTTAATGTAAATAAATCTTAACCTTTAATCTCCAGAGCCAGGTCCTATGCGTAGGACCAATATTTGAAAATTCATTATAAATAGAAATGCAAGTTTTTGTCATCCATTTTTTTACTGTTGTTTAATGTGTCTATCATAAAATTACCATTGTCAATCTATTTTGTAAATCACACCCTTGGTTACACGATGCACAAAAATAAAAGGATGTGGTTCTTAAAAATACATTATGTGTACAATTTAATTGTCACAGAAAAAAGTATGACAAGTATAACTTTTTTGGGATGTTTTATGAAGCTTGATGTGTGTGCTACTTAATATTCTATGGCAGTGTTCTAACTCTAATCAGTTTTGCCATTTTTACTGAAAACACACTGTGCGTTTTCAAGATTTTGTCCATTCACTTGATGGAGCCTGCATACACTACTCTTCCAGTGCCATAGTACTCTTTTGTCAATCGAAGTGTCACAGCCGTTCCCTCACCATATTCCTGTGAGAAATCCTTCCTTCGGTTTGCTTCCTTTCCTCCATTATATCCAACTTCAAAATAATACCAATTTCCCCACATGCCAAGGCTTTCGTTTCAACCCAACACCCTCTGGTTTATGTGCAACTGATTTTGGTCTTATGTGGCATTTTCTTTCTCCATCAGAACCCTTCCATGCACTTATACATTCATTCACTGGCAGGTGGCAACCTGGACTTATGTTTTTTTGACGGGTGTGGTTGAAATCCTCAATGATAGGTCAGATGTCTTGCCATGGGTCTTATATATGAGGTAAATTATAAAACAGAAACACATTGATACAGAAGTCCACTTACATTAGCATCTACACCATTATTTGGGACAGTGAAACTGAAACAGTTTGTTATATCCTGAAATCGGTGCTTGTCATTCTAAACTGACCACAAAGTCCGCACCTGCATATACTGACCCAGGCTCATTTTCTCACCTGCCAATAAACTGGAACCCTTTTTGGCTCACAGGTCATGGCTAGTCACAATCCAAGCAATCCGAGATATTTGATAAATTCACCTTTATCAAGAGGAGGAAGGCTGTTCCTGGTTGGTGCACATCAGCATATTGCTGAGCCCCTCATGGGATAAAAAAGCATGAAGTAGTCTGCATAGGTCATTTGATGTTGATCCACAAGGTTTGGCCAGTGAAAACGAGCATTGGAGTGATATCTTTGTCCAATAGTCACATGACAATGCAATGGTCACTAGACAAGGTTACTAGCTTACACCATTGGCGACCATGTGGCGACAAAAGAGGATGACTTTCACTGGAAGTACCATCCATTCCTGAACCACTACCAGGGATTTCATCTCTGCAGTTTATTTAGAAAGCATGAATGCATACATGTGCGTGTGTGTGTGTGTTTGTGTGTGTGTGTGTGTTGTGTGTGTGTGTGTGTTGTGTGTGTGTGTGTTGTGTGTGTGTGTTTGTGTGTGTGTGTGTGTTGTGTGTGTGTGTGTGTGTGTGTGGTGTGTGTGTGTGTTGTGTTTGTGGTGTGTGTGTGTGTGTGTCTGGCCTCTGTTCCTCTCCTCTGCCTTCTCTGCTCCGCTCCCCGCCTGCCCTGTCTCGGCTTCTTTCTCCCGCCCTGCCTGGCTTCGCCGCGTCATTGACCTGATCTGTCCATTTCCAAACGAAAAACCCACCTTTGAGCGTTCACATCCTCGCCGCTACTGCTGCTGTCGCTGTCACTGTCATTCGACGAATCAGTGCTGCTTTCGTCACCTATGTTATCCCTTCGTGCTGCGGAACTGCATCCGTCATCCTCTGCGGCTTCCTCTGTACCTAAGCAGGGTCGCTTAGCTTGACGCTTTCGAGTGCATGCATGCAGATCGCTTCTGTGGAAATAGCAGGTACGTGGCCGTAGCATATATACCCTTTGTCGACGCCGTGGATATTGTTCGACAGCTCCTTCTGACAGTGTTCTTTCTACTCCTCGAGCTTCCAGAAACCTGAAATATTCCCCTTCCTTGCCATACGTCGCTTTGATTTGCTCACAACTTTATTGGCCAACGGCAAATGGCGGTTTCGCCATATTGAAACTGGTAGTATTTGAGCAAGCCAAACCTGTCTTAAAAACCGCGGGCAGTATCGCTGATCTGCATCATCTTGAATCTTATTAACCAGTAATCTAAAATAAAAGCACCAAGTGTGCTTCTTATTAAAGATGGCCATCCTTAAATAAGGATTGCAAGAATTAAACATTAAAAGTTCATACATTACACAAATTTATAACACTTTTGTTACTTGGCTAAAGATGCAAATTTACAGGTATCAAATTAATACACAACCATGCATACATAATATAACAATCTGGTTCAATGAACCTCTACTTCCCACTAAGCACAAAAATTCTTGCATGTGGTGGCCATTGAAGAAGGAAATCACAACATTAGGTGCAGTACATGTAATAATCAAGACTTATGTAAAGTCAATGTTCTTTTAAAAAAAAGTTAATTAAGAGTGGTCTTTGTGTGGTTTTAAGTTTGATTTCAAACTTTTGACTAATGCATTGTATAAATTCATTAAGATTGATAGTCCTATAAAGAAATACGTATTCATTTAAACCTTTGCTTTCATTGCGGACACCCAGCATTATACATGTACCAACAAATTTTGGGGGTGGCATGGGTCAGAAAAGACAAATAATGAAGTTGCTAAGATAATTAAACTACATGTTGAGCAGTAGTTATGCAGGTAATTTGGTTTGAATTGATTTGATTTTGTAGTGCATATTGATGAATAAACCCATCTGAGTTACTGGGATCTTAGTATTAGAGGGGCATGGCAGTCTCAGACGGTTGCGTTGTTTAATACACTGACGCTCCGTCGTATTTGCACCGGGATGTTGCCTCTATCCTATCGTCAGTTGAAGAAGAAAAGAAGAGGAAATACAATGATGCAGCAGAAGCACGGCGTGCTTCATTTACACCACTAGTTGTATCCGTGATGGAGTTTGGGCCGAGAAGCAGAATGTTTCATACAACTCCTTGCTGACAAAATAGCTCAAAAATGGAAAAAAAACATATGCTGAAGTTGCAGGATGGATACGAGCCAGGCTGTCCTTTGCCATTCTGAGGCCACGAATGTATGTCTTCGAGGATCCAGAACCAAATGGATAAGTGGAACAGGATTTGATGATGGAGCTGGACTACCGGACCTTACATGTACATGTTGAGATGTGTGTGTGTGTGTGTGTGTGTGTGTGTTTGTGTGTGTGTGTATGCCTAGATATAAATTTTGTATTTGTGTGTTTATCTACATGCTGTTATCTTTTGCAAATTGGACCATTTTCATGTATGTACATGCCATTTGTTACATGTTTATTGTAGTTACTTTTCTTATAATCATTTTTTAAAATTTTAATTTATTATTGCCCTTCTGGGGCAGAAAAGATCTGAGTTACTGGGTCAAATTGCTACTTTTCATGCGCATGTATCCGTGCAGTCATTCATTGCTGAGGAGGCCATACATGTGAACCATCACTACTCATAAGCAACAGCCAGCCTGTAAGGAGCAAATAGAAGTGGCCATACAAGAGGACCAGCAGCAAAAAGACGGACAAAGAGACCATATGTTGGAGCAGCAATTAAGCAATGAAGGTACATGTTGAGCTCCAAAAGCAACGAATGTAGTTGTAGAAGTTGTTATGTACAAGCAGCAGAAACTTGACTGCAAAAGACAGTCTGACGAGGTGGAACATCAGATACAGATGTGTCCTAATTGAAAGAGCTCGAGAGTGTACAGCAGTTGTGTCAGCATCGTGGCATGGCCACACTTAGACAGGTGAGGCAGGTGTGAGCATCCTTTTGAACCTAATTCCAACTGGCAGCTGATTGCAACAGCCACTAAATTTCAGCTAATGTTCAGTGATGATATTGAGATAGAGGTAACAATACAAGTGTCAAGTCTGAGATGATTGGTATTCAACTAACAATACAGGTACATGTTGAAGTATATCTATTATTAGCCTGCAATCATCTTGCATTCATATACATGTACACGCATGTCATAATCATTTGCAATGCGATAAACTATAATGATATTAGAATACACTTCCATATGCATACATGTGTACACAGGCATGGTGTTTTATTTAGCCTGGGTGGGGCTGGGTGCAGGTAACGGACCATTTGGGCATGGGAGGGGGTCTGGTTAATAATAGATTCAGGTATTGCTAGTTGTTGTTGTTGGCTCACAAACCTTTTTCATTTTTTGGCGCAAAATATTGGTTAATAGACCCTTCCTATAACTGGTAAGGAATTCAATTATTCCTCTGTCCAAAAGGTGCTGACTTTCCACTAGACACATCGAGATCAGAGATTACACAGCCTATCTTCTGTCTGAAATTTGCCACAATGTTTCAGTGGAACCTCATCTACAGCCCATCACAGGTGAGATCTCACTACTACCTCAGCCAACTTCCAAGATGGTGCATGTCTTGATGTAGCAGCAGATGGATTCTGTGGGAGTTGATTTGAGAGGGCATTCTTTAACGTAAACCTCTTTAACATAAACCCTTCCACCCCTCCTCAAATAGACAATCCCAGCATTTTGCCTGCTACAATTTCCATGAGACCTCAAAGAAATGAGCAATGAGCGTTGGCATGCCTCTATTACTCCACTTATTATATCTGCCAATGGAGACTTAGAGAGGCCACAGTTGCATACAAGCACATCGCTGCCTTGCTGTCTGCAAAGTGGGGCCAGTTATTCATACGCTCAACCATGGCCTGGATGCGCTGCTATCTTTCCTTCTCTCTCCCCATCATCATCCATGGGGCCATGCCTTCAACTGCTTACACTCACCTGTTGACCTCATTGTAAAGGTTGCAGATTTCCCCCCTTATTTAGTCTATTCCCTGTTTGTTGTTTCCAGTCTACATTTGTACTTGGAAGCCAAACCCACTTTTACACGATGTGATAATAGGCTTTGTCACAGTTGGCTTCATGACTGGCTTTTCAAACCCAACACCTGCAAATCACAAATGCTGAGCAGCCTATTTGGTCATCTAAATCTAAATTTGGTCAGGTCTAATGCCAGAGCCATCCTTAGAAGATCCTACTTTCCTTCTGAAGTCAATGTGTGAGGTTAGTAGTGTGTTTCATTTATGATTCATTTGTGAAATGAGTAATGAGTAATTATTAATAATGATGGGTATTTTTACAAATAATAATAATACATGTGATGTATTCATTTGAGCAGCCCATTGTATTTTTCATTTAAGTTATAATAATATATAATGGATGTAGATACCTCAGGTGGTTCTCTGTGCCCCTTTTGCCCTGGCGTTGCCTTTGATGCGCTTAGTGATCATGCTGCTCCCTGCAGACATGGTGGAGATGTCATTGCTCAGCACAACCATCTGAGAGACATCTTTGCTGATTTCTGTTGTCATGCCCATCTTCCAGTAAAGGCCAAAGTGGGATATGGCTTAGGCAGAGACAATGTCAACTCCCGCCCTGCAGATGTCCTTGTTCAGGGTTTGGACAGAGGAAAACCTACGTCACTATTACATCGTCACTCACTCCTGTCACCCTCAGTGAAGCTAGTGTGGCACTTGGAGCAGCAGCATTTGCAGCTGAATCCAGGAAGCATGCTGCCAATGTTGCTAAGGGCCAGGAGTGGTCATGCATTCTACTTGCCGTCGAGACATATGGCAATTGGAGGAAGAGGCTCAGAGTGTGTTCTCCTGCCTAGCCTCTCTGCTTGCAATCAGCCAGGCCAGCCTCAAATCCAAAAATGATTGCAGAAATCTATGGCCATATCGATTTATCCTTAGTGAGATCAGTGGCTAAGGCCATTTTAGGTAGGGAATTAGTACGTAGTTGCAGTTGAACTGTTGGTTTGAATTTGTGTACATTTTAGTGCTTAGTATTAATAATAGTGATATGGATATGTGGTGTACGCAGTTTGTAATTGTCATTACGAATATTTTATTATTATGATGTTAATCAATGATAATAATACAAATACAATTACATGAAAGAATTATAACATCACTACTTTTTAAAAACTATCCACAGTTCCAAACATAATACATAAACTACACTAAATCAATAGGTTGGGGCAGGCTTTTTGCCAAAATGGCGCTTGCCACAGACCTTGCATATGAGGCTCAGTCTGCCATAAAGATCTGAAGTGACCTTACTTTTAGGCAGAGAAACACAGACTACAAGTCCAGAGGCCAAACAGGAGAATGTGATGTTTGCTTCTCTGCCCTAGTTGCCATATGTCTCAACAGCCAGGGGAACACACACCCTGCCCAGTTCCTGGCAATTAGGGCCTTTGGAAACATGTTTGTGAGACTCGGCAACAGCTGATGCAGTACCTGCATCATTCAGAAAAGCAGCCTGGGTGGGTGGTGAGGTAACAGTAATATCACAAGCAGCTGGCCTTTCTCTCTCCCAATCAGCCACCAGAACATCTGCTGGGTGAGATTACCTTAAGCTCAGGTACTACCAGCCTCCAAGCCAACAATAAATTATATATGACACATACACTTCACCCCAGGAATGCAATGTTGCGTTCTGTAGTTTTGATTGGTGGACTGGGTTAGTACTGCAAAGTGTTAACTCTCCAGCCACAGTTACGTTTCTCGTTCCCTGTGTTGGCACTCTTCTCCTGTGCTAGTTTATTATATAGCAGTACATGTCCAAGGGTGTGGCAAGGAACGTGGGCGTCTTTTAGTATGTTCCAATCACGTACTAGCAGTCATCGCAAATTAAAGCGGAGGTCTGTATGAGAGATGAAGAGGAAGTCGCGTGGTGGGGGAAAATGCAGATCATATAATCGCGGGAGACGGAAGCTTGGATGCTGCTCATAGTAAGAGCTTTGTGTACATCGGACACACTTACCTCTATTCACGTTCGGAGGAACTAGTCCAGGTGTACATGTAGCGTACCACGATGTCTATTTTCTCTATTTATGGCTCGGTTATTTCGAAATTTCTCTCGTTTAACCCTGCATAAAAAATAAAAAAAATAAAAAATTACAATAAAATAAAATATATACGCAATGTAATCTTTTTTCGTTTTGGCACGAATTACATGCCATAAATTACATGCCATACAACCCTGAATAAAAAATAAATAAATAAAATTATACAATAAAATAAAAATATATACGCGATGTAATCTTTTTTCGTTTTGGCACGAATTACATGCCATACAACGGCGTTCCATACATGACAAGTTTCTAAAAAATTTTATAAAAACTTAATCAAAAAATCAAAATAATAATAATAATTATTGTACAAGATGAATACAAAACTAGCAGTTTTTTTATTACAAACAAATATGTATGAGCAGGGAACACACAAAACAATAATAAATACACAATATTCAACGAGCCCCTGCAGCGTGAGCCATCAGCGCCTGTGCATACTGTCGCATCAAGACAACTGACAGGTGGCAATATAGTTCATTTAGTGCTGCCGAGCGTGATTGTCTCTGGCGCAAACTCAGCAATTTGCTCAAATGGGCAAACATGGAAACAGCCTCCTGGCCCCATCCACCATACACTTCCACTACGAGAGGGATGCAAGACCATCCCCTTTCATTGCAGGGACCATCATTCTTCAAATGCTTGTTCCTTTCCCCCTTCTCAGCTGTGGACCCTGGGATCATGCTCGCTTCAAGTATACTGTCTGAATTAAGCGGGTTGATGACCTTAAGGTCGAAGGCTGCCGGGCGAGATAAAGACCAATTAGGCACTAGGATATCAGCAGGGCGCATGCGGTCCTTACAACCAAAGTTGCAGCCCTTTTCAACTTCGGGAGCAAGACCTGCGATTTGGCAGAAGTGTGCTAGACAATCTCGGAGACGGTTGTGTTTCCTGGCTATGTTTCCTGTATCATACTCTTCTTCCTGTTGAGCTTGGACAAATGGCTCTCTTCCATCCACTCTTGATCATTTCACTGAGTATGAACATTGGCAGTGTATTGGTGTGTTACTAGGTACTTCATTGGCGTATGGGCGCAACATTCGAGAGTTGTGGGGAACTAAAGATGATGGATTTTGTCCACCATTCAATCTTGGAAGTAGATTCAATCTTGCTCGTGATCGATACCTGTCATGGAAGAGGTATCTGAAGTTGTGGCCCCCTGACCACTCTGATAATCCTTGGTACATGGCCCATTCTTTAATTCATGCTTTTAACCAGACGCAGAGAAGTTGTGGAACCTGGGACTGAGTGTATTATTGATGAATCTATGGGAATGTGGAAGCCATTTTTTGAATATACCCCTGAAGGTATTCCTTCTCTACGCAAAATTGCAAGAAAACCTCAAGGCATAGGAATTGAGTATAAGAACCTAGCAGATGCTGAGACTGGAATAATTTTGCTTTAGAAATTCAGGAGGCAGCTGATATAATGGCAAAGAAGGCCTACTGTGATAGGTACCCTAAGTCAGTTGCCCTTGTTCTCCGACTAACATGTTACATGGTTCTGGTCGTGTCATTCATGGAGATAGTGCTTTTGCCTCTATTGCTTGCTGTACTGCGTTGCTTGAGCATGGGCTCTACTTTTCTGGTCTTTTGAAAACAGCCCATAAGGAATTTCCAAAGAAATATTGCCAAGATATTGCATTTCAAGCTGGTGCACAGCGTGGAGACACAGTTACCATTTGCACTACTAAAGCTATATTGGAAGTGCCACTAAGTTCATATATGGTCATGTGTGGAATGAGCCTGGAAGTGAAGGTACTCCGAAGAAGATTATTGTGAGCACATGGAATCAGTTGACAACCACATTAAGAAGCGTTGGAGGTTGAATCCAGTGTCAGGGGAATCTGAGACCATTATGCGAACGGTACCTAGGACACAGATGATCAAGTCATATTTCTCTGCAACATGTGCAATAGATGTACACAACCATCTTCGACAAGATTAGAGCATTCAGTGCAAACCAAAGATTGGTGGTTTCGTATGTTTTGCACTATACTGCATGGGCATAATCGAGGTAGATGCATTCAAAGTTTTCTGTTCATTTAATGTGCACACAAAGCAGCCTCCTCACTCTGTTTTTACAGAGAACCTAGTGATCGCTTGTCTTACTAACACAAGACCTGGTGCACCTGCTGCTACAAAGCGCATCATGGAATTAAGGAAACGCAGGAGGCAGGATGATGAAGAGGATACTGTGTACCAGAATGATGTGCAGCAAATAGAGCATGAGGCTATGCCAATCACAAAGTACTTTGAGACAAGGCGGATTAAAGATAGGCTGACAATGCAGAAGAAACAGAAGATGTCCAAACATGGCACTGCTGTGAGATGCAAAGTATGTCCCAAGCCAGCACCAAATGCCAACTACTGCTGCTCTCAGTGCTCAGCTGAGAATCATGGTAATATCTTTGGATTGTGTGGTCCCAAATCTGGAAGGGTGTGCATCCCTATTCACCAAAAGTCAATGTGGAGTAGTCCGTAGGGTATGTGCGTAACTAACGTTTCATTGCCTATAACCTGCTTTAAAATGACGTTTTTTTAATCATGAAAACAGTTATAGAGGGTAGTACAATGCAAATAGCATTGAGAAAGTGTTGCAAATGCCTATCAAACGAATCAAAACGATGTTTGGAACGTTACGTGCTTTACGCAGTTTGCTCAGTTAACCTAGCTGACGCTAAGTAAACCAAGCGGTTATCGCTACTGTAACCTAGCGGTCGCTATGTACACCTAGCACAAAAACGCTAGGTTTACTTAGCAATAATATCGGCGCTATTTGGAACTTATGCATGTTTGTAATTAATCGGTCTCCAATAATGTACTATATAACGATGCATAAAGAAATGTTATGCAATTTACTTTTTAGCCCCAATGGATATTTATTATCCTGTATAGCATCGATCATACAAAGCATCGATGAACAAAATGACACAAAATATATGGGCCAGTTCCGCGAAAATTGCCCCACGGATATATTATAAAATGTTATAAAATGCATCGCGTTTAATTGAATCGCTATAACTTCCCAGCGGTTAATGCTATCGACTTCCTATTTTCATCACTTCATACACACCATTTCACTACGGGAAACATATGTTGGGGCCTTGCACCAGTTCCTTGCTGATGCTACGAGGTCCGATACTCATGGGGTTCAAAACTGCCACATCTTCAGCTAGGAGGGTTCAAATCGCATCAAATTCAGTACGTACCTACAGGGGTCCTGTTGCTATTGTGATGTGTTCAGTTCGTTAATTTTTACTCTATCCGTCACGGAGATATAGCTGTGCAAAGTTAACGCACATTTCCCGCTCGATTGCACCATTATTGCATGCAACCCGTCTCCCAATCCACAATAAATTTCGATAACTTCTTTGTTCCGCCCATTTCTCCCTTAAACTAAGATAGCCGTTCTCGGCCGTTCCCAACTGTTTTTGTCTCACTAAGGCAGTGAGTTTATGCGGGAAAATTACGGTGGCCCAGTAGGTCGCGCCCTGAGACACTTGCACCATCGAAGTTTGCACACTTGTACCGCGCACTAATCGATATTTGCACCGCGCATTTGCACCGCGCACTGATCGAGGTTTGCACCGCGCACTAATCGAGGTTTGCACCGCGCACTAGCACAGCGCACTACTATGGGATGGGATGTCGTTTTTTTTTGAAAAATCAGATATCCCATAGTAGTGCGCTGTGCAAATCTCAAGAAGTACGCGGTGCAAACCTCGATTAGGGCGCGGTGCAAACCTCGATTAGTGCGCGGTGCAAACCTCGATTAGTGCGCGGTGCAAATGCGCGGCGGTGCAAACTTCGATTAGTGCGCGGTGCAAATGCGTGGTGCAAATGGGCGGTGCAAACCGCGATTAGTGCGCGGCGCAAATGCAAACCTCGCGCTGTGCAAACTTCCCGTGCACGTGGTGCAAGTGTCTCAGGGCGCTACCTACTGGGCCACCGTAGAAAACCCGAGATCCAAAAATGTTCAGCTTATTTTAATATCGGAAAATTTCGTTGGAAAGGGTCATTCTATCAGGGCACGAGGGAAAACCGAGACCCTAACCTTTTCCGCATATTGTAATATCCGGAAAGTTTTTGTACTCCTTTCGAGTATACGGAAAGGGTCATCCATCAGGCATGAAATCCGACTTATTCCATATACGTTGCATTTCCGAACCTAAATGGGTCGCCCCCAGTGCTGCCGCGATATGGTCTTTAGCCGATATCGCCTGTATCGCGATACGTCGCGATATGAGTATAATATCGCGATATTGTATCGCGATAATTTTTAAGTATATTCATCGAGCAATTATTTATCAATAACCACATGCAAGTTGAGGTTGCGTGGCGACACAAGAACAAACACATAAAATGCTATAGGGCGCGGGAGGGAGGAGGCCGGCCCGGGGAGGGGGGGGGGGGAAGAAACACTGTATATTTGTACATGAATAGAGTGTTGCCAAAATGGTATAAGGAAGTATCTAGCTATGACTGTACGTTTAGAAAGGGCTTGCTCCACGCATGAGTTATACACCAGAAAAGGAATCATGCATGAAGTCACTTACTCGACCGGCCGGATAAATACATTCTTTGCCGGTAACATAATATCACATGGTAGAAAATAATTTAAGAGAGGATTAAATCACTGCGTGATTGAACATTAATGATATGCTTTCCGATCACATAATGATTCCAAAATGATTTTATGGTCGTGTTGTAATTTTGCCACTATACAAGTAGCCCGAAAAAAGACTCGTGTTTAACGATATTATCTCCATAACCGTGAACTCATCCGTGACAATATTTCTGGAAATAATACATGTACATATATAATATGGTGAAAAAGAGGTACTTATTATAAGCGTTCGCGGTTATACGTTCGCGGTTATACGTTCAAATACTTACACGGGCGGCTGATTTTTATTTCGATGGGGGCGGGTAATGTACAGCATGTACGCAGCACCGCAGCGGAATTCGAATGTATGTGTGCGGCCCAACACTAGTTGCAGCTGCTGAATGACTTTTCGTATATTTTCGTCTTTCTCCGTCTATTCTATCTCCGTATATCACATGCACGTTTGCATCGCGATATGACTATAAAATATCGCGATATATGGAACGTTCTATACGAAAATGGGTCATGTGGATTTTATTTTATAACATAAAATGTAAATCGATATATCTTCCGAAATATCAACGCTATCGGGTTCCTATTTTTAACACAACATACCACACCATTACTATATGTGAAAATTCATTTTGGTGTCTTACACATGCGGGGTACCGACGTTTCAAGGTCCGATACCCCGTAGGGTTCAAAACGGCCACATCTTCAGGTAGGAGTGTCCAAATCGGTTCAAAATAGGTACCCATGTACAAGGGTCCTACCGCTATTAATTTGTTCTGTTCGTTAATTTTTGCTTTATCCGTTATGGAGATACAAGTGTGCAAAGAAATTGCATATTTCCCGGGCGTTACGCGCCATTAACGTATTACGAGGACGTCCTCGAAGACAGTCGTAATACGTTAATGGCGCGTAACGCCCGGGAAATATGCAATTTCTTTGCACACTTGTATCTCCATAACGGATAAAGCAAAAATTAACGAACAGAACAAATCAATAGCGGTAGGACCCTTGTACATGGGTACCTGTTTTGAACCGATTTGGACACTCCTACCTGAAGATGTGACCGTTTTGAACCCTACGGGGTATCGGACCTTGAAACGTCGGTACCCCACATGTGTAAGACACCAAAATGGATTTTCACAGATAGTAATGGTGTGGTATGTTGTGTTAAAAATAGGAACCCGATAGCGCTAATATTTCGGAAGATATATCGATTTAAATTTTATGTTATAAAATAAAATCCACAAGACCCATTTTCGTATAGAACGTTCCATATCGCATTTCGCGATATATCGCGGCAGCCCTGGTCGCCCCATCAGGGACGAGGATTTTGGTCGGGGCGTCGTGTTCTTCCATCATCACTTGAACTTGGCACAACATTTGATAATGTGTTTGTTTTTGTTGTTTGCCACTCTCGCCAGAGATAATATATAATGTGTTGTCCAACGTCTTTTTCGATTCAAGTCGTATTCTTGCCACATACTTGCTCTTGGCTGAACAAAGCCCTAACTATACGTACTGGATCTCTCTCTAAGCCGACTTGATAGTACTGTACCCTTTGCGCGTTAATTAGAAATATATATTCTATTCTATGCTTACGTTGGACGGCACGCCACAGGTTGCAATTGCGTAAAAGAAGATACCTCACCGCAGTGGATACGAACCTGTAAACACTTAAGTATTCACGTGTATAAATCACAGTACGTTTCTGTCGTTTGTAATACATGCAGGGATGCACGGGTTCGTTTCCAAACATGGCACCACTATAGTGATCTACACAATTGGTCGGCGTATGTATTTACTATCAGCCGTTGACGCGATATTTTAGATCCGTATGTAATGGAATCACTTCTTTTAGGAAACATTTGTCAGTTGAAAACATTTATATTTTCAGTCAAAACTTATGGAAGAAGTGAGATACGTTCTGTTGGTACGCGGATTTCTGTAGGGTTTTCAGATTGGTTGAAAGCATATGAAATGCTAGTTTGTCTGAGGTTATTCTATGCACGAGAACTTCAATAAGAGTGTGCCAAAGTATACATGTGTATTAAAAAACCTTTGCTAATTTATCATATTTGTATGACCTTGTCTTGAAAGGGTTCTACTGGTTATGTCATATTTGTTATACGAAACAACTGCATTTGAAAATGCATATATATGCCTACACTTATTTCCGTCATTATTTTTGTATACAGGTGTGTATTGGGTTAAAATAAAATCCCATTTCTACTGCTAATAATGGAATCTGATTTATTTTGTGTGTTATTGAGGCTGGTACTGCTGAGCAGCTGAGGTGAGTAATTCACTTAACATAGTTATCGTTCCATCCATCTTCACACGATGGTGTACACTGTAAAAGCTTGTTGCAAATTAGAATTAGGTAAGGTGCATTGTGTAATAAAGGTTACTCCCTAGCTTCTTTGTAACATTTGAAGAATTGTGTGGGCCTCTGACATTGTCATTTGTTCATTCATGCCAATGCAAGGGTATGCACACTACTGCATAGATCTGGATCCAGTCATATTGTTGTCGCGATTGTAATTGTAGAAAGTGCTATGAAAGACAATTCACCACTAGTAGTTATTTTCCTCAATGTGCGATGTTAATAACCAATTCAAATAGGAAAAAGTATGACGAATTAATATTTTTTGGAAAGCAAATGTTAATTTTGCTCAAAATAAAAATAAATTCTAACCATTCTGATCAAATGACCACTTATTATTATTTCTGAGAATTAAAACTGCAAAGTACCATTAACTAACTGATCACATTGCTGAGTTATTAATGGTTCTTCGGGCACTGGATAATAAATTAACTATCAGAAATTCAAAGAGCAGGATAGTCAATAATTGAATAAAAAACTCATATATCTTGATTTATTTACAGCCAATTATCAACTTTAATTGATAAGAAAATAGAATAAATACTTGTTTAGTGTATACATTTCTTCCAAGTCATTGTGATGTTAATCAAATTATTAAAACATGCTGCATTTAATTATAAACAATTTTTCCTTGATTGTGAATATACATATGTATATCTCCACAGGCTACTGTTTTACTTCGGCCCTAATTCAGAGTTTTGAGTTGCAACATGTATCCTGTGATGAACTTCTAAGGGATCAACTAATTACCAGGGTTTATGCTGTACTGTCATTTGTAGAGGAAACATTGCGACACATGCCTGAATCAGATGTGCATCACTTCAGTTTTCTCATTATGCACGAACGACGGATGCATCTCAGGCATACTCCTAATGTTGTGCCACTGCAAAGCGGTGAAGGTCGCAGTGGCAGAACCAAATATCTAGTCAACCTTGATCTGGTTGAGTTGCTACGAAATGGAGGATACTCATGGCAGCACATTGCAGATGTATTCAGAGTGAGCCGTACAACTCTATGGCGGCAAATAATAGAGTCTGGGATGCCCATCAACAACTACACAGATATTAGTGATTCAGACTTAGATACATTAGTGTCAGATACACAAATGCGCTTTCCCAATATGGGGCTCAGGTTGTTACATAGACACCTAAGTAGTATGGGTATCAAAGTACAACGCAGCAGATTGCGGGCAAGTGTCCAACATGTTGACCCATTGCAATCCATTGCTAGATGGCATCAACCTATATCAAGAAGAACCTACTCTGTAGCTGGCCCCAACAGTCTGGGGCACATAGATGGGCATCATAGCTTGGTTCGCTGGAGATTTGTTGTTCATGGATGCATTGACGGATTTTCTCACCTAATCACCTATTTCATTGTGCAACAAATAACACCTCTCAAACTGTCTTTGATTTGTTTTGGAAAGGACAGTGTGGTATCCCATCTCGCGTTTAGATCAGATAAAGGTGGTGAAAATTACAAGGTCTGCTATTATATGATTGCTACACAGGTACAGGTCAAGGAAGTCATATTGCTGGATCATCGACACATAATCAGCAAATTGAAAGGTTATGGAGAGATGTATATCGATGTGTATGCTCACAATTTCACTCGGTGTTTTACTCCCTTGAAGCAGAGCGCCTTCTTGATACAAGCAATGAAATTGATGTACATGTATTTGTTCTGCACTGTGTGCTCCTACCAAAAATCCAATGTGCTTTGGATGGATTTTTGAATGCCTGGAATAATCACCCTATCAGGACTGAAAGAAACTTGAGTCCAAAAGTGTTATGGTTCAGTGGTCTATTTGAGCCCCTTAACCAATGCAGGCGTGGCATTAGATGCATTACAGAAGGGTTACCATCTGAAGGGTTGGGTTGTAAATTATTCATGCTTAATAAAACAACTGACATTGACCACAGTACATGCAAAGTTAAGGATGCATGGCTATGGCATGGCCTTAACTAGATGGAGGCTTAGCATGACATATACACAGCGAAACCGCTATCCGGAGACGGGTTGCAACGGTGCCCCGTCTCTTTCGATCAAGACGGATTTCCACGTAAATTTCACGGAAACGTTTAGTGACGGTATCCGTGTATTCATGAACGGTAATCGACGAACGCTACCGCACGGTACCGCGTCCTTACTGTTATTGATGCCAGGGTCACGTGATACAAGTAACTCCCTTCAAAATTTGCGGCAAGCGATGTTACTGTCACCACTGCGGGGAATACGTGTGTAGATCTACATATTTTGAACACCAAATGCTAGTAGAGTCGTCATCCAAATTAAGCTGATAAGCTAAACAACAGCTTTCTGCAAAAGGTATACATGTACCATATATCATACACGTGCACCGAGTATGTATGCATTTGCGATTCGCGAGATATAGCTAATGCTGAGCGGTAGCTATTAGCAGCTAATAATATCTTTTTTTTTATTATACAGACGTACCGGTACTATGGCAGACAGGAGAGCATATAGAATACCTCTCTGGCTCTGAGTCACATTCGTCATCAAGTGAAGAATCTTTACACAGCAAGGACTCCATAACTATAAATGGCACCAGTTGCCTGTGTGTGTATCTGCTGTGTGCCTCTGTGTGTGATGTGTGCCACTGTGTATGTGTGCCTCTGTGTAATATGTAGCCTTAGTGATGAGTGCCTCTGTGTGATGTGTGCCTCTGTTTATGATACATGTGTCCCTGTGTGTGATGTGTGCAAATATGTGTAGCCTGTGTGTGATGTACACATTCCTCTGTGTGATGTATTCCTGTGTGTGATGTGTGCCCATGTGTGATGTACACGTGCCTCTGTGTGATGTGTGCCTGGGCTATGTGTGCATCTGTGTAATGTGTAGCCTTAGTGATGAGTGCCTCTGTGTAATGTGTGCCTCTGTTTATGATGTGTCCCTGTGTGGGATGTGTGCCAATATGTGTAACCTGTGTGTGATGTGTGCCTACAGTATGTGTCATGTGTAACCTGTGTGTGATGTGTGCCTGTGTGTGATGAGTGCCCATGTGTGATGTACACGTGCCTCTGTGTGATGTGTCCCTTAGTGTGATGTGTGCCTGGGTGTGTGATGTTTGCCTGTGTGTGTGATGTTTGCCTGTGTGTGTGATGTTTGCCTCTGTGTAATGTGTAGCTTTAGTGATGAGCGCCTGTGTGATGTGTGCCTCTGTTTATGATGTGTCCCTGTGTGGGATGTGTGGCAATATGTGTAACCTGTGTATGATGAGTGCGTCAGTGTGTGATGTAGGGCTGTGTGGGATGTGTGCCGCTGTGTGTAAGGCTTGAAACCTGTTAGTGTAGAAAAAACCGGTTGTAAGAGGTTATTAAATATTAAAAACCGGTCGGTTAAGGTGATTGTTTAAAAATAACCGGTCGGTTGCGGTTGTTCTTTTTAAAACAACCGGTTCTTTCCGGTTTAGCTGTTTCAATTATTAATGCAAAATCGATATCTCGATGGGACCAAAAGCCAGCATAACCTCGGGCTTTGCCACATGGCAAAAAAGATGGCCCACGGCGTACCCTTAAGCATGTCGCGGATCCCGCCGCGTACAAAGACATCTACTTTGTAGAGGATATAATTGCCGAGCGAATGACAAAAAAGCGCAAAGAATGGCTCGTGCGATGAAAAGGGTTTAGCCATGAGGATGATACGTGGGGCCGCCTTGAACATTTTAGCGGTTGTGAGCTAGTTTTGAGGAAGAGCGTGGCCGAAAACAAGCAGGTGATGATGATGCACGGGGACAGAAAAGGAAGAGACGCGATGATGACGAGGAGGCAGGTACATCACAAGAACTTGCATCAATATTGGGTTGGAACTGACTCTATCACCCTAATGCTGAGTCCACGCACTCTGTCTGAACGAGACGCGGTGCGCGGACTCACTATTAGAGGTGTTGCATTGACGTCACGCGCGTCTTGATTACTATAGTAATAGTAGTAGTATAGTAATAGTATGCTGCTATAATTATATAACAAAGTTGCTATAAATATTACCAGCCTTCTCTCCGTTATTCGCTCTCGTCCGCTGATTGTTTTCTTGTGCCCGGCATTATTGCTAGATGTAATAAACGCCACTTGCAAATCCACTATATCAACCGGTCGGTTGTGGTTGCTTAAAATTTTCACAACCGGTTGAAGCGGTTATTTTGCTGAAAAATAACCAGTTGAGGCGGTTATTTGATTCTTGCAATCGGTTAACCGGTTAACCGGAGCTCCGGCACAACCGGTTTCAAGCCTTAGCTGTGTGTGATGTGCGCCTGTGTGTGATGTGTGCCTGTGTGTGATGTGTGCCTGTGTGATGTGTGCCTATGTGTGATGTGTGCCTGTGTGTGATGTGTGCCTGTGTGATGTGTGCCTGTGTGTGATGTGTGCCTATGTGTGATGTATGCCTGTGTGATGTGTGCCTATGTGTGATGTGTGCCTGTGTGTCTGTGTGTGATGTATGCCTGTGTGATATACTCATGCCTCTGTGTGATGTGTGCCTTGTGTGATATGCGCCTGTGTGTGATTTGGGCCTGTGTGTGATGTGTGCCTGTGTGTGATGTGTGCCTGTGTGTGATGTGTGCCTGTGTTGATGTGTGCCTGTGTGATGTGTGCCTGTGTGATGTGTGCCTGTGTGATGTGTGCCTGTGTGATGTGTGCCTGTGTGATGTGTGCCTGTGTGATGTGTGCCTCTTTGTGATGTGTGCCTGTGTGTGATGTGTGCCTGTGTGTGATGTGTGCCTGTGTGATGTGTGCCTGTGTGATGTGTGCCTGTGTGATGTGTGCCTGTGTGATGTGTGCCTGTGTGATGTGTGCCTGTGTGATGTGTGTCTGTGTGATGTGTGCCTGTGTGATGTGTGCCTGTGTGATGTGTGCCTGTGTGATGTGTCCTCTTTGTGATGTGTGCCTGTGTGTCATTTGTGCCTGTGTGTGATGTGTGCCTGTGTGTGATGTATGCCTGTGTGTGATGTGTGCTGTGATGTTTGCATCTGTGTAATGTGTAGCCTTAGTGATGAGCGCCTGTGTGATGTGTGCCTCTGTTTATGATTTGTCCCTGTGTGTGATGTGTGCCAATATGTGTAACCTGTGTGTGATGTGTGCCTCTGTTTAAGATTTGTCCCTGTGTGTGATGTGTGCCAATATGTGTAACCTGTGTGTGATGAGTGCCTCTGTGTGATGAGTGCCTCTGTGTGTGATGAGGGCGTCTGTGTGTGATGTGTGCCTGTGTGGGGTGTAAACCTTAGTGATGAGTGCCTGTGTGTGACGTATGGCTGTGCATGTGTGATGTGTGCCACTGTGTGATGTGTGCCTGTATAATGTAATGTGGCTCATTGGGCCCCTACCTTCGGTGGGCCTGGCGTGCGCCACCTGCGCCCCGGTTAACCCGGCGCTGACCCCATATCAGGAACTAGTTGTTTGGCCTCACACGTACAACATCTATCTGGTATAGGGAAAACATATACCATGCTGTGTAGTTTCACGGGAGCTATACGAAATATCATGCAAATACAATTTAGATGCATCCGTTTGTATTCAGTACGCCTCATGCAGTTCACTTATATATATAATTACTACAAACGCGCGTATCTACCGTTATAGGCATGCGCCACTTTTAAAACTTACATCGCCGTGATCAGCGTTCGCAGCTCTATCGGAATCCACACACAAATGTTCTCTTTCTCTTAAAACTCTTGTCGTCGTTTTGGGGGAGTAGCATATAATACTCAATTAACAACTATGCGGACTGCGCGCCTAAGTATTGCTCACGTCATTTGTTTCTACTCTAGTATCTATGGCTATAAAGACAACAATGTATTCAGCTATGTTTCGCTTTCCATCCATCATCCGTCATCCCACTATCCTTATGACTGCGGCGACTAGAACTGCCACCAGCAGAGTGTAACTGAATGTAGCTTGACCAGCTGCTCCCTGGTAACCGTTTGGGCAAATTGGGACATACAACGTACGGGCAAATGTTGCTCCGTAGCAGCTTACAATTGCCGAGTACAGATAATTACACCACGCCGAGGTGCATTTGGAGGCCTCCGTGGCCTCCGAGGTACATGATGCTAGCTTGCCAAAAAGACAGACTCCATCGTCAGGAAAAGTTGTGTTGTCATTCTGTCGCTTATGCATTTTCTGCATTACATCGGCGGCGTTTGGTAGACAGTAGCAGAGAGACAGTAGGGTCAAGCCAACTCCGACAGCAAGGATTATTCCCTTCGTTGCCATTTCGTACGATGTATCGTATAATTTGAGTGTAACACTACTGTGCAATGCGAAAGCTTTTAAAGCAACTCGGTGATTATTAAGGTATTGTATTAACAACCATTTGCGCGCGCAGAGCAGGATGTACTAAACAAAATACATTTCAGACACATGCAATCTTATGTTGTGTGTGAAATCATGTGTGGGCATGTGACATGAATATAGTTAACCGATTAACGCCGAGAGACGCATATCTGCGTCAAATATGCGTTTACCGTTACAGAAGAATTCTTCCAGACCCTTTGAAACATTATACCAATTAGAAGTTATTCATGTTCACGGCTTCATTGAATATTGTTGAAACCCCCTTTCCTGCTACCAAACATTCCTCTGCTGCCTCATTTTGGACAACTCTATTGCAGATAAACATTCCTTATATATTACAAAATATTACAAAATTGGCGAAAACAGTACAGGAATATATCGGTCATGCGAAATCATTCACATGCATGACCTCACCGCTTGGAAGCTAGCACCACATTCCTCAGCACCACATTCCACTCTAATTAGAATTAGATTACGTACGGCTAATTATATTCATTGCCTTGGTGTTGCAACATAGATAGTTGGTATTCATAGATGTATGATTGAGTATGCATAAAATAAACGCACGATGCACTGCAGTCTATGTCGCTATGTATCGTATGCAGGCAGCGTGTGGCTGAAGTTTCTTTTTATTGCTTCTTGCCTCGACAATTTAAAGGTCCGCATCAATACAACAGTGATAATCTGAGGAAAATGATACCTTAAAGTTACCATCTATGGTACAACTCACCGTCGTGGCAACTAACCTCTGGCCATACGATGTGCTTGTTCACACTGGATAGAAACAAAGAAAGCTGCCTTTTTACGTCACATTCAAGTCCTATGAGGTAGTACTCGATCTCATATGCCTTTAGTATGCGGGAACTCCTGATTAAATGTTTGTCACGTGCAGTATTGCTGGGCACATACCATATCAAGCAAATTTTCAAGTGGCTAGATTGCGTTCACTTTCTGGAGCTGCTTTATGATGCCAATATGCCCCACAAATCGTGATTTTTTGGTCCCCATTAATATCATTCGCGTTGATGGCTAGAAGTAAATAGCATTCATAGTATAATGATCCGAAATGTGCACTATAATGATACATACCTCAAGCTCTTTCACTATTTGTCTTATCAGTGTTCTTTTGAATGGAGAGTGCCTTTAAATTGGATTGGAATTGCAAAAGCTTCAAGACATCGTTATGGCATAGTACCTATCAGATGGTCTGATTTGGCGTGAAAAATACTTAAGGTAGTGTTCCTTCCCCCACGGTGTGGCAAAAATATCATCTTGGTCAGGATTGTTCTTGATATCAGGAACCAAAATAGCACCAGCAGCAAGATCAGTATCATCAACACTGCTGCTATCACTTTCTACACTTGTGTCATTATCTTCCTTGTCACTCCCATCTTGGAAACTTGCATCAGTGTCTTTATCCAACTGGTAAATAACTTCATCTCTGGAATTGGATAATACCTTGCATAAATTTACTCATGCAACTGTTAATGTGATTTGTGTTTGTTACAATGATTTGGAATTGTTTCAATTCCTCGTACAAACTCTGCTCATCACCTGGATTATCGATGCCCTTTTTGAATGTTTGCAGTGGGTAAAGTGTACCTTCTGACAGTTCATAAGCCATCTGGGCTCGAAATCATGGCATCATTTCCTACAACAGTTTCACAACTGACTGGTAATGAAGCCGAGATCCTTACTTGTGTGTGTACATAATCCAAACCCTCCACTTCTAGTCTTGCAGCCTAAAACAATGTTCAAATGCATGTTACGGGGTCAACACTTTTCAGCCTCCTCACAAAACAAAGAAATGCTCCGCAGTCAAAAGAGTTTGATTGCTTTGGTGATGCTCTGGACTGGATAATGCATCATATACACATGTATGTAATGAATTCCTGTTGAAATTAGATATACTTCAGAATCTTTGTACTTCCATGCAGTCAGGTAGAGATAATGCAGTATTTTCTTCCTCACCATCACTAGGTCCTTCATCCACACCATCACTAGGCCCTTCATCCACACCATCACTAGGCCCTTCATCCACTCCATCACTAGACCATCATCCAAACCATCACTAGGTCCTTCATTCACACCTTCATCCACACCATCACAAGGCCCTTCATCCACACCATCACTAGGTCCTTGATCCACACCATCTTGGTGCTCACTATTACTTGGTCCTTCACCCACAGTCATTAGCTCCTTCCTCCTTAATCTCTCCATCCAAATGAGTACTGGCATCTTCCTGTTCATGATTAGCAACCTTTCCCTCTGTAACCAGAACTGCTTGGTCTCTAGTGCAGGTCTAAACGTATATTCATTATAACATATGTGTACACACCCACATTATAACACACATATGGCTATGCATGTGTTTCATCATTACATCATCAACGTAAAACATTTACATTGTACAAGTAATTTTATATACCTGATAATGATGACATGCACCAATTTTTTTTTGCACACATAAATCAGATTGGTTGTGGTACCAGTATGAAGCATCTGCTGCCACAAACTTAAAGGATGGATTTGAAAAAACTTGTGCAGCTAAATACCAGTAACGACTAGGTCCATTGCATGATGCATCTTTTGGAGGTGTCTCCCCTGTGTCAGCAATGTACTTTACAAGTGCACCAGGTTCAAAGTTATGCTTTCGTCTAATAGGTGGCTATAAAAGGGCACATTTAATAAAACACCTAAACTTAAGCTAAAATTAACTTACCATCACAAAGGAACTTCCATAAAAATACAATTGCACTGGGCTATTAAAGTCAAGACATTTATAAAGGACCAAACACAGGCTCCACCCATTATAAGAACAAAGATGTTTTCATATATAAACTGGGATACTGCTTGGAGGGAAAATGTACAGTTAGTGGATGTGAAGACCACTCCTCAACTCTTTGCCAAGATTAACAATAGCACAACTCATTGTACATGTATGCAAACAAGGTCACAACTGCTACCTACAGCAAGCCACTCCTCAGATGTACATCCACCAATAAACAATCACTCAGTATCGCAAACATACACTCTCACACACAAGTACATACTTATTACAGACAAAAACTTGCCCTGGATCAACCAACGTAACAATAAATAGTCTTTATTCACATTACAAATGGCAGTTTGGAAACCAGAAACACACAGTAACTGCTAGAAAGATCATTTGACCAGGTCCATGACAGCCGTTGAACTGATCAGTTGTCACATCCTTAGTTGGTCCAGTGTTCAGATTGTTGCATGACGTTAGGTCCCTGGTTGGCGCAGGTACATGCACACCTATCCTGCGGGTACATGGAACAGTGTTCCGGATCCGCGCGTGACGTTGGGTCCCTGGTTGGCACAGGTACACACCTACCATGTGGGTACATGGAACAGCTCAGAGTCTGCCTCAAAGTGCTTTGCAACTCACAAGAATGGCACCCATCTCCACTGGTGAGCTTGAAAGTACTTAGTAGCTGTGGTCACACCCCTAGTGTTCCGGATCCGCGCGTGACGTTGGGTCCCTGGTTGGCGCAGGTACACACCTACCCTGTGGGTGGGTACATGGAACAGCTTGTAAGGCTTAGTAGTTGTGGCTATACTCCTAGCTGGTCCAGTGTTCAGGATCCGCGCGTGGCCTTGAGGTAGTACACATCTACCCTGTGGCTACAGGTACAGCTCACAACAATGTCACGTTTTATATTGTGTTTGCTTACGTTTCAGTACAAATGATTGACGTGACTATTAACAAAACGCGCGCTTATGACGCCCGCCGCTTGAGGAATGCTAAACTTATTCATTTTTGAATGTAGTGCTGAGGAATGTGGTGCTAGCTTCCAAGCGGTCATAACCTCTGCTAAAAACATTGAGACGGAAGCCATTTGACCGGAGTAAGTGGTTTCTGCAGGTTATACATATCTTGTATCTGTTACAGGAGATTTCGGGACGTAGTAGTTGCATGAATGTTGCAACTACGTGACAACAAGACAGTGCATAGCAACCTCCCCCGCGCAATGTCCATAGAAAAGCTCTCGACTCCTCTTGCACGGTCGGTTGGTATTTTGCGTACAAAGATTTAGTTCCACGGACTCCACCGAATGTGTCAAGCATATTCATTCGCGCAAAATGAATATACGTGACACATTCGGTGGCCGTGGAATTATACGCAAAATACCAACCAACGTGCAAGAGGAGTCGAATATAATTGTCACACCCTCAGGGGTGTGAAAATAATATTATGAGGTACACATCACACATGTGTGATGTGTATTCATAATAGTACACACCTGAGGGAGCCCTTCCCTCCCCTCCCCATATCCTCCCATGCACTGATCATGGGCGTGAGCTGTTTGACAAAAAAAAAAGAAAAGGAACGGGTCAGACAAGCTATATGCAATTTTTAATTCAGCTTCACAACAGAAGGTTCTGGCGTAGAATGGGGAATCCTCATTTATACGTTCCAAGAAAGCACGTATCACAAAGCGAATGACAAAGACAGGAGGGGCATTGCCGGGTGCATGCAGTTTTGTTCCCCGCTCAAATCACACTGTATAGCTATGATAACCGTAAAAGGCGTAAATTATAGGGTGTGTAACCTCCCCTACATAATGAAAATCGATTTTTAAAACACTAATCGATTTTTCAGGTTTTTGCGGATCTGAAAATCGATTTTTCCAAATAGTTTAAAAAACAAAATCGATTTTTCCGAATAGGTTTTGCCAAATTCCTGCCGAATACCTAGGTTATTCAGGTTATGGTGCTTGTGGAGTGCACACTGAGAAGATAATTTATGTCTACACAGAAATCCACCTGGTCTCGTACCCAAACTAGAGCTATGCATGTCAGTTGAAAACACAGAGACACAAAGGTCTACAGTAGCATGTGTTTGCCAAATAGAGTTTAATAAATAGTATGTCTTTACCATGCACTTGTATATATCAATAGTAATGTAAACCTAACCATCCAACACTAACCACTGAGACCAGAAATCACAATTAAAAACTCACCCCACATCACCTACAATCCCGTACTCCACTTGCAATCATCCAAAAACACTCCATTCACGTTCTCACTAAATGCATATGAAATTTCCCATCAGTACGATTGCGTAATGCTCTCTAATTCCTATACATACCCAAACAGAGCGCACACACTTACTTGAAGTGGGTGAGAAGTCTGACAGAATCAGACTAGTCATTCTATTTCACTCGCTAGCGCAATACTCAGATATGTGCACTTCGTATACCACTGTACAATAAACATAAATTTATTCCTACTACATATAAACACAACTCGTGGCATATACTAATGAACTTAGTTACTTACTTGAAGACGACGATAAATAGTCTCGTACCCAGACCTACCATGACGTAAGTGTTTCTCGCTTATAGTATAAACACTGCGACCTGTCGTAGTGTTTATACTGTAAGCGATAAACACGTCCTGTCGTAGTGTAAGCGATAAACACTTACGACATGGTGGGTCTGGGTAAGAGACTAGACGATGAAAGCATTGAGCTTGTACACGCTGTATAATTTGCATTATTGCTATCTATTTACTCAATACCTATCAAATTATTAATTACTTCCACATGCATGTATAAATAGTAAAAACAACAGATGTTCATTGCTGACTATGGTGCTAACACTTTGTTGAAGTATTGTGTACATACATGTATTTGAACATGATTGAAATTAAAGTTTGAATGGTCAACTGTGTTGAGAATTGGTTCTCTATATGCCAGTCAATTACCAGTATTAAATAAATGTATTATCGTCCTTCATTCATGGTATTAGTAACTCAACCAAAATAGGGCAACTGACTAACCAATTTTAACTTTATGTGTAATGCTTTTTTGCTCCATGAATTAATTATTCACGTCCATGCACGTACACTTGTTATGTGGCTAATCTATTGATCGGAAGAATGATCCAATACATGGGTTGTGTATTTGAAAATGTGTGTCGGGCATTCAAACCCTTGGAGTATGTAACCTCTATCACTTCCGGATTATCCAACAATACGATCCCTAATCCCATGTGGCATTGGCATGAAACGTATATGTACAACATTCACACCACCCAGAGTTTCACTTTGTCCTTGTATGCTGTAAAAGGAAATGAGAATGTCACTACTCGCTTATCTCAGGCTTGCTCATGTGCACTACAGGAATGTCTTGCAGGCTACAGCAGCCCAGATCATCGGTTAACTAGGGCTAAGTACGGAATATCCAATCCGAGTTGGTGGTGTCCCCAGCCCCTTCCCTCGGGTTGCATGTTTGTGTGTGTGTGTGTGTGTGTGTGTGTGTGTGTGTGTGTGTGTGTGTGTGTGTGTGTGTGTGTGTGTGTGTGTGTGTGTGTGTGTGTGTGTGTGTGTGTGTGTGTGTGTGTGTGTGTGTGTGTGTGTGTGTGTGTGTGTGTGTGTGTGTGTGTGTGTGTGTGTGTGTGTACATGTAGTATACATGTATATGGGTGTATAACCCTAATCCTGGCTAACAGAATTGCTATCGGCTAGTCTGGCGTAGAAGCCCGACTAGGGGGAGGGGTCACAGGAAAAAAACGCGTCGAATCACTTTATGATTTTCAAATGATTTGTCACTTACATTCTGTTACAGAAGGTTTACAGACTGTAACATAATGTAAGCATTCTGTAACAGAATGTAAGTGACAAATCATTTGAAAATCATAAAGTGATTCGACGCATTTCTTTCCTGTGCGGTACGGACTTCTTATAAAGTTGACTGTTTCGTACACGAAGTATACCATTTCGGAAATGAAGTACCAACAGCTGGCTTGTTACAGCGGACTTCGACTTGATACACGCAGCCATCCACATCCTGCAGACTTATAAAAGACCCTGGGCGTATACGGTAAGCTGCATGAAATAATGTCTGTCACTCGCTTAGATTTTCAGACGATAGAGTAACTCATTCGATAGAGGCCATTATAGGGCTGATAATGCATTGAGTGACTTTCACTAGATACTCGTATAAGTTAAGAGTGACAATAAGTGAACATCGTTCTTTCGCGCTCTTGTTCTTGTATAGGCTACCCTATAAAGCGGAATAATATTTAATATTGATCGTAAAAGATACATTTCATCTATCAAATAATCTACACTGCTAATACTTTGTAGTATTATATACAGACAACAATGTATTCGGCGATGCTTTTCATCCATCATCCGTCATCCCACTATCCTCATGACTGCGGCGACTAGGACTGCCACCAGCAGAGTGTAAATGAATGTAGCTTGACCAGCTGCTCCCTGGTAACCGTTTGGGCAATTTGCGGCATAGAAAGTACGGGCAAATGTTGCTCCGTAGCAGGTTACAGTTGCCGAGTACAGAGAATTACACGCCGAGGAGCAGACGGTGGCCTCAGTGGCCCCCGAGGTACATGATGCACTGATTGCGCCGGTTGCTAGCTTGTTGTTGCCACCCCTATTGTGATATTACATTTCCTTTGCTACTACGTGTACGTTATACCTGTATGCTCACTTTGTATCAGAATAAGAGCTTCAACCTTTGCTTTGGAGGAATGAACACAACCTGATTATAGCGGTGTGTGGAGTGATGGTCTTATTTATGCTCACACCATCACACATTTGCAACATGGCAATGGATACAATGATTTGGTATAACAAATGTGTACGATACCATACAAATTGTAGCTGCATGCAGCATAACATGTCAAAAATGGGACACCTGAAAATGCAGGGGTGTAGACAGCTTTTCAAAAATGATCTGTCATTGTGTCAGACAGTTTCAACGTTGTTCGGACATGATCTGTCATTGTTTTTTTGCACAAATAACATACATGCATGCTACAGTTACAGTTACAATTAAAAATGGTAAACTATCACTAAACAAGCATATACATACTGTTTGATGTAATTTATACTTCAGTCATTGACTCAATAAAGTTAAACTATCCCATCCATCAAGAGACATAACAGCAACTTCATCTTTTTCACGTTGGCTCTCAGCAATGAAATGAGTAAAGATTTGAGCAGACTGCCTGTTCTTGTAGGTGCTACCGAATTCCACTCCATGGTGACTCTCGAGCTCAAGGAGTATAGGAAACTTTTTAAAAGCAATGCTTTCCTTTGCCATGATAAAGCACACATCATACAACTTTCGCAATCTATTCTTTGCAGCCTCATCCAAAGTACAGAGCGCTCGAGCGATTGGTGAGAATTGAACGATTGAACCACCACTTTCTTTTTTTTGTTCCAATCGCAATCGGAACATGGCAGTATTGTGTTGCGTGCTTTTTGCATGGTCAGTGATGTTGCTTACTCGATGGTTGTCTGAGCCATAAATCCATGCTTCAGAAAAGTTCTTAGTTGAGCGAGTATAATCTTCGAACTGCCTACAAACGGCACACCACAGCAAGTGTACTGACGTCTTGTCATCTTGATCTACATCACATTTTAACCACGATAACGTTTGGTACTCCTTATCGTAAAAGGATTGCCACTTTTTAAAACATTGCAAAGATACTTGGCGTTTAGACCATCGTAGAGAAGATCATTAATTAGAATATGATTTATGAATGAAGTTATTAAAGATGGTAGCGCGCGCATATAGATCTATGTACATGTATCACTATGCATGAAAAATAAACATGAGTAAAAAATAAAGGTATGCCGATGGTTGGGCCCTCTAGCGCTCTGTGTACGTATGCGCTCTCGTACGTGCAATAATTAATTGCAACTCATGAATTTAATTGGTGAACGGTCATTTGGACCGACGGTCGGTAATAATGATCAGTCATTGTCTATTTGTGGTCGGTTTTTGACCGATGTCCGACTGCTGTCTACACCCCTGAAATGCTTGATGTCTTTAGGACAGCTTTGCCAACCATTCATACGGAGAACACGGATCAATGGCGTTCAGGTCTCTGGCTCATTGAGGCAGATGGAAGTTGCAGACAAATGTCTGTGGAGTACGATCAGGTGAGGTTGGCTGCCACGGGGATTAAGCTACACGTAATGCTGCTTCATGACATGCAGTATGTTTAACGCAAGTAAACATTGACAAAAACATTGTACGCAGTGTCTCCAGACCCTATGCAAGCGTAGCGGTGATGTAATCCACCCGCAGCTGCGATGCATTGGTTCTGGGCACGAGACTACGCCGTGATCAGCGTTCGCAGCTCTATCGGAATCCACACACAAATGTTCTCTTTCTCTTAAAACTCTTGTCGTCGTTTTGGGGGAGTAGCATATAACACTCAATTAACAACTATGCGGACTGCGCGCCTAAGTATTGCTCACGTCATTTGTTTCTACTCTAATATCTATGGCTATACAGACAACAATGTATTCAGCTATGTTTCGCTTTCCATCCATCATCCGTCATCCCACTATCCTCATGACTGCGGCGACTAGAACTGCCACCAGCAGAGTGTAACTGAATGTAGCTTGACCAGCTGCTCCCTGGTAACCGTTTGGGCAATTTGCGGCATACAACGTACGGGCAAATGTTGCTCCGTAGCAGCTTACAATTGCCGAGTACAGAGAATTACACGCCGAGGTGCATTTGGAGTCCTCAGTGGCCGAGGTACATGATGCATTGATTGCGCCGGTTGCTAGCTTGCCAAAAAGACAGAGTCCACCGTCAGGAAAAGTAGTGTCGACAATCTGTCGCTTATGCATTTTCTGCATTACATCGGCGGCGTTTGGTAGACAGTAGCAGAGAGACAGTAGGGTCAAGCCAACTCCGACAGCAAGGATTATTCCCTTCGTTGCCATTTCGTACGATGTATCGTATAACTTGAGTGTAACACTACTGTGCAATGCGAAAGCTTTTAAAGCAACTCGGTGATTATTAAGGTATTGTATTAACAACCATTTGCGCGCGCAGAGCAGGATGTACTAAACAAAATACATTTCAGACACATGCAATCTTATATTGTGTGTGAAATCATGTGTGGGCATGTGACATGAAATAGTTAACCGATTAACGCCGAGAGACACATATCTGCGTCAAATATGTGTTTACCGTTATAGAAGAATTCTTCCAGACCCTTTGAAACATTATACCAATTAGAAGTTATTCATGTTCACGGCTTCATTGAATATTGTTGAAACCCCCTTTCCTGCTACCAAGCATTCCTCTGCTGCCTCATTTAGTTGATTTTGGACAACTCTACTGCAGATAAACAAAAAATATTCCGGCGTAATCGGTTAATGAGTGGGACGGCTCTCCATGCATGCAGCAAGGGATATGGAGGTACGATCAAGTGTATAAGCTCCCTGATTGAAGCTAAAGCTTTTTAACAGTACATGGTTACACAATTGGCGAAAACAATATAGGTATATAGCGGTCATGCGAAATCATTCACACGCATGACCTCCGCTAAAAACGTTGAGACGGAAGCCCCTTGACCGGAGTAAGTGGTTTCTGCAGGTTATACATATCTTGTATCTGTTACAGGAGATTTCGGGACGTAGTAGTTGCATGAATGTTGCGCGTTTTACAAATACGTGCCAACAAGACAGTGCATAGCAAAACTATAAAACCTCCCCCGCGCAATTTCCATAGAAAAGCTCTCGACTCCTAGCTTTATACAGATCGATGTAACTTATAAATTTTCTTCGCACACACTATAAACCCATCATGCTCACACTCGCACGTACTTCTGACACATATGCATGCATACACATACGAATTCATTTAGTAAGATATGCATGCAGGCTTGGATGCACAGTTCTTCACACGACGGGATGTGACATTCCTATCAATTGGCGAACGAGTGCAATGCAAAAGTGGATGCCGATATAGAATCACAATTATGTCGACATACAACTGATCACAATTACACCATGTCATGACTGAGCAAACATATACTTACATCGCACACACAATTACGTATCACATAGCCAATGCATTCGAGTATTTATAGATGGACATTTTTGTTTGTTGAACAGAGCAATAGTACATGATCAGTTCCAAAGTCAAACTTCACAGTTGTATCCCACTTTGCACAACAGGACATTATGTAGATGATCCACCGTTTTTAGTTAAGGTGGCAAAAACCTTAAAACGATATTATTATTGAAATGGTATGGGGGAAAATGGTATATTGAATAGCTCCAGCACTTAATCTACATACAGGGCCATTCTGCTGTAATGATGCAGACCTTTATACAGAAACAACAGGAGAGTGATTTTCTTTGGATTTTACTGTCAGTGATGTGAAGTGTTCACCAAATATGTCAATTTCATAAAACACTTCATGAGCCATGGGGATGTAAGTAGGGTGTGTAACCTCCCCTGCATAATGAAAATCGATTTTTCCGAATACTTTTAAAACACTAATCGATTTTTCAGGTTTTTTAGGATCTGAAAATCGATTTTTCCGAATAGTTTAAAAAACAAAATCGATTATTCCGAATAGGTTTTCCCAAATTTCCTGCCGAATACCTAGGTTATTCAGGTTATGGTGCTTGTGGAGTGCACACTGAGAAGATAATTTATGTCTGCACAGAAATCCACCTGGTCTTGCACCCAAACTAGAGCTATGCATGTCAGCTTAAAACACGAGACACAAAGGTCTACAGTAGCATGTGTTTGCCAAATAGTTGTATGTCTTTACCATGCTCTTGTACATATCAATAGTAATGTAAACCTAACCATCCAACCCTAACCACTGAGACCAGACATCACAATTATAAACTCACCCATGCACATCACCTACAATCATGTACACTTACAATCATCCCACAACACTCCATTCCCGTTCTCTCTAAATGCATATGTGAAATTTCCCATTAGTACGATTGCGTCATGCTCTCTAATTCCTCCACATACTCAAACAGAGCGCGCATACTTACTTGATTTGGGTGACTGAAGTCTGTCATTTTATTTCACTCGCTAGCGCAGTACTCAGATATGTTCACTTCGTACCACTGTACAACAAAACAATGCAATACTAGTACTGGTACATAAATTTATTGCTATTACATATTACCACAACTCGTGGCATGTACTAATGAACTTAGTTTCTTACTTGAAGACGACGATAACAGCACTGAGCTAGTGCACGCTGTATATATTGTATCCCAATTGACGCACATTAAATATTTTGTATTATATTACTATCTATTTACTCAATTATTGATTGCTTCCGATGTCTTTATGTGGGACAGTGCCCGCGAAAAGGGACCTAGTGTATTTATATAAAACGATATAAAATTTTGTTCATATAAAACTGATATAACTTCCGAACGGTACACGCCATTGACTTCCTATTTTCAACACTTCATACTACACCATTTCTCTACGGTAAAATACTTTTTGGGGTCTTGCACTTGCTCCGTGCCTGTATTGCAACGTCCGATACCCCACAAGGTATGAACCCGTCATAACTTTCGGCAGGAGTAATCAAATCGCTTCAAATTCGGTATGTAGATAGAGAGGTCCTATACCTATCGATTTGTTCTGTTCGTTAATTTTTATGCCATCTGTTACGGAGATACAGTTGAATAAACTACGTGCACGTTTTCCCGCTTGATTCGCGCCAATGTAATAATCCCCGCCTCCCCATACATTGAGCGGAGCGCAATTTGCCCAAATCATTGGCGCGAAACGAGCGCGAAAATGTGCACGTAGTTTGTTCAACTGTATCTCCGTAACGGATTGCATAAAAATTAACGAACAGAACAAATAGATAGGTATAGGACCTCTCTATCTACAAACCGAATTTGAAGCGATTTGATTACTCCTGCCGAAAGTTATGACGGGTTCATACCTTGTGGGGTATCGGACGTTGCAATACAGGCACGGAGCAAGTGCAAGATTCCAAAAAGTATTTTACCGTAGAGAAATGGTGTAGTATGAAGTGTTGAAAATAGGAAGTCAATGGCGTGTACCGTTCGGAAGTTATATCAGTTTTATATGAACAAAATTTTATATCGTTTTATATAAATACACTAGGTCCCTTTTCGCGGGCACTGTCCCATGTATGTATAAGTAGTAAAAACAACAGTGACGTAGTTATATATATAGCTCTAATTATGAAACACTAAATTGGAAATCATATCCGGATATCGGTATAAAAAGGTATTCGAATAATGGGCGAATTGTCGATGCTGGCGACGAATACCTAAGTACCTCCGAATGGAGAAACATAAACCGGTTATTTCGAATAGATAAAATTCACTAATCGATTTTTCCGAGTAATGCTAAGTTTGTATTCGAACGGATAGGTTTTTGCGAATATCCGAATAACCCGAATAACCTGATAACCGGTTACACACCCTAGATGTAAGCAATTTCTGAATTTGGATATAATGCTTCGTAAACACTGTGATACCACCTTACTTCCTTAGAAGATAAAGCTTCTCATATTTAGCAGATACTGATGGACATCTGTCTGTATGTGCATATGCGTGTGTGGACATCTGTCTGTGTATACGTGTGTGTGGACATCTATCTGTATGCGTGTGTGTGGACATCTGTCATGTGTGTACGTGCAACTGTGTGTCCGTCTGTGTGTTGTGTGTTTATGCGTGTGCGTGGTCATCTGCGTGTATGTGCTAGTGTGTGTATCCGCGAGCGTGTGGACATGTACGTGCAAGTGTGTGTCATTACAATTTTGCAATATTAATGTGGACCATTTTCATTTTTACCATTATTGTTAATTTGGCATGGATATACAGTACATAATGATATGGAAAGTATGGTATTGTTTTTTACAATTTCACGCAGGCTTGCAATGTTGTAACATTAAAGATTTCTTATGCCAGTTTAAGAAATAGGTGATAGTCTTACTTGTCATATTTTACAATAGGTTAGTGCTGTTATACACAGTTATCGTTGTTTTTTACTATTTATAACATAATTTAAAAGTGCACCAATTAGAGTATGCCATTGCACGTGATGGCTAATTTTGGCGGGTTCCTGTGTGAGTGTGGCCTGGAAAGGTACGTGTCTTTGCTTATCACGTTTGTGTTATTTTGGGGATGCCCCAGTAAAAAAAATCTTGCGCAAGATCTTGAGTTAAATTCTTGGGTATCGTTGGGGCATTTCTTGGGCAAGATTGATCATAAGATCTTATCTATCTTTAACAAGATCTTGGCCAAGATACAAGATTATGGCCGCCACATTTCTTGCATCTTGGCCAAGATACTCAAGATCTTGTTAGAAAAAAGATCTTGTCTACCTTGGCCAAGATATTCAAGATCTTGTATTAAGATCTTTACAATCTTGGGACCATTCTTGGGCAAGACCTACCTTAGGATCTTGCCTATCTTGGCAAGATCTTGGCCAAGATAGTGTCTTGTTCCCTGGGCAGTATCTTGGCAATAGTTCTTGAGCTGCATAATTCCTGACATCCCTGACTGCATTTAATTTTACATATGATACAATTTCAGAATCTAGCAATTATTAATTCACCATCGAATATAAAGCTTCAACAGATATGCACACTTCAAAGATAAATAGAATTGGATTACATGAAGCAAAGTATGGAAGCAGATAACATATACAATGCATGTTTACCTAAATGCAATGGCACTAAAAGTTTCTTGTTTTTATCCCTACACTTTTGATTACATTTGCTTCTTATTCTACTACGGTTCTCTCTAAAGGAGGCTTGAGAATACTTTTCTGCTATGCAATCTGAATAAAGGTTAATAAATAATGGAAATACAGGTGCTTCATATTCATCCAGGTACATTTTATCTTAGATACCTTCCAACAGTTGCACAAGTCATGGTGACAGAGGAGGCTTTTCACTACATGTGCCCTTGTCAGCCTGATGATAGCAGGATGATGCCATTTCCTGCTCCGTAAAAATAGCATCCATCAAGGTTAATGCATGTTAGGAGACTTTATCCTTAAATCAATGCCATTCTCCTGTATAGGATGAATTGAAGTTACATCAATTTCTTAAGTGTGACATTACTATACCAAACAAATCTCGAACAATTTGTAGCTGTGCCCTGTCTCTCTTGATCCTCTTCTATCTGTTCAACATCCTCTGTCAACCTTCTATCTGACTTCTCTAACTGGGTTTCATTTTCAAACCAGCTTGTTTCAGACAGTCAAAGATCTCTCACAATCTTGTGAAATGCTGTTGGACTGTTGCACTGAAAATCAAGACATCATCCAGGTAGATAAGACATGTGGTCCAATGGAGTCCTGCTAGCACTCGCTCCATTAGACGCTGAAAAGTGGCAGGAGCATTTGTTAGACCAAAAGGCATGACACGGAACTGAAATAGACAATATGGAGTAACAAATGCCGTTTTCTCACGATCTTCAGGTGCCACCTCAACCTGCCAGTATCCACTTGTAAGGTCAAGGCAGGAGAACCACCGTGCAGACCCCAGGACATCCAGTGTTTCGTCAATGCGAGGTAGGGGTTGTGCATCCTTCTTGGTCACAGCATTTAACTGTCTGAAGTCATACCTTGTAAGTCATGCCATCCAGCAACTCTTTCACTTCCTCCCTCTGATGAAAAGGCAACCTATGCCCTGACTGTTTAATTCCTTGATGGTCCCCAGTAACAATGTGATGGTAAACAAAATCTGTTCTCCCTAGATCACCCTCATATTGTGACAAAATACCACTATACTTTAATAACAGTTGTCCTTCTAATTGTCCGTAACACCTTCTACCACCTTATCGACCAACTGCTTGGCAATGCTCTGAACACTAGTGTTATGGCTCCCCTGTGTATCCACTCCAGCCGAGCATGCCATGCTATTGTGTTCATCCAAAGAATGCAGTGTGCCTACCACCTCCTGCTTATGCAGAACAATATATATATAGGGAAAGAAGAAGGATTAATCAACTGGACAAGTACTTCTTTTGACCCCTTACTCACAAATGAGACAGATCTAGCCACCATCAAGCCATGACGTTCCATGAATGCAACATTGGGTTCTAACAATACAGAACCATTTACACCACACAGGCCACCATTACATGCAGCAAGAATTCGCATTTGAGATGACCCAGAGACCTCCACGTGCTCAATAAGTTGCACATCACAAACCCCAACTGGTGATCGACTTTTCCTATCTGTTTCCATGCTTAATGCCTCAGTTCCTGCTACAAGTATCCTGCGCCTAAATCTAGTTGGCAATTAAACTTGGAAAGAAAATCAGCTCCGATCAAGCACTCTTGTGTCAACTGACTAGCCACTAAGAATGGGAAGTTAGTATGTATGCTACCAATATGCAAAGGCAACTCAACTTGACCCAACAAGTTCAATTGCTGCCCATATGTTGTAACCACAGGGTGGTTAAGATCTTTTAGATGGTAACCATATCCTCCACCTTTTAATACATCCCTCCATACATCTTCCCTAATTAGTGTTACCCCAGAACCCGTATCAATGAGCATTCTAGTTAGTCTCCCTGCCACCTCTCCCTGAATCATCATAGATGAGTTTACAGCTTGCACCACACCTCGTCGTTTCAAACAATTGTAACGACATCACGTGCTGATCTGCTCTAGAACATTCTTTTATGTTATATAAGAAGTCACTTGTATGCATGTAAATGTTCTTCTCATTTACCTATTTCCGGTGTATGCGTTACATTGGTGTCAGAAGTGAGTATACTCATGGAGGCGGCTTTAACAGTTCGGATGAGCGTCCGTCCGCCTGCAAAGTTCACTGAGAAGACGGATTGGAGTCTCTGGATCTTCCGTTTCGAGAGGTATGTTAAAGAGGCGAAGGTACCTGACTCGGAGCGGGTGAAAGAGCTACTACCTTGCTGGAGGATGAACCCCTTAGGCTGGTGGTTCAGTACGGGTTGTCTGAGTCCGCGGACTACGCTGCGGTACACGAGTGTCTACAGTGTCGTTATGGCCACGACGGCACAGAACTGGAATGGCAGGTAAAGTTTCAGGCTCGAGTACAACAGCGGGATGAGTCGCTAGTCGAATACATTGGTGAGTTGCGTATGTTGGCAAGCAGAGCCTTTCCAGGTTGGTCTGAGGAGCAACGCGACGTTCTAATTCGTAACCAATTTATCCAAGGTGTCTCGTCCTCCTCTATCCAAGTACAGCTCTTAAAGGAGATGCCGAAGTCAGTTAAGGATGCAGCGACCCTGGCACGCAGATTGGAAACGGTGGAGATGGCCCATAGGCGTTTACAAACGGAAAGAATTGCGGAAAGACCACTAGCAGTGGCAGCGCCTGTCTCTGCGACTTAGTCTGGAGGATAAACTGGACAAGCTGAGTGCACAAGTAAAGAAACTAGCTGACGAGGTAACAATTTTGAGAGAACCGCCGGAACGCGCAGACAGTAGGGTCTCGGGAGTGCGAAATACCCCACGAGAGAAAGCTCGAGAAGTGGTTTGCTGGCATTGCAGGGAACAGGGACACGTAAAAAGGAACTGCCCTCTGTTAAGTAAGCCTTCTTTAAATGGGAACGGGTCGGCGGAAAGGGTCAACCGCCGGCCCCGCATGTATTGACCAAAAACCAGCCATGCAGCTACAGCGGAGGTGGGTAGCATTGAAACAAGCTCCGCTACATGGGCACGAGGACTAGTCGAGGGTCGTAAAACGGACATGTTGCTGGACACAGGCTCCGCAGTGACGATACTCCGCGCCGAAGTGTGGAATGAGTTAAAAGGTGTCGACAGTGGTACACGTGAGTTACAGGTCGTTTCTAAAAGTGTTGTAACAGCTGATGGTAGCTGTCTGGAGATGTTGGGGCAGGTCACCCTTTCAGTAGAAAAAGGTGGGTTGGTAGGACTGCATCCAATCTTGGTTGCAAAGAGCCTTACACAAGAGTGTATATTGGGTGCTGATTTCCTTGTTGCTCATGGCTGTGTACTTGACTACACTACCAAGACATTACTTGCTGGTGGCAAGTTAGTTCCCGTGCATTGTAAGGGACAATGCGTGTCACTATGTTATCCTGTAATGTGCAGTGCTGTGTTAATGGAAGACACATGCATACAGGAACAATGTGAGATGCAGGTTCCAGTCAGTCTGACTCTAGGTGAGGGTCTGTGTGCTGTGGCACGTGAAGAGTTCTGTGGTCTGCTGGAACCAGAGCCCCTGTTCATGGAGCGGCATGGACTTGCTGTGGCCCACTCTATCTCTCGAAATAAGAATGGTATCACAATGATACAGATCATGAATCCAAACCCAACAGCCATAAGAGTTCTCAAAGGAGAGAAGGTGGGAAAGTTTCATTCTGTTGACGAGAGCAAGTGTGTTTGTGTACTGTCAGGCTCCTCCCCAGAAGTAGGTAGCAGATCTCAAGAGAGTCTCGAGAGCATTATTACCAGCCTAGTCTGCGATGCGGAGGATCTCTCGTCAGAAGAACGGAAACAGCTGAAGGAACTGTTGCACCGATTCTCCGACGTCATATCTTTGTCCGATTCAGATATTGGGAGAACGGAAATGATTCAACATCATATCAACACAGAGAATGCAAAACCCGTTAAGCAAGCTCCTCGACGGCTACCCTTCATCATCTTAAGGAGATGAAGAAATTAGTTGAGAGCATGCTTGATAACAATGTAATTGGACCTTCGAATGGGCCGTGGGCGTCGCCAATAGTGTTGGTGAAGAAGAAAGACGGTTCGACCAGATTTTGTGTTGATTTCCGTCAGTTAAATTCAGTCACCAAGAAGGACGCACATCCCATTCCAAGGATTGACGAGACTTTGGATGCACTGCATGGAGCATGTTGGTTTTCAACACTTGACCTGGCCAGTGGCTACTGGCTGGTGAAAGTAGCACCGGAGGATCGAGAGAAGACGGCGTTTACTACTCCGTATGGTCTATACCAGTTTTGTGTGATGCCGTTTGGCCTGTGCAATGCACCCAGTACCTTTCAGCGCCTGATGGAACTAGTCCTGGCAGGCCTTCATTGGTCTTCTTGCCTCGTATATTTAGACGACATCATTATCTACAGTCGCACAGTCAAAGAACACCTCACAAGGCTGGAAGAGGTACCTGAGAGGTTACAGGCAGCTGGAATGAAATTGAAGCCTAAAAAGTGCCGACTGCTTCGTCGGAAGGTTAATTACCTGGGCTACATAGTTTCCAGTGGCGGAGTGCAAACGGATCCACTGAAAGTCGAATGCATTCTCAGCTGGTCCTCGCCGACTACCCAGAAAGAGCTAAGACAGTTTCTCGGTCTTGCCTCTTATTATCGGCGATTTGTGAAAGGCTTCGCCAGCATCGCTGCCCCCCTCAATCACTTGCTGGAAAAGGGTAAGCCATGGGAGTGGACGAAAGAATGTGAACATGCATTTAGTTCCCTGAAGAAAATGCTGACAACTTCCCCGATTATGGCATACCCAGATTTTGAAATAGAATTTACAGTTGATTGCGATGCTAGTGGAGATGGTCTGGGTGCGGTGTTGTCGCAATGCATTGGGGGTGGTGAAAATGTGATTTCATATGCAAGCAGATCATTAACGAAGCCTGAAAAGAAGTACTGCGCCACCCGGAAAGAAACACAGCAAAAAAAGACCGCGAATCAAGCTTTGATTCATCAATTGATTTGTTATTCGGAATCACGCGCGAAATCAATGACTGATTTAACAGCTAAATCAATCGAAAATCTATTGAACAATCACGTAGAAATCACGCAGTGTATTTATCAATTGATTTTTTTACGAATCAATTGTAGTATCCATTGTAAAATCCACAAAAAATCATTACGTGATTTTGCACACGATTTTAGTATAGTGAATCTCGTGTAGAATCAAACGCACGATTTCACGAGTGATTTCTCAAATGATTATTATATGCTCACGAGGCTAAACATTACAATGAGACAGAGAAAAGGAATGCGTCAGTCCGCATCAGAGTTGCTTGAAGAATGTTCTGGTGAGTGGTCAGCAATATCATGGCTTGTCTCTCCAACTCCACGGCACGCTCTTGCTTTTTCAATACTCATCAGCCGTTTCTTCTGATACACTGTCCGTTCACGTTCGAGCTCGTTGACTCAACAGAGCCCAAAGAGCTCGAAGTCTCTGGTAGCGGTAGCGGCGCCGGAACTGGTGCAAGTGGTACTGAAGCACGGAGTTTTTTTATTGACTCCAAATCATTTGGATCAAGCTCCCCAGCAGCAATGGCGTCTTTCACTGCCTTGTCACGCGCATCCTAGCAGAAATACGCTGTATGCATATAACATGGTGAAATTGACTTACTAGAGTTAATCTACTTCTCTTAAGAGCCAACCGCCTCTTGTTCCTTTTCTGAACATCCTCCTTCGTAAGGACAGTATTTCTCCGCGAAGTGTAGTAGTCCTATCGTTAGATATGCATGATTGGGTGGAAAGGAGGTAGTGCATGGATCACGGATTGGCGTGTCCCACCTTCAGTCTCTTTCTTATGAGTTGATCTCGTGGCACCGGTAGATTATTAAACTTAAGACTGGCTACAACAGACGATACAAGCCGTACTTGTAATTCGTCTCCAAGAGCACTCCACATTTTTTCCTTTAGTGGCAGTTGCTCTGTGTACTGGTGCATGACATCCTGGAGCGTAGCCTACGTAGGCATCGAAATACGCGAAATAAAAGTATACGACTTACTGCATCAACACATAGCATACCAGTGGGATAATTGCCTTTGCGCGTGCACCTTCACCTTTCGATGCACTTTCACCACATTCTAGCGAATAGTCAATTTAAATATGCATGTATTTGTATGTATATATCCTTACGATCTTCCTTTTGTTCAGAGATATCTGTTCCAATCGTTCTTCTAATGCATCAATGCGCTCCACAGCGCTTTCTAATTCAAGGATGCGTTCTTCCATTTGTCGTACTTTGGCACGAAGGGATGCCATCTCGGATGTTTGCCCACCGGTACCGCTTTGTTTTTGCTTCAGAGAAGCCATCACGACCGAATGACTGTGCTAACACGTGAAAATTGGTGTGCAAAAATTAGAGCATACAGCATTTGTTTATTAATTTGTGCGTACGTAATATCTCATGTCTGACAGTGAACGAGCAAGCTCAAGTAAAGATACAGTGCTATATGCCTGTGATTGTGCAAATTGCAAGGGGGCATTATTTTGTTGTTACTCTACCATTCGAAGACACCGCTCAATTTTCGGGGTCCACACCCAAGCGCTAGGAATATCTTGTAACACAAGAGAAGCTACGTTTGCCGGTGGGTTAACGTTATGTTTGTGGCCTGTGGGTTTTGTTTGTGGTAGTGTATAAGTACGTGTGTATTAACCTACATGTAATCATGTCAACCCTGTATACATTTACATCTTATTGGAAGGCTTGAAATGTCATTCATGATCATGTATGCTATTCAAAAGTAATCAGTGCAATGTTGCTTAAGGGTCAGGAACTAGGCAATGAATAATGATAATTTTTGTACAAAGTATATATGTGATAGAATATATAATTATGATATTATATTATATCTTAAAGAACACTTATTGTTTGTAAGTGCTAATGTGTAGGATTTTTGTTTTCTAGATGATGATTCAATATGTATCGGATCAAGTACTTTGGAAGAATTCTCTGAGATGAATAATTGTGATAACGAACGGCTATCAGGTGAGCATATTATTAAATTCCAATAACTGTTTTGAACATATTTGTCCCCTCTTCTAGAACATCAGGCCACTGTCAATGAGTCATTATCATCTGATGAAGAAAAAGCAACAACATCGGATACCTCTACCGATGATCTGCTGTCATCTGAGAATGAGGAGATACTTGATGATGAAATGACAACACAGGCAGCAATAGATGACACAATGATTGAGGTGACAGGTGAAATGGTGGAGCATGAAATGACTGCTCACATGGAAGATAATATATTGGAAAATCAGCAAAATGATATGTATGTTGAAAATGAGCATAATGAAAACCTGCCGCATGTGACAACATCATTCAAAATCATACAGATTTGGATTTGTATGGTCCTATTTCGCATCTATTTCAAGTTTAAGCTAACAAAAGCAGCACTTTTGTCAATATGTGGGCTTATATCAATCCTATTGCACCACATTGCTCATCCACTGCGCAATATGTTTCCCACAACCCTTCATAATTTATATAAGGTTGTCCGATCAAGTAAGATGGAAAAGACAGCTTTCATTGTGTGTCCTAATGATGCATGTAACCAGCTGTATAAACCAAATGAACTTACGCACAATAAATCATGCTCCAATCTCATTTATGGTAAAAGATGTGGTTGTGAACTAGGATATTATAAACACATGGCTTTTTCACAAGAAAAATGGACCCCCCATAAAACATTTCATTTTGTACCTCCATCTCAATGGCTGAAACACATGTTCAATGATGAAACATTTTGCAAACTCCTGAGTGCTCCCAAGGATACATCAGATCTAACTGGTAATGAAATGAAAGATGTATTTGATGGGCAAATGTGGAAAGATTTTTTAGTGGATCCTCTACAACCAACATCTCCGTTACTATGTGACAATAACAACATTAGACTGCTTTTAAATGTGGATTGGTTCAAGCCCTTTCAACGCTCTGAGTATAAGGTTTCTGCCATCATGATGACTGTTCTTAACTTGCCAAGAAGTGAGCGCTTCAAGAGCAAGTGGACTATGATATTGGGTGTGATACCTGGACCTACAGAGCCGAAAGGCAATATCAACACCTTTCTGAAACCAATAGTGGATGATTTGATATCACTGTGGAATGGAGTTCCACTGCATCCAGCAGGAACTGTTATTAGAGCTGCACTTCTTGGGGTGTCTTGTGATATGCCAGCATTGAGGAAGGTATCTCAATTCTTAGGTCATAAGGCTGATCTTGGGTGCTCCCGTTGTACCTTTACAGCAGAGAGAGAACCTTCAACTAGAGGTGCTAGTGGCAAAATGAGCTACTTTACACAATCTGAAGCACCGAGCAGGACAATGGAACAAGTAAGAATTCAAGCCAAAGAGTATCAAAGTGCTCATTCAAAGACAGAAGCCCAAACTATTCAGAAGAAAAATGGTGTTCGATACACTGAATTACTTCGACTGGAGTATTTTGACATCATTCGAATGATGATAACTGATCCCATGCATACATTTCTTTTGGGAATGGTACATAATGAAGTCAAATTGTGCCTTTCAAGTATGTCAGTAAATAATGCCACTGAATTTCAAAGTCGCATTAAAAGAATAAGAATTCCATATGATCTTGCAAGGCTGCCAACTAATATATTCAACAAATCAGGTGGACTGACAGAACTAACAGCGCAACAGTGGAAGAACTTAGCTTGCATCTATGCCCGACCATGCTTCATTGGATTGATATCAGACAAAGCATACCAATCATTGCTCTTACTATGTCAAATTGTTGAGCTTATTTCACAACCAGTCATTACTAATGAAGACATGCAACATTGTATAGATTGCTTCATGACCATCATAAGTGCTTCAAAGCTGCACATGGAAAATGGGAGGTGTCAATCAATTACCATACTGCATTACACATTCCAGATGTAATAGCAGACTATGGACCTCCTCATGGTTATTGGTGTTTCGGATACGAACGCTTGAATGGACTTCTCGCTGAAATTCCCAACAGCAAAGTAAATATTGAGCCACAAAGTATGAATAGAATGTTGTTACAATTTTCCTATGCTAGCTCTACTCTACCTGTAATTCTATTCTCATTGGCAGATGTTCCTAAGAGCTTGAAATGTGTTACTGCGATAGAAACTCCAGTTACCTTTCAAAAAACGCACTTAAATTCAATACTTCAAGAGCCCCCAGATTCAAGCATTGCATTTCAGCGTAAGATTGATCAAGGCAATGTTGCAGATTGGCCCATAGAATTGTTACATCCTAGCAAATGCAACTTGATAATTGACGCCATGTTTTATGAAGAACTAGTAGAGTTTTGTAAGAATACATATGACACTGAAGTACACATACACCATAGGATGGACAAATTTGGATGTTGTGTTGTCAATGATCATATGTACTCATCGGAGTTCAACTCCACCGATAGAGGTTCAATTGTAAAAGCAATGTTTGTACTGAAAGAAAATAACGAGCTACATCCATACTATGGTCGCATTCAGTTTTTCTTCCGAATCTGCATCACATTGAGACATGACGGTCAGCAAGAAGAAATACGGGAATGTATATTGTCATATGTCAAATGGATGTCTTTTAAATCACCTGAGCTAGATAAATTAAGTGGACTTTACATGGTTAGTAATAAGTTTTATGAACAGGATAAAATCATTAGTCCCAGGAGATTTGCAGGTCGTTGTGTTCTAGCTCAAGCAGGAAAAGGGACATCCTTTTACGTTGTTGAACTTCCACGATAGCCTGTATCTAATGTATTAATCATTTTGTTAATGTGCATGCAAGTGTATACATTATTATATTGATGTCTTCTCAATTAACAAGCTAGGGATCTATATATAACCAATCACATTTTGAGCATATGGCGCTCTGCTATCAATTGCTAATCCATATCCATTTTCTACAGTAGGACTACTTTCAGAAGGTGCAATGTACGCAAAAGAAATTCCAAAGGATGTAAAGAATCAATTGAAACATCACGTATAAAATCAAAACAGGATTCATCAATTGATTCGGATTCACTTGGAAAATCAATAACTGATTTGTATATCATTGCATAATCATTACGTGATTTTTAATCAATTGAAGAATCATAGCGTGATTTCCCAATGTGAGAATCAATTGCAAATCACAAGCGACAACTGCGAAATCACTTATGAAATCAAAAATTGATTCGCGGTCTTTTTTTGCTGTGAAATGCTAGCGTTGGTGTGGGCGGTTGGTCAATTCCGTCCATATCTTTTGGGGAGACCATTTACAGTACGGACTGACCACAGTGCTCTTCAGTGGCTCTACTCATTCAAGGAACCATAAGGACAAGTGGCCAGGTGGCTGGAATCGCTTGCAGAATACGAATTCACAGTCCAACATCGTCCCGGGAAGAAGCATACTAATGCTGATGCTTTGTCTCGCGTACCCTGCCAGGATGCCCCTGCAGTCAATGCCAACAGCATACCTCTGGACCGCACGGATAGCTGGCTGTCACAGCTGTCTAAACGGGAGATTCGTGAGTTGCAGTCCAGAGACGAGGGTATAGAACAGGTGATAGAGTGGGTAGAGCATCCAAAAACCCAGCCTCAGCGTTGTCCACCGAGTGCTAGCCATGTGATGAAGAGCCTCTGGGCCCAGAAGAAGTACCTAGAAGTAATAGATGGAGTGTTGTATCGGCGTTGGGAAGATGCAGGGGGCGGGGTTTTAAATAAATGTTTCCAATTAGTTATTCCACCCAGTTTGGTACCAACTGTACTTGCTGAGCTTCACGACTCTCCTACGGCAGGCCACTTAGGAGTGGGCAAGGTACTGGAAAAGGTCAGACGTAGATTTTACTGGGTTGGGCAGCGCCGGGATGTGCAGGGATGGTGTGATTCGTGTATTTTGTGTGGGTCGACGACCTAAACACCGTCACGCTCCATTGCAAGCGGACGTTTCTACAACCCCTATGCAACGTGTGGCGATGGATATCCTGGGTCCTCTACCGTTGACACCCCGTTCAAATAAGTACGTATACGTGTTGGTAATCGGTGATTACTTTACCAAGTGGACGGAAGCGTTTGCTATCCCAGACATGGAGACAGTTACAGTAGCTCGTGTGTTTGTTAATGAGTTTGTTTCCAGGTTTGGGGCACCGACACACCTCCATACAGATCAGGGTAGAAGCTTTGAATCATCCCTAATAAAAGAGCTCTGTCCAGCTGAGGGAATTGTCAAGACCAGGACCACGCCCTACCACCCGCAATCAGACGGCATGATTGAGCGTTTCAACAGGACTTTATTGTCGATGTTGAGAATGGCAGCAGTTGATGACGAAAGCAACTGGGACCTGAAGCTACCGTGCCTTATGTTGGCATATCGGACTAGTGTCCATGAGGCTACCAAACATACACCATTTTCCCTGATGTTTGGCAGAGAGGTGCAGCTGCCTATCGATGTCATGTTTGGTTTGCCCACAGGTTCTGGTCAGCCTACTAATGTTCCAGTGTATGTTAAGGAATTACGGAAGTGGTTGAGCGAAGCTTATAACGTGTACGACAGCACCTTTCTGCTGAGCAGAAAAGACATAAACTTGTACGACACAAAGGTTGCAGGTAACCCTTTTGTTAAAGGGGACAAAGTATGGCTACACAATGCAGCAGTACCACGGGGGTATTCTATGAAGTTGCATAGATTTTGGAAAGGGCCATACACAGTGGTGGATGTGCTAAATAATTGCGTATACAAAATCAAACAAGATGCCAGTCCTCACAAACAGCACACAGTACATTTTGACAGGTTGAAGCCATACTTGCACAGGGTGGAGCATACAGAAGAAGCAGGTCCTTCACAGCAGGGTGATGTACCAGCTAGGGAGACCATCCCACCGCATGATGTGAATGAAGAAATGTATGACATGGTGGTAGTGCCACAGAACCAGGCTGCGCAGTTAGCACCAGCTGACGAGGAAACTCAACAGCCAGTAGAACATTATCATGAAGACCCAGTAGAGGAAGTTGGTGAGCAGGATGACGGTGATGACACAGAGCCTCAACAAGTTGAACAAGTCCCTCTGCGTCGTTCTAGCCGCAGCAGACAGCCTCCAGAAAGGCTTGGAAGTTGGACTTATTTTTAGCATGACACGTGGACGTGTCCTCTTCAAGGAGGGAGCAGTGTAACGACATCACGTGCTGATCTGCTCTAGAACATTCTTTTATGTTATATAAGAAGTCACTTGTATGCATGTAAATGTTCTTCTCATTTACCTATTTCCGGTGTATGCGTTACACAATCACGCTGAAGATGCCCAAACTCACCGCATTCCCAACACTTTAACAGCCTTCTTCCGTGTGCATTCTTTGGACAATCCTTTCTTACGTGTCCACGAGACTTGCAATTCCAGCACACCGGGCCCCGTTCTTCACTATTCAGGGCCCGCGGAGCCGGGGGAGCAAGGGGGCAGCTGCCCCCCCCCCCCCCCCCCTCCACTTTTTTGGCCGAAAAATTATCGATGGCAACTGTAACTGGAAAAAGGCGCTCGAAAGATTTCGGGAACACCAAACATCAGCATGCCATCTGCTAGCCATAGATTCCAATGTTAATCTAACAAAGACTTGCGCAGATATTGGGTCATCTTTATCTGATGTTTATAAAAAACAAGTTGCTAAAAAACGGCAAATTTTCAGTTTTTGGCAAGGCAAGGAGTTGCTTTCCAAGGAGATACGGATGAGGATTCAAATTTTTTTCAACTCTTCAAACTCAGAGCCAATGATGATACCAGTATGCACGATTGGCTGAAAAGACATGACAAATATCTTTCCCATGAGATACAAAATGAAATGATAAAATTATTGCATTAAGAACTGTTTCTGATTTAGCAGAAGGTATCAGAAAGAATGGATATTTTTCTTTGATGGCAGACAATGCTTCAAATTAGGAGCAGTTAGCAATTTGTTTGAGGCATGTAGATCACAACTTGGTAGCACATGAAGAATTTATTGGGTTTTATCGTATACTGTACCTAATAATTTCTCTGATACTATAGTTTCAGTAATCAAGATGTGCTGCTAAGAATGAATATGAGTCTATTTAAATGTAGAGGCCAGTGTTATGATGGAGCTGGAACAATGGCAGGCTGTAGAAATGGAGTTGCTGCATAGCTCTTAGCTGATGCTCCCAGTGCCCATTTAACACACTGCCATGCATGGGCATGCTAGCAGTTCATGATATGATAAAAGGCTGCAAAGTACTATCTGATACCTTGGATACAACAATGGAAATTTGTACATTAATTAAATTCTCACCCAAAAGAGAGGGAATCCTGAATAGTATCAAAGCAGACATTCATATGGACACTCCTGGAATAAAAATGCTGTGTCCTACTCGGTGGACTGTTCAAGGAGAAAGCTTTGAAAGGATTAAAGACAATTATGAAGCCCTGATGATGGAATGGGATATCCGCTTGGAAGAAAGATTGGATACTGAGATGCGGGCTCGTATAATTGGTATGAAAGCTCAAATGCAGTCATTTCAGTATTTTTTTTGGATTAAATCTTGGTGCCACATTGCTTATCCAGACAGATAACCTGTCCAAAACCCTCCAAAAAACACAGCTATCATCTGTAGAAGGACAGCATTGTGCCAATTTGGTAATTAGGGCCATCACAAGCATGAGATCAGAGGTTCATGAATGTTAAAAAACAGATCATGGTCTACCTGAACCTTCACTGCCCAGGAATCGCAATGTCCCAAAAAGATTTGAAGTAGTAAGTGGACAATCTCATCAGCCATCATCTGCTGATTAATATTTTCGAAGGGTCTACTATGAAGCAATCAATGTGGCAACCAATGCCATTAGACAACGTTTTGACCAGCCAGGGTTTAAGGCCTACAGTATTATGGAAACATTACTTCTAAATGCTCTCAAACCAGGAATTGATGTAACTGATGAACTAAACTATATGTCAGAGAAATAGGCTGAAGATGTGAATGTCACACTTTTGAAGGCCCAGTTATCTGTTTTTAAACTCATGCTAAGTGGAGAATTTCAATCATTCCACGAAATTTACAGTGCTTTTCAAAGCCTTTACCAATGTAAAAAGGACCTAATTTCGGAGATTGTTACTGTATTTAAACTGATCTTGGTCAATCCAGCTACTAATGCAGTTAGTGAAACATCTTTTTCTACCGCTCGTCGCCTGAAAACGTGGCTTCGTTCAAGCATGAATCAAATCAGATTTAATAACTTAGCTACTCTCATGATTCATAGCGACAGAACAGCTAATATTGACTTGGACAAAGTTGCCTCTGAGTTCGCCTCTGGAAATGATAATCGAAAGCGACATTTTGTGGATTTTATTGTGCATTTGGCTTGTATTTATACGCCTGTTTCTATGAATAACTTCCACATGCACGGAGGTGCGATACCAGGGTTGCCGAAGGCCAGTCCGGCCTGCCAGGCCGATACAACTTCATTGAGTACAAAAATCTGCCCCCCCCCCCCCCCCCCCCCACTTTATAATACCCTCCGCGGGCCCTGCTATTATCCACTGTTCCCCGCTGCACACCTTTCAGCTTCTCACATAACCTTTGTACTTCTCGTCTCAGAGTCTCTACTTCGCTTCGTTCTCTGCCTCGGCGTAATGTAGCTGTAACTAATTCAGAATGAGAGCTCTCATCTTCTGTAGATGCCACAACTTCTTTCTGCCGCAACATTTGCAAATGCTTCTGTGCAGTCTCTAACATCTCGTGCTTACAGGCTAATTTCAACGCATCGTCCAAGGTTTTTGGCTCATCTTTCATTAGAGCTAGTTGCACCGACGAAGAAAGGACTTCCTGAATAAACTGATTGCGCAGCAGGTCATGTAATTGTTCTGCTGGCCACGCAGGAAAAGCTTTATCTGCCATACCCCTCAGTGCACCACAGAACTCCATTAATGACTCCCCAACTTTCTGCACCCTCGTGCGCACTTTCAACTGCCACTCCAGTCGAGTCTTGCATAAGACCGCTGAATACAATCACATACCGCGTCATAGTCACTCGTCTGAGCCAGCCCGTGGTGCGTAACCATGCGGTAAGGCTCGTCCTCTAACAGCGACAGTAGTTCCTTTGACCAGCTATCCTTCGCATGCTTCGCCTGAGTAGCATACATTTCAAACATTGATAACCACAGCTTCCAATCGCCTTTAGCGCCAAAGCGTGGAGGCGGTCGAAGCGACATTCTGACAACCCTTTCAACAACAGTGGTTGCTCCCGCAGAAACCGGGTCCCCAGAGATGTCCATGTTCTCTTCTTCAGCCATCCCACTTCTGACACCAATTGTAGCGCACTCACAGTCCCAAACAGACTACAAACTTTGTGACAGTTTCTCACCCTACGCATACAATACACTCTATTTTATACCAGCCAACTATTGTTCTTTAATGCACACGGCACTACAGTTCTCGATAGTTCTGTCGTCAGGCTGTCGCTAGTAGTGTTACTCATGCGTACAGCTGTTGCCATCGTTACACATGTAACTGTATACATACATATACATAATTCAGAGATAGTAGCAAACAACTTAACCACCCTGTTAGAAGCACATTCCATGATAGAGGCGCAGGCCTGAATGAGGAGGGTAGACTATATAGGGATGATGTACATTTAAATAACAGTGGTTATGCATTTACTCATCCAATGGTCGTGCTAAGCTTATGGTTATATCATCTCATTCTTTGATCGATTGTGTTTCCCTTCACCAGCTATTCGTAATGTCAAGTTCAAGATCCTAGATGCGGTGGCGGCTGGTGAGCCAATCCATCGTGGAGAAGGTCAGATCATCCCTACTGCACGTCGAGTGGCTTACTCCGCTTTCCTTATGGTTTGTTTCCATATTTGTTTTGATGGGAATTCTTTGTGTACTAAAGGCTATAAGTACATACATATCTATGTGTTTGTACATCCAACTCCAAAATGAATATGTGTTAATTTGGACTTTGTCTCCTGGAAGTTAATTACTTGTAACATTTTGTTATTTTGTGTAGTTTTGGTGTCTTGTTTTTGTAAGAACTGTTCATGATCTGTCCACTTCAGGCTACTCCAAGGCTCATGGAACCATACTACTTTGTGGAAGTGCAGTCTCCAGCTGATTGCGTCTCTGCTGTACTAGCGCGAAGAAGGTGGGTGGGGCCATTAGTGGAGCAATGAAAATACGTATTGGTGTAATAAATAGGTTTATGGAAAGCTAAGAGGAAGTGTTTACAGTATGTGGTGTTTCTTATTTCTTCCCCAACACACAGAGGTCACGTGACCCAAGATGCACCAGTTCCTGGCTCTCCCTTGTACATCATAAAGGCCTTTATTCCAGCCATTGATTCCTTTGGCTTTGAAACTGATATGAGGACTCACATTCAGGGGCAGGCATTGTGTCTCTCCGTCTTCCACCACTGGCAGGTGAAGTAGTCTCCACCTGTTGAGTGTAGCTTTGTGATTTGGCTCTTCTCCCTTTGTTCAGATTGTTCCTGGTGATCCTCTGGATAAAAGCATTGTCATTAGACCTCTAGAACCCCAGCCTGCTCCCCACCTGGCACGTGAATTCATGATCAAGACCAGAAGGAGGAAGGTTTGGGAAATTATTTTTTATTTTTCACCACCTCAATAAAAAATGTTAAAGTGTTTACATGAATTTTTTGTTTGTTTTTCTCCTTTTTGTTTTCCCCCTGATATTTGTGCAGGGTTTGTCTGAAGATGTGAGCATTTCTAAATTCTTTGTTGCTTGAACTGGCTCGCCAAGATGTTATGTTCAACTATCCCATGTAGAAGCTCTTTGCTTTGACTGGTGTTATGGTCATCGGCTATATATTACTTGCAATACTGGTTTTTTATTGTCTTTTTTTTTCTCCCTTTCCAAACTGCATGTACCATTACTCAAGCAAGATATTGAGGGTTATGAGAACAGTAGGAGTGTGGATTTAAAAGATATCTGTTCATTACTGATTGAATCAATGCATGTTCAGTGTGTGTCCCACAAAAGGATCAATGATTAACAAGTACATGTAATTATGACCTCGAAGACCATACTTTCACACAGAATTTGTGACTGTATCAAATACAAGCAGATGCATGTCAAAACAACACTGGTTGACCTCCAACAATCACTGTATAAATGAATTTAATTGAGGTAAATGGCACTGTTATTGTAAATCCAGATGTACATATGTTTAACCAGATAAAAAGAGTGGATTGAAGGCAATTTTAACAAGTGCATGATTGAACCAGGTTAAATTATGGTGGGTGTGTTTCAAAATGAACTTATTTATGTTATGGTTCCCACAATTATTTGAGACATTTAGCATGCAAGCAAGTGACACTCATTTGGGGCATAATAAAAGTGCATGTTGGTTCGCTGACGTGTCCTACATAGAAATGTGCATACCATAACCCTTCACTGTTGGCAATCGTTAGAGCACAAAAAGCAGCAGGTGTACACCTAAGAATAGAAAGTGTCTATGGAGTTTCTTCTTCAGCTTCTTGCAGTTCCAAGACAGCTTCTTTGGTGAGAGGGTGGTCCGGTCCGAAACAGATCTGCAGTGCTTGTACAGCCTACATGTACATACAGCATGCAGCAAACAAAAAAAAGGAAGATACCATCAGGTCAGAGTAGACTAGAGGTGACCTACTGTGGTCAGAGATCCTATTGCAAATGTCAAAGTGGCCCCAGATTTATCCTGCTGCAATGCTGCCTGCTTCTGGAGCTTTCCGAGGCGAAACAAGGCCAGTCCTTGTGCAGGGTGGTGAGTGAAAAGACTACATCTGTGACGATTCAGCAATGGTAGTAATTACCTATTCACATGCAAGCACACGTACCTACAGACATGCTAATACCTGTATAGGGCTACGAGGTTCAAAGCAGTCTCCATTGCACCTGCCTTATCATTATTCTCTGCACACGAAATATTGCATTGGAATGGGTACCATCTGATCTGCTATGGAAACACACTCTGACCATTGGTCATACCAATTTGTGTGTTGTATAGTTGTTCATTTGCTTTGATTGTAGCCATGTTCCTCTCCACCTCCCCATCGTTCCCCTCCTCCCTTTTACACCTCACACAGGTGCACTCAAATGTATAGTGGTCCAGGAGACACGCCCTCCTGTGACTACAGCTCTCCACCAATGCAATGTAGCTGATGAAAAGCTTTGTATTTAAAAACAAAAAACCAGATATAGACTCAGCTCAGAGTGGAGATCTCTCAGTAATATTACTTGCTTATCTGCTGAAATATCTGTGACTGCAAGGATGACCATAGCCTTGCCATCAAACGACCAGGCACAGTTCGGCTCGCACGAATGATGCATCTGAATCAAAGGTGGAAAATGAACGTTACCTGCGCAAAACGCCGCTACACATGTGCAACACACGATTTGTATATGCCTTCCCCAATAGTCGTTGAGGAGTGATTGTAGATGTCAAAAGCATTGCATTTAATCTGCAGCAAACAATTACCGCAAGCTGGATGAGATCGAAGCTCTACCATAGTGGTACAATACCTTACAGGCTGCATCGTATGCTGAGGGTTTGTAGGCTACACCCAACAGCTCCATTGCCTCCAATACTTGGTCTTCAATCAGCTGCTTAGTGTCAGGACTTGCCTTGCCCTCAACTGGACAAGGAGCAACAATATCATGCATGGGGTGATGCTTGGCTTCACTGGTCACATGCTAGTCACGTGCCTGAACTTAAGTTGGCTATCTCGGACTACATGAACTGGATTGGAGGTGAACAAATAAAACAGCTCGCCAAACCCTCACCTCCCTCGCCACCGCTCGGGCTATGAAACGTGCTTTGTCTGTTGGCATTCGAGGTTGAGTGGCTGCAATACCTCTGCATTCTGTATTGTGTTGGATCCAGTCATTTTTCTGTTAGGAAATAAATATCCCCCGCATTTCATGTTGTCTCGATTCGATTGTCATGCATTATCTATAGACGTAATTGAAACCACGCCACAACGTTACATACCTGGCATCGGTGCCCACAGTACCACGCACAAAGGCATCGCGTACATCGTGTGAGGTGCCTTTATAGAAGAGATGATCGTTAAGAGTTCGGTGGTGCCACGTGTGCGCTTTACTCGGCATTCCTTAAGCACCAGTCACAACGCTTTCCCCTTTGCGACCGGCTTATCACGTGCACCTGTGGCTCTTCTCTGAGCACTTCAGTTCCTGGCTTGATAGGCTGAGTGGCATACCAACCTCTGCCGTATCGTTCATCACGAACAATGTTTATGAGCATTTCAGCCATGTTAATATTAATAATAACAGATTATTAATTCTATACGTCTCAGCAACCGCTTATCTGAACCTGCGGCAGCAGGTTCTATATAGGATTGATTGGGGATTGATGAATATCATTAAACAAACTTCACTCGCGTCTGGAGGGACAACGGAGAAACGGATTGCGTATTTCTTTGTCGCGATGGAACGAGCACTCAAAGATCTACAGTTCTACGTTTGTACCTCTTTTGACGGACGCCTATGGAATTAACACATCTATACCTGTTTTCTACATATTTAAGAATCATACCACAGGTATCGATATTGCGGCGATCGAAAAATTCTCACTTTGGTATGGCCCGTCGATGGCAATCCTTCTAGCGGCATCATTTGCCATGGTTGTCATAGTATCATCTCTGGTCTATCACAGACTGCGTTCGAGACCAAAATACGGACCAGTATCCGAACACGATCGATTTTGGAAAGCTTTTAAACAGCTCCTTCCTCTGGCTGCGTTTCCGATACTATTCCTCGTCTTCATCATCCCAGTCCTCGCATCTTCCATTGATGTAGCCAACAATCCCGTGAACCCCAACATTGGTTTGGCACTTACTGCTCGAGTGTGCATCTCTTTGTGGAGCGCAGCCTCAGGTCTGACCCTGCTCATCCACATCTCTGTGGTTAGGTATAGCGTTTCAAGAAGAAAGACTTACACTGCTATACACTAGTGCATCATAGTTGTTTGACTGAACCATCTTCATTTATATGTTCGTTTGCCTTATAAGTGTTGCTTCCTTGCATAATACGCGTACGTGCTTATAAAGAGCATAAATCATTTTGCATTATAATTATTGTATAGTAATATAATTTCGGCTGGTGCACTCAAAAGAAGAAGAAGATACAAAGTGACCAGCTAGGAATGCAATAGTTAAAATTACACATTTTGCATGGGTAGTGAAATAAGTTTTTTTTTGGAAGTTGTTGCGTATGAGTAATTCAACTATATGCAATCTGGCCATCATGGTTTCAATTACAAATCAATATAGGCACCATTGCCCAGGCTTGAGGGGATCCTCCGGACATTGGGCACGGTAGCGTGATCTTGAGTATACACTGTACATGTCTTCAACTCCTTACATTTGAGCTTCTTTGCTAAGTACAACCTCAAACTCTCCGTGCGATAAATGTATGCATGTGGGCTTCTTAGGCTATGGAAATAATATCCTCCATAAAAGTTGTGATCTCACATTTCATCTCGTAGTCCAACAATCAGTTTACATTACTACCTTCATCGTTTGTACATATTTCATTCTCACAGCGACATTGCCATTTGTATGCATAAAACGCATTATCTTCTTTATGATTGACACGTTAGCACAATATGGACCAGGGGAAGGTTGTGAGGCATGCGAAGAGGTTCGGAAGGTATTAGTAATTATTGATAATTCATGTCAATAAGTACTCGAACCCATTGTATAAGCCACTGTTCGTTTTGACTCATTAGAAACAGGTGGGATGTAAAGTGAGCAGAATTACGCATGTGCAAAAAAAAATAATAATAAAAATCAGGAACTCTTTTCTTCCGACCTTGAACTTCGGAAGCTCCTCTCTTTACCTCATTTCCTAAAACACTGTTAAATCTGAATTGGCTCAATGGCAATTCGAGTCATATACGTTATTTGATTGGGTGGGCTAATTTTTAAAAAGAGGGACTTTCGGCCAGTGTCAATTGATGCTATATAAGCTGTGTCGAGGTTAACAGTCAAACTCAGTATGTAGCTATGTAAGAATTACATCATTTGTTATGGAGAGTAGGGAATGACTTATAACATTGCAGAAACTGATTAAAATGTCAAATTCCAGGTTAGTTGGGACCAATGGTCACTTCTTTGCACATGCACACTGTGCACAGTAAGATATGTGCTACGCAGTCAGCAATGCCACAAAACAGTAACAGCAAAACAAAAAAGTTGTTGATTTTGACGTTGTGATGCATATTATGGAGGAAGACATGGAGGGAACAACACACCAGCTTCAACAAATTGGAACTGACTGTTGTCTATAACCGTGCAGCACACAAAGGTACTCAACACCACACCATACATGTAGGTGCCATATAGGAACAAGGCTAGGGGGAGGTGCCTTGCTCCCTGCAACTTATTTTATAATGGACACGCCCTCTGAACCCTTAAACCTGTTTACATTCCTTGGGTGCTACGGTAGTGATATCCCATAGCTAGTTGTTTTGATGAGGTGCGTTACATGAATTCAGTTACATGTACGACGTACATGTAACTGAATGTGAAGATTAGGAGGTGAAGCCATATAAATTCAAAAGGTGCTATAACATATTACGTATGTGCTATACCAATTGTAGCTACCTGAATTGACAAAGGAGAGTGCTATCTGCATTACTTGATCCCATATCTTCCTACTGGCAGTGCAATCAAATGATTACAGCCACAGTCAGGATCTTTTTATATATGCAAATCAGTGTGGAATGTAAATAAAAAGTTTCCCCATGCACATGTTTGTGTTGCTGGGCTGTCACAGATAAATTAGTCCTGTTCTTTTGCCTATTAATGGCACTGGAAAATAAAAAAAGAACATTTCTCATAAATCTTTAGCATCTATTTTCAAGGCTCAGGTCTACTACACATTTTCAAGCAGCAGTGTTATAGGAATACTTCAAATAAGATCCGGAGATGTTTCTAATAATGGAGTAATATTTCATGTAGAGCTTTCAGGGAGTATATTTGGTGAAACTCATGTATGTGATGTGAGTAATTGCATTGCGGGTTGTTACAGGAGTAGGTACTTGTAAGGAATGTGGAAAGCTGTTATCTCATGCGTCTACCATTCACGTGATGGATTCAGATAAAATGGATTGCAATACGTGGTTAGCAAAGTACATGTTGGATTTGGCTGTGAAAAAAAAAAGAAGCACATCAGCTCCAGAGGCTGGTTAACTCTTTGAACGCCAAGTGCATATATACATACATGCGAGAATTATCTGGCTCACCATTCATGCAGTGCTGTGTGTTAAATGTTGTGTTGAGCAAAATTACTTTGAATACCATTGTACAAGCATGGAAGTACAATACTGACATGCATGTAACCCCATAGTCATACAAGTATATGGTCCTGGTGTAAGCACATTTTGTGTGTTCATTATAACCCGCTGGCATCTTTTGTTGCAATAACCCATAGTATGAACTGGCAAAAGGTTGGTGGGGGGGAGTGAACAAGTATGATATACTACACTGATCTGGGCTATACGCATTCATGTTCTTGGAGTATTGTAGTGATGCATTAGTGAGTCTAGTGAGGTCATCTGAATAATGGGGTTCTTTAGCCAGTGTGAGAGGAAACATAATTACTTTGTACATGTACTTATCAGGTTACAAGTGCAGCAAGCATTTGCATGCATCATAAAGTTGTGACTGATCAACACATTTTTGCACGCAATATGTAAATCATGCATGAATGGAGTGACGGTTGTGTGTGCATGCATACATATACGCACTAGGCGTTCAAAGAGTTGAGGAAAAAAGCCATTCAATGACAACATTCCATCGTAAATCCTAATTATGGACTTAATTTTCAGCCACATACAGCCATGACGTATAGCATTTGAAGAAGCCATGACATTTAGCATTTGAAGAAATGGGATTCCAAAAAGTTACCAGACTGTTGGAAAATGCTATTAAAAATATATTTGCACAGCTTTTAAGACAGATAAACTTGGACTAAATTGATTTGACTGTATTTTTTTACATTACAATTTACACATCTTAAATTTGTTCCAATAATGGCAACTGAAATTAATGTGCAATCCAGCTGCACACCAATGGATACCTGTTATGCAGACTATGTTTGTATTGTGTGCAGTAATTTAGTCACAGATGGGGTGTTATGAATATTTTTATGTGGCAATATGGTAACTGATATCCATGATCCAATAGTCTGTGCCAAGTGTCTCAAAGCATGGCTAGTAGTGACTGTAGATGTGCATGCAGTGTCCATGCCACTTCAACCAAGAGCCACTTGCCCCCTCTCATATTAAAACAGCACCCAGCTTAGTGTTGAATCTCTCAAGTGATGTTGTGAATGTAAAAATCCCTATTGGAGGAGCAGTTGCTAACTGTGCCCCTGTTTTGTCTTTCAACAAAGTAAGCTCCTGACATTTTTACTCATTACAAATGGGCAGAATATCTCCTGCACTACTTGGAAGAGCTACATATAAGAACAGTGCAATCATCTCAGGTTGCTCAGATTCGTTGAACAAATAACAATACATACTGTTGTAAATTTTAGTGAGTAAACACCTCTGACATGCAACATTAGAAACTAGTGCGCAGATAAAAAAAAAAGTCAGCTGGGAAATAAACCTATAACCCTTAAAGGAATAATAACACCTCTACAGGTGAAACATGATTAAAAATTCACTTGGAGAAGAGATGTATCAATGTATGGGAATTGAATGGGTTTTTACACCTCATGGTTTTCAGATAAGAAGCAAATCTTTTTCATCCGGGATTGAGTCATATAATGCTGTCCCCATTGATAGCTACTTGAAATTGCATGGTTTGTGGATGCCAAGATTCTACTCGTCACATTCACATTAGAATTGCCCATACAAATGTATGGGAGTTTACATCTCTAGTTTCCTGATAAGAGGGTTTCATAGGGGACTGAATCATACAATGCAGACCCCATTGCTAGCAATTTGAATTGGTTTGGTTTGTGGTTGCCAAGATTCGACATTTCACTAAGCAAATAAATGTAGTACCTACCTAAATCAATGCATGGGAATTAAATGGGTTTGCATCTCCTGTAAGAGGGAATGTTTGCTATCTGGAATTGAATCTTATAATGCAGTACACACTGATAGCTTCTTGAAATGGTTTGGTTTGTGGATACCAAGATTCTACTTGTCACTCGGCGTAAAAAGGAAGTGCATGTATCTGCCTATATGAATGAATGGGAATTGAATGGGTTTTCACGCCTCATATCCATGGTTTCCTGATACGAGGCGAATCTTTTTCATCCAGGATTGGTCTTATAATGCTGTCCTCATTGCTAGCTATTTGAATTGGCATGGTTTGTTGATGCCAATTTTCAATCCCGACATATTTATACGAGTACAGATCATTGTCCCGTTCAGGGTACCGGTACTAGTAGAAGCGGGCAAGGATGGAACATGTGTTGGCTAGTCAAAGACAGGCTGAGGCGCAGCTAATAAAGCCCAGTTACCAGCTCACGGCTGTTTGCGGTAGGTTTATAATTAGAACATTACAGTACTAAAAAATAAAAAACCATAAAGTTCTCATTATGGCTGCTGAATGTTCCAACGCTGTTAGTACTCTTCATTATGTTGGAATTTGATATATGATAGATTTAATAGCGTCCTACATGAGTCTAGATTAAATAAAATTGTCACGCATGCTCAACATACGTTTTGTGCGCAGGGTGTTTGTACAAGGCCACATAATGGAGGGGTGTTTAGAAACGTCCTTACAACGGCCCTCTGGAAGTTGCCCTGAGTGTAAACTTGTCATATCATCAATTGGAACACAAGGTACAACAAGTTGACATGTACCTGAAGAACTAACGAAGTTTCTGTAAACCCGAAATCCATCAGTGTTTATTATGAACAATAATGCTTTTTAATATGAATACACTCGTTGTATCGATACATAGGAATTGAGTATCATGCACATGAAACAAGTGCAGCAGCATTTCATGGTGTGTGGGCAACGTTTGGCAAAGGCTAAAACAAAAAGTATTATGAATGCATGAGTGCAAAGCAATTTTATTAATGCTGCACTGAGACAGACAGCCTTTGGTGACACTACGACCCACACATACAGTCCAGAAACACAAGTATGTGTTGCAAGCTGGCATTAGACAGTGATGAGTGCCATGAAGAATAAAGTGCATCACAAGTGTGCTGCTGTTCTGGTCCAGTGTGAAAAGCATTCTAATCACGGATTAAAGGTAAAGGTGTAGGGTGGGGAACATGTCACTAAACTGCGCTGTGGGAGTGCCAGTGCAAAAGGTGACAACCTAAAAGGGCCAGACTAACTATTGAGGCTTCATCCCAGGTGTAAAACCTAAAATGAAATTTCAAGGATCTATAACAAAGCCACTCATCAGACATCTCACCAGCGCATCCTATTCCAAGACCACTATACTAATCATAAGACAATCTATTGGCTGCTGTGAAAAACAGCAAGGTCCGACATGTACACTAAGGCTATTGTTTACCAACCACTACTGTACAAACATTGGGCACTTGCCAGTGTGCTGCATGGCAACTGTATCGGTTGCACCAAGATAAAGTGTACTCCAGATTGTTTAATACCAAAACAGACATTCTGCCACACTTTCAACCAGCTTTGGACTTGGTACTAAGTTTATTAAAGGATGCTGTGGTATAGTTTATGAGCTGTAATACAGACATGAGGGCTGGAGTTTATGAAGACACAAGTGTTCATTGCTTACACATGCACTCTCTAGTGAAAAAAAGCAGCAGCTTGGTTACTGATGAGGGTCATCATCCAATCAACTTGCTTCTGGGGGAAACTTATGTGTATTAATGTAAACAACACTCAGTGTTTACCATGCACTTTTGCACTACCACTCTGCCTAGCCAATGACGTGCATGTGCCCATACGAATCAATCATCGCTGTGTGTGTTCAAGGACCAGTCTCAAGCCAAAAAGTTGCACACCATTCGAAGGGTTGTTAGAGGCGGGGGGTGGGGGCATCTGCACTCCTTCAGAGAAGTGCTCTCGCTAGGAGGTGAGCAATGGAGGGCCTTGCTAAAAGTGGCTCGCATTTCTGCTGAGATAACAATTGGACCAGCACAGTATGGCAAGACTTCCAAAACTCTGTAAAAAGATACGAGCACCTAGAAGGTATAAAGAATTACAGTGATACCATAGCTGTCAAATGAGATGCAAATGTCTTCCCACGTGGCTGAAAGCAGCAAGCAGTGCCCTAGCACGTGAGAAAAGAATGCACCATCCCTCTAGGGAGGCTGTAGGAGAAGACCCACTAGAGAGGTGCTTTGAGGACTGAGCTCCTCTGACGTTCAATCCTGACATGATCTACTAGGTTGTTGAGCTGTTGAAGAAGAATGACTGGTACTGGTTTACGCAATCACTGATTGATTGCCATAAACAACATCAGATCTGGCTGGCTGATCTGGCACAATGGCGTTATACCAGCTTTACAATGTGATACGTGACACAAGTAACAGATTACAAGTTCCTATCCAGATATCGATCAGTTATCTGCATTTTGTGGTATGTAAAAAGTAAATCATTATTAGCTACACTGTGATATCTTATCGGAAGTTTCGCTAGAAATTTGGATTTGACCCCAACTATGAAGTCATTAAAAACACGCGACCTGTTCGTAACAAGAATCCCGACATTCGGATCATTTAGCTTGTTGATTGAATCAAACAAAAAGGCAACATGAGAAGTTTCTTTGTTGTTTTATGTCGCAAAACTGCGCGATTGTAGAGAAGAAAAAGGTTCTGCCTGTCCTCGTACCCAGTCCCAGAATTATCCTCCTCCTTGACAACGCAGGATAGAAACACTTTTCAAGAACTAAACTTTCACCAATAGCTTCAGAATTGGCTGGAAGAGTGCCTTCTGTGATCAAATAGTTTATATTTTGGTAATTGTATTATTAGATTTGGTCCGTACTGAACGCTACTCGTATCATTACAAAAGGCAGAATCTTTAGAATTGTCAATACCAAACAAGAAAACTACAGGAGCAGTAGCAGATGATTTAACAATCAACAATACGGTCTGTGTAAGACGTATAATTAGATATCAAAATAAATGTATGTGGAAAACTCTTTTGTTAGTGAAGTTGTTTTTCTCGAAATGCCTTCACGTCGATCAGAGAAAGAATAAAGCGAAAAGACGTGCGAAATACCTCCAAACTCGAGGCGATGTTTTAGAATCAGTACGGGAATGCTACAAAGCAGATCCTGAAAAGAAACGGTCCGCTAAACGCGAAAGCTATCAAGCAGAGCTAGAATAGAAACGCGCTGCTAAAAGTCCTGAATCTGCTCGCGCGGTGAAAAGAGCTATAATGTGATACGGGCAGGGTTGCCGAAAGTCAGGCCGGGGTCCGGCCTGCCAGGTCGGATAAATTGATGTTATTAAGCAATTTATTAAAAATTCATGGCTAACCACAAAACATTACGATATTATTGTACAATTTTTTTAAAATTCATAGTTAACCACAAACGTCGCCGGATGAGCAAGTCACTTCAGAAGCAGCTGCAGGTGCCCTTCAGAGAGCCGCAGTTCAGGGGGAGTATGATGCATAGAAGCACAATGCATGGTTAATTAGATAGCAAGCGCGCTGTTTGCATCACTGCATGTTATGTATCTCAAACTCAATTTCTGTATCTGTAATTTTTAAATTGTAACCATTACCAACCGATTGAAATAACTATTATTACTATATATAGCTATAGACATCGCAAAATGAATGAATAATTTATTATAATAAGTGGGTGGATCCCGACCTGCCGGCCTGTCAGGTCACGCTCCGGCCTGCCAGGCCAAGCTAAATGCTCGGCCTGGCAGGCCGACCTGGCAGGCCGGACTGGCCTTCGGCAACCCTGGATACGGGGGTCCAAGGGCATCCGAAAATACCAATGAAAGAATACTACCAATAAAGTTACGAACAGTGATGCATGATGAATCAAATTTCAACAAGACTGAGCAGCCTGGGGAGTTTAACCTTTTGTATACTAGTGTTCACTGCTCAATCTAGCTGCATGGCTGCTGTACTTTGTCATGCATGCGGATTCATTTATTGTGAATCAGCGATAGAGATGGGCTGGATTCAATTGGAGGCAAAAAAAACTGTTTGCTTTGTAAATCAGTGGTTAACACACTGTAATTGCTAAATTTTCCATATCAAAGAAGGCACACTTGGAATATTAGTTCCACTTCAATAACCTCAAGTCCAGCAGCACACTTGAATATTTAGTTCCACTTCAATAACCTCAAGTCCAGCAGCACACTTGAATATTTAGTTCCACTTCAAACAAGCTTGGGTCTAACCTTTTCCTAGCACACTAGAATATTAGCTCCACGTACTTCAAACAGCTCATGCCCAACCATTTTATCTTCCTTGCATGCACTTTACAATCAGGCCTGTATACCGGGTGTCCACGAAAGAACGCAATGCTTTTGAACGGGAATAACTTTTGATTAGAGTATGAAAAAAATCTAATATAAAAACTAACAACTTGAGGTTAGGCAAATGTGTTTACATTATTGTATTTACAAGTTATTAACGATGCTTAATTAACTTTAATAAACACAACAAATTAACAACTTAAAAGTGAATCCATGTTTAGACACCCGTTTCGAAGCCAAAAACAAAATGATTCACCTCTTCAACTGAAAGTAAGATGCAACAACTATTTCACCTCGGTTGCGCATGCGCACTAGTTACACTTCATTGCGCAACCACCGTAGTAGCTCCACCCCTTCAACTTGCACATTATCACGTGCCACTGAGCCCCACCCCACATTCGTCCCTCGAATTGCATAATTCTTAATTGTTTATTCAGCGAATAGCCCAATAGCTATCCTTGTGAAATCATAGATACTAGTAAATAGCCGTACCTGCTGCGCTGCTTATCTCTCGCTTTTAGAAATGAATTAGCCGTATTACTACCTCTTCGTAAAAGAAAACATTCACCCGACCGTAGGTCATTCATACAGGCGGTGCGCACCAATTAGCGTTCTTGCTACGTGTTGTGGACGAGATCGAGATTCGCCTTACGTAGTACAAAACCACACTGGAGAATGTCTTCGATGCAAATGGTTGGTGAGTTAAAGGCACGAACGACTGGGTGCCTATTGGCATACAGTGTACGTACGGGTACACGCACACATGGGTGCAGTCCATGCATCAAGCAAACTATAGATCCTTCCAGCTAGCTTTACATTAATAGCTATCTGGTATATGCCCGTAATGCTAGAGAACCCGCATGTACTAATATTGTAAGGCTTCTTAGTGTACTACCGATGTGTGTGTTAAAAAGTGCCGAACTGTTTGAGCATTCTTTTCAACAGTATCAAGGGCGGATCCAGGGGGGGGGGGGGGGGGGGGGGGGGGGGGGGGGGGGCTGGGGGGGCTATAGCCCCCCCTGTCCCGTGGAACACGCCTCCTTTTCTTTTCAACCACCCCTATACGATAATTTCAATAGCTATATGCACGGGCACGCACGTGATAACGTAGCAGCTGTACATAATGGTGGAACCCTCGCGGAAGAAACAGAAACGAAGCGCCTCGATCTTGCACTTTTTTCGTACTTGTGAAAATGAATCAAACGATGAAGCCTCTCATGTACGAAAACAAGTTGAGGATGAGATATTCATAGCTGAACCACAACTCTTGCCACAAAGCGGTGGATTCAATCAGCCTTTGCCAGACTGCTGCGAATCTAATGAATCTCCAAATGCTGTCAACATCGATGAGAATCCTGATCAACTTGAGTCTAACAGTGCTTCTGCTAATGCAGGTGATGAGTGTAGTAGTTTGCCCAGCAATGGGACCGTATGACCTGGGAGCCTTAAGAACTAGCTTTTCAAGTGGTGCACTTTCGTGTCCTTAAGCAATTTGACCAACCACAAGGGTACAGGTTCCCTGCAGTTTCAGAAGGTGGGCAGTTGAGACGATTTCAAGCCTCTTGATTTGTGAATTATCCCTGGTTAGCATATAGCAAATCTGAAAATGGTGGGTACTGTGCATGTTGCATGGCATTTACATCATCAATACGTACAGGGGGGGGGGGGAATTTGGTGCTCTGGTGGAATCTCCACTAACTAAATTCAAGAAAGCTCTGGAGACTCTTGCATCTCATGAGAAAACAGAATTTCATAAGGATTCATACGCTAAAATGGTAGCTTTCCTTGAGAGTGCATCCAAAGGTCAAAGTGTTGTAAGTCAATTGAATACCTTGCATGCAGCACAGGTTAGTTTTAAAATCGATAATATCAGCAGTAGAATTTTGTGGTCGTCAAGGAATTGCTTTAAGAGATCACCGAGATGATGCAAAGTACCTTGAAGACACTGACCTTAATCCTGGTAATTACCAAGCCCTGCTAAAATTTCGGTGTGGTGCTGGGGACACTGTTTTAGCTTAACATTTAAGCAAATGTGCTAAAAATGCCACTTACCGTTCAAAGACAACTCAAAATGACATCATTGATATTCTGGGAGGTATGATTACAGAGAAAGTAGTAGCCGAAGTAAATGAAGCAAAATTTTTTTCTGTTATTTCAGATGAGGTCCAGGATGTGGCTTCAATTGAGCAGATCACTGTTGTGCACCATGAAGGAGAGTCATATGTTGTTAAAGAAAGTTTTGCTGGTTTAAGGAGCAACATAGAGAAATGACTGGGGAGGCTGTGGCATCAACTATCCTGCAGAAACTGGATGAGATTGGTCTAAACTGTGATAATTTACGAGGGCAAGAGTATGATGGAAGTGGGTCCATGGCTGGTATAAGGAAAGGTGCAAGCTGTATAGTATTACAGAAGTATCCTTTGGCAACATATGTTCACTGCTGCAGCCATATACTGAACCTGTCTATTGCCAGTTCATGTTCTGTAGTGCTTGTTCGTAATATGATGGGAACTGTTAGTGAAGTGTCTAAGTTCTTTGAACATGGCAAGAGGCAGGATAAACTTGAGGAAGTGATTGAAAGTGAATTACCAGAAGTAAGGAAGAAGCGAGTAAAACCACTTTGTAGAACCAGATGGGTAGAAAGGCATGATTCTCTGGAGGTATTTGTTGAATTGTACCCAGCCATTATAGGAGCCCTTAGTGATATAGCTTATGGAAAAGATTCTGTCTCTTGGAACAGAGAAACTACAAGTGATGCAAATGGCTTGCTTTCAGCAATAGAAAAGTTTTCTTTTCTGCTGCATTGATAGTTGTATACAATATCCTCAGCTATATCAAAGGTTTAACAGTGTTGCTCCAGCAACGATCTATTGATATTGTACAGGGGATAACCTTGGTTCAGGATGTACTAGACCAGCTCAAGGAACTGAGAGAGGAACTAGATGACTGGAATAAAATCTGGTTCCAGATGGCTGTTGAGATCGCAGAAGAGGTAGGAACAGAAAAACCCTCTATTCCACGAATGTGTAACAGGCAAACCCAGAGATCGAACGTTGAGGCAGACATACCTGAAGTGTACTAGGAGATCACTGACTTCTCCTTTCCTTGATCATCTTTTGCAGGAGATGAAGGACAGATTTACCACAAATGCAAAAGTAGCAACCCTTGGGCTGTGTTTGGTACCTAGTTCTATTTGCAAGAAGGATGATTGGCAGACTCATGTCAACAATCTTGCATCACTCTATCAAGGTGATTTACCTGCCCCTCTTTCACTGCAAAATGAGCTGCACTGTTGGAAACATAAATGGATTCATGTTAAAACTGATGACCTGCCAGAAAGTTCTATTGAAGCCCTAAACAAATGTGAAGTAGGCTGTTTCCCAACATTTCTACTCTGTTGAGAATAATGAGTACAATTCCTGTCACATCTTGTGAGGCCGAACGTACATTCTCAGCTCTACGTCGACTTAAACCTTTCTTGAGGACAGCAATGGGAGAGAACAGACTTAGTAGTTTAACTTTATTGCATGTCCATAGAAACATAGCAATAGATTTAGAAGACGCTGTGGATAGATATGCAAGACTACACACATGAAAGCTGCAATTCTTATAAAATCATACTTCGTGGATTAATAGTGCATATAATTTTAGTGCTGCATAATCTACCAAAGTGTATTAAAGATGTAAAAATTGTATATAAACCAGGATTGAATACTCAAAAAATTTTCTTGGTGACACAGCCCCCCGGACCCCCCTTTTAGCCCCCCCTTTTTATTATTCCTGTATCTGCCCTTGAGTATTCAGTGTCATAGGAACTGTAGATATGGCTCGCAACTGGTATTTATGTGTATTTGTGTGTCATGGTGACTTGTGTTCAAATCTGTGGTGTGTGTTAAGTCTAATCAGTTTTAAAACCAGCGTTGTTCATTAAGTAAAGGAGAGAGCAGGTTCACCAACATCAGGATACCTCTTTAGCGGGCATGACTTGTAAAAGTCATACCACCTAATTCTCAGATCGAAATGTAATGTTGAGATGATCTTCAAGTGTCAGTGAATTCTTATTTGGTTGTTTCATGCAATTTCTAAAAAAAAATTGGTGTTGTAGGTGGGTGTACTGGACTAGCTTTGAAAACATTCACATGCTTCCTGTTAGAGCTTAGTATTTTAATACTACGTGTTTCAAAGTATTATTCTCATGCAATCTGCTTATATGCCTGTTTGTCACTAAAGAATGTCACTTTGTCATGGAAGGATGAGCCAACAACTTCACTCACAAAATATAGCTGTTAAAAACCCATGTTTGGTACTTTTGTTACTTTCTACTGTGTGGTTGTCCAATCCAAAATACTCACCCAGTGAGGTTACCCTACCCACCACCTAAATACTGATGCAACACTGGAAAATACCTTGCAACCTGATTAAACCTTCAGGCTACCAAATATGTTTTACCCATCACATTCTCACATCAACAGGGCAATACATTTTTAATTCACACCAAGAGCTATTACAACACACATAGCTAGCTACCTCTTTTCCAGCAGTTGTTTGAAGAAATACAATATAAATCCTCCAGGGATACTCAAGGCTATTGAACCAACACACACATCACATACCAACAACCTAAATACATAATACTTTGCCATGGTTTGAATGTACTTGATCGTAATCCCATTTCTGACTTAAATGTACACTGTTACTAGTGTCTGATGCAGTGCCTTAAAAGAATGAACCCACTTCATGCATGCATGCATGCAGCTACGCAAATTCACATGCCATATTAATCTTCTCAAACACCTACCATATTTTCACACCCCACCTGGATATCTAAATAATGAATAACCATAAAATCACACACACACACATACACACACACAAACAAAACACAAACACACACACACACACAAAAACACACACACAAACACATGCACCCACACATCACACACAACACACACAAATGCGCACACAAACACCTACACACACAAACACATACACATACAAACACACACACACAAACAAAAACACACAAACACACATGCACCCACACATCACACACAACACACACACATACACATACACACAAAAACACACACGCAAACAATATCACACACAAAAACACACATACAAACATACACACACAAACACACAAACAATGGATACTCCAAAAACTCAAGGCTTTCGAACCAACACACACATCACATACCAACAACCTAAATGTAATACTTTGCCATAGTTTGAATGTAATCCCATTTCCGACTCATACGTACACTCTTACCAGACCTGCGAGGTAGTACATGTGTGTTCAGGATCTCCCTGAAAGTGTGTAGAAATAGGATTCCTGTTGGGGGGTTTTGGCACTTCCTTTGTGATGAGATCGGTGTGGGATATAGATTTCGCTAGATGGTTAGCATTTGTATACAAATGACTGGAATGTGTGTATTAGTCTTGTTGAAACCTATAGTGGGTAAAACAGGCAGTAATCTTTCACAGGAAGATTATAAAATTGACTACAGCTGCATAAATCTGAAGGTTACACCTTTCTTGTGTGAGATGCAATTGGTGATAAGTTATAAAGCAATGCCATTTGATCAAACACCTCAAAGAGCACACAGTGTACATGTAGTTCCTGGCAGGAAAGTGTAAAAAGCATTTGATATTACCTACATATGAAATTGGGGCTAAGGAGGTATTGCCTTACTGCTGTGTAAGATGGGTTTGTACGGGTTGTTTGAGAAAGCCAGCTGGATTGTTAGCATCACTATGGGTGACTAGGCATTCTCAGTAGACTGTCTGAACCATAATTAAGGCATTGTTGTACTGTTTGTGAGTACATGTATGTATTGAGTCAAATAATCAATGAGCATATTTGTCCTTGGAGAAGAGTACATGTAGAAGGAAGGGTTGATATGTTGATTGTGATTAGAATGGATTTTTGTCTCCCAACCAATGAAAATGCATCGATAGAAGTAGTTAACCAATAGGAAAGCAGGGATTGTTGTCCAATACAAATGCAGGGATTGTTATCCAATCAAAATGTACCTAAAAGTATTTAAAAAGATTAAGGGGTATACATTTCCACTATGCTTGAAAATGCCATGATCATGAGTACCAAGACTGTCAATTGAACAAAGAGTTGCCATTGTGAGGCTGTACTTTTCTAATGGAAAGAATGCCTATCTTACTGTAACCTTGTTCCGGAGGGAGTACTCTAATTACAGGACACTATGCAGTAGCACAGTTCTGAGGGTGGTGTCCAAATTTGTGGAGCATGGCACAGTGCAGGATAGGCTGAAAACAAACTGTGGAAGAAAGAAAACTGTTCAGGTGGCAAGGAATGTTGGCATCATTGCTCAGAAAATGCGGCAGACCCCAACTCTGAGCATAAGAAGACTCCATCTAGGGACAGGATTGAGATGATCAAGTGTACAGAAGATGCTCAGGAAGACCCTGAAGATGAAGGCCTGTAGACTGCCTCTAGTACAGGCTCTATTGCCAGGTGACATTGACAAGAGAGTCAAGTGGGCAAAAGATTACCTTGAAGAAGCTGAGAGGGACTTCACCTACCATGACTACATCTTGTGACGGATGAAGCAATCTTCCACTTGGATGGACATGTTAAAAGGCATAATTCTGTAATATGGTCAGTCCAGAACCCACATGCTGTGATGGAATGCAGCAATCAGAAGAAGGCTGGTGTGATGGTCTGGGCTGGGCTGATCAAAAACCATATCATTGGCCCCTTCTTCATCAATGGAAGTGTCACAAGGCAAGTGTACCTTCAGCTACTACAGCAGAGGGTGTGGCCAGCCCTGCAAGCTATCATGGGGGAAGAGGAAGAATTTGTTGTTTTCCAGCATGATGGAGCCTCAGCTCATTATGAAACGCAAACAAAATCACACACAAAAACATACATGAACTGTGCATTTGTATTGGACAACTATCCCTGCTTTCCTATTGATTAACTACTTCTATCCATGCATTTTCATTGGTTGGGAGACAAAAATCCATTCTAATCACAATCAACATATCAACCCTTCCTTCTACATGTACTCTTCTCCAAGGACAAATATGCTCATTGATTATTTGACTCAATACATACATGTACTCACAAACAGTACAACAATGCCTTAATTATGGTTCAGACAGTCTACTGAGAATGCCTAGTCACCCATAGTGATGCTAACAATCCAGCTGGCTTTCTCAAACAACCCGTACAAACCCATCTTACACAGCAGTAAGGCAATACCTCCTTAGCCCCAATTTTCATATGTAGGTAATATCAAATGCTTTTTACACTTTCCTGCCAGGAACTACATGTACACTGTGTGCTCTTTGAGGTGTTTGATCAAATGGCATTGCTTTATAACTTATCACCAATTGCATCTCACACAAGAAAGGTGTAACCTTCAGATTTATGCAGCTGTAGTCAATTTTATAATCTTCCTGTGAAAGATTACTGCCTGTTTTACCCACTATAGGTTTCAACAAGACTAATACACACATTCCAGTCATTTGTATACAAATGCTAACCATCTAGCGAAATCTATATCCCACACCGATCTCATCACAAAGGAAGTGCCAAACCCCCCAACAGGAATCCTATTTCTACACACTTTCAGGGAGATCCTAACACACATGTACTACCTCGCAGGTCTGGTAAGAGTGTACGTATAAGTCGGAAATGGGATTACATTCAAACTATGGCAAAGTATTACATTTAGGTTGTTGGTATGTGATGTGTGTGTTGGTTCGAAAGCCTTGAGTTTTTGGAGTATCCATTGTTTGTGTGTTTGTGTGCGTATGTTTGTATGTGTGTTTTTGTGTGTGATTTTGTTTGCGTGTATGTTTATGTGTGTATGTGTATGTGTGTGTGTTGTGTGTGATGTGTGGGTGCATGTGTGTTTGTGTGTTTTTGTTTGTGTGTGTGTGTTTGAGTGTGTATGTGTTTGCGTGTGTAGGTGTTTGTGTGTGCGTTTGTGTGTGTTGTGTGTGATGTGTGGGTGCATGTGTTTGTGTGTGTGTTTTTGTGTGTGTGTGTTTGTGTTTTGTTTGTGTGCGTGTATGTGTGTGTGTGTGTGATTTTATGGTTTAGATATCCAGGTGGGGTGTGACAATATGGTAGGTGTTTGAGAAGATTAATATGGCATGTGAATTTGCGTAGCTGCATGCATGCATGCATGAAGTGGGTTCATTCTTTTAAGGCACTGCATCAGACACTAGTAACAGTGTACATTTAAGTCAGAAATGGGATTACGATCAAGTACATTCAAACCATGGCAAAGTATTATGTATTTAGGTTGTTGGTATGTGATGTGTGTGTTGGTTCAATAGCCTTGAGTATCCCTGGCGGATTTATATTGTATTTCTTCAAACAACTGCTGGAAAAGAGGTAGCTAGCTATGTGTGATGTGTGTGTTGTAATAGCTCTTGGTGTGAATTTAAAATGTATTGCCCTGTTGATGTGAGAATGTGATGGGTAAAACATATTTGGTAGCCTGAAGGTTTAATCAGGTTGCAAGGTATTTTCCAGTGTTGCATCAGTATTTAGGTGATGGGTAGGGTAACCTCACTGGGTGAGTATTTTGGATTGGACAACCACACAGTAGAAAGTAACAAAAGTACCAAACATGGGTTTTTAACAGCTATATTTTGTGAGTGAAGTTGTTGGCTCATCCTTCCATGACAAAGTGACATTCTTTAGTGACAAACAGGCATATAAGCAGATTGCATGAGAATAATACTTTGAAACACGTAGTATTAAAATACTAAGCTCTAACAGGAAGCATATGAATGTTTTCAAAGCTAGTCCAGTACACCCACCTACAACACCAATTTTTTTTAGAAACTGCATGAAACAACCAAATAAAAATTCACTGACACTTGAAGATCATCTCAACATTACATTTCGATCTGAGAATTAGGTGGTATGACTTTTACAAGTCATGCCCGCTAAAGAGGCATCCTGATGTCGGTGAAACTGCTCACTCCCTTACTTAATGAACAACGTTGGTTTTAAAACTGATTAGACTTAGCACACACCACAGATTTGAACACAAGTCACCATGACACACAAATACACATAAATAGCCATATCTACAGTTCCTATGACATTGAATACTGTTGAAAAGAATGCTCAAACAGTTCGGCACTTTTTAACACACACATCGGTAACTAAACAGTACACTAAGAAGCCTTACAATATTAGTAGGAGCTATAGGCAGTATACGTGCGGGTTCTCTAGCATTAAGGGCATATACCAGTTAGCTATTAATGTAGAGCTAGCTGGAAGGATCTATAGTTTGCTTGATGCATGGACTGCACCATGTGTGCGTGTACCAGTACGTACACTGTATGCCAATAGGCACCCAGTCGTTCGTGCCTTTAACTCACCAACCATTTGCATCGAAGACATTCTCCAGTGCGGTTTTGTACTACGAAAGGCGAATCTCGATCTCGTCCACAACATGCCTACGGTCGGGTGAATGTTTTCTTTTACGAAGAGGTAGTAATACGGCTAGTTCATTTCTAAAAGCGAGAGATAAGCAGCAGCAGGTACGGCTATTTACTAGTATCTATGATTTCACAAGGATAGCTATTGGCTGAATAAATTAAGAGGGACGAATGTGGGGTGGGGCTCAGTGGCACGTGATAATGTGCAAGTTGAAGGGGTGGAGCTAATAGGGTGGTTGCGTCACTAGTCTTGGAACGGGACCTGCGTATGCAATGAAGTGTATCTAGTGCGCATGCGCAACCGAGGTGAAATAGTTGTTGCATCTTACTTTCAGTTGAAAAGGTGAAAATTTGTTTTTGGCTTTGAAACGGGTGTCTAAACATGGTTTCACTTTTTAAGTTGTTAATTTGTTGTGTTTATTAAAGATAATTAAGCATCGTTAATAACTTGTAAATACAATAATGTAAACACATTTGCCTAACCTCTTCTCTCCTATCAAAAGTTATTCCCGTTCAAAAGCATTGCGTTCTTTCGTGGACACCCGGGTATAATTCCTAAAGCCATACTCACATGCAGATTACTTTGGTCACCCCATCCAAGCGGACGCGGAGGAAGAGGCAGATGTGGAGAAGAGGCAGACATGGAGAAAGAGGCGGAGGAAGAGGGGATGTAGGCATATAAGGCGGTGGGGGCTATTATGTGAAATTATAAACGTCTACAACTATTTTTTACTGCGTGTCGGCTTACTCTTGTTTCCAGACTCGCGTAGTGTTCTCAGATCATTTGGTTATTTATTTAACTTAATTACAGTACCTTTACTTCACGGTTGTATGCGGCTGGAAACTAGGTTTATAATTAGAATATTACGGTACCTGTCCAATAGATAGCTGAAAAACTCCTCATTAAAAATGCCTATCTTTCAAAGCTCACAACACTTCAGTACAGCTATAAAAATATACATCCTTATAAGATGAATACTACACAACGCTTCAGCCTCTTATTATAATGAACACGCATTCTATAAATTGCGCAGCAACTTAATGCGCAAGCAGTTTTTATATAGCCACGCGGCACTTTATTTGGAAGGGCGAGTACAAGATCCGATATTGCGCCCCTCCTGCACAAGGGTTGGAGGTAAGACTAGTCTTTTCGTAAGGCAAAGGCATGCCAAAAATAGAGTCGATGAACCGCTTCCGTCGACGAATTTTCTGTCTTCACTAAACACGTGAGTGTATCTTATGAATAATCGATGCGTGTTGTGGTCATTGTGTGAACACATGCACATAGGTTACAAGTACATGTACATCAGAATGGACTACCACATCAAGCAACTGCCGCTGCATTGCAGAGTATGTGGACACAGGGTGATAAAGAGGAAAAGCAAAAAGGAGATCTATGAATGCAAAGCATTTGCAGCTGATCTGCAGCTTGCTTTTTCTATCAATACCCTTACTGATAACCCTCAAGTGCACCCTGAACACTTCTGCAAAAGCTGTCATCTTTCAATGACGAGAGGTATCAGTGCCAGGGCAGAAGGAGTGCACCATAGATGTGCACTCACACCATTTGTATGGGAAGTGCATGCAAATGAAGGGTGTAAGGTACATGTATATGCTTTTATGCAACATAATCAGTATACAGAATCATATCACAGGTGTGTGAGCATTTCAAAGTCAGTGCAAGAGGTCATGTCAGGAAGCATACAGTTGGCAGCGGTCGTCAATCAGGACTCGCACCTAATATGTTCATTGCACATCTTTTGAAGATTGCCCCTCCTCCGATCTTCTCACATGAGCCCCACCCACCATTGGCAAACCAAAACAGTTCCACTGTCCTGAATGAGTTGAAGTGTGTGGTCTGTTCAAACATTGTAACACAGCCCCTTGAACTGCCATGTCGTAAGCTGGCCTGTACCAGATGTGTTGTGGAGCGGGTAGCAGCATCATCCCCAGTGTGTCCTTGCTGCTCAGAGGACAGCACCCTGGTACCCACAGGAATACGACCAGCACCTAATGCTATTGTAATCTTGCTGAAGGATGTACTGGTCCAGTGTGCAGAGTGCCACAGAGATGTGAAGGCTGGTTGCTATGAAGAGCACGAGTGTACACCATCTCTTACTCTTGTGGAGGAAAGAGAAGCAGCGGCACTGCTGAAGAGGGCCATCTCCACTAGCCCTGATCAAGGCATAATACAACTGCCTACAGGAGGAACAGTTAAGTGTATTCAGTCTCACTTATGTTGTTATTTCATACTAAACCATACCTGTACATGTACCTTATAGCCAATCACATTCATGCATGTAACGACATCCGACCTCAGCTGCTAGTTCTAGAACAGTCAAAACAAGGTGTTCAGAGATGCAAACAGCAAGAAGCATTGTCAGTGGAGGGGAACCATCTGACCTAATGGAGAAGGAGGTGCTCACTCTGAGTGATGAAGAGAGGAAGTCTCTTTTGCAGAAGGCAGGCATCACAAACGTTGCAATTGACTCGGCTCAAGTATTGGCTATAAAAGCTGGCCTGGCTATTCCCTGGAACAAAATGAGACTGCTTAGACGGTAAAACATTGCATAAAATCTATCAAAATTACCTTTCCTTGTCCAGGTGGCTCAAAACATCAGGAGTTTCTCTAGCTGGGGAGGAGAGGATGCGCCACATCTGCAGACACATCGTGGGTGACAACTTGAAAGGGGAGATGGCTCTGTTTTCATTTCCTCACACTTCCGGTGGTGAAGAGCTTAGGGGAGCTCCACTGGTTTATATTCCAGACCTGGTTCAAAAGGTTGTTGACCTATTGGAAGAGAATGAAAGGTTAGGAGGTTCAAGACATAAACTTACACAATAATTTTAACCCAATGCAGGAATGATGGGGTCATTCCTGCTAGTGAGATATGGCTAAAGCTTGGAGGGGACAAAGGAGGCGGCTCATTCAAGATGAACTTTCAGATTGTAAATGTTGCTGCGCCAAACTCTGTCCACAACACCTGTGTATTTTGCTGCTTTGAAGCAGGTGACAAAGTCACCAACCTCCACATAGCACTTGACCGCTATAAAGATCAAGTAACACACCTACAAGGAATGAAGTGGAGGTAGGAAAGTTAATATTAAATGATTAAAATGAGAATTACACAAACAGGCAATACACACTCAAGTTGTTCATGTGTGGAGACTATGAGTTCCTGACAAGAATGTATGGGCTGTCACGAGCAAATGGTATGTGACTAAGTGGGTACAAGACATGAAGTGTACGAACATTGCACCCTTAGGATGCTACCCGTGTTTGTATTGTTTGGCTCACCATAAGAACTTGGTAACACCTCTCTCAGTTAGAGGACAAGCTCCACCAAGAACATTTGAAACTATCTGTGCTGATCATCAGCACTACATTGCTTCAGGGGTTGGCAAGAAGGAGGCACAACACTTCTATAACTGCATTACTGAACCTATTTTCAACATCCCCGATTTCACAAATAATTTGCCAAGAACTGAACTGTTCTGTATGATAACGCACACATGCACATGCATGTGTGCACTCACATGCTAGGTTTGCCCACCTGGACTCCACATCACTTTGGGCATCTTTACCAAGATTTATGGGTTGCTTGAAGATCAGTGTCATACCTTTGACCTTGAGCTGGCTATGTATTCAAGAGAGGATGCCCACTCCAGCTTCTCCACATACATGTATAGCCAAGTGCTGCAAAAGCTTCGCATGTTACAAGCGGAGCTGGAGCTAGCTCATAAGTCATACGATGCCTTGCAGCAAATGGCAACATATGCGTCACTAGTTGTTGGGGAGAAAGATCCAGTCACTATGGATTTCTTTAAGCAATGTGAAGACAAAATGACATCTCTCAAACAACTAGTAAGCCATGCAGTTGATAATGAGTATTGAAACATGCACCAATCACATGCACTAGGAAACAGAGGTAGCCAACTGCACTGCCACAGTGAAAAAGGGATTTTCAGTAAAAGATGGTCCCTTTGTTAAAGAGCTAGATTCTGCATTGCAGTCAATAGGAGTACACCGCCAGCAATACTTTGGAGGTGCGTTCATTGGCAACCATGTACACAAGGCTCTAAAGGTACTAAATGTAACTTTAAAAGCAGTGATGATCATGCTTTTCACATTACAGCTATCTAACATCCAGACACTGTGCCAGTCATTGATTCAAACTGCACAGAACAGATTGCCCCACCGATCTACAGAGATACAACACCGGACAGAAATTCTGGTCAATACATTTTCATTGTTTGCTAGATGCCACAACATCTATGACCAGAATTTCATTAATGAGGCACAAACTTGCGCTCTAGGTGAGTTTCTACGAGTTAATGTGAACTCTGACTATACAATTGATTTCTCCAGAACAGGCCATCGGACAGTTCATGGGGTTCTTTCGTAAATCCTTCCCAGAGGCAACAGTTCCCATAAAGATGCACATTCTGGAGGACCATGCTACTCCATGGGCAAATTCAACCCATGTTGGATTTGGCCTCCTAGGGGAACAGGGGGCTGAGTCCATTCATGCCAAGTTTACAAGACTTGGCTTGGCATATACAGCAGTTACTGACAAAGTAAAACATCTGATGTGTATTGTAAAGGAACACTTGCTCAGTATAGCCCCACAAGTTGCAGCTTCCATCCCCCCACCACAGAAGAGGAAAAAAATTATTTAGACCTCACCTCACATACTTCTTCAAACCCTTGTGCTCTGTGCACATGATTCATAGATGCCTTCATCATCATCAGTTAGGTCTGGTGCACGCACGGGCGGGGTATGCCATCAGGCAGTCGACAGCTAGCTGCAGTTCTAAACCTTCAGAGAGAGAGAGAGAGAGAGAGAGAGAGAGAGAGAGAGAGAGAGAGAGAGAGAGAGAGAGAGAGAGAGGAGAGAGAGAGAGAGAGAGAGAGAGAGAGAGAGAGAGAGAGAGAGAGAGAGAGAGTATAATAAGTATCTTACTTCAGGCCACAAAACTGACACCTTTTTTTTGTGGTAAGGCCACGTGATTTGATACCCTGAAAGGTCAGAGGTGTTTCTTAACCATAGTATGGCTTATAGGTGTTTAGTGTCCTCAGTGTGCTCGGTGTATAGCGCATTCCAACTGGCATCGGTTGTCCGGTTCGTTGCTATGGGACAGCAAATCGATTTCAAAATTATTGGGCGGAGGGCCTAGTTTCCACGCGTTCAATGAGAGCAAACAGCCGTGGTACTTCTAATGGCATTCTATATATGCGGGGCATTATCGGTTATCAATGAAACAAGTAAACTAAAAACGAGAACATTGGTGGCATATAGAAATTGAAGGCAATAGTGATGCAAAAAGCAAGGAAACATGGTCTTATCAAAAGGAAAAATGTAATAGTCTATATTTAGCATGGCACATGTTATTTGTGTGCTAAATTCTTCTGATTAGACCTTGTTTCCTTGCTTTTTATGTCTGTGTTGTGCAGTGGGCATTATTTAGGCTACCATTTTACAGACCACTATAAAGAAATACCGGTATTTTATTTATTAAAAAGAAACCTTTAATAATAGAAGCAGATTTCTGAGTTACACAATGAAGTCATGACACAAAAAGATTATAAGCAGTCAACAAGAAAATTAATTTCCACAAATGAGAGGTGAGATTTGATTGTTCTGAATTGGCGAGTTCTAAATGAAAAGGAGGCAATGAGTATATGCAACAGCTAAATAGAATCCGTGTACATCATAATGTAGACATAAAATTCTTATTCTGTAAACACGTATTTACTGTTTCAATCGAGTAAGTATGAAAAGCATTCAAAGACAAATGCTTCCAATATTATAGGTATTTAATGAAGGTGTGGTGTATATTGATTATAAACACTACAATACGCTACAAACATGTGCAAATTATATCCATCATTTTGGTATTGTTCCTCACAAAACATTTCATGGAAAGACTCTGATCAACTTTTCTACCTACTGGTAGTTTGTTTGCACCCAGATGTAGATACCTGGATGTTGGTATATCTTAGTACCCAGCACCAATGTATTGCCAACATGCCTAACAGGTGTATACCTGAGGATTTCCACAATGGATCACCTTCAGATGTTGAAACACAACATTTGCAAACTTATATTATAGCAAGTTACATTGCATTTGCTAAATGGGATCGTTTCCGTGAAAAGGGATCTAACACATACACTGTACACTATAAAATTTCTAGTACGCCCAATACAAATGAAATGCCTGCGTTGAGATGTATGGCTTATTATAAATTCAGAGCCTTACAACTCCATGACAGATACTCAGTGCGTAAGAAGCAATGTGTACAGGACATTTCAGACTTCTAGATTATAAAAAAATTTCAAATCTTGAAAAAACATGTGTGAGGTCCCTTTTCTATACTGTTATAAATTGGGAGAGTTTCCGAGAAAATTGCATCACGGATATATATACATAAGTTATAAAACATGCATCGCGTTTGAATCGCTGTAACTTCCGAACGGTAAAGGCTATCGGCTTACTATGTTCAAAACTTCATGCTACACCATTTCTCTGTGTGAAAATGTACTTTGGTGTCTTGCACAAGCACAGTGCCGATGTTATGAGGTCCGATACCCCATGGGATTCGAAACCTTCACAACTTCAGGTAGATCGATCAAATTCAGTGTATAGGTAGTAGGGTCCTGTTGCTATCGATGAGTTCTGTTCGTTAAGTTTACGTTATCCATCACGGAGATACAGCTGTGCAAAACTAATGCACATTTCCAGCTCAATTTGCACAATTATTTCACGCAACACATGTTCCGTTCTCCCATTCCACAATAACTTCTTTGTTCTGCCATCATCCACCCATTCTCCACCTTAAACTAAGCTAACAGCCATTTGCAACTATTTTGCCTCACCCAGGCGGTGAGTTTATGTGGGTAGATTAAGAAAAAAAAAAAGAAGAGGACTTCTCACTTCGCAAGAAGGTCGTACCAAATTAACGAATTCCAATGGTTGTAATAATTTTGCATCTCCCATGGCAGTATTCAACACAGCGCGTGTAAGGCTATTTGCTACACACTTGCATAATCCTCTAGTCGTGTATAAAGCTTTCCAATTTCTCATAATCCTTGCTAAAATTCTCATCTTATTCCTGCCTCGCCCACTCAGCTACGGTTGCAATGATTTTGGGTGTCTCTACAGTTCACACATACATGTAGTGCATGAACATGCATGTTCTCACACTTGTGCACACCCTTGCATTGTTGCACACATGGACACATACATTTTCCCAGCACACTGTATAAACTGGCAAAGAATAGAACTATATTCACCACAACATGCGTAACGCGCGTGCGCACTCACATAATCTTTATTTGGCCAGTGTACAAGCGTGTAATAAAGCTTTCCTATTTGGCATTACCCTTGTTCAACTTCTCATCATTCTACATGTCTCTCCAACTAAGCTTATATACCACTTGCCATCAGTCAATTTGTCCACACAGCTGACACAGAGTACATAAACATGCCCTCATGCTGGTTCACACACCCTTATGCATGCGTAGTATGCATTCAATACATGAACCATCGCCATTTTAAGCGTGCAATACTTGTATATACACTTTTGCACTAGTTCTTGTTACACATGTGGCAAAACATTACAACACTCACTAATAATGATGGTACACCCACATGCATTCAAGTGTAAGGGCCGTCCCTCAGAACGTTGTTCTCAGCACGTGCATCCTATTCAATTTACAATTTAACAGCTTAAGAGACCACTGATTTCATTCTCAATTTATCTACCTATTGAGGATTGCTGTGTTTCTCTATTACCATTGCATGTGTTCTGCTAGCACTGTAAAACGATTCCCTTTGACATCTCAGTTTTCATCTGATTGGTTCTCTGTATATAACATAGAGCCCTCCCTTGCAAAATGACTACACTCTATGTAGGTACAAGTACCGGTACTATACATCTAATGTCTCATAGGATTATTTCTCTGTAAGCCTACATACATTGCCGTGTACAGTTGCATGCACACACATATACACATAGCAAAGGACGCGGAAATGTTTGGCATAACCCTTCTAAACAGTACACTGCACATGTACATGCACTCATGCTGGTTCATGCACTCGTATGCACGTGCACATGTACCTGTACAAAGTCTTATTGCATCAATGTATTCCTTTGAACAGCTTATTGCTGCATTCTTGCGCACAACACATGCATAGTGCACTTGCATACAACACAATAGAGACATGACATCTACATGTATATACATGTGGAAAAAATGATAGTCCTCTCTAATAGTGATGATCACACACATTTTTGGTCTCACTGAATGCGTTCTCTGCACATGCATTTTTGATATTGATTGAACAGCTCATGAGGCCACGAGACATGTCTACACTGTACATAGATACATGTAGCAATGTGCACACTGTAGTGTCATAGGACTGGTCCTTTGTACATACACATCTGTCCCTGTCTGACTGTCATCAATAAGAGTACAAGTCATGGTTAGCAAGCAATAGGCTTTTGTTCTTTACATTTAGAGGGGTGCAAGGCTGGAATTATGAATATTACACTTTTAACTTGCTCTTTATGTCTGTGTAAACTTACCAGGGGGGGGGGGGGGGAGAGGGACCCTGACCTACCACATAGACCATTACCCTTAAAAATAAAAAACCTGGGTGGTATACATCCTTTTTCATCTAGAAGAGGCAGCATAGTGATGTATGGCAATGAATTTACTGAACCTACTATCTTTGCAGATTGTGGTAGGTCAGGGCCCATGGTAAGCTTACACAGACATACTTATGCAAGCTGGTAACAATTTCATTATACTGCCAAAGGAGAAAAAGCTGTTAGCTGTAAGCTGTAAGCTTTTATAGGTGCACTCTAGGTGAGTGTATTAAGGGAAGAGAGAGGACTACATACAACAATACAGAGGAAAAACACAGAGGGTGGAACAGAACTTGAGACTAAAATCAGTGGCCTCTTGAGCTGTTCAAACTTCATGATAAATGTGCAGAGAACGAGCCAGATCGAGGACAGACTTACACTCGAATGCATGTGGGTGTACAGTCATTATTAAAGAGTGTATTGCCACATGTGTAATAATGCATAGTATTGTATGTGTTCGTGTGCATGTGTGTGTGTTGTCAGTCAAGAATTCTACTGACCAATCTGCGCATGTGTGAACCAGGATGAAGACCTGTTTATGTGCTCTGTGTGAGCTGAACATTGTGTGGGCAAATAGAGACCAAAGTCTATGCAGTGTGTAAGCAATATAGCTGAGTGGGAGCAGCATACAGAATGAAAGAAGTATTATTATCATGGTAGCCAATAGATCTCTGATATGCATCAGTGCATGAGTGACTTTAGGAGAGTAATTGTGTATGTATGTATGTGTGTGTGTGTGTGTGTGCGTGTGTGTGTGTGCATGTGTGTGTGTGTGTGTGCGTGTGTGTATGTGCATGTGTGTGTGCGTGCGTGCAAGTGTTGTGCTCTTGTTCAATCAAGAATGGTACAGGTTCATTTACACAATGTATACTGGTATACAGGCATAAGGGCATATAAACCAGCATCAGGGTGTGTTCGTATACCTGTGTGAGCTGAACATTCAGTGGACATAAAGAAACTGAAGTCACTTAGTTGGAGAGGCATTACATGTAAATAAGGTTAAGTTGAGCAAGGGTTATGACAAATAGGAAAGCTTTATCACGTGCTTCTCCACTGGCCACAGAAATATAATGTGAATGAGTAGGAGCTTAAAGCCTTACCCATGTTGTGGTGAACACAGTGTTTATTCTTTGCCATGTGCTTGGCAAGTGTACATATTTAGAGGGCAAAATCCTATGGGATCAACAATGGATCAATCTATGGGACAGCGCATATAGCTATATGTACCTATGTTCAGACTCAAGTGAGGGCTCTATGCCATGTATGAAGGACCAGTTGTATGGGAACTCAACATGCAGTTGTCAAAAAGAATACTTCTACAGAGGATATGTGCAACAATACAGAGGAAAAACACAGAGTACAGAAAACTTGGTAAATAAAATCAGAGGCCGCCTGCACAAACATGCACAACAGCAGTTAAAATGAATAGAATGCATGAACTCCACATTCACAAACAGCATGCATGTGGGTGTACCATCATTATTAGACAGTGTTATCATGTTTTGCCACATGTGTAACAGTGCATATGTGTTGTGTGTGTGTGTATGTGTTTGTGTGTATGTAAGTGTTTTGCTCAAGAATGGTAAAGGTTCATTTATGCAATGTATACTGGTACACATGCATAAGGGTGTGTGAACCCAGCATCATGGCGTATTCTGTGTGAGCTGACCATTGTGTGGGCAAAAAGAACTGAAGTAACAACAAGCTTAGTTGCAGGAAAGGTATAATGAATGATGAGTTGAGCAAGGGTTATGCCTATGAAAGCTTTATCACATGCTTCTCCACCAGCCACAGAAATATAATGTGAGTGCATAGGAACTTAAAGCCTTACGCATGTTGTGATGAACATATAAGTGTTATTTTGTGCCATGTGGATACAACAGTGTGTTGGGCAAGTGTACAACATTGTATGTGTACCTTTAGAGTACCAACCTATGGGGTCGTGATGCGTGTTAAACGGATCAATCAATGGACCAATCCTATGGGTCATGTACAAAGGACCAATCCTATGGGGACAGGAGGCATGTTACAAGGAACCTGATGTATGTACAGAGGACCAATACTATGGGACGGTGCATGTAGCTACATGTACATGTACCTATCAAGTGAGGGCTCTATGTCAAGTATGAAGGACCATGCAGTTATATGGGAACTCAACATGCACAAACAGTAGTTGTCAAAAGGAATAGTTGCACAGAGGATAATACACAGAGAGTTGGTACATCAAATCAGTGGCCTGTGCAAACATGCACAACAGCAGTTTAATAAATGGAATTAAATGAATGTGCATGTCACAATGTTTGTGAGTGTGTGTACCATCAGTACCAGACAGGGTTATTGTATGCCACATACATGTACAACCATCTGGTATGTGCAAATGTACTGTGTACTTGAGTGTGTGAGAATATGCCATTACGATGATGTACATGTACAGGTCCATGTGTGCAACAATGCAAGGGTGTGCATAAGTGTGAGCGCATGCATGTTCATCACTACATGTATGTGTGAACTGTAAAGAATAACAACCCGAAATGTGTGTGTGGGTGTGTGTACATGTATGTGAGGCAGGAATAAGATGAGAATTGTAGCAAGGATTATGGCAAATTGGAAAATTAAGCTTTATACACGACTAGACGATTATGCGAGTGCATAGCAAATAGCCTTACGCGCGCGTGTTGAATACTGCCATGAAAGACGCTAAAATACTACAACCATTGGAATCCATTAATTTAGTACGATCATCTTGCGAAGTGAGCGTTCTCTTCTTTTTTTCTTAATCTACCCACATAAACTCACTGCCTGGGTGAGGCAAAAATAGTTGCAAACGGCTTGTAGCTTAGTTTAAGGTGGAGAATGGGTGGATGATGGGCGAAACAAAGAAGTTATCAAAATTTATTGTGGAATGGGAGAACGGAACGCGGGTTGCATGGAATAATTATGCTAATCGAGCTGGAAATGTGTATTAACTTTGCACAGCTGTCTCCGTGGTGAATTAACTAACAGAACAAATAGCAACAGGACCCCTACCTATACACCAAAACTGATACGATTTGAACAGTCCTACTTATACTTGTGGAGGTTTCGAACCCCATAGGGTATCAGACCTCGTAACGTCGGCACTGTGCTTGTGTAAGACACCAAAGTATATTTTCACACAGAGAAATGGTGTAGTATGAAGTGTTGAAAATAATAAGAATAGTAAGCTGATAGCCTTAACCATTTGGAAGTTATAGCGATTCAAACGCGATGCATGTTAAATTATAACTTTTATGTATACATCTGTGATGCAATTTTCTCGGAAACTGTCCCAATTCATAATAGCATCATTTCTGTAATCCCTTGCTTTTTAATCACTTGGTGCATACAAATCCTACAGTATATCTACACCAATTTATTTGTCATATCTTGTTTAACTCACTTTTATTTTAAACAATATCAAATATTATGGCTGCCTTAATATGTCTCTTCTGCAAGCCAATGGTGATGGCACCATACCGTGCACACCTTTTGTATTTAATATTGCACTAATACACAGTATTTAGAACGTGTTTCCACATGTATGGATGAATTAGCAAGCCTGAGCTCACTGTTATGGCTTCTGGCCAAATGTCAAGCTGATAAAACCTCCTCTTTGGTATCACAATTAAATAAGTTTCAATGATTGAAATTCGTATTCAACATAATTGTTTAATTCCATGCTTTTGATTACATTAGGCAAATACTAAATTAACACAATCTTCTACATGCATCTAAATATTATTAATTACATGTAATGATCAGAATATATGAGGGTCTAATAGTTTTATGCCTGGTATGTGAAATGAGAGCTAGGGAAGCGGATGTTGTGATACATGTACACTGTATGTGTGTACAGTATGTGCCCAGTTAAAAAATAAATAATTGTGTTTTAATCTTTGCCTTTCGTTGTTATCTATGATATGAGGGAAGGTGCTGATGAGTTTTTGTCATACACATAGGCACTTCCAGTGGGTGACGATCAGTGATAGATGAAAGTGGCACGTTTGTGCATTAAAAGACTGGTTGGAGAAGGACTAGAGATCAGGTCTGCGCATCACACCAGAATGTTAACCCTTTACTCCAGCAAATACGAGTCAGAAGGATCTCCCAGTACCCAGTGCATGCTCCCCATAGACTTGCATGCCATAGCAGTGGGTCAGGAAGAGCACCCCCATGAGACACCACATGCATTCCCAACGTTGTTAGAGAGGCAGCTAAGGAAGGTAAAGCAAGCACCAGGCCCACCTATGCTAGGTTAGTGGATGTAGCCATCGTAGGGCAAATGGGGTGGAGGCCATTGTACCCTACCCGTAGGCCCAGGGTTAGGGCAGCCACAAGAGGTCTGCCTGTCTATTTAATGACTACGAGTGAACGGCTAACAGGGAGAACACATTCACACACACACAAGCACACACACATATGCACACACACACACACACACACACACATACACACACACCACACACACAGAGAGTTAGATGTACCTATTCTATTTAGTCAGGTAGCCCAGAGAACAGTAATATATGATGAACAGTGCACTTGTACATGTAAGCCATCAGCTAGTGGGTTATGATTATGCCCAAGTGCCCAGCTGGAGGGTCATACCTAGACAAACAGGGAGGGTCTAGTCTATTGACAAGAGTTTGGGCATTTGCTAAAATTTACATAAACACAGTACCCATTGTTGCAACTGTGTGTGTGTGCAAATTATTCTGTGCCCTTGTGAGCTGCTAAAAATAAAAATTATCCTCATTCCAAACTTGAAAACACCAAAGACAAGATATTAGTACTGAATACTATTTATTATCTGCTTTAAAGGGCAGTTAGTTCTGTATATGTTATTCCCATTCTTATAGTACTGTGCTCATTTGTAACACTCAATATTACATGCACACATAACACACCCTACTCCTATCGATGCACTACTGTGTACAGCATACAAGCGTAGCTAATATATTACACACACCTTGTGCCAGCGAGGAATAATGGGAAACACTTCTCCCAGCACAGTTCTCGGATTGCAACTGGAATGTAAGGTTTGAGCTCTGAGAAAGCTCACTCGGATTAAACACTACTGAAGAGACAGTACAGTCCAGTTTCCATGACAAATTGGCCACGCCCACCTCAGAAACGATGGTGTGATCGCAAGGCAAGGAGGGCCGCCATTGGAGGGTGTGGTTAGTGGCATAATAGGTGGCACCAGATGGAGCTGGAGGTGTGCCTGTGGAAGGGCAAGAGACTTATACAGTGTACATGTGTAATAGCATGCATATGGAAACACAAAACATTTTGAGCAATTCATTGAGAAGTTATAATAGATTCAGCCAAAAAAAAAACTAACACATTCCATCACACCTTGGAAAACCCACATGTCCATTAAATACGCCCCCGCCCCCTTCCCTCAATCTGTAGGCACCCCTCAAATCGTTCCTATACGTGCTGCTCATCCACCTCCGGATGACTGCTCACCAACAATAGATATCACGAATGATGCATTGCTGTTAGAGTTGGTGCTCGCATCTTCCGAATAGCATATCAGGGTGGTCATATTGAGGTCCGGAGACGCCACAAACGCAAGCGAACCTTCCAGGGTGCCACTGCTGCGAACAGCGAAGGTAGGAGTCACTTCCTCGCCGTTGCAAAGCGTTATGTTCTCCCTGTTGTTGAAGTCTTTGACATACGTCGCCGTTTTCTTGCTGCAAGTGGTGCCTACGGTGAGCGTCATGGAGGGCGAGACGCACGTAACCGAGATAGCAGTGTTTGGACAGATGGCCTGATGTGGTCCACTCCATTGCACTTGATTCTCTGCTAGGTGGATATGAAGCAGCGATGAGGACAACACAGGATGGGCCCAGCTCATGCGCAGAGAGGTTTCTATGCGTGTACGTACGTAAGCCACTTACGTGCGCTATTAAGCTGTTGGGCTTGGAGAACTACAAGTATCAATAGAACTTCAGCTTCCGATATCGCCATTCTCTCCAGTAGCGCGCCTTCGTTGACTTCGTGTGACCTGAGAGAGCCATGTGCTGTTAAATAGGCGCCTGCATATATTGGGAATTATAGCCTGCATTACGTCATTGTATATATTTATAGAATTTGGTCCGTCCCCTCTGTAATTTGATACATACCCATATTGTTCTAGCCAGCTTGAGCCCCCAGGACACCATGCTTTAACTTGTCGCTATGCCGGGGATGTGGTGACACGACACAACTGCATACGTGATTGTACTGCTGACTTTTGCCGTCGTGCCTCACCTTCATTTGGAGCAAGGTTGTGGCATTGGTCCAGCCAAAGACAGATCATGCCCAGCTGACATTTTGATACCAAACTAGTCACTGTCTTGGTCTGCAGCATTTGACATCAAGGTTATACATCCCCTCAATAATTCATTGATTTCAGATGCTCAGGTGCCTCAGCTGCAGTGGGAAATTCGAAAAAAAATGCTTTAATGGGTTGTCTCGAAAGAGGTTGGATATGTGTCCCTCTCGTAGTGGAGGCATATGGAGGCTGGGGAATCACTGCAAAGGAACCATTATTAAGAATTGCTAGGCGTTTGGCCATCCACTCACTCCCACTCATCCAATTCTGAAACGCAATGTATTGTCGCCTCGGCACTGTTTTGATACGGCAAAATGCCCGAGCCTCCTGGCTCGATCGACATCACTTTTTGTGGTGTGGTTTGGTTAATGTTTATTTGGGACAGGTTTCTACCAATGGATACAAAAACTGCATCTACCCTTCGTGTGCGCTTATGCAGCCAGACTTATTGTTCGATAAAACATTGCTCTGCTGCAATTAAGGGGGTAAATATACTGACTTAAAATGCCGTTGTCTTCTACAGCAATCCAGAAATCGCCCAAACACTTCGCTTGCATGCGGACATTTTAACAAATCAGTTTAATTGTCGATACGCTTACTAAAAATCACTCCAACTGTAAATGATAGTCGCGCATATCGTTTCGATAAAGCATTGTTCTGTTATATTCAAATATCAGTTTTATTTACTCTTGCTTACATAATTATGTATACGTGATTCAAGTTCGTACCATATAATTGTGGACAGTATAGGCCGTAAGAGTGAAATGACAAAGTAATGGACTAGCAACGAGCATTGGCAACTACCGACCTGTAAACGTGAGACCTTTACGCGCACCATGAACTGCAGCTTCGAAAGCGCACTGGTGGATGGAGGTCTGTTACGTAAATATGTGATCCTTTCCTCGAAAAGGCCAGGGACCGGCCTAGCCGCACATTAATTATAAATTTCAAGTGTATGGCTAATTAAAAATTCAGTGTTTACAACTCCATGACAGATACTCCGAGTTTCAGTGCGTAAGAATTGCTGCGTAGATGACATTTTCGACTTCTAGAAGAATATTCACACACACAAAAAAAAAAAATCAAAGCTTGAAAGATCACGCTTGAACTGTAAAACACAACAACCTTTGTATTGGTGATTTGAGGCGAGAGTTTGCATGGATTAGAGCGAGGGTTCAAGAGATAAGGCCATGGCGAGAAATTTGAGGCGCTCATTAGCAATTCCTGGCCGATTAACTGTTACTTTCTCGCGCATGCGTCCATTGAAATGTAGGGAGTAAGCTTCAGTTTTAAACACTATAAATCAGAGAGAGCCGCTAGTTAATTAAGGTCTACAGAAGTCCCATGATGGGTAGCATCATAATCTATCACTCTGCCTGGTTGATGCATTGCCAGAAATTTCTGACGCTCATGACGTATTACCGACGCGTCATTGCAAACATCCGTTAATTTTCCGCCATTGAAATGTATGGAACAAAGTGCATTTCTGTTCAACCTAAATCAGGAAAGGATAGAAATGATAAAAACGTTGAAAAATATAGCGAAGCACATCATAAGCTATGCTTTATTGATGAAACAAAAAATGTCATGGTCTATCTGTGGGTTCCATGGCCCTAAAGCAACACGTCCATAGACACCTGTAGAAATTTGATAACAATTAGGGTTTTTTCAAGACGTTTGTACATTTTTCTCAGGATCTGTGGTAAAAAACGTCATCGAGGCAGGTGCATGTTACCATACAACACTCTTTTGCCTACTTCTCTAGGTTCCTGAATGGTTGAGGTACAATGTCTCCATTATTAATTCTTCACAATGATTGCATGACGTAATGGACGTTTTTAACGGGCGTGAGTATCTCTGTTGCAATGCTTCCCTGAATCAGATTCACTCAGGTATGTTATAACTGAGGTGCTTAGGTGCTGTACATGTGCGTAACAACCATAGCTTGACCCGCATACCTAGTATGTAGGGCCTAAGTATACCGTAGATCAGGTACATGTTCTCTCCGATCGACGTTTGTGAGTATGCCGGTTAGATTTGGCATCCTATAAATGGCAGTCACTGTTCGTGTAGTGGCCGATCGAGGGAGATTCTCATGGGGCATTGATTAATAGTACTGCTGTAAAAAAAACGGGGGGGGGGGGGGGGGGGGGGGGAAGTACCTCTGGCCTAGTCTCGTACCCAGACCCACCATGACGTAAGTGTTTACGCTTACACTACACTACGACAGTTTACACTGCAAGCGATAAACACTTACGTCATGTTGGGTCTGGGTACGAGACTATTTCTGGCCCGATCGATACGAAACGCCTTGGGTGCTGTACGTTTCCACTTTCGAGCTAGTCTGGGGACCAGACGACTGGCTTTCAGCAGTCAGTCTGGCCAAGTGCGTATATCAAACTTGTTCTGGTTGTTTATGTCGATTGTTTGTGTTGATATGAAATTCATCGTGCAATGAATAAAGTTAATTGACCACGGCTATTCACGTGCGTGAAGATAAAGGTCAGGGCCAGTACAGAAATGAATGTGACAGTCTTAGCGAACTCTGCTGCTCAAGCGCTAGGTTATAGTTCTTTGAAGGAACATCAAATTGAGGTGGTATTGGCTGTTGCTGGAGGGCGAGATGTGTTTGCAGTCCTTCCAACAGGTTATGGGAAAAGCCTCTGCTACGCGTGTCTACCAGGACTGTTCGATAGTATGCTTGACCCGCACGTTCATGCTCGGTCTATTGTTGTAGTCCTTACTCCTCTGACAGCAATAATTCAAGACCAGGTAATGAAATCTATTAATCAATTCATTAAAAGTGAAGTTGATAGATCATTATTTCCAGGTGGCATCTTTTTCATCCAGGGGGTTAGAGACTGGCTACATCACTAGTACCGCAGATGCAGCAATGATAGAAAAAGTTGTTAATGTGGAAGGTGTCAATTGGTATTTTTCACTCCAGAGGCACTGCTTGAAAGTAGAAAATGGAGCAGACTTCTGCAAAGCGAGGAGTACTCCACACGAGTGAAGGTCCTAGTTATTGATGAAGCACACACAGTTAAGAAGTGGTATGTGACAGTATTTGCACGATGATGTGTTTTATTGAACTTCTATCCATTACCTGTTAGGGGAGAAACATTTCGGCAAACTTTAATGCGTGTTGGAGAAATTCGAAGCCTTTTGCCAGAGAATGTTGCCATACTGGCATTAACAGCTACTGCTACTACACAACTCCGTAGACAAGTAACCAGCATTATCGGACTGAGAGACCCTGTTGTAGTATCTATCTCAGCATGCAAGAAGAACATCTGTTATGCTGTTTCCAGTCACAGTACCATCTTTGAGACATTCAATCCATTGCTAGAGAAGATAAAGTTACTAAAAGTGTCTCTACATCGAGTTATTATATACTGCAGGCGTTTGAAAGACTGTTCTATGCTGTACAAGTTTTTTAAAAAAGGATTGGGAGAGAACTTTACAGATCCTGCTGGTGCTCCTGATTTGTCCAGATTCAGGCTCGTGGACATGTTTACCAGCTGTACTGATGACGATGTGAAAAAGCAGATCTTGCACTCATTTTCCGTACCATCCAAATTGAGAATTGTAATTGCAACATCATCTTTTGGAATGGAGATTGATTGTCCTGACATCAGAGAAATAGTACATTTAGGTGCCCCAGCTGACTTAGAAACTTACATTCAAGAGACTGGCAGAGGTGGTAGAGATGGTAATATCACATTTGCTAAACTCTTAACAGTAAATCGTCAGAACAGGTTTTGTGAACAAAGTATGCTTGGCTATCAAAAAAACACTTCAATGTGTCGTCGAGACCTTCTCTTTAGGGATACTGATCATTATGAACATATGGACATGGGGAAAAAGTGTCTTTGCTGTGACATATGTGCAGTAACATGTGACTGTGGTGTATGCGAACTAACACAAATGTACATACTTTAGGTGATGTGCTTCTCAATCCATGCATTGAGTTCACTATAACTCAACATATGTAGTGGATCACGTGGGTTAGTAAATGTTTTGTGCCTACGACTGTGGCCAAGGGAAACAATGGGTGCTAATTCTGTCAGAAATATCTTCATGTCCTGCTCTGCTTTTTGTCGGTTATGCACTCCTTTTAACTGTGATATTTTGCACTCTTCATCAAAGTTTCTTAAAAATGGTGAAATTGCACCAAGCGCTTGTGCTACCCTCTGCATGGCACTTGCTGACTTGTTAGCACCTAAACCACTGATGGACTGTTTCAAAATACGATTTAAATGTTCCATGTGGAGGTCATTAGGTATATTGTGGCCTGGCTGTCCTTTAACATTTATAAATCGACCCCAAATCAATTGTCCAGCTTCCTGTGGTGGGAGAATATAATCGTGTTGAAGTAACAGGTTAAATGCCTCAATTGCATAGTTTTTGCATCCAGAGCTGGCAAAGATCGGCAGCATGTATCTCCAACAACGCAGCACCCTATTCCCGTCTCCTTCCCTTATAGCGTCAGAATACTCGAGATATAAACATCCAAGACTTGATAGCTGAATTGAATACTGCCTTACTTTGTCATCTGTATCCTTGTACACAAAGTTATTGAAGTTGAGGCTCAGCTCATCCACAATTCTCAATGTTAGCATTTTCAGTACATTTGTTCTAAAATCATCTGGTTGCATCCAAAGTAAATGAGCATCTGGCAAAATGCTGCTGTCAGGAGCTTGGTCTGCATTGGTCATTCCAAGAATGTTCATAGCTAATGCAACTATGTGCGATTCAATAACTAATACAAAAAAATCATCACATGCATTATAATTTTTCATAGGGTCTTTGACAACATTTGTACGGTGAATTACATTTCGTAGTTGGAAAAGTGTACCATGTTCTGCTGATGATTTTGGATTGTAGTAATATTTCCATATTACCTGTACGAATAGAAGAAGTTTAACTCTGAATCTTTGCTTATATATGTTTAAGCTTACCCTTAAGAAGTTCACCTTTGTGTGCCAGTCCTCTATGACAGGCTCAATTCCCATAAACCTTTTGTGAGGTGTTTGGCTATTTAGCTTATTGTCAATTGCGCTCCTCGCTCGTGCACAGGTTAGCTGATCTCCACCAAAAAGGATTGTATGCAATGAAGTTTGATCTACATCAACCGTTTCACCAGTGCTAAGTACTTGTTCTTGTATATCAGGGACTGCTGGAACATAGTGATGAATATGATTTACTATGCCAATCATGTCTGATGCCTTGTTCTCATTTTTGAGCAGTATTCCCAATGGAACCTATAGTTATGAAAAAATCAATAAGGATCAACATACAAATATTTTACGTGTGATGATCCTCACCACAAGAGACTTGGATGACATCTCTTTATAATAAGGGTGTTTTATGTGCCATTGTATCAATTCCTGAAATGTAAGACGGAAGAACTTTAGATTGTTTGTCAATATTCTTGATACAAGAATAGCAACATTCTCTTTCAGTATTTGGTCATCATTTAATGATGGAAGAAGTGTTGCTGCAATTTCTGTCTTATCTGGCATGCTGGTGAAATGCATTTCATCTCTGGGAATACAAACCCTACTTTGTACTGCAAATAAGTGAAAATAGTGAAGAGAATTGTTTTTTCTATCCAAACGCATGTACCGACTGCACACAGTTTTATCAATGTTGTCACCACAAATGCGGTATCCCAAGTTGTGAGATCTTTTGGCACCATCTGAGTCTTCTGTTGTTACTTCACTATCATCCAGCAATTGATCTTGTTGTTCATGAGTGATATCAATGGTCGCTTCACTGCTACCACTACAAGATTCTGTAAGACTGTCACTAGAATCTTTATCATGCATGCATGTTCTTTCATTGCATGAAACATCATTTTGTGATCCCGTTATTTCATCATCATCTTCATATTCAATATCAATACTTTTACTATGATTGTCTTTGAGTTTCTCCATTATATCCTCTTCACTGCAACTAGATGTAGACTCACATTCTTCACTTCTACAATCATCTTCAATGTCACATTCAGTATCAGTACCATTTTCATCACTGTCTTCATCACTGTCACTACTCTCATTGCTTTCAGTGTCACTTTCATTACTATAAGTACATGTATTATGACTTTGGCATGATGATTGCTGCTGCTTTTGAAGCATGTCCTCAACAAGCAAATCCCTCCATATCAAAACATCAGCATCAAAATTTTGTCCACAGATCTTGTGTAGTGCAACCACTGATTCATGTGACATACAGACTCCTAGTTTCTGTAATCTGGTGTAAACCTAATATGTTAAAATAGTGCTTGGTCAAATGAAGTAAAATATAATGTGCTTACCATCTTTCCACTATGACCTGCATGAAGGATGAGTGATATTATCTTCTGGATTAAGTTCACTTGAGAAAAATGAAACTTGAATAGAATTCCTGCACAAACACACATAACAGCAGCCCTGTTGTTTCTGATGGTTTTTGTTTCAGTGCAGAATTGAAGAATGCTTGCTAAAGTGGGTGCTTGTGTGGTCATTGCACTAAGCAGATCTGCCCATTGAAAGTTTTTCAACTCTTCGAACGACTTGCAACAAAACTTGGAGTTTGGTGCACACATCCTTTTTATTTCTTTTTTCAATGAACGTCCAATTTTTCTGACCATTAGTCTTCGAAGTTCTGTGTCTTTGTAGCAATGATCAAGGAGACTCTTATTACTGCCTCTTGCAATACTTTTGCACAAGTTTCTCCTGGTCTGGCTCTTGATTGGAAAAGTTTTCATCCCTGACGGATAATCAATGCTAACCTGAAGAAACGGTAATTGTATAGAACCATTTGCCCATAAAAGAGGTCACTGATTGTAAGAAAAGTAGGCTGAAACCCGCATGTGTGAATGGTCCCTAGCACTTATAGGACTGCCACACTGAGACTGAGCATTAAAAACCCTTGTCACAGTAACCGCGGGAAGGCACATAACATATTTACATGTACCCCAATGATGTACGTACTGTGACTGCAATTGAATCCTGTGTAGACCTATCCAGATTAGCTCTCCCATCGCTTGTCGCCATTATTCAAATTTGGTTAACCAGCACGTGGGCAATTAAAAGTACAATTAACTTTATTCATTGCACGATGAATTTCATATCAACACAAACAATCGACATAAACAACCAGAACAAGTTTGATATACGCACTTGGCCAGACTGACTGCTGAAAGCCAGTCGTCTGGTCCCCAGACTACTTTCGAGCTCGATACAAAGAGCGGGCCTCAGAGGGGAAATGGACGCCCGCGAAACCACCAGTCAACTTTGGGCCTGTGTATGATCCCCCATGGGCATGGCTATGTGGGCCCGAGCCTGCATATATGGTTTGCGATTTCTTATAACTTTACCAGACTACCACCAAACTAAGAAATAGAAATAGCTCATACAACCAGCTGCCTACAACTTTATATGCATAACTGTGTGATACACGTAGTAAACATGCCTAGTTTTTGGATTCGTTTTTGGACTTCACGGTAGTGACGGTACTATAGTTTTCAAAGACCTTGCAATGAATGCACATGAGCTGGACAACGAGCTGAACGGACAATAGAAATGAGCTGGACTCATATTATTGGACAGAGCTAAGAAGGCGTTTGTGTGTGTATTTGCATGTACCGGTATCTGTTTGCATGTGTGCATATTGTGTGTGTGCATGTGTTTGTGTACAGGTGAGTGTGTGTTATGTGTGTGTATGTGTTTGTGTACATGTGAGTGTGTGGTATGTGTGTGTAGGTGTGTGCACATGTATGTGTACGCAGTGTGAATGTGGGTGGGTGAACTCACGTTTTAGCCCTGCATGCATGCATAAATGTATATAAATAACACTACAATAGCTACACGTACCCACTGCACTTAAAAGAAGCTGTCTATCACCTCACACAATTAGATGTCTTGACAATGTGCCATGCAAGTATAGTCGGTGGTTTTGTTGCGAACAACGATCCACGTGGTATTCAGAAACAGCCTCGGGACAATGTTCCACTAGCATGGCCTAGTCCGATCCACCCTTTTCGTGGCCACTCTTGAGGTCAAATTCTCAGCCCCGTCGCCCGATAAGGTCTTCCAATGAAAGCGCACCTAGCATGTACGTCCGTATATCGGTTTCAGCCAAAGATGACCATTACCATGAGGTGGCGAGCCTACACGTACGAATCACGAAAAAAGCTTCGAACTCAAGAAACGTACCGGGGGGGGGGGGGGGTAACAAAAAAGGAGGGGGCTACATGAGTCTGGGGACTACAAAGTCAGGTGTCTGGTCCCTGATGTATGAGCCATTTTTAGTAACGCGATGACGCTGCCGCAATGCGCATGCGTAACAATCAATACATGGAATCGAAACTAAAAATTATATAAAAAGAGATATTTTTGTATATACGACAATTAACTCTCTACTCATACAGGTACTAAAAATAAAATTTGTTGTCGTAAAGAACGTTAATTAATTGATTTTATAACTAGCTGTTCTTATGTTTTGATAAATCTTAAAAAGCTTACAAATACTATTGTAACAGGGAAAGTAGAATTTTGATATTCAATTCCTAGCCAGAGTTCTGGGTCGATATCAATGTAGAGTACATTCATTCCGCAACGATAATGACAACGGGGTAATTAGTTTATGACGACACAAAACGACACCCCATTTCAAAGATTGCGTAACACTCGAGAACCAAAAAGTTGAGCCAGACCCACTTTCCACGTAGCGGGATGGATTCCATCCGCAGCTGTTGAGAATCTGAGTCTGGGTACGAGACTAATCCATTTCATGTGACTATGCGTGTAGAGTGGGCATGATAAGAAATTAAGTACAGTGCATGAGTTTGATTTAATTTTTGCAGTTTCTGGTGAGTCGTGGTAAGCTTTGAAGCTATAATGAGGCGTCACTTGATACCGTAAATTGTCTAATTGTACACCCAGTTTCCAGCAGCATATTACAACTATATTCCTCACGTGATTTGTGCAAACACTCAACCATGGCGCACTCTTATACTATTGTTGTAGTTTTCTGCATTTTGAACTTGTACGGAGGTACGCTCTCAATTCTCCCACCAGAGAGACGGCATGTGTGCAATTGCTTTAACTCTGTTTTCTTTTTGATTAGGAGCGTATGCGACCGGCGATCACGATAAAGAGGTTATAACGCTCAACCGATTCGAGGTACGTACCACTATTATTTTGGATGCACGTAGCTAGGGGAAGACAGTGGTGGGGTGGCCTGGTGGGGCCTATGTGCCAAGCACCATCTGTGGGTCCAAATCATGGGGCGCCAGTCCGCCCAGGAATTCGACGAGGGGTGTGTGGTCCGCATAGGTGGGGAAGGTGCCGCGTCGAACTAGGGGTATGTGGGAGAGATGTAACATGCACATGCACATCCAGTATTCAAGATAGAGGGAAGTGCTGAACTTTTAATTTTTTCTTACCCACACACCATAGATATTAGACTGGAATATCTATGCACACACCGATATCAAATGGATAATTATATTCATTAATGATTACATGTAGCTTTTCACACCATTAACCTTGAAAACAAGTACACAAAACAAATTGCTTTGAGGGAGTGCTATAAATAGTGCTGAGCTATGGTGGAGTGCTGCTATAGGGGAGGGTGCAACTTGAATGTAGAGGACATGTCACAATTACACCAAAAATACATACAAGTCTATATGTTTACTAATACAAAATGCGTGATAGAAAAAATTCTTCTTTTGTGTTTACTAGAAATCATGGATTTGTTCAATATTGATGTCCATTTCACTATGGATATGTATAAGAGCTAATCCAACTAGCCTCTCCTCAGTCATTCGGCTCCACAGATAGCTTTTGATCCGTCGTAGTCCTGAAAACAATCTTTCAGCTTCAGCACTTGTTATTAGATACTATGGTCAGTAAAATGGGGATGTTTGGAATTACATCACTATCTGTCAAATGTAGAATGTAGATCACTTGGTAGATCATGTGCATTCTTCAAAGCTGAGAGAAGTGATGATGGGGTTGGTATGTCAATCTCCTAGAACAAAGATTTGGTTGCTAATCCGTGCACATCATTATTATTTAATATTGATGCAGGAACTAGCCTAAATACTTGATAATCAACTCTATTTTCTACATTGTATCTAGTGATTTAGGTGATCTATAAATGGTATTGCTACATTAGGTCTAGGAGTGGAATGTGGAATGACCTGGAATGGCATTAGGACGATGTACTTGTCTTCCAACAAGTCTCGGAACTGTGATATCTGCTCCGATTTCATCAGCAATCCTCTAACCGTCCTGAAACTATATGTGAAACTCTCTTTCCACATTTTTTCTAAGGTCTTTTATATCACTGTCTGTGTAGTCTATCATTTTGTAGGCTTCAACAATATCAATGTCCCTTATTTGTAAATTAACAGTAACAAGTTTTACTTTTTCAAGAACATTCTTAGCTGTAAGGTATGTCATTAATATTCTGTGCTTTTTGTTTAATAATATATTACACTTAGACAAAAATATATAGTTGCATTGAAATGAACACTTTTGGAAAATAATAAAGCCACATCAGTGAGGAAAATGAGGGAGGCCGGTTCCATCATCCATGCCATGTCCACTTCTCCATTTGTGATGACTTTAATACTTGAAGAAGTCCTTGGGCTTTAACTTTACTTTCAGAATCCCATTCCCAGGTACCATCAGTTAGGTTCAGCTCAGCATGTGCACTACAATCCACAATAGCTTCTAAACATAGACACATGTATTTATAAAACTCATAAAACGTTTCATAGCAAGTGTGCTGTTAAACGCAGTGAATTTTGAATAGGCCTGAAAATTCTGTTTTCATTGACTCTGATGCACATTGTAACAAAACATGTTCAAAAAAATTTGTCTTTTAGGAGACAGGTCAAAATAAGGTAAGTTTCATTGATATAATCTACCATATTTAGAATGGAAGGTACTTTACAAGCAGCAGCTATACTAAGGTAGAGGACATGACTACGGCAGTGAATATATAATACTAGAGGTGCAAATAATATAATCCTGCTTCGCACACCTATGGTACTTGTTCTAATGACATGGAGCCTGTCTCATTATATGCCTGTCCCCTAACCTTTGCAATGTCAATGTTATTTTTTAAAATTTCAAACATAATTGCTTCAGCAATCTTTTCGTCCTAATGCGATAATATTACCACAATCCAAAAATCGGAGACATAAGGACATGATTTCCTTATTACTATATTTATCCGTTACTTCATCAGTAATTGTGGTGTACACTGCTGAAGGAAGTTGAAGCTGTTTCATTGCTTCATGTCAATTGAGTGTTTCTTTTACCTGATTCATGCAACTTAGCATTCAAGTAATTGTATCATAGCATGAAAATTTCATTGGTTTGTGGCAGTGCTTCTGTTCTTATCTCTCTGCCCACGCAATGCAATATATTGTTTTTCACAAAATATGATTGTCGGACTATGAACTTCAAAATCTTCATATTTTTCTCTGTTCGTAACTGAAAGCTTATACTGCATTGTATAACTAGGATTATAAGTGCTATTGGATGCAGTATTCCCTTGAAGAGCATCTTTTTGATAGTCTAATCTTTCTAAGCAACCACTTTGCCTGTTGCTTTTCTAAGTTGCTGCATTGGACATGTGACCAGTACATCACATATAATTCAAGGATTAGTTGGTGCAAATAAAAACACAAAATTTGCAGTGGCCACCTTGCAATAATGGCTGTATACTAGCCATTTGTAATTTTACAGCCATGCATGTTGTTAGGTTAGATGTCCGTTTCACCTTCCTTACCTATTTTTTGGGAACACAACTGCATGGAATGTCTCATTTGAGTGGCACAAATTGTTCTCTTAAGATATGCTACCTTTTCTTTGCATGACAGAGAATGTATCCACTCACAATTTCACCAACGTCATGACCCATTATTCCTGTGCATCTTGATGAGTAGAAACTATATTTTGTATAAAGAGAGACATCGGCATACTTAATGTGCTAAATATACCCCACCAGATTCTGTCAGCATAATCTGATCCTCTACATCCTGCAGCATTTCAAGATTATTAAAACAACTGCTGGTAGCTTCTAGAAGATGGTTGTACAGCATAATGAGTTTCATTTGACACTAAGATTATATTGATAATAACACTAAAGTTATATTGATAATAATGATGTTTGATTCTCAGTGCTGCTGTGGCTACTAGTTGACAGATGCGTTATGTTGAATAGAGCTGACGTGCATAATTACTTACCTTCTGAAATCATAAAAGCATCAGGAATAACTTTGAAACAATTGTAGTATGCTCTAGTATTTGAATTGTACATATTGGAGCGATACATGCATTTACCCTTGCACTGTTTCATATGCTCACATGAAGAAATAAATAAATAAAGCTACCCTCTGGGGTTCAGCATAGCTACTTCTCGCCACTTGTACTAATTATACAGACTACATTCAAGTTAATACCAAATGTATCTGCAACTTACAAGTATTACCAGTAGCTTGATCCGAATGGGGTGCTTTTGACATATCTTCGGTGGCTTTACTATGTATATTAATAATCGTGGATTGTTTGAAATAAACTTCGCATACACATTACTACATGCAGATTCATAAAAACGGTGCTTTTATCTTTCCTTGATCGGAGATGGACCTATATGGTGCTGGTCGTTTTTTTGCCACCACGTAACGCACAACACCGTTACGGTTACGGGTATGGTCCAGACTTCTGTAAGCAATATATGGACCAAGTAGTATGATGGAATGACCAATCAGACTGACAGCAACACGGTACAATGTATCAGAATCAATGACGGCAACACGCTACGGAGCACAAATCAATATATCAACCACGTAGTATAGTGATTGGGGTATAAAACTTACAGTACTTAACAATATTCATAATCCATTATTAAAGGGGGGAGGGGGCGGTAAGGATGCCCTCGCTGGATCCACCCTGCTATTCTTAAATATAATTGCACTTTTCATTGACAATTAATTCATATGATTGAACTTATACCTGCACATGTAACAGTCATGCTTATTATGGTAAATGGATCAACCCCAGTGGCAGGGTGATGGTTTCATGGCTGGGGGGGGGCCTGTATATATAATAGCACTCTCCCCCATAGGCCTTTCCCCATCACCCCGACACTGGGGCGACAATGATTAGCATCAATTTAAGGAACTGAAACGATTGTTGTTGTGAGCTCATCCTGTAAACTTTTGTTTCTAAAGAAGGAGAAAAGTCTTCGAATGATGGCAAAGGATGGTCGTAAACATGCACTTAAAAGATTTTTGAAAGAAGAAGTGAATGTTGATGTTAACGCTGTAGAACAGGTCAGCATTATTATAATAATCATGTGTGTTTGCGTATTTGTAACATTGAAATCACCACAATCAACTGTATTTGCAGCTGTGGCATGTAGCATCATAAAAAATTGCCTATCACAATATGTATAACGAACAACTATAACCTACAACCCATCATACAAACTGGCAAAAGGGGGGAGTGAACTGGCGTGATATACTACACTGATCTGGGCTACATTTTCTGGTTTATGGAGTACTGAAGTGATGCATTAATTAGTGAAGTGATCGAAGTGAAGTGAGGGTTCCGCTAAGACAAATAATTTCATTCTAAATGTTAATGTTCTTATAAGGTTACAAATGCAGAGAGCATATGCATGCTTCGTAGACTTGTGACATGCCAAGATCTAAATCATGCATGAATGGTGTAAAGGTTGTGTGTGATGCATTGCATATACACACTTGGCATCCAATAATTTAAAACAAAATAGAAATTTCATAGAACTGGAGGCAGAGAAATCTAGCAGCCTCCCTGAATCTGAAGGACCTCTTCTTCCCAGACACAATTCTCGATCATTTCAATCCCTCCCTTAGAGGGGATTAGGATCTTCAGCAATGCTTTGGAGGTTGGATTGGGAGATGTTCTCTTCCTGCAATAGCAGCAAACACTCTCTTGGCAGCATTTTACTGCATCAACTTTGAATCCTTGGCAATCCCCTGCCATGCCTGAACAAATTCCCAAGGCACGTAACTGAATATTAAATAACAAATGAGATCGTTTCCACAAAAAGGGACCTAACGCAATGTTTTTTTTCAAGATTTCAATATTTTTATATTCTAGAAGTCTGAAATGTCCTCCACACATTGCTTCTAACACACTGAGAATCGGAGTATCTGTCATGGAGTTGTTAGGCGATGAATTTATAATTAGCCATATACATTTCAACGCAAGCATTACATTTCTATTGCGGGTAGGGGAAATTTTATAATGTATGTGCCTGGTCCTTTTTCATGGAGATCCCATATGTATAACAAACAGCAAGTGAATGGATGAAACGAATTTAATGGCTGTTCATTTAGATTAGGGTACAGTACAGTTTCAATGTGTATACTGTACTTGTAGAGCATATGCATAGCAGGCTAAGATAGTACATGTCTGTATTCATTCAAAGGCTTGAACATTGTTGCATGTATACACTGTACAAAATTGATTGTATGCATTTGCTGTATATGGGTAGCACAGTAGCGGATATAATAAGATATGGCTTCTCATTCTGAATTCGTTGCGATTCAAATATGATTTAACACAAAAGTTGTCGATTGCCAGTCATGTAATTTGACATCATCGTTTAACCATAGTTTGTGTTTTAAAACGTGATTAGTATGTTGTAGAACATTGCTTGGATCGATGTTCCGTGGCAGTGATTACTGAATTTTTAACGTTAACAAGGAGAAACAGGCTAAGATGGCCGGCCAATAGCGGACACATCTGTTATTTATGTCGTCACTCAATATCTCACTAATTATTATAGCCCTTCAAATGGATTGGGACGTTTTGAGGCACTTAGACTTTCAAAGACAAGACGTATAGAGGTAGCAGTCAAAATGAAATAAACACGAGCCATTCTTTTAATTGCTGGGAGCTGAGACTTAGATGCGATACTTCACAGTATATAGAGAATCAGTCAAACGGATGCACTTGTTCAGATTATACGCTATGTTAGAAAACTCAATCCATTCAGCGTCATCAATTTGTAATAAGTACTGCGTGCTTTACTATAAAACCGGTGTAAACAGAGTTGCGCACTTCGCGGAATTAGTTCACACGTACAGAAGTGCCATAAAGATCACCGTTTTAGCTTCGTGTTTAAAAAAGACCGCACAGTGCTACGATCGTTGCACTAAAACGGATCGTGACTTTTATTATGACCGCTACTGTACATCTAGTTCCTTACGTAAACGCTCCCTGTTATCTGGTAGTATAAGTATATAAGTTCTACCCTTTTGGTGTATAGAATATTTAGATTGCAGATTTTGCCACAAATAATTCACAGTTACGGGTGTGTAGTTATTCAATTAACACATTATGTATTATGCTTAGTTTTGCCTGGCCTTGTACTCTTAAACTAACAGCTATGATGCATGTCTATCTAAACAGCAATTGAAGCACAATATGAATAAAGTAATCAAGCTGATTTGATTGACATCAAATGCACATTTTGTGATCTTGAAGGATTTAGCTGACCAAACTTTTCGTGTTCATGTTTCTCTAACAAATCTTTCGAATTACCTCAAGCTTTGGCTTAGTAATCAAACAAGCTATTATGAAAGTAGATAAATGTAAATTTTACTACTATTAATTTTATGCCAGTAGTATTGTACTTATCATGAATAACAATGTATGAGACACAAATATTGTGCACTTATACTCCAAACTGCGGGGTTAATAACATTTTGAACTCAACAAATGGTTGAGTTAATTATTTCCTGATGAATATTGTTTGTATAACAAATGCATGTATCACACAGTCAAATGGCTGGACTGCACTGCATTATGCTTCTGATGCTGGACATGATGAAGTCGTATCCTTGTTGCTGAAAGCCACAAAAGTTATAGATCCCAAAGACAGTGTGAGGCTGTTAGTTTTGTTTGGATAAAGTGTGTATATCGTACGTAGTGTTGGGATAGTTAACTACTTTTTTAACTTAACTTGGGTCAGTTAAGTGAATTATTGCAGTTATTAACTTAATTTACACTTATATAGCCAGGTGGTAGTTAACTATAACTTAACTCAGTACATATTGTTAAGCACGATAATTACCTTAACTTAACTAGTTTTATTTTTTAACTGGATGTAATGAATTAGTTAAGGATTTCTTGGTGCCTCCATTGGGTATGCTTACTTGTAGACATGCTAATTGATAATGATGCAAATCACTGTTGACTCCCATTTTTCAAATGGGCTTTCATGTATCTTTTTGGTACTACAGCGCTTCATGCAGAAAGAATCTTTTGTTCCTTTGTCAATCCATATACATTTATAATATAATTATGATTACATGTATGTGCAATACATGTAAATAATGCATACAAGTACATGTATGAGAGTAATCTCAGAAGTTCTGTCCCACATTGAATCGGAGTGTTATACAATAATAAATTCATAAATGTTATAAACCTACATTATTTAGCAAATCTTCTTGCCTCAACTAGCTAAATGTAGGTCTGTAATTTTTATGAATTTGTGAATCTATAATTTCAATAATCCCTTGTTCTGGCCTTACTTTTTATAAATACAAATCCTACAACACCAATTTTAATTTATAATTAATTAAATTTTGTATATCTTAACGTAATCCTGGCCCAATATACTTGACCCAGACATGGAATCATATTAGACAATACCAAGATTGACTCAAAGAGTGTGACCCATTGGAGTTTTGGATCAAAAGAAATAAGCAAAACATTAATTTTCCAAAATAGCAGGGTTATTTCAGCCTGTTCTGAGCATTTTTTTTCTTCTAGAGCAGGCTACGCAATTTGAAGCAGAAGAGCACAATCTTGAATGCAAAAAAATCCAATTCGAACTCAAGATGTGTGGGGGGGGGGGGGGGGGGGGGGGGGGGGCAAAAAAACCTGTGAAACAAAAAAGATACGAAAATGTAATGGGCATAGGGTGGTACCCCTCTCGCCCCCCAATTTTGATCCCTCGTATCTCTTTCTTTTACGTCCGATTTTAGAAGATTTGTAATCCTCTCATTAAGCCCTACAATATTGGACGATGGGGTCCCCCACAGTTTTTTTTGCCCCCCCCCCCCCCCCCCCCCCCCCCCCCCCCCCCCCCCCCCCCCCCCCCCCCCCCCTCGTTTGAACTATATAAACTTCATGTGACTGTTTAATTAAATTGTCAACTTAACTTGGCTGTGGCAAAAACCATTTTAGTTAACTATGACTTAACTGAAGAAATATGGAGAAGGTAATGAATTTATTTGACTTAACTGCACCACAAAACAGAATATTTTTAGTTAACTGGAACTTAACTACTGTCAAAAACTTTTAACTATCCCATCACTAGTATATTGTGAAAAAACTTCAATGCATGTATGCAGGTGTATATGCAGATGGTATTCTCTCATGTTCCAAATATATGTACAGCTGTGGTTTTGTGATCATGAATGCATTGTAGAACTAGTTTGAATGTATGAGCTAAACCAGATTTCTTTTAGATTACACAATACAAAAGTGTACTACTGGAGTTGCTCGACTACTTCTGATTACAAATGTACTATTATGTTGCAGAAGGGACTGACTCCATTACATTTGGCAACCAAAAAATCTTTTGTCAAAGTGGTTGAGCATCTGGTGTTAGCTGGTGCAACCATTGGCAGCCAAGACAATGCTGTAAGTCTGAACATATAATGCATTTGTACAATGTGAAATTATGTGGTCAACAGTAGATGTTGCATTCCTTTGACTGTTACTAACCACAACTTATATGGGTTCAGGAACAAAGTATACCCTCTTGTGGTTGGTCACCTTACGTGATGGCATCAATCTACTATGAATAATAGGTCTAGCAGCTCTTGTATCAAGTATTATGCCGTCCACCTTCGTTCTTTCCACTACCCCAGCTCTATACACTCCATTGCGACCTGAGCAACCCCGGTTTCTTTGCCCTGGCGAGTCGCTTTCCTGCACTTAGTAGCAATGTGTCCTAGAAGTTCACAATTGTAGCACTTGATACCATGATGGTTCGCTTCACCCTTCGGACCAGACGGTAGGCGATAGTCTGATGGCCTCGTCTGCCACAATTATCTTTATGTCAGGTTGCCCATGTGAAGTATCCTTCCCTGCACTCGGGACTTCCAAGATCATGCATAGTCATCCGCCATCTGACTTGCTTGAGTAGCTCTTGTTGGCTTCTTGTCCGAAACCCAAATCCCAATATCCATGGGAAGAACCTTAAGGAACTGTTCAACGCCTAATACTCCCTAATTTATCCAACAGTCTTGCATAGCTTTATCCATTGGCCAGTAGATCCATGCATGACATATTCGACAGGATTCGATCTCTTCTTTCTTGACGATCCTCAGCCTAGACCAGTAGGCATGTTGTATTGATATAAAACAGCAGCCGTTACTTTCTTTAGCTGATAATCCGCCACTTCCATGGTTGGCATTGCTGATACGCCTGTTGAGCACCAATAGTGAGTGCAGTTGATGCTGTGAGCGAAACTGTTCCAGGTACAAAGTGAGTTGTTCGAGAAGGGAAAGGAGAAGGTGAAGCGTACAAAAAGACAGAAGAGGATCGAAAAACAAGGAGCGATTCAAGCATACATGCATCTGTTACAGATGGAGCTGCGAAACTATGAAAATGTCAGGAAAGCGACGAATGATTAAAGGATGTGCGGGAAGCGGTGGAAAAGGCTGGACTAAGCAAGGCACGGTTTGCAATCGGTGAAATGGTTTGTTGTATCACGTCACGGAATCGAAGGAGGATGGGAAGAGTAATGTCATGTCCCAGCTACTGAAAAAGCTGTAAGATTCACCCAATCAAAACAGGTCTTTATCACCCAGCAATGGATGGACTAGTTTAGAGATTTAATCATACTCTCAAGGCCATGCTCAAGAAAGCTGTGACTCAGAAAAAACCGGACACCACATTGCCTTCCCTTCTGTTTGCCTACCAGGCGGTGCATCAAGCATCAACGGGTTTCTCACTCTTTAAACTCATCAGGGGACCACTGGATGTCCATAACAAGACTTGGGAGACTGGGAAGTGCGATTCTGAGAGTGTGGTGTCTTACATGTATGTATTGGCAGTCCAGGAAAAGCTTGCAGTATGGCCGAGGTGGAGATGGAGAATTTGTCTAGAGCACAACAGGTCCAGAAGGAGTGGTATGACCGAAATGCTTGGAAAAGAGAATTCCAAGTTGGAGAGCTGGTATTAATTGTTGCCTGATGGTTCAGATAAGCAATTTGTTCAATGGCAGGGACCATATTCTGTTAAAGCAAAAGGTAACACCATTACCTACGGAATCAACATGACGTTAACATGTTACAAAAGTGGCATAATCCAATTTCCAGTTGTTGGTTATCCCATCCTCCAACAACAAATTATTGCTCTACTCGTGTTGATGGTAAAATAGAATCCTTTGTTTCTCGCACGCCAAAAACACCATTTCAATGCCAGAGGAAAACTAAGGACAGAAACGTTAGCCATCGCAGTGCTTTTATCATATACGTACCTCTGCTGATTGCGATATGCAAAGTGAAATGACACAGCTGCTGTGGACTCTCTATGCCTGCAGCTGTACCCAACACTAGTTCTGAACATGTTTTCATGTTGACCGTAGTACGAACGTAGTGTAGTTTTCTACCTACATAGCGCAACTTTCTACGAACATAAAATACTACGGAGATAAGGTATTACATTATGAAGTAGAAAATTACTTTGCGTTACCTTTTTATTGACGCATACTGTATGTACCAGGTGGACTTGGCCTGCATAGCCCTGCATGTCTTTGCTAGAACATTTTTAGCTAACTACTTAAGTATGGGTTCAGTCAGTTGTGGCATTGAAAGTGTACTGTATGTCTTTTATATAGTTTCCTGGTGTTCATGGGTGCAAGCTGTTTCCACAGTCCTTCTCAGGTAGGGTTATAAGTTAGTTCTTTCAATTGTGTCAAAAAAATCGACTTATATGGAGTGTGCATAGTGATGCCATCAGAAACCCTTTGCACAAATCAGCATTAAAGTAAGAGGGTTGTCGTATGATGTGGAAGCAGCAGTCGCAAACCACCTTCCAGTTTCAGTCTTGTTGGGACGAGATGTGCCTGATTTGGGATTCGGTATGCGTGGCAAGAGGAGCAGTCTCAAGTGATGGGAGAATGTCGTGCTCCAGTGGAACCAACAGAGGGGCCACCCTGTAGAACCACTGCCCTTCTTCAACACTGAACACTGACATAATTCGAATGTGATGAAGTAAGAAGTTTCTGAGCTTCGCATTAGCCTTTTCCAGCACTCTGCCCGCAGCGGGAGAACTGACTAATTTCATTAACGCCTCTATTCTTTGCGTGGATTCTTCTTACATCTATTCCTGGTAATGCCTTTGCTCCTCTTCTTGTCGTCACTTCTCTTTGGCCATCCTTTCCTCGTACTGCATCCGCTCCTCTTCTTGTCGCTGTTTCTCCTTGGCCACTCTTTCTACCTTTCGTTGCGATCCTCCTCTTGTTGCCGTTTCTCCTCGGCCGTCCTTTCCTCCTGACGCTTGCGAACCTCCATCAGCATGTGCAATAGTTCAGCTAACCCGACTCTTCCGTCAGCTTGTCCTACGACTTCACTGCCGTCCTGTCTACTAGTTCCTCCGAAGTACTCCATATCTCTCTGTCTTTCCTGGTGTCTCTGTGTTCTCCCAATCCCACTCCTTTGCTCCATATATAACAGTATAGGTTCTCATGCTCAACTGGCTGAGAAACGATCTCACTTCTGACACCAAATGGGCTATTCCATAATATAATTGTACACCCCTACTGATGACTAATATCAAGGTATCCCCCCAGGACATAAAGCCTCTACACCATACCCCCCCAGGACATTTATTTTGGACCCCCTCTGGACACACTTCCCTGTACATTACCATTGAACCCCCTCTGGACACAACCTGATGTAGGATACCCCCTTAGGACATTACCATTGAACCACCTCTGGACACATCTCGATGTAGGACACCCCCTTAGGACATTACCATTGAACCCCCTCTGGACACATCTCGATGTAGGACACCCCCCTAGGACATTACCATTGAACCCCCTCTGGACACATCCTGATGTAGGATACCATTACCTTTGAAACCCATCCGGACACATCCTGATGTAGGATACCATTACCTTTGAAACCCACATCCACATCTCACTGTGCGACACCCCTAGGACATTGCCATCTATGCCATTGGACCCCCCTCTGGACACATCTCACTGCAATAGAACATCCCCCTAGGACATTACCATTGGACCCCCTCTGGACAACTTTTGTGGTCATCAGTAGGGGTGTACAATTATTTTTTGGAATAGCCCAATGTGAAGGGCTATGGAAATGGCTTGCGCCCATGAACACTAGGAAACTATACCGTACACTTTCAATCGTACACTTTCAATCGCCACAACTGTCTTAACCCTTGCTTAAGTAATTAGCTAAGAATGTTCTAGCAAAAACGGGGCTATGCAGGCTGCAGCAAGCACATAATTAATACCTTGGCTTAGTCAGGCTTCCCTGGCATTGCTAGATCAATGTAACCTCTAAAACTCACAATTACTGAACAGAACCAATGCTTTTACCCTCTCTGATTCAGTTATACAAACTGGTAATACTCTATCTCCACCATGCTTTTATACATATGCAAGGTAACAGTGGGGCCATCGTTCATTACAGGAGGCACAAGATGCATATGAATACACTGCTTCATTTTCTGACAGAAAGAATAATCACAATAAATGTCTTTGTAGAATTTCCTGGTAAATAGATTAATTTTGACCCCACTAGTTCTTTCATAAGGAATTCCAGACATCACATGAAGCATACGTTTGACACGGAACAGGTCCTTCACCACAAGTACATGTAGATGACTATAAATTTGAGTGGACCAAGTTAAGTCTTAAGACAACATATTGTACCAACTCAAAGAATACGTGTAAAAATTTATCGAATTTTATTGTACTCATTTGAGTTGCATTAGCATCCTGCATCGTGTATTTTCGTCTTTTGTGAATTACCTCTTGTTATCAGGCAGCCTGCCATCATTGCAGAGGCATCTCAAATACTATTGCATGTGGAGACTCACTGTGATATATCACAGCTAGGAGCATGCTGATGCCCACAGACATTGCAGGTGTGGACATTTGAGTTAAAGACTCTAACCTGATGAGTGTAGTAGTACACGTTTGCGAGGGCGCTGCCTTAGGGTATGCTTAATACTATACAACAAATACAGTTACTCAGTACACGGAAACGTCTCAACCTAAGTCTAGTCAAGCTAGTCATGTGACAACCTATACGTCAGTCAATTAACACCACTACATCTCCCTTTCTTGAGATTGCCCTTTAATTCTGGCCATGAGCTTGGGAATCTATCTGGGGGCTTTGACAATCTTCCACTTTTTGTGCGATACGTGCCTTCTGGAAGTGGTTCAAGAGCTGTTGTTTAACTTTGTGGGGCCTTTTCAGGTATTACTTCAGCTTCAGTTTTTTCTGCAGGAAGTATTTCAGGTAGTTCATGCTGTACCTGAGGAAGTTCAATCTCTGTAGACTCAGCTTTTGTCATAGTCAAGTCCATTGGAACAGGTTATTTACGATTCCGCCTGAGATCTCCATTTTCAGTATGTACAAGATATGACCGCGGAGCCACTTCAGCTTGAACAGTACCACTTGCTAAAGTATCAAGTAACCAAACCTCTTCTCCTTTCTGCAATGGCCTTGATGATTTTGCTTTGTGATGCTAGTCAAAATTCTGCTTCATCTTTCTACGCCTTTTCTCCTCTTTCTGCAACAAGGACTCAAATGGTGGAGCTTTTGGCATCAACAAACTTTTGATCACTGGCAGTGTTGACTGTAATTTTCGGCCCATTAATAGTTCAGCTGGGCTGTACCCATTCTCCAGTGGTGTTGTTCGGTAAGCTAGAAGACCCAGATATGGATCACTGCATTTATCTAGCATTGCTTTTATGGCCTTCACTGCTCTTTCTGCTTCTCCATTTGCTTGCGGGTATCGTGGGCTACTTGTTATATGGTTGAACTTGTATTCTCGAGAAAACGTTGCAAATAATGAGGATGAGTACTGAGGACCATTATCTGATATGAAGACCTCTGGAATGCCGTGACGGGCAAAGATTGACTTCAAATTAGTCACCACATCTGTTGAGGTAGTATTGCAATGTCAATGAATCGAGAGTAGCAGTCTACAACAAGAATATATGCATTCTTCCGCCACTCAAATAAGTCTGATGCCACTTTCTGCCAAGGGTAATCTGGAAATGGGGTTGGCATCAAAGGTTCAGTGTGCTGCTGTCGATGTTTGCAGCATATTCGACACTGCAAGATTACTTTCTCCAGATCTTTAGACATACCTGGCCTCCAAACACATTGTCTCGCTCTCTTTCTACATTTAGTTAGACCCTGATGACCAGAGTGTATCCTGATCAAAATGTCTCCCTGCAGCGATGATGGTATTACAAGCCGACTAGCTCGTAGCAATAGTCCATCATCATGGTAAGACAGTTCATTCCGCACATGGAAATATGGCTTTGCTACTGCTGGTATAGAGTGCTTTTCAGGCCACCCTTGTTCACTAAATTTAGTTCAGCCAAAATAGATACGAACCTCATTTAGTCTTGTACAATGTGGCAAAACTACGAAACATCTCAAAGAAGCTGAAATGGTACTAGAATCCTAAAGACTTTATTCTGTATACCTTGCGGTGTATAAACAATACGTCCCACTGGTTACATAGTAGACATTAATTAATTAACTTGGCCAGATGGAGTGTTGTGGTTTTAAATTTCATTAAGTTGGCACTAACTATTTAAGACTAGCATTTTTGGAGTAGACAACTTTTACTTTTGATAGCTCCAACCTTCTTGAAAACCCGAAGTTCAATCTGCTCGATCCCAAGTACACCGGGCATGGGTCACCAGTTGTAATTCACGCTGTATAATGTATCTTAACCCACATTTCATTAAGGAGTCCAAGACCATCTCAGAACAATCCACACATTTCAACTGATTTGAATTCCTTATATGAGCGTAGTGCTGCAAGCTTACATTTGAACATCATTGTGTTATTTTGGCACATGATGTGCACAAGTACACACATGCACTTAGAGCACACTTGTGCATGTGCATATTAATCCAAATTATTCGTGCTCTCGATGTCTAATGGAGCTTCTTAGGTGGGCACTACATTTACAAAACTAATAGTTCTCCAACCACACTCCAGGGTTTGATAACTAAATCAGTGCCATCCAGCTACATGTAAGGACCATGTCCATGAACATCTGATTCAGCTGCAGCAACACATTGACAGATTTGTTTCAACATCACAAGTTGTTTTCCAGTGTAAAGGCATTAGAGCCCACCCAGAGTTGAGATAGTTTGTATCTCAACTTCCCAGTGAATGATTGATTTACGAACCTGCAGCATCTATGTCTTAGTTCAATTTGCAATTAATATAGTGGGCTGCTGCAGGATTCCTAAGATGATGGGTCTGATATGAATAAATAGGGATATGGGAGGCGCAACTCCTGAATAGCCCCAGAAACTCACTTTTCATGTGCCATCAAAGTGTCAAATTCTGCTTTAAAATGGATAACTTTTGAGAAATATTTGGCACACACTTGGCATATGTTTAAAACATGATACATGTATGTAGTGCGTTCTGTGCAAGTTGTCTGCATTAGTCTTTATGTACCTTGTTTCTAAAATCATATGAACACCGCATAGGTATTTGTACATGAAAGTACATCTACAGAGTACAGATACAGTCCTAGTCCTACACTGTATGTGTTACCTACCTTCTATATTCAATAACAGAACAATATTATTATGACAGAAACAGGATAATAGGATAAATGAGCTGAAATTCCAAATAGCATCAGAAATGAATAGAATACGTAATTGTTTTAATGGTGAATTGCACTAGATCCACCACCTCATCCATTTGAATGCTTCATTGTTAATTGAAAATTTTGCAAATCAATTACAACAAGTAATATGCAATTTGATCTGCGAAGTTAACTGGTTTTCAGTGGGGCTCCCAGGTTCTATGCATCATATCGTTTAGGTGGTTTGATTCATCATTGCACGAGAGATTGCATTAATTATCTGACATCAGTTATTTGATTATACTATTCTAAGTTCACAAATACATGTACATGATACGCTGTACATAATTTCATTCAGTACCACTGGACCCCACTTCATTGGGCAGTATACCAGAATGCTGTAGGTGTCACTGCTGCTCTCCTCACGGTGAAAACTGATATCAATTTTCAGGACTGGGTGAGTGTTTACCAAATCAGTCTTACATTGTTGTGTTAACTGTATATGTACATGTATGCTTTGTATCCGTAATACTTTAGCACTGAACTCTAGCATGCAATGTTCATTGTTATACTTCAAGCCTTTGCTTTGATAATTCATTCAAATAATAACTAAGGATGAAATACAAAATCAGAAAGCATAATTATCCTACAGTGTAGCTGTCCACTTACATATACATGTACATGTACAGAACATATACACTAGGTCAATTATCTTTTATGGTCTTGCATTATCATGTGCAAATATAAAATATTATGTAATACCCTGTAATGCTTCCCTATCTAACTGTGTTACGTCCATTTTTGAAATTTGCTGGAGGCTAGTGCAATGTATTAATAATTGTGTATTGTTAAAGATCTAGCTGGTTTTGAAATGCATGTTTCTTTCAGTTACATGGGCAGACTCCTTTGCATTATGCCGCTGATGCTGGACATGATGAAGTGGTATCTTTGCTGCTGAAAGCCACAAAACAAGTTGATCCCAAAGACAAAGTGAGACTATGTGCATTTTTCCATTATGTGAATTGCCGATACTAGGAATTTAAAGAAAATTCTAAATTGAATATTCTATTTATATGAAATTTATAAACAGTCTTTCAGTTACCATTTATATTGGTAATTTATAAACAGTCTTTCAGTTACCATCATTTTATCTGCAACTTAATTGTGTCTGCATTTGGCAGTAAGATTACCTTAGAGACTAATTAACAGCGGTTTAGTCGCACAGTTTCACAAAATGGTAGAGTTGCATTGGCAAACTAACTAACATCACTGGAGCCTTTTTGGTGTCCGACAAGCTTGGTGCAAACAGCTCTTTTTAAGAATACTAGTGTAGCTCCAGTATCACCTCAGCAGTGTCATTCCAGGTTATATCGACTAGGTTTTGGCAGCATGGTTGCCAATTTGGTTGATTTTCATTTTATGAGTTCATCCATTAGTGAAGGTAATATAGATTAATAAACTTCCGGAAACACAGAAGCTTCACTACATTCGACCAGTATCAAATAGTGTTGTGGAGATGAAGCTGTTCTCTGACAACACCCATTCATATTTAGAAAGGGTAACTCGTGCACAACTTCACAGTTCAACTACTATTGATGGTTATGCGGTTGTACAGTATGATGGGTATGGGATGCACAATTCATTGAATGCAGAGATTCACTTGCAGTTCCTAATACAACAAGGCATTACAAAAAAAAAAGTTGCCCTACTGCAATTTTTTGGGATAGGCTGCTAATAATGTGGACTAATTGCTTGCAAAAAAATGCAATTTTTAAAAATGAACTTTTTGAGCAAATTAACTTTTAGTGCTATTATTGCTCATAATAACTTAACTTTCACTTTCATACAAATTTCATTACTACACCAGATAGTCCTTATTGAGAGCTACTCTGTGTATAAATTTGGTTAGTGTATGACAAACAGGACTAGACATACTGACATGTAGATGTATGTGCAAAGTTCACAAAAGGTCAAAACTTCATAAGTCAATATCTTATAAGAACAATAACTTTATTAATTGATGAATTGGTTATATTACCTTCACTACTGGATTAACTCATAAAATGAAAATCAACCAAATTGTCAACTATGCTGCTAAAACCTAGTCGATATAGCCTCGAATGAGTCACCTTGCCTGTCCAATTTCCACTCTGGTTCAGCTGCCATGTTAACACCGCGTCCGCAAGTAAAATGGTCCGAATTAGGGGGAAACTAAAACTAAAAGATCCGCTAGCAACAGAATAACAGGTACTAGTTGTAAAATAAGTAGAGTAACCTTTTACACTATGTTCGCATTATAATTTATAACAGCTGCAACTATCACAGTTTTGATGCACGCACTTTAAATAAACTAGTTCGGTACTACGCTTGTCGTTTTATCATTTTACACCCCTTCCCTTCTTTACTGTAAATTCATAAGCATGCCTAAGCAATCTATATCAATGCAGCTCTTGGTTTCCCTGAAAATAATAATTATGTGTGCATGCAGACTCGCAAAGCAGCGTGCAAAGCAACAAAGTTAAACCGCTTGCGGTAATGTATAGCGTTCTATAGAAACGATACAACACATGCACACAGTAAATTAAATACATTGCATATGATTGAAAAAGCATTGAAATGTTTAAAAGTTCAACTTGGCTTATACAATGTGATTATTGCCGTTTTTCTATTATGATGAAATATGGTTTCATCGACATTGACCACTTTTATATCGCCGCATTTGTAGCATCCAGCAAGTTGAATGATCTCTCACATAATGCATCCAATGTTGTCTCAAGAGTTGTACTTCCACATTCCTGTATTTGAAAAGAAAAATACTCATCAGCGGATCTTTTATTTTTTTTTACTTCCCCCAAAAATGGCCTAAATTTACCCACTTTACTTGCGGATGGCAGGGAGTGGGAGGGGGGGGGGGCTCTGGCCCCCTTCCCCCCCCCCCCCCCAGATTTCAAGGTAGGGGGCTGAAGTATCTTTCACTTTTTGCATAACTAAATAACTAAATAATGCACTGTACTTTTCCTGTGATGTAATAATAGTAACTAACTTGTCCAACGTTTGAGCATGAATCGTTGCAATAATCGAAAACGTCGTGTGTGGCCAGGTCTGAGATTCCCATGGATCGTATATCATCCAGTCCGGATGTGCCAGCCATTGCCACGGCAGCTTTTTACCAAACAATGAGTTTTTCTATCTGTATCAGACCTACTTAAGACCAATCACCATTTCTGCATTGATCACTTGTCTCTTCCATTTCAAATGCTTAATGGATGCAACGCTCATATCTTTCATACTCCTGTAGATTGCGGTGTACTTTGAGGTGATTGATGACCTAGTTGTTTTATTTCAAGAACTTCAGCGAAGATTTACTCTTGGAATCACTAATGAAATAGAGGTTACTTTGTTAAAAGCTGCCAACTGTAAAGATACTAACGGTCCTAATGGATGTGAAAAAACTCAGCTTGAGTCTACAAGAAGGATATTGATGGTAAAACGTTAGTTCAGCAGATGAACTTGCTACCGGATCTTGTATCCGAACTGAGACAAACATCACTGGCATTTTCCAGCTTGAAGAGTATCAGCAACATTAGTACAATCATAGATATTATGAACACATCCCCCTCGTGCTGTTGGCATCTTTTCAGAGGTAGCCCAATTGTTGAAAATTTCGATTCCAATAACGACAGCAACAACTGAAAGGTCCTATTCTGCATTGAGAAAGCTTAAAACCTATCTGAGGTCCACCATGACCCAGGAAAAACGTTATACTTCTACATTGCCATAAACGAAAGACAGATGTTATAGACCTAGAACTCATTGGTAATGAGTTCACTATCACTAAATGACAGCAGGAAACATTTTTTGGTGTGTTCTAAGTTACAATAAACACCTATAATGAATTTCATTATACTTAAAATTTCAGCCCCCCAGGTTAAGTGTCTTCTGACACCACTGCACCTGTAGTAGTCATCTGGTCTGCATGTCTCTTTCACACTCCCCTCCCGTCTGTTTCTGCCTTCTATGACTTGCTGCACAGTTTGGCAAGTATTGTGGATGGTTGCCACTGAGAATGACCAGACTCTGTAATCTCTAACCATAATTCGGTTTGCAACATCAAAAATGCATTCAACGGGTGCAGACCTCAACAACCCTGGCTTGAAGAGACTGAGTCTGCATCGTAGATCCCTCCCCATCATCAATGTTGCCAGTGTGTGGCTTCTGTGATAGAATGTCTTGCATTTCAATAGTTCAATAAGAAGCTGGCCAGTCTGTGCTGCAATGTGTGTCCATCTATTTTTGGAAACTTTAATGCTTGTCTAAATGTTTGAGCAAAAGTTTCTAATAGAACATTTGTGGCTGGATGATATGGACTACACTTGTTGTGCTGTATGCTATTCAATGCCAGGAATCGTTCGAATCCTGATTTGGGCCCATTATCTGTTACCATCTGCAATGGTATTCCCCACCGAGCGAAGAGAGCACGCAGGTCATCCACTGTCGTGTCTGTGGTTGTTTCATCCATTGCCACAACCTCTGGCCACTTCAAATAGGCATACACAAAAACCAGGAAGCTTTCCCCTGGAATGGTCCTGCAAAAATCCACATGGATCCTCCTCCGTGGACTGTCAGGAAATTCCAAGTGTGTAGAGAGGTTAGTTTGGGGTCTGCCTTCATCATCTGGCATCCTCCACAGCATTGGGCATCAGCCTCAATGTCCTTGTCAACATGAGGCCACCACACATGTGAATGTGCCAATGCCTTTATCTAAACCACAACTTCACTTTCTGTTGGTACACTTTAGAATCACCACCGTAGTTTGCAACATTAGACAACCTTTTTCTGTCGTTAGCTCATGTAGCTTGTCAAAAAATACCTGCAGCATGTCTTCCACCATTTTGGGCCATCCTCATTGAACGTAGGTGAACACCTTTGGTCGTAACTATGACCAAATAGACAAAGAAGCTCTGGCGATGGCACGGGGAGTGAAGTGCTTCACCAATACCTGTATGGCATTCATGTTACACTCATGGCATGACTCACCACTAGCCGCTAACTGCCCTGTTCTCTTTCTAAACGGAATATCTCTGCAACTGCTGCCTCCAGGTTACAGCAACAAGCTGTGTTCAATTCAAATTATCAAGTATCGTAGCCATTTCGACAGATTGTGTAGAAACCTGCGGTAGTAGTCAGGGGTGGCGGAACAGGTACCGCAGGTCCCACGGCCTCAAGATCAACATTAAACGCACACACAAAAAAAAAACTCAAAAAAATATGATCAGAAGTTTCATCTTAGTCCATCATTTTAGCGCTGCCCCACGATTAATAAATAAATTTACTCCTTTATAAATGGCGACGACATTTTCAAACAAGTTCCAACCAAGCGCTAGTTACTGTTTTCCAAAACGAAAGTTTGTAAAACATAGCAAAGAACGCTCATTTCGAGCTGAGTGGTGTCAACAGTTTGATTGGCTGCACTACAACTGAGCATCTGATGCAGCTTTTTGTTACATCTGCATGCAAGCTGAAAATGAAAGGAAATTTCTAGGTAGTACCAAATGAGATCAAGCGTTTATCACAAATTAAAGGTTTCACCAATTGGAGAGATGCGACAAATCCTTCAAGAAACACGTGAAATCTTCCTGCCATAGTGAAGCAATACTAATATTCAAGGGAAACACGGCCGACATTGGCGAAAGTATGAAAACAGGGCATTTTAAAGGATCAGTCTTCAGAATATCAGATTTCTTGCCAGGCAAGGTTTGCCTCTAGGGGTCATGGGGATGAAACTGACAGTAATTTAATTCAGCTGCTCAACTTACGGGCTATTCATACTCCTGGCTTAGGTGATGGGATGAAGATGAAAACCAATAAATACACATCCCATGACGTCAGAATGAAGTATTACACATCATGGCCCTTGGTATTTAAAGAGATGTCAGCAAAGGGATCTCTTGCAATGGTTTTTTCTCAATTTTGGCTGATGGATGCACGGATGCTTCCAACAAAGAGCAGCTTGTGGTGTGCATTAGATGTGTGGATGAATTACTGCAAGATCATGAGAACGTGATTGGAGTGTACATCAGTATTGATGCCAAGACACTCGCAGATGGTTTGGAAGATGTGCTCTTACAGGCATGGTTAAAAATCCTTCATGGACGCGGTCAGTACTATGATGGTGCTGCAAATATGTCTGGATCAAAAACAATCACACTTTTTGCAAAGAGAACCATGGGCTCTGTACACCCATTGTTATGAGCACTCCCCCAACCTGGCTGTTGATGATGCACTTAAAAACAATAAAATCTGTAAGGATGCCTTGGATGTGGCCTTTGAAGTGAGCAAACTAATTCATTTCTTGCCAAAACGAAGTGCTGTCCTTCACGACATAAAAGTGTCTAATCCAATGGAACATGAAGGCCCTATGCCAACAAACAACATTCGATCGTTTTGCCCAACAAAGTGGACAGTCAGAGGATGTGCGATAGCAAGTATATAAAACAACTACGAAGCACTGAAGCAATTGTGGCTGGAATGATTGGATTCTAGGCTCGATCCAGATGTGAAAGGACGAATCATTGGAGCGAGAGCACAGATGCAATGCTTAGATTTAGTGTTTGGCTTGGATTTGAACATGAAGATACTGAAAATTAAGTAGAAAATACAAAGTTCATCAATGTCAGCAGCTGATGGGCAAGAATTGACTGTGTGCACTTTACAGGGCATGTGAACAGAGGAGTATTTCATCTTGTTTTTTGAAGCAGTTTAAAAATCCTGTGAACAATGTGGTACAGAACTACCCACTTGTCCTAAGAAACGAAAAGCCCCTATTCGTTTTGATAATGGCACTGGTGATGGATTCCATCCAGTGTCAGTTGCATGAGGATCATTATCGTCTGCAGTACTATGAAGCCCTCAATCGCACCATTGCTGGAATAAAGAATAGATTTAATCAACCTGGTTATATTATATATAAAAGTGTAGAAAATTTGCTTCTCAATGTTGCAAACTGCAATGCTTCCTTTGAGGAGCATTTCATGCAACTTATGGATTTTATATAAATATGACTTTGATTCTTTTTAGCTCAGCTACACGTTTTTAGCACAGCTATCAAGACGGAAGCAATTGGCACAGTAACATGCACCTCGGTTTCACTTCGTGACTGTATTCAGTTCCTACGTGATCATTCACCAGCAAAAAGTTATTTTTCAGTTAAACGTGTGTCTGGCTAAATTGGTGCTAGTTATGCCAGCTACTAATGCTGTTAGAGAGATGTGCTTTTCAGCATTGCGTCGCTTGAAAACATATTCACGGAGCAGTATGGGTCCATGCAGGCTCAACCACATAATGATCCTGAGCATTTATAAACAGGACGTTGACAATATCAACATAGACCTACTTAGAACTGCATTGTGCATGTAACTAGTTGTTGATACTGTTCATCTTTAATCTCTTAATTAATTTCACAAGCGATTGCGACACTTAGTGATGACTTACAGCTCAATCCGGTGTGTCAGTTAATTATAAGCAACTGTGCTACAACTAACCTGTGGAAAAATACCTTTTCCGAGGATATCTAAAAATTCAGAATAGCCTTTAATACTTATCATTCACTAGCAGTATTCATTTTGCAAGTATTAAACTTCCTAGCTTCCACCTCCACCAACTACTGCCAGTTGTAACTTTATCTTGCACTGTACACATATAAACAATATAGATACTATTTAAAAGGCCTCCTGGCCGTCACTTTTTTGCGTAGTTTTTGGAGTTTTTTCAATGCAAAAAGCTTTGGCTTCTGGGGCGGAGCCCCAGGCCCCGATGGGGAGCTTACAGTGCTCCCCCATACCCCCTAGCGGGGTGGGAGGGGTGCCCCCCTCCTGCATGCTAATTCTTAGATCCTCCCCCTTAGCCGGACCAATGCTAAACAGCTTCCATTGCCCCTGGTAGTGAATAATCCCAAGAAAAGGACGCAGCTGAGACAAATTTGTAGGTGGTGGAGTATCCACCGCAGCTTGGATCTTTTCTGGAGTTTTATGCAGGCCTATTCCATTTACCTGATATCTGTCATAAGTTATCTCTTTCTGAAATAAAGCACATTTCTTCTTGCTCAGTGTTCAGTGGTAGCTACCCAAGTGTCCAAGGACCCTTTCCAGAAGCTCTAGCTCCTGGTCATCTGTGCCAGCTACAATTATGTCATCCAGGAGACAAGCTGTTTTAGGAGTTTCCTGCAACGCTTTTTTCATATCACCCTTAGCCAAATCACAGGTGCTGGAGCTATCCCAAAGGTCATGTGATTGAATTGATAATGCCCTTTATGTGTATTGATGGTAAGGAGTTCTTAGACATCTCATCCATCTCCATGTGCAAATAAGCCTATCTTACTAAAAATGCTACTTACAGTCCTTCAACTGCCTCTCTCTCTCTCTCTCTCCATGCCTTCTTTTATTGTTTACAACACCTACCAATTTGATGTGATCCCAGTTGACTGGTGTATCAGCTAGGCAATTCCTCCCCAGTAATGGTGGCACATCTCCTTCCACAACAAACATTGGTAGTTTACACCAACTCCTTCCCTTATGTACATTCACTGTTTATTTGTCCTTTATGGTGTTACGTCTCACCAGTGTATGACATGAGGCAGGCAGTGGTAGGTGGAAAAACCGTTCCTGGTATATTTGGGATGGTAGTAAGGAGACAGTGGCTCCGTTATCAAGAATGCTGGCCTTCAATTATAGCTTCAACATTCAAGTGTTTGCCTTCTTTTCACTGTGAAAACCCCAGTTTAGTGTCATTTCTGATTACAAATGTACTATTATGTTGCAGGAGGGACTGACTCCATTACATTTGGCAACCAAGAAATCTTTTGTCAAAGTGGTTGAGCATCTGGTATTAGCTGGGGCAAACATTGGCAGCCAAGACAATGCTGTAAGTCTTAACAGAATTTGCATTTGCATATAAGCATTTATGTAATTTGCTTTTGCATATAAGCGTTTGCGTAATGCTAAATTGCACCTCATATAAGTTGTGCACACATTAGCAACATCAGGAGGGACCTGGTACATGTATATGTTTGAACTCTTGTAAGTCATACATATATATACCTGATTATTGTAATACACTGTACAATTACAAAACATCTAGTGATACAAAGCCCACACTATTTAGAGAGCACTTTGCAAATAATTTAGGATGCCAATTTAAGCACGCCAATAATAAATCCTGATCTAATACAGCAATTAAAATATCACGAAAAGGTCAACGAAAAGCGTATACAGAAAGACATTCTGTATGTAGTGTAGCAATCTCTATATCACAAGATTTTATAAATCTCCAAAATAACATGAACGCACACCACACGAAAAAGGACCTATTACCATTCATTACCTCCTATGCATGCGCGCAAGTCTCCAGTACATACAATGCATTGTCACACAACCCCCATTTCTTAGAAAGCATACGTCATCTTATGCATTCAGTGGCAGATATAGCGTTCATATCGATCTGGCTCTTGTCTTTGCCTAGTTGGGTACCTTCTTGATCCAGTGACATCGGATGCCGGCATTTGGTCAGGTTCAGCAGTGTCAAATTCACTTTGCGAACCAATATCACCTGCAACTGTTTTAGCACCTTGATGTAGAGTTTCAACTTCATCAGTTTCCGCCTCATGGTCACTCTGTGGTAATATATGTTGTGGCCAATTCATTTATAACTTGGTGTGAATCCCCTTCAATGTCATCCTCCTCAGTTTCATCAATCACACATGGCTTGGCAACTGTTGGAACATCATCGATACCTCTTGGAATTTGGGATGGGTGTTCAGTACTTGGTACTGGTTGTTGTTGAGCTTCATTCTCAATCCTTATCCCAGGGGTGCATGGCTTGAGACGATTAAAATGAGCAATCTGTCGTCGTCGCTTGTTTTTGCTGCTCGTAATGCGGTACGTGCTGTCCGCTATATGACATAGGGACCCTGTCATACCCTGTGGAACTTAGCACAATACCTTCTTTTCTGGGGACAGCAGGTTGCCACAGCCATACCATATCCCCCACTTCAAATGGTGCACCCTGCACCATTTGGTCATAGTACTTACTGTTTCTGTTTTAGTTGTTCCTGGCCTGTTCTTTCTCGCACTTTTTCAAAGGCTGTAGTTATCCTTTGATGCATATCAGCAACATAGTCGTGATATGGAGTTGATTTCTGGGGTGCTGATCCATACACAACATCAACTGATAACTGTGCCTCGTATCCATGCATCAGATACAAGGAAGTGTAGCCAGTAGTCGCATGTACACTGGTGTTGTAAGCAAAGCAAGCCATCTTCAGTTGTTTTTCCAGTTGAAATGATGACCTTCTAAAGTCGTAGCCCGTATGTACGCTAACGTCTTATTAAAACGTTCGATTTCGCCATTGCATGCTGGGTGGTACGCAGTTGATTGGCTTTCCTGATTTCTATTGCTTTACACATCTCTGCAAGTGCTCCCTGATCAGAAAGAAGTTGCTCGGTAAACCCTTGTCACAGAAGTATTCCTCCAATAGATCATTTGCTACTGTTTCAGCTTCCTGGTTAGCAACTGCAAATGCACTCATGTATTTAGTGAAGTGGTCTCCGACTACAAGGACATACCTATTCCCTCTATCCGTTTCTATCATTGGACCCAGGAATTATCTGAAGTGGATAGCCAACCTTTATTGGTGTCTTTGGAGCTTTCAGTCCTTTTTGGAACAGGAGTTTTCCTTGCTGCACAGTTCTTGCATGTTCTGCACTAGATCTTCACATCCTATTGGTGCCCAGGCCAATAAAAACATTCCCGTAGTTTGTGAAGGGTTCTGTCCTCTCTAAGATGCCCTCCAGTTGGTGCTTCGTGCAATTGATGTAATATGCTCGACCACATAGGTGCAGGCACCACAAGTTGGAGTTTGCAGGTGGTCCATCTGTGCTCTCATACTTTCGATAAAGGATGTGGTCCTTAACAAGGAGTTGTTCCCATTGCTGGATGAACGCTCACATTGTCGGGCCTAAGGATTTTGCATGTTCCGTGTCTGATTTAGGCTCACCACTTCCAATGCCCCGGATGATTTGTCCAATATCTGGGTCGTTCAACTGCAGCTTTCTGATGTTGTCGGCTTCACTCCCTAGTGCTATCACACCTATAGTGCCATCAACACTGTGCACTGGACGTCTGCATTGGTTGCAACTCATGCATGATAGAGCATCAGCATTTGCATGTGTATGTCCTCTGCAATGGATAATTGTGCGGTTGAATTCTTGAAGCTTCTCTAACCATCTAGCCAGCTGCCCTTCTGGTTCCCTGAAGTTCTGCAGCCAAACCAGCGCATCATGGTCAGTGCGTACATAAAAGTGTCTCCCAAGTAGACATGAACGAAATTTTGTTACAAATGTGACAACAGCCAAGAGTTTCTTTCCTTGTGACACAATATGACTGTTCTTCTTTGCTGAGCAGCTTACTATCGCAACAAACAACTCTCTCCTTTCCTTCATGCTCTTGTGATAACACAGCTCCAAGGCTATGGTTGCTGGCATCAGTATCCAGTATGAATGGCAAGGTGAAGTCAGGGTATGCCAGGATTGGAGTAGTAGTTAGTTGTTGTTTTAAAACTTCAAATGCTCTGTTACATTGCTCTGTCCACTAGAAAATCTTGTCCTTTCCTGTCCATTCATGCAGCGGTTTGGCAAGCTCTGAGAAGTTTTGGATGTAGTCGCAACCCAAGAAAGCTTGCAGTTGGAGCACACAGCTTGGAGTTGGCCAACTGGATACCTTGTCTGTCTTTGTGCTGTCAGGGACTATGCCATCCTTTGAGACTATATGTCCAAGGTAAAGCACTTCTTTCCGGAAGAATACAAACTTTTCTTGCTTCAACTTGAGCCCTGCAGCTTGCAACCGTTCCAACACTAATGCAAGGTTTTTAAGTGGTCTTCAAAGGATCTTCCCATGATAATCACGTCATCCAAATATACTACCATTGCAGACCAGCTAGCACAAAATCCATTAAGAGTCGCAAGGTTGCAGGATCAATGCATAACCCAAATGGCATTGTCTGAAACTCAAATAAGCCTGCAAAAGGCAGTCTTCTCCTTATCCTCTGGAGCCACTTCCACCTGCCAGTGCCCACTGGCCAGGTCAAGTGTGCAAAACCATTTGGAGCCGGACAATGTGTCTAATGTGTCATCTATCCTTGGCAAGGCATATGCATCCTTCCCGTGTGACTGCATTTAGTCTACGGTAGTCCACACAAAATGGAAGTGAGCCATCTTTCTTCTGTGCTAATACCACTGGCGATTCCCAAGGGCTAGATGACAGTGCAATCACTCCTTGTCGGAGCATGCTATCCAGTATCTTCCTACACTTTTCATGTTGGGACACTGTGATCCTTCGAGGGGTCTGTCAAATAGGTGCTGCCTCCCCTATGTAGAATTTGTGCTGAAGAATAGTGGTCTTGTCTTCTCCCCATTTCTGTCAGGGGAAAGACATCCACAACCTTAATGAACAGCTGATGAAGGCCTGTTTTGTTCATCCGTCAGTCCAGAAGTCGCCTCCTGTACCAACTCCCATAGCGCCATCTGCTTTTGCTTGGATACCCTCGACCAATGCTGTCACTTTGTTTGTCTTGATGTTTTTGTCAAAGTGGCTACAAGGCCCCTGAGACTTGCTGAGACGTTCAATTATTGCCCTGGCAGTATCGTAAGTACTTCAGAGACTCTCAGTGGCACAGTTCCACATCGTGGGGTAACAATATAATTGGCAACATATAGTGGCTCCTTAAAAGTGTTGCTTGCCTCCAAGATCCATGTGCCTTGTCTTACATCTGGTGAAGTGGCCCCCAACACTTCCATCTCATGCTTCGGTGGATTTGTAATGGCATCATGTGCAGTGAAAATAGCCATACATGTAGTGAGGAATGGTACAGCTGGCTGTAGTCCGGTTGTCTCCTTTTCTAAAGATGTAACTTCACCCTCCTGTCCTAAAACATGCATTCCTTTGCCTGATTGATACAATCAAGTCGTATGGCTTTGCTTACAGCATCATCAAGATTCTTTGGAGTGCTCCGTCGGACTCCGATTGCCAACTCCATATCACGTTCCAAAAGGGTGAGGAACCTTGAAAGGGCAAACCCTTCTGCCCAATCTTCAGAATCAGGGTACGCGCGGGATGCGAGCTCTTTCAATTTCTCCCCGACAGTAGCTCAGTCAATATCTTCTTTCTTTCATAGGTTAGCTTTTCTTTGAACAGCTGTTGCATTGCCTCCGGTTCAAAGCGACGCATGAACTGTACTAAAATCTTCTTTTTGAAGATTCGTCGAGTGTCTCAAATGCTCGACCAGCCTGAACAGTCAGTTTGGATTCTAACCAGATGAGTTCTCTGAGTCGCTCCATGTATACAGTTCCGCCAAACATTGAAACTTTCGAATCCACATGGTCCAATCGCCCGATCCAGAGAAATCCGAAGGTTGAATCACGGGCCCACACATCCTTGCCTCCCTCAATTCCTTTCCTGACACTTTTCCTTCTGAATTCATCTAGTCGACTACGCCAATGTAGCAATCTCTGATATCACAAGATTTATATATCTCCAAAATAACACGAATGCGCACACCACACGAAAAAGGACCCACTACATACAATGCATTGTCACAGTAGTACACTTTACTATGGTCGATGATTTGATCATTCAACACTACAGGGGTTGAGGTCACTTGCACATTACATATGTCCCTCTCCATTGAGAATATGCCCATGTATTAACTTTGAAATCAATCACAAAGTTACTGTACACTCACTGGGTATCTTCCATTGAGTTGAAGAGCAGGGGATGTCCATTTGTCAAAACTCTCATCACCATCATCTTCAAGGCATTTTATAAGGCATTTTTTCACTTATAGTTCCTTGTATGCTGAATACGATATGTGACATCAGACAGTTTGACAAGATCCTAGCTGCATGGTCCACCCAAGGTCTGTGGAACCTTATTGGTCGGCCATTTTTGATTGCAGGATTGAATAGCCAGACCAGCTCTCTTTTATCAAAGGCTTACCATAAATCTTGTGATTGTGTTGCTGAGACTAGTAACATTGATTTTGGCTGATGTTCTGTCGTACCTTTTCATATGTCTTTGCAAACTGTTCTCGCTGCTTACTCAAATACATATGAATTGTCCTTGGCTTTCTGCTGATCTCCATTCATGTTGTAAATGTGGACAATGGGTAGTCAACCAAACATGAGAAAAAATGCGGAGATGCAGAGCACCCTGTGGTACTCTGCACACTGCTCTTGTATGCCAGACATAACTGCACAAGTACAAATTCTGATCTGAAGGATGTTCCATTGAGCAAGTATTATATTGCATGTTTAGTAGAGTTCTATTAAACCATTCTACTAGGCCATCATGTTGGGGGTGGTATGTTGTTCCATGTATTTTCAATCTGTAGTGGAAGCTGTCACAACTGTGTCATAATACTTCTGCTTCCAACTGTCTGCCCTGGCCAGAAGGAAGTTTTTCAGATAGAGCAAAATGGCAAAACATATCATGTAACAGCTTGTAAGCAATGGTGTTTACATCTTTGGTGGGGGATTGCGTACACTTCAATCCATTTTGTGAATTATTCTGCAGCCATCAAGATGTATTAATTTCTGCCCTAAGTTAGTGTAAGAGGTCCATGGATGTCACTGGCAACAATCTGCATGGGTGAGCTGCCGGTAACACTTCGGAGGGCACTTGCACTGTGCACAAGCAGGGCAGGTATGACACCAGACCTTTAGTCTCCTAGCCAGTAGAGCCTATCCTTCAGTTTCTGTAGGGTCGTCTCCTCCCCCAAATGACCTCCCATTGTACCTGCATGATATGTGACCTTAGTTTTGGAGGGATTACTAGCTAGTACAGGACACTTAAAGGGTGGTACAGCCACCCTTTTCTGAGTACTAATTGTTCCCACAACTGAATAAGTTGCTTGACTTTGTCCTACCTTGGAATTTAGGTTAGGGCAAAACTTGCTTTGCCTAAATAATTGTTTTCAAATCCTGTTTTTCCCTCTGCTTGTTTTGTAGCTCACTGCACAAAGCCCAGATAGTTGCACAACAGCTGTAGATTAACCTTCATCCTGTACATCTTCCTCAGTACATGTAAGTCCACACACTGACAGCAAGGTAGTCTATAGTAGTTTAGAAAGTGCATCAGCATTGAAACCCTGTTGTACAATTTCAAAATTATACTCCTGTAGCTTTTCCAACTACCTGGTTACTTGCCCATCAGGCTTCTTAATAGTACAACCAAAAGATAGCGGGCCATGATATGTGCATAGAGTGAATGTATGCCCCAGCAGAAGTGTGGAACTGAGTCCAAATGTACACATCAAGCAGTTTCTTTCTGGCGCCACAGTACTTTTTTTTTTGAGGTGCTAAGTGAATAACTGCTGCAACCACTTACTCTCTCAATCTTTGTGAGACCATACTGCTCTGATTCCATCATTGCAGGCATCTGTATCAAGATTGAATGGCTTGTAAAGTCTGGGTAGGTGGTGATGACAGCATATGACAAAGTCTTTCAAAGGACTCTAGCATTCTGTTGTTCACACAAATGATGTGGTTTGTTCAGTGGTTTAGCAATTCCTGCAAAGATCTTCATCAATACCTAAGAGCTGCTGTACATGTACAGTTGAAACCGTGATAGTTGTGTATACAATTTGTTTTCCTACTCCTCAATGTTTGGAATAATGATGGTTTGAGCTATAGAAATTCTAATCATGCAGTTTGGTTGGCAAACTAATTTGCAAAAAGAGTGAAAATGAAGCTTGTCACATTACACCTTACTTTATATTTTGGGGAATTTGTATTCCTCGTTACCCATAAACCATACACCATTGATTGTAAGCCATTTTAGTACATTTCTGTACTTACACTCATTTCATCGCATTGCAACCATTGCAAAATAACATTACTTTAAGTGTTTGTTTCTCTATTATCTTATTCTTATTCATCAATTATTTCAGTACCACTGGACTCCACTTCATTGGGCAGTATACAAGAATGCTATAGGTGTCACTGCTGCTCTCCTCACGGTGAAAACTGATATCAACTTTCAGGATTTTGTGAGTGTTGCTGTAATGTACAATTGAGTAATGCATCATTTTAGGTTTGGGTAGCAACGGGAAGATTACTTGAATGTATATTCAATTGTATTTATTTAAACTCTACCCCTACTATGCTGGCAATGTCATTTATCAACAGTTTGCCTACTTACCTTATTCACAAACCTTGCCAGGCAAATGAACTTCTCTTTTAGTGGCCTGTATGGCAAGCTTTAAATGTTCATGTTTAGCACCCTTAAAAGCATGCACTTACCTGCCTCAATATGGTCTTCAACAAAGTTATGAATATTGAACACTAGGTCTCCATATTGGCTGATATCCGAACACAAGAAAAGATCACTAACATAATGGCCTAGTGGCATTTACATCGTATGCCATATATGTTTCAGGGAGAGCGAGCATCATTCAGTCAGTCACATTGGTTGCTATGTGGAAAACTGTAGGCAACATGCTGAATTGTTTGTAATTAAACCATTGTCAACCGACTGGTGTTGTATGTCTAAATGAATTTAGGCATTTCACGGAACTAACTTTGATTTAAAAATTGTCTTCCCTGGTCTGAATGAAGGTTCTCTAAAAAGGAAACATGACAGTATATTTCACTGTGTGCAACTGTAGATGATGTAGATGTTGGTATCATTTGTATTGCATTTTAAACAGGGTTAGATATAACTTGGACCAAATGGTGTGGATTGTCTTCTGCACTTAAGACTTTCCCTGTGCAATGTGTGCTGGCCAGAGAAGAAAAAAACATTGCTCTTGGTTCTGTGACCAATGAGGAACTCACTCACTTGGTGCCTCACAATGCAGTGTGAGGAACTCCTGGAGGGTAGCATGCAGTGAAAGTGAGGACTTGGAGAGAGCGTGTTTGAAGGTCTTATCCAGACCTTCAGTGGGCACCACTGCTGGTGTGTTCCTGTAGGGTGAATGATACCTCTCTCGTGACATGAACATGAGGTCTGGAAATTTTTTGATAAGAAACATACCCAGTTGACATGTGGATTACAAATTCAGCAATGTCTTGCTCCTAGTAGATTATTTTATTCTACACCATGACACATATCCTTTCGCTAAATTTGGATCACGAATATTTAGGAACAGTATGGTAAATGTCTTAGGGAGAACACAGCTTGTCCTTATTGATGCCTACTCCAAGTATACTTACTGTCATCCAACTAGTTTATCAAACAAATCCAGATCTAGATCTACTGGAGCAAGACATTGCCGAATTTGCTATCCACACTCTGCAGCGTTGGGCATGTTATTATCCAGACCTCATGTCACGAGAGAGGTATCATCCACCTAGATCTTGATTTATTTGATAAACTAGTTGGATGACTGTAGGTATGTATACTTGCGTGTTCTTATCAAAAGATTTCCAGACCTCATGTCACGAGAGAGGTATCATCCACCTAGATCTGGATTTATTTGATAAACTAGTTGGATGACTGTAGGTATGTATACTCGGAGTAGGCATCAATGAAGACCAGCCATGTTCTTCCTAAGACTATTACCATACTGTTCCTACATATTCGCGATCCAAATTTATTGAATAGATGTATTTCATCATGGTGTAGAATGGTGCTATCACAGAATTTAGTTCAAGATCATGTAATGGGGATTATTACAGCAAAAAGGGACACAACATTTTAGCTGTCTGAAATGTCCTCTGCACAGTGATTGTTACATACTGAGAATCTCCTAATCCAACCTCCAAAGCATTGCTGAAGATCCAAATATTGAAGGAAGGGATTGAAATTATCTAAATTGTGTCTGGGAAGAGGAGATCCTTCAGATTCAGGAAAGCTGCTTGGTTACTCTGCCTCCAGTTCTATGAAATTTCTTTTTTGTTTGAACTCTTTGGACGCCAAGTGTGTATGTGCATGCATGCACAACTTTGTAGTTGAATAATCAATTGATTGGACTTTAAAGCCAAACGTTATCTTAAAGGTATGCATGCACAGAACATACCAGTACTAAGCGTCTAACATATTAGTAGGCTGACCTTGGCCTGTTCAACGGTGTGGATTACAAGTTAAGACTACCGGTATCATGCATTTGTACAATTACAGCCACGGTATACAGCCTCGCTATGTTTATGAAGGCATGCATGCAGTGTTCATGTATGTGCACCACGGTGTTTATACGATAGGCATATGCAAGTAATACTGGTATGCATGTCAGTATTGCACTTGTATACATGTACAATGCTATTCAAAGTGATTTTAAACGCAACGGTGAAGCAGATAAATCTAGTTTCGTGAGTAATGTATGTATATGCACTTGACATTCGAAAGGGTGAAAGTGATGAGCTGATGCTGTGACTGCAGCCAGTTTGCCATAGAATTGGACTATGCCCAGGATAGATCAAAAAGCACAATTATTCTCTATAGATGGCATCATTTTATGCCTAAAGTCCTTGGAGTAGTCTTGTGGACTTTGTTCACAGATATTCAGATAAATGCCTTTTTATTACTGTGCACCAGAACTGAAATCCAACAGTTTGAGGTGTACAGAAGTCTTTGCACCTTGATCAGTGTTTCATCCAGCCGGATGGTCAGTGGTCAGCTATAGCCAGGGTTGAAACTGATGCCAAAAGGAAGTTGTAGCACTCTTTTTTTGAATGCCGGGTGCCAGTCTCTCAGTGCATTTGTTAGGTCAATCTTGGTAAAGCCATGACTACCATCTATTAGACCTTCGCAAAGTGGCATAGGTTGGTGTTGGGATTCCAACTATGGATAAACCATGAAATGAGTAGTAGCTACAGATCTGAAGTTGTATATTGTGCACATAGAGTTTTGGTTTAGTTTTCCATACACTTTTAATATAATCTCTAGAGTTTGGGTATTGCCTTTTTCATTACTTATGATGACATATTGGGGATTGATCTGGGAATTATAAAATGATGTAGTAACAACTTGTGGATTACTGTGGGAAGTCTTTAGAACGCGCAGAAATGAAACACGACATAACAAATACATGTATAGGTTATATAGGCATTAGAAGCCACGTTTGCAATAGGCACTTCCAGTTTCCATGTCAGTGCCTATGGGTATTATTTGGAAGGATTTTCATCCAGCAATTTTAAAAAAAGTATCAGGCTTACTCCTGGTACCATTGATGCATACTACTATCAATCCCATAATCTTTCATTTCATTGTACATCTTATGTAATTATACACACACGATTATTGATGTTTTAATATTGGGCAACTGACAATGTACACAGATAGCATACATTATTATTCATTGGGGATTGAGTTACAAATTACATTTTCAAGCTGATGCATTTGTGGATGGCATTCACAAATAGTAATCATTATCTTAGTGAGCAGTACAATGCCCAATCACAAGAATCCAGAGAAAACCAGTGGTCATTCTGTTATTTCCGTCCAGAGATAAAAAAGATTTTTAATCATAGTGTGCACAGATTGTACCATTCACTAATTGTATTGTTTTTATCCTCAACAGAATGGTGAAACTCCACTTCACTTAGCTGCAAAATATGGGCACATTGATGTTTTGAATGTATTATTATCAGCAAAACCCAACTTAATGATCAGAGATATGGTGAGTGCACACACATTGCACACATTCTCAACAAATGGTGCTTAACTCGCACGAATTCTAATTGTCATGCATATGACATAGAATGGCAAGAGAGCACTGGAAGTTGCAACCAATGAGCAGGTCAAGCTGGAGATTATGAAATACAAAATACATGTACGTGATGTTTAGCCATGCTGGGGTTATGGGGTTATTGGCTGATTCAAGGGGAATCCCATTGTGATGTTAGCAAAATAAATGTATCATATTGTATACCATAAAGTGTTTCTGTACTTCCAATTTAGTTTTAAAAATACCGTTTCTGTGCTAAATTATTACGGAATGCATGGAACGTGTAATAACTTAATTATGAATATGGCATAAATCACACAGTGGTCCAAATCACAAAGCATGCATCATTCCCAAACCATACCAGACATTGCACAAGTGTAAAAATCACCCCAATATGAGCACATTATTACATTCTTCACCATTAGTAACATTTTGGTAGTCTCCGAACTGTTTTTGGGTGCAATACCGGCTGCTAACTCACTTTCTATCTCGTCTTCCATAGTTGTACTTCGTGGGACCACGCAAGTACAGGTATCCAGGTAACAACGGACAAGAGAAGAGAGAAAAAGCGAGGAGAGATAGGAGGAGAGAGAGAGGCGAGAGAGCGAGAGAGAGAGAGAGAGCGGAGAGAGAGCGAGAGGAGTAGAGAAACGGCAAGGGGCGAGGAGAGAGAGAGCGAGTAGAGAGCGAAGAGGATTCTCTCTATTACTCTTCTTCACTCTCTCTCTCTCTCTCTCTCTCTCTCTCTCTTCTCTCTCTCTCTCTCTCTCCTCTCTTCTCTCTCTCTCTCTCTATCTCTTGTAACCTACTGTGTCTCTACATTGTAACATCATCTTGTGTTGAACAACAAATATCTTCCAACCCATCTTGTTACTGTTCCTAATGGCCACCTTGGACCTGAACCACAAATATTGGCCTTTTCCTGTTTCTGTGGAACTTTTTCTGGTTCTTGTTTCTTCAGAATTTAAGCTGTGATATTTAAATGAGGGCCAAACGTGAACACAAAGGACGACCAAACATGAGCTGATCCAGTAGTTCAATTTGGGGTGTTCCTGTGTGCAAACAGAAATCCAGGCAATCTATGAGATATACTATCTGCAGTAATTTTGTTTAAATTTTCTGTACAGCCTGTTCTGCTCACCATTTGATGAGGGATGGGAGGGAGAAGAACTGAATTGTTGAGTACCCTCTGACTTGAGGTAGGGCCCACAGAGCAACATTAAAAGTGGGGGGGGGGAGACTTCTTTACATAACAAAATGGATATAGGTAAATATATATCGTAATGCAAACGATTCAGCAAATGCATAGTTATCTGCTCAGTTCTTTGTCCACATCAAAGTCAGGCATGCAGGCTTGATAGCTCTGAGTAGGAATGCTTCTGAGTAGAAAGGAACAGAACACCTTTCAGTATTTTCGTAGTACAATCAAGGAAAATCTTTGAATCAAGCTCCACGAAAATGTCGCTTGATTGTTCTGAAGTCCATTGTTGGAAAATGATATTTGGTACACTGATTTTGTTTATCAAATTATGCTGTCCTTGTTGAGTTACTGAGCTTCCAATTGAATTACCTGACTCGAGTGCACGTACTATAGTACAGAACGGCCTTCACAATCATCTTCAACGTCAGAGCATCATCTGCATCCATTTAGGTTACATAACTAGTTGAACTGGACAGGTCTAATGCTGTCAAACCATCAGAAAGTTGAGAGAACAATGTTATAACCCGCTTTATAAGATGAAGCTTTTCTATTTCAGGGCAGGGTCACAACAACGGAACAGATACAAGGGCTAGTGACTTGTTGATAATTCGGTCTGTTTGCTCAATGGTTGACATATCAAATTCATAAGCGTAGCAGAACAAAGATTGAGGTATTCACAGAAGATTGATATACAATAACTCCCCACCTCAGGGGGTATAAACAATGTGACTAATTATCCAGGGGTGATTAGGTGAAAGACGTGTTGCTGATATACAATGAAATTGGTGTACTGACTATATTCATGTGTTAACATACGATGTAATCAGTTATTAGTATCTGTGTTTTGCACCTGTATGCATTCAATCATAAAATTGATGACAGCCTATTGATGTCCAAACCATGTTTGCCAGTACTATTGCTCATCTCCACAGATTTGCATGACTGTGACGTCGTGACATGCCCTATCCGCCCTTCACTGTCATTTATGCCTAGTTGAGTGACATATTATTCAGCCTTACTAACGTGCTTATAAGGTATTTGAATACTAATCTCTGCATGGCTAACTACTACCGCGCTTCAAATAAGGATGTAGTAGCGGAATAATACACTGCCAATGTGACAACACACATACAATAGTAATAGAAATATTGTACTTTCAAAGCAAAACGTACTAACATTCCAATCATTTCCTTCAGTTACAATCCAAATTACAAAATTCCAAACCTGCTCTTTGCTTCGCAACATAAGCCGCCACCAGTTGACCCTGTTGCCTCAGTAAGAGTTGAAGCTAGTATCTCTGGACACTGGGCAGAAAATGAGATGTCAACACCTGCATCAGCATATTGTACACACACTTTAGTTTCTTAAAACAGCTTACTCTGATTAGTGGCATGTAGATAGCCCTCCTTCTATCCGCATCTTTTAGGCTGTTGCGTGTCATATAGTAGTGTAATAAGTTAAATCAGTGCCATAAATTGTACTGCCTGACAAAATTACAGAAATCATAAAGCACACACCATTCCAAATTACCACTAGATCTATGCATTAGCAGGTTGCATCAAGGTAAAGAAATTACCCACTCATTACAAAAAGCATGACAGCTATTCCTAATTTTGTGAATAGTTGGAATATTTTCAATAGTAGATGGAAATTAGACAGACTATACACGTTTTGTGAAAATCATGTTGCATATCTATTAAATTACTGTTTTGGTTTTTATGAAGGAGGAGAAGGATCTGGCAGCTGCGAAACAAATGAATGAAAACTTGCACACTTTAGAAAAATGCAGTAAACAATTGCAGCAAACAACTGAAACCCTTTTGATTTTGCAAGAAAGAGAACAAGTCTGTTTGAATGAATCGGTTCAGTGCTTGTCAAGTGTACAGGAACTGAACCAAATGCTTCAGCACCAGGCTGTGAAATGTGATGAGAAATTGCAGAATCTCAGTGCTGCATTTCAGCAAAATGTCACTCTTTTGAAACAAGAAGTTCAAGGTGAAGCAAAACTTACTGTATACAATTCTGGCACCGTAAGGGTTTCTATATGCATGTGTGTTTTATTTCTTTCAATGTAAAGTAGCCTACCCTACTGTGTAATTGCACACTTCACTATGTCACAACTGTTGGATTATGTAATGATGAGAGCAGCAACATGTTACTGTTATATATGTTTACCTCTTTTCTTTATGCAGGGCCTGGGAACATTTTAAGTACCATATGTATTGGTGCCGTAGTATTGGTTGTAACATTCTGTTATCGAGGTGAGTTTTTGCAATATGGGGATAAAATAATTTCATGCTGCCTGTGTTGTTGTAGTTGACCTTTAAAATACTATTGTGTGTAATATATGTATTACTTGTTTCTCCATACCATTCAAGTAATGAACAAACTCTCAGAGGTTAGTTGTGTGATTTTGTATGATCAAGTATCCTGTAATTATATTATTTTGCTGACATCCAATGCACATATTCAGGCAGAAAAGAGAGCCAGTAAAGCTGAGGAAAATGCCTTGAAAGCTGATGAGAGAGCCAGGAAAGCTGAGGAAAAAGGCAGTAACGCTGATGAGAGAGAAAGTAAAACTCTTGAGAAAGCCAGTAATGCTGAAAGAAAAGTTGAATTAGCTGAAAACAGAGCAGCTGAGGCAGAGGCAAGAGCTATCAAAGCTGAAGAGAGAGCATTTGCTGCAGAAGGTGAAGCAAAAATGGCCATTGAGAAAGCTGCAGATGCTGAAGTGAAAACTGTTGCAGGAATGACATCGTGGATCATTCAGAGAGAAGAAATTGATTTGACAGACAACGTGTTGGGCACATGGGGACAGCATGTTGTGAGAATAGCAAAGTTCCGCGGAACTGATGTGGCTGCCAAGTGTCTTCATCATACAGTGCTGTTTCCATGTAACCTACAGCTGTTAGAGAGAGAAATGACCATAGCTGCAGTGGCTCGCCATCCCAATCTAGTACTGTTCATTGGAGCAACCATGGATAAAGAGTGCATCATACTCACTGAGCTAATGCCCTACAGCCTAAGGGAGGTCTTGGAAAAGTGGAATGTGTCAAATGAGCAGGTTTTATCTGTTGCTATAGATGTTTGTAGGGCACTGAACTATTTACACTTATTACAACCTGAGCCAATCGTGCACAGATATGTGAGCAGTACAAACGTACTGCTACAATCTCTCAATGCAGGACAGTGGAGAGCAAAATTGTCTGACTATGTATTAGCCAACTTTATACATCAGTTATTCACACCAGCAGGCAGCAGTGCATATGCAGCTCCAGAAAGTCATCTGTTGCAGCAGTCTCCTAAGATGGACACTTTCAGCTATGGTATGCTTTTACTGGAAATGACAAGTAGGCAATTCCCAGAACTGCAACGAAGAGAAGATATCCTTCAAAGCCTCACCTCATCGACATGGGTGACACTGATTACCGAGTGTACAAATATTGATCCTGGTGCCCGTCCAGATATGACTTGTATTCTAGCTAGGCTTAAAAATGTAGTCTTTTGATAGTTGATCTTTGTAGTAGTGCCTCATTCTTGGTTATTATAACCCATTGTGTATGCTTTTGTACCATGCATTTTTACCTCATGATGGCTGTTGGTGCTATACATGTGCATGAAATGTGCAACTACACATTGTCGAACATAAATTTACCGGGTGGTGTCAAAGTCATAGATGAATTCGGGAAGTATACTATATCAGAGAAGGATTTCTATAAAGACATTTGACTTCATTGTATTTGTGGAACTGTATAAGGAAGACATTTAAGAATATAACATGCTTCCAGCTCCATGTATAAGAAAAGGGCTTAACTGTGCAATTCGTATACTATTCCACTAACAGCATGGGCACCATTACATCAAGCTATGTCAAATTTCTGGGCATGTTGCCAGGGCAGGTGACAATGAAGTAACATTGACACTATCTATTGAACGATTTGTGGACAATTTCAACTTACTTTATAGGCATGTTAGACGTGATTGCCATTGGAACCGAGGGAGAAAAATAATTCAGCAGCGATAAAATAGTAAATTCTGTGACTGATGAGAGGCAAACCGTTGGTGCAAGTGAGAATTCCTTCACATGTTAGCTAGTGATTAGATCAGGAAAATGCATTTTATGTACTTGTCTATGGAAAACACTAAATTGCCTCCTGGAACCAAACTTTCAATCTAAAGGTGGTGTGTTTTTAGAAATTTATGACAGCCAATACTGAACAACAAGATTCCATTAGCACAAATGAAGTATCTCATGAGACAAGTAAGTTATTGTCAAGCATAGGTTTTTGTTCTATATTAATAATAGCCCTGATTCTTGTAAAATGAATCACGGTAAATTCACCCAAATAAATTATATCTTTCTCAACATGCACAACAGAATGCATGCCATGAAACTCAAAAAAAGAAAAAGTGTAACTTTAACAACTTTGGTGACCACTCATATGATCTGTACAATATACAAAAAGTGTTTATACTTATTACTTTTTAATGCCAAAGCTTCAGTATGCACGTGGGTGTTGCAGACGAGAATATTCTTCCACTACATTCATATCTGAAGCGGGATCACTATAAGGGCAAAGGATTTGGTGTAGAGGTTTGCATGGACGAACGGGATGCCAATTTGGAATACTTATCTGTGGCAATTTGACCCCAAGCTCCAAAAGATTCTACAACCAGATCCAACCATGCATGCAGCTCATCACAAATAAGGCATTGGATTGAATTTTCCTTCATGTATAAAAGACGATCATAAATAAAATTGTTGATGCCATCATCATAACTAATTGCATATCTTGAAATGTGCATGGCGAGCTATGATGTAATGATGACATATTCCCTAGTCCAAAAACGTTTACTGGTACCACGGAGCATTCGTAGGTAACACCACACGTGGAGGTAGCATTAGCTTGCAGCTCTGTTGTGTTAAACTTCCACAAAAGATCCATGCCACTTTTGATAGTCACTGTGTAGTTGTCAATAAAGTCATCCAAAGGTCCATCCCAGTAAAACTGGAGGGTATGGGGAGGGAGCAGTACCATCTTGGGGTATCCCTATAGTAGGGTCGGGGGACGTATGCGTAAGACAGTAGACAACATTTCATGCTTGGATGATTAATCGTGCAACACTTATGTTAATTGCATGTAACTGGTTCGCGCTACTAATAATTGTGAAGGATGTATGTTGGTGTTGGTTAATCAGTTCCTGTTACTTACGGGCTTACGTATACACTACGATGATGTATCTCACTCCGAGTACTACGGAATTTTAAAGATCAAGATAAAAAATGATCGGTGTTGTGCGCGAATAATGGATGGGCAAAACAAAAGCTGTCCCAGTTGAGTTTCTATTAACCAAAACCTTAACACATATAGTCTGTCCAATAGAGGTGCACTGAATATTGTGTTTTATAAGTCCAAATAACAAGGAAGGTCATTATGTCAAATGGTATATTTTAATACGTAAACATTAAGATTCAAACCTGTTAAATATCTAGGGCTAATATTACATTACTCGTAGCAATGAAAAAAAAAATCAAAACAAAAAGTTGACGGATCAAATCCACTTACGTTAAGGTCACCAGCAATATAATCTGCTAGTACCCCATATGTTGTAATTGTAAGATTCTCTCATCTTCTTCTGCTTCATCTGTTTTCCAGTATGTGACAATCACTTTAGGAATTTTAGATTTCGTTAAAGGTTTCACATAAATGATATTGAATGCATCTCGTTCTTGTACATACCAAGTATGTTCAAAGTAAATGCCATCAATATCTGACAAAACAGCTAGTATTGTACTTCTCTGAGCCTCACAGTTAAGGAAACTCTTTCTCTAAAATCTTTATATTTTCTGCAACAGAACATAATTTCTTTTCATACTTCTTCTAAAACTGTCCTCCTTCTAGATTCATGTGCTTTCCTCGTTGATCTGTATTTTAGCAATGTTTTGCACATAAACATGCCTGACTTTCCTAGCTTGTTTTATGCAAAATGTTACTATTTTATCTTGATCATTAGGTGGCTGTGGACACAACCATAATAATGTTTGATTAATGTTGCCATCTAGAAATCCCACTCTCATGTTTGTTGCTTTCCTGATACAGCAGTTTGCCAGTCAAGAGTGTGTTTGGTAAACATGTCACTTGTATGTACAGGTGCTGATAGTGTTTGACCCGCTATTGATGGAGTGAGATGCGCTAAATTACCTTCAAAATAGTCTTGTATTACATCAATTATTCCTCCTATTAGCAAAGCTGCAGTTCTTTCTTTTCCAGCTCAGACATATTAGCAGTTAGAAATTCGTGTAACAGTTAATCTGACTAGGATATAATGGCACACTAAATGTATCTTTTTTTAATTGTAACACTATTAAGTTGTTTTTCTTAACTGAATCAAGTTTTGTAGACAGGTCTTGATATATGTAATGCTTGCAAAGTTGGTTATAGCTTGACTAGTATACAACTGATGCATCCAAGGTCCAGTGACCAATTTCCAACTGCTTCTCAGCTGTAATACAAGCTTATTATTAGAGATGTCCTTAAACTTATTTTGTTTCAACAACCTTCTATCAAGCACATCAAAAGCTTTTCCCTTAAATAATACAACACCAACTTGATGGAACATAACATGGAAAAGATTCCCCGCATAACAAACTATCATACTTGACTTTATGTTATTCTGTTGCAAAAATAGTTTAAAGCCAGCTAGATCACCTTTACACTGTTTGTGCTCATTTTGTATGATAAAATTTGCAGTACATACATTCTCTTCCAAAAGGTGTCACTTGTTATGTTATTATTTTCATCATCGATGTGCAATATATTGTTACTCTTCTTTGTAATACAATAATTCTATCTCTAAATTTTCTTGTACATGCGGCGCGACACAGTGATTAACTGCAACCCGATCACATAAGGTATTTGCAACACGTTATTTATTGTGGCCTCGGTATGCATGCAATCTAAATTATAAAATTGCGAAAAGTAGCATATGTTGATACAATAGAGTGAATTGAATTACAACTATGTGATGTATATAGTCTTCACTAGTACCACCATCAATTGTTTTTAAGCTTATAACATATAATTTAGGAGGTGATGTTGCAACACTCATATGTATTTCATTAACATGTTCTAATAGTTTAGTATCAAGAAAGTGTATTATCTTTTCCATTATACGTTACTTCTCCTACTTGTAGATCACTTAACACTTCAAGATCATATGCACAATAACTGACTGTGGATGGATCAGGTAGGCAACTTACATGCCAGTTCTCTTAAAACTTCTTCATGTGTTACCTTTAGATACATGGTATGCAAAAAGCAACGACAAGAAACACTATACATTTTTTCATCACTTTTAGAATTTATGCATTTTGAATTTTCTCCATCATATGCTTGCTCTAACAACTGCAATTGAAGCAGGGTTTTTTTTGCATAGTTGTTTCTTTAATTCTTTATTTTCTTTTTTCAACTTAACATGGCTATTTTTAGAATCTGCGATAAGAATATCTCAATGCAACCAGTGAGGTATTTTTTACTGATTCACTTAGACCAGACTGCTTTCTTTTCTTAATATTTAGTTTCCAAACGTCCTTATTTAAGGGTATTGGTCCTTAAATAAGGACAATGTTGAACCTAAGAGCAGTGAAATAAGTTCCATGGATATAATCACTGTTGATAGAAAGTAAACTTGGTCACGAGATAAATTAATTATATCGGTCATCTGTCACATCCTTGTAGGGAAAATGATGGCAAAGGAAGTGTTACTATCATCTGAATGGCTCGCATCAGTAGCGACGAATTACAGATTTCTTGCTTTGCTTGTTGATACTGACACTTTTGATGTACCACTGAGGTCATAAATGTTTAAAGGATCCAATTATTTTTTTGACAAATGATATAACTTCAAAATTTTTAATACTGTTTGATTTGCAATGCGTAAAACCTAATGTAAGGCTAAATCGTCCAGCTTTCAGAAAATATAAAAATGTCAATCATAGAAATATACTGAAGAGAATCAGTGTCATTAAATAGGGACTATGAGCTGGAGATTAAACATTAATAACAAATTTCACTTCCTAATCATTGCATTACTTGTCATCATTTCTTTTTCACACTTTGCAATTTAGAACTTGATTTATTTTCAACTGTTGACTTCCTACTTTAAGATAGCAGTTTTGCATATTAATGGATTTTTTTGCACAATTACTGCAGTCTGATTAAAGCTTAGTTGGCATGGGACAGGAAGTGCTTGATTGACAGTATTAGCTGAAACTCAAAAGGATGGATATGTGCATGTGCTTTGGGGATTATCAAATGGGAGCTCAAATGGCAGATTTAGATGTAAAACAATATCATCCCAAGCTCTAGAAAGGTGCTTCTTCGTATCCTTGGCAATTTGAAGCAAGCAACGAACGGAAGTGCACAATGCTTTTTAGTTTGATATTCCCCGTTGCTAGTTTTTCAACTATCTTGGCGGTTTCATTTGGGTATTCATTGGTTAATTTGTAGTTTATGTACAACACTAATCCATTTCTTATTACAGGAGCTGTAAGGACACCATGCTCACTCAAATCAATTTTACATTTTAAAAACATATATGTATATGCATGCCTTGAAAATCCAATCTAGAACGAACACTGTTTTTGATCTGAAGTGTCTCATTGGAGAATAGCTTAATAATATCTATGTGTGGGCACCATCTTATTACAATTATACAACTATAAGCATACACTACTCTGTTAACACTTCAAGTGGATTTTTTTTTACAAGTGTGGTTGTCACAACATTATCACAACACATTGTGTTACAAAAATGGGATACTTTGTTATGCTTTTTACATATGAAATCTCAGCTAATCTGCTAGGCTGAAGCATAAATGCAGTCATTTCAAATAAAATATTTTCAAGCAGGGCAAAACATAACGCCTAGTCCATTAAAGCATCCTTTGGGCACATCCAAACCTCCTGAAACTTTATAGTATATACTTATCGTAAATAAAAATTTCTATTCTGTGACTGTGCATCAAATGACAAAGGCAAGATTCATTCGCAAAATTTAACTATAAATTGAATACGCCTGATATGGATGGATCGTGAAGTAACTTGAATTTAGGCTATTGCACTGCATGCATTCTACAACCAATTACCTTACTCGATCGAGAAATGAAGCGGGTCGGCCCGGGTGTAAGCCACTTAAAAGTACATGTACGAGAACAAGTTTCTACGCTCCTTTGTAATCTTCTCAAGCTTTCCCAATTTCCAGACCCATTTTTGGCGTTCTTTTAGATCAACTATTTACGGACCCGCGTACGCGATTTTGTCAACTACCTAATTACAGTTGTCATTGTTTTCTAAATATTAATGGCAAATCACTTTAAAGTGACATTCAGAAAACAATGCTACAATTTACACAAGACACCGTACTTTAATATTACATAGCGAGTTAAAGATATGCCTGGCCATTTGCAAGGACAGTCCACAGTACGCAGAGCACGACATAGAAAGAACCCTACTCACCTCTAAGCAACAGTACTTGTACAGTGACAGCTCCGCTTGATTCTTGGGTGTCACTCTTCGATAGTCCGCACGAGATATTCATTCTCTGTAACAATGGTGAGACATATGCATGTTTTGGCCTTAGAGTTAGGGTAGATATTCTCAAAGTGTTATTTTTCACGTATGGCAGGGTAGGTCTTATATCTATATCAAATTTAGTATCGTTGTTCATCAGAAGTTGACCATTGATGTACCACTCCATAGTTGCGATAGAAGAATTTACTGTACAGCTTATATTGGCTGCAACGCCAGATGACGCATCTATTGGTAGTCTGTTGTTCATAAAAAACGTACTACTTGACCATAATATGTACGTTGGAACACCTGTGAAATGATGAAAAAGAATAGTTAGACAGGATATATAACATCAGTTACCAGCATATGTATCAACTCACTTTGTACACGGAGAACAAGAAGGATGAAAGTAACTATGGATGTCTCATCGGAAATCGTTGTTAAAGTGAGACCTTTGATTGTCACGTGATACCGTAATTATTAACTCCGTCCGCCATGGCCATGCTAGCCGCCTGTTGCTAAGAATGGGGGGCTCACTGTATACGTCGTTGTCGTTTGTGGAGCAAATTTGAAACCGCTACGGAAATATACAAAATACCTTTAAAAATACACTACATGCATAAGGAAAGATTTTTAGATGTTGAATATAAAGGCTATGCTATGCATCTTTGCATTCAACGATTTCAAATCGATTTGCAACAATTATGGCTGTATAACCGCCCTCAATCTTGATAATGAGGACGTGTAGGATGTACGTTATGGTAAGTTAAACATCAACTACAAGAGAAATATTGATGTCTCCTTATATTTCCCAGTTCATAGTACTTATCTGCAGTAGCCGGGCTTAGAAAAACTGTACCTGTTAGACATTCTTTGATATTCTGTATCAACATGGCCCAGTGTCAGCGTTACACATGTACCTGTATATCGCCCAGGTCAATTTATTTCGTTTAATGTGATTATAAATGCCAAATGTAGGGTAGACACACGACTTTGATATTCAATTGTGTCCTTATTTAAAAAAATATTAATTATTATTTCTAAACATAATAATGTGCCATCACTTAGCTACAATATTTATATCAAATCAAAAGAAAAAGAAAGAAAATAAATAAATAAATCACTTAGCTACATAATGGCTATTCCAGTTGTTTAATATTTAGACTCATTATTTAATTATACGCACTCAAAATGAGCAGTGTATTTATGACAACTTGCCGCATCCCAGTGCAGTGTAAGAAGACACACACGGTGTTCCTGTAGAATTTGATTCAGCTGAGGTTATAATGATCAGTATAGCAGTACCCTCAGCATTGAAATACATTCAACTTTAATATGTTCATGGGATTAATCAGACATCACACATGAAACAAAACTAATGTAATGGCATTTCATGCACACAAAAAAAAAAGTTAAATAGACACTTTGTGGCTCTTTTCACCAGGTGTGCAAACTTCATGAGCCCACTGTGGCATTCAATACATTAAACCCATACTTAACCAGTCACATTCGAACAAATGGACATTCGTTCTGTGGTTTGTGTGCCTACGGCCCCAAACCATCTTGTATCAACTAACCCCACTGCATGAGGCATAACAATTATAATGGCAAAGTTTAATAACACATAGCTTACTGGGAAGCACAGACTGCAACAAAAATCCGAACTATACAGACCATGATGTAACATTTCACCAATGTTAGCATTTATACATAATGCTGAATGCACACAGGTGAATTGGTCCAATTGCAAGTGCATTCCAGATTTGTAGCGTACATTTGGGTATGTGATTTTAATATCCACCCAATTTAGGCGTGCGTGAATCATTATAGAATGGTTTACAAATTTTTGACATTGGATGGAACACTCTACCCATCCCATACCCATCTTCAAGGAGAGCAGGGAGGATATGAAATCACCCCCAGCCAGCTTATCAATCGTAGACAGTCTCACGAGACTTATCGATTCACTATAATTATTATTATTATATTAATTTTATAATATAATTATGCCTGCTATTAGCGTTCTTCACACTATTGAATATACCTAGAAGCAAAGCCACTACCAGAGCCATGATAGTCATAGCTTCTATTTTTATTCGGTGTGCTGCAGATGTCATCATCATTGATGGTTGTGCGGAGCTGCCTGTCCAAGCATTAGAAAGCGTGTCCACTGTCGAACACGGTGGTGTGGTGTAATTGACAGTAAGGGCGTTCCCCTTTCCAACAATGTTCACGGAACACTCGTAGGTCACACCGCATGCAGGTGTTGCATTAGCTTGTAGTTCTGTTGTGTTGATCTTCAATACATCCGTCCCATTTTGGATGGTCACTATGAAGTAATCAATGAAGTCATACGGAGGGCCACCCCAGGTAAACTGGAGGGTGTGAGGGGTGAGCTGAACAGGCTTGACGTATAACGTTGGAGGATCTGCATTAAAGCATAGATATGACATGCATGCACATGTATTTAGTCGCATACCCATACACACCCAAAATTACGTAAACGATCATTTGGTGAGGTACCAGTCGATTGACTTTTACATTTTGAAGCTAATCACTTCCTTTATGACATCAAATGACACAAACATGTAGTTACATCAGAGCAGCCAGCCTATCCTAAGTGGTACCAGAGTGAAGAAGAGAAGTGGCCTTGGTATTGAGAATTGGAATCTACTTTACTGGATCATGCATTGAAGATTCGTTTATGCAGTTATTTGTTGCTTATTTCCTCTTTTTGTAGAAGAAATAAACAATAAATATAGATGACTCTTCAGATAAAAAATATTTCATTACAAATAACTATTAATAATTCGAATTTAATTTAAATCACCGTGACGTAATTTTGGAGCTTGGTACGAAATCTATTATCTCTGACGAAACTACATTCCAAATCGTGTACCTGATATCATCGCAATTGTCATGCTTGGGCTGTATGGTCCACCACTTCCGATTGAATTTCCACACTTCACAGTTGTCATGTTGTACTGGCTGATCGGAGGGACATCGAGCGTAGCCACTCTCAAAGATGGATTGACGACGTACGGCGGTAAACCCGTAACACCGAGCAGCGAGTCTTGGTACGAGGGTAACTGGTCGTTGATGTACCACTCGAGACTTACATCTGTAGCGTCGGCTGAGCAGGAGAAGTGAATAGGTGTTCCCGATGTCACGTCTACCACCACTATGGCTTCGTTGTACAGGCGTTGGTCGGTTTGAAGGACGTACGTAACTGCGTCCGTCGGGAAAACGCTTTACATGTAAACGTATGGCATCCTATTTTATTCATTAACATGGCTCTTGCCTGAAGCATAGATATTAGAAGAGAGGGATTGGAAACGGATCAATGAATCTAATTTCTTATGTTACAGTCCGCGTTACGCCGGAAGTGTCTATAAATATCTATGGCGGCACTATAGAGCAGATGGCAGCACTAATGTCCAGTTTGGAGAGCCATTGTGATCGTCTACGAAATGGCATACATAGCGTCTTGACTGACGAAAACTTCACAATCGGAAGTTCGAAAGCTAAGGCTGCTGTTGACTGCGCGAAAAGCATGATCCAATGGTCTGCTAAGCAAGAAAACGAACGGGACTTTAGAAGGTTTGCTGAATGGTTAGTTAAAGGCCTTGAATCCTGTTTGGATAGTGCAGCTACTAAATCTGACTTCACAAGCCAGAAGAAACGTGAGCTAATGTGGAAAGCGTTTCATAAACTGTCATCATCAGACACATTTAGGAAGCGTTGGGAAAGTTTCATATCTCATTCAGTAAGCACTTCACCTTGCCCTATTTTCTACCAATATGTTACAGATATCATTTTCAAGAACATAACAAAGGAACGTTTTCCAATTAGTGCCCCACGAACTGTTGAAAATCTTGAGTCACTAAGTTACATTGAAAAAAATGCCTTGAGATATGCTGCTGGTTATATACCAAGGTCATTGTATAAAAAAATTACAAAGTCTAAGCATCCTAACGAGGAAGAGTTGCTGTTGTGCCTGGATGATATGGTGCAAAGTGAGACAACGTGTACAGAAACAGATGAGTCAGAAGATTGGGTTAGGGGACTTAATCGTGGTGGATTAATATATGTCACCAGTGAAATGTATATGGTCATTTGTGCAATGGAAATTGAGTTGCGACCACATCTGCAAAGTGACCTTTCTCAGCTGACTCACTTTAAGCAGACTGCGTTAGAGAGTATCATGGTCAATGAAGATGTATTATTCTTCTGGTCTATACTTTCTGCTCCCTGGGAAGTTGCAACTAACATTGAAGAACAATTATTAAGAATGGTTGCAGATTTGTGGATCACCATTAGAGGGTTCTCATGTGTAAGTGCATGGATAGAGAAATACAAAGCAGACAACAAGAAGACAACACAGAAGTCCAAGGGACTAAGAAAGACATTAGGTTGCACATAAATATAATACACATGCACATACATTTGTTATAATACTCCATGAGCAATCATTTTCTATCCTGAGTGTATATTTAACAATAACATTAGCATTAGAACAGCAGAATGGTCTGCAAAGGAATGCCACTGGTGAACCTTCCATACATTCTGGTGTGACATCAACCCATTCCTTGGGAACACAGGCAGCAATCTTGGCCTTGAATTCAGAACACATATTAGGGTACGAAAGAGGTAGGGTAGTTGTCACAGCAGGTGCAGGTTCTGGCTCAAGAGTCTGTAGTTTGACCTTGTCCAAAGGGATAGAAACTAGTAGAGCACTTGTATCCCTATTCTTCCAGTAAAACTTCTTTCTTTGTAGTGAGAACTTTCTGCCCATTCTAAAATTATATCTGCGTTAATTGTATAAATACATAGTCCACTTTGACTACTTACCTCGCTTGAGTACTAAGCCTCAGTGAGAAAGAAATAGGCGATGGATACGCAAAAACCAATGCTCTTTCTGAATTAAAAGTTTGTATTGGGCTAACACTCAAAACACGTTTAAAAAAGGTACAGCGCCAAACCGTTTCAAATATCGCCCCACTTGTATTTCAACGTTAGCACTGAACGAGAAGCACGATTCTGTTTGCTCAAAACTAGTCAAAGATACACAAAAATGTCTTACCTGTAGCCCAGAACTAATACAAATGCTTTTCAAGTACTCGTTCCAATACCAGTGGTGCAGGCAGTGAGGGGGGTACTACAAGATGCCGTTTTCGCGTGTCAACGCGCATAAAATGACTCAATAAGGGCCCAACATTGAAACAATACTTACACGATGTTGGTGGAAGTGCTCGTATGTTCAGAAAAGAACAGTGAGCACGCAGCAGATACAAACCTCTTGAACTCGAGTAAAGCTCTTTCGTTAATTAACCGTTTCAAGGAGTGCCTATGTACAACTATGCGCTCACGTGACCTCGTTTCCAATCCCTCTCTTCTAATATCTATGCCTGAAGTAACTCCCGGACCCAGAAAGACGAGGAAGAGTGACGTCACAATAAGACAAAGCGGGTAATCCATTGTTCAACTATGATTGGTCACAGAGATAATATGGTACTACTATCTCTGCTTTTATCTTGTTCCCATGTTCTATATATAGGCATTGCGTCATTTTACCGGTATTAGTCTCGTACCCAGACCCAAATGTACGTAACGAGTTACGCACATTTGGATCTGGGTACGAGACCACTTCGGTATGCAGTATGCGCTTGGCGTCGCAATGTGTATAACGCTACTTTTGCAACTCAGAGCTGATTATGAGGTATTGGAGAATTGAAATCGTGGATTAAATCTAGGTGTACCGGTCTAGAATAGGTCGATGGGTTAACTGATCCAATCATGACCACAACAAATATATCAAACATACACACGCATAGCTCTCAAGTTCTCTGTTTTCTTGTAAGTTGGAGATTGTGCATTCTTTTTTTACGCACGAGATCAGCACCAGTTCCAAACTACGCGTAGAGGTCTCGGTAAAAGATGACCTCTGGGTTGTCTCTATTCTATTCTGTCCAGGCAGTCGCATATGAAAACCCACCCATAAAATTATAACCCTACATTGGTAGCGGATTGTAAAAATGAAGGAATCTGATTTTTTCTCTCTCACTAACTTGGTGTTGCCTGTCAATATAGGGTTGAGAAGGTGGTATGGTTTACGTTGCTGTGCTGAGGAGCATAGGAATGCAAAGATGATTATGTCTGTATATGAACATTGATTTGAAGAATGTAGTTTCTCGGCAAATGCTTCTGGATGAATGCAATGTACGATTTTCTGAGCTCTTCCCATGGATGACTTGGTGCTATAGTGATCATCCCTTACTGTGCTCTGCCATGGGTGCATTAAGATCAGAGTCTGGAGTCCAAAAGGCAGATCCATTACGATCGTTACATTTTTGTTTCGTTCTCCATAACTTAGTGTCTCAATTTGTTCACAGCTTTTGTTTCCTTCGTGGTACATAGATACATGATAATTGCATTAATATTCCTTTCAATACCAAGACATCTCTTACTTAATTCACTAATTAAGTCACGTGATAAAAAAAATTATATCACCCGGGCAAATACGCGTATTAATTACACGTACAAAAAGCCGGATGGATACTTTTATTCAGTGGCCTTTAATACGGTTATTCGCCAAAATGCCGCCCCTTCTAGTGTACCGCTCGTGCCCTCCTACCCTCATCAGTACACCACTGAACATTGTGGTACTTGTCTACTTCAGATCCTGGTGGTCGGGTAAGCACACTGATGCTTGTGAGGTAGACTAGCTAGAGCACATGTACGTTTTTCAGAAAGCCACACGCGTAGACAAACTTAGGATGGATTTACTCGGACTGAGAAATGGTCCGAGTGTGCCCCCCCCCCAGCCTCTGTATATGGCCAAGATAATCATCCTTCCTGATGAGATTGCACTGTTTAATTTTCCGCTCGTTATTACCACGACAAATGTAATTTTGCACATCATACCTGCATTCTGATTGGTGACATATCTATGCTGTGACGTTGCGGATCTTGGTACGAGGCTAGGCTATCGTTATTTCGTACCTCGTTTTGCGGTGCTTGAAGGGAGTTTAGGAAGATCGATACTAAAGCTTTAACAGATCAGATCAGATATCAGATTCGGCATTATAATCGGATCTGGTCTGTTTAGTTAAGGCGTGAATCTGAATCTGATCTGATTTAGCAGACGGATCCAGGGTACATTATCTGAATCTGAAGGTAACGGATATGGATATCCCAATATCTGGATCCACGGTAGTGGGTCCTACATATGTTGGATTTAGCGTTGTGGGCGTGGTTTTTTATCAAGCGCATGCAATGAAGACTGTTCTGCTAAAATGTAGGACAGTTTTCCTTGCATGTGGTTGTACCAAATCCAGTGTTTTGTTTTTACACCACAGACCAATCCTACATCCTACTCTATTTCTCAAAGAGAATGTTTTACTTGTAACTTTACTATCCTTGCACAATATTATAAGATTACATTCTGACGACCCCAAACTTGGTTGGATTAATGGTTCTAGCTAACCTGTCTCGAACCTACATGAGAAATGAAACCAATGCTTGTAAAAGAAAAAAAAAAAACGCACACCCCATATATAAAGCGAGCAAGGGGGAAATGCCCGAATTTGAAGAGGGCGGTGGCAATAAAAAACAAAGCATTTAGTACAAAAAAGGGAAGAAATAAAAGCCTACGTTAATTTCACACACAACCAACTTTTGCCAAAAATACTAAACGCACGCGGACTGTTGAATCTTGAAAAAAATGGCTGCTTTCTCTCAGTCCGAGATCACCGGATATTCTGATATGCGTGTTAATTTAATTTATTCTGTCAGCATCGGATGGGATTGGGCGGGCTATAATCCGATTCTGTTCCGACTTTGAAACATCAATCTGAATGATAAATGCAACAACTGAATCCGATCCGTTGACCTTTCGGATAGGATATCCGAATTCGGATCCGATCCAATTAAGCCTTAATTGATTCACAGCAAAATAAAATGAGTCAATCAATTCTTGATTTCCAAATAGTTTTTCACTCACATTCTGGTGCAAAATGTAAACATTTTGTACCAGGAAAATCAACTGAAAATCACGAATTGATTCCACGAGTTGTTTTTATAAGAAGCAGTAAAAGGCAGCTGGAGATGAATTTACTTGTGAGCATACTACAGTGTACACATCGCAGAAGCGCTAAGGAGCGCAGACTCCTCAAACAAAGCAGTTACCTAAAGGTACTCACACATGACCCCCTACCATATTGCATTGTATTAATACATGAACAGACATGAGAAATTCAATATTTTAAAGTTCCACCCGAGGGAGGGAGGGAGGGAGGGAGGGAGGGAGGGAGGGAGGGAGGGAGGGAGGGAGGGAGGGAGGGAGGGAGGGAGGGAGGGAGGGAGGGAGGGAGGGAGGGAGGGAGGGAGGGAGGGAGGGAGGGAGGGAGGGAGGGAGGGAGGGAGGGAGGGAGGGAGGGAGGGAGGGAGGGAGGGAGGGAGGGAGGGAGGGAGGGAGGGAGGGAGGGGTACACTTATAGACATTAATTGTGCGCAAGTATGAGCAGGTTTGCAAGCAGACCAATCATGTGTATTGCCACATGTATTGCAACATCTCTGATATTGCACTAACCAATACATAGAAATTAATAATTCCATATACAATAAAACAACAAAATGATTTGGTAATCTTCCTCATCATACTGTACCATATGTGACATCAGTCAGTACAATATTTGTACAAATATATCTGCAAGTGTACATAATAAGCACTAGTACAACTGCATGTTGTACCGTCTATTCAAAATTCCAGTTCTATTATAGCATAGCATAATCCGAAGACTTTTAACAAGCAGCAACAGCATGCCACAACATGCACAGCTGCAGCTGTTGCTATGACAACATCTATATCTCACTTGTGAATAGTTCTTGACAGAATGGCAGAGACAGTTAGGAGGACACACCCACTGGAACCATCATCCTGGAACTATAGCCATGGATACCTCATTATACACAGTAACAGTGTACAAGTATCCAAGAATGTGCTCTACAGAAAGCAGAATGTAAACAAGTGCATGTACAGCTTTTGTAAACTCACACCATCAGATGTCAGGTGATGTCATGTTGTCATTACATCATAACCCATCCCCACAACTTGCCTCATGAATGTGTGATCCATGGAAACAAGGCTGTACATAGCCTGCTACTAAAAAGGTACCGTGATAACCATGACAACTAACAAAGGCTAGCCAAACCCAATCAGTGAGCGGGTCACAGACACTGCTGCTGCCAGAGTGCTTGGAATTCCTGAAAACAGACCAGCTATAAAGACTTTTCCCGCCACAACCCCCGCCATCACATACAGAGTGCCACGACAAATTCAGCACACCCTCCCACCTTCCACAAGATATCGGCCAGTGCAGAACACAGCACCATGGTTAGCTCACTTGGAGAGGCCTGGGGACTGCGGAGGAATGTACTGAAGTAGATTTAAGATGGACCGGATATAACCTCAGCCATCATATGCAGTGGGACAAAACCATGTGCCTTGGGACCACATCAGCAGTTGGGCAGGGCAATATTTAATTAAACCCTACAATTCATGCCATCATGACCAGATTACATATTCACTGATATGAAGCTGGTCACCTAGACCCTTCACATTATCCACTCAATTCATTCATGCATGCTTTCAAAAAAAGTCAATACACTACAGCTGTAATGTTGCTCTCTAATGGTCATTTGATTGTAGTCACAATTCCACTGATTTACATGTACATGTACATGTACATGTATGGCTATGAAAAACAGATAATTTGCTGTGGTTAAACTAAACGACTTAAAGCGCTGGAGGATTGGGCTTAAATGTCAGTATGGTGAGAAAAGTACACAATTATGCTCCCAATTATGGGCCCTGGGGAGGAGAGGAGGAGCCAAGGGATCACATGTGGCTCACATGACTGTGGAGATGTGCTTCTGGGTGGAGAACATCAGATGTATGCTTGTAAAGATGTAGGGAGGGGAGAAGGGAGAAAGGGAGGGAAGTTGTGAGAAGTGAACATTCTCCCTTTATGCATGTACATGTACATGTATACAATTAAATAGTGAAAACAGAAATCTAAATTTAAAAGTGCCCATTGCTTCTAAAGGTCATGGATGATGCAAGAGCTATTTTTTGCATGGCTACACGTTTGCATTTTCTCAGACATCACGACACCACATCCTGATCACGCCCCAGTCAAGTGGTGATGATGCAAGGTAGCTTGCCACGTGCACGTGTAGTGCATTCATTGATACAATCCAACATTCATTGATACAGACGTGCAGGAATGGGAACAAACAGGCAAGTAATATTATTCATTATGTCCATACATGTACATATACATACTATCTGAGGTCTCATGTGACTTTTTGATTGCAAGGAACATGATTATCCTCTGAACTTGTAGACTGCATGACATCACAGTAATGAGTTCACATTGGTGTTATATACCTGCATGTACATTTATATGGTCGTCAGTAAAACCAAATTGAGCTTCTGCTTTGTTTTGGTACTTTCTATCATTCTGAACAGTATGTGCTCTTCTAAACGCATTGAACATTGGACTGCCTATAAAAGGTGCTGTATTTTTAAGTAGCCACATTTCGATGCAAACCTTTGTTTTGACCAATAACCGGAAAACTAAAAAGCCCAGTTGTGTCACGTATAATGCATGTATACATTGTTATCTGATATTCCCCTTCCTTTCCTTACATCATTCAAAATATGACAAATTACAGGCTGTGACAAACATGGGCGCGGTGAGAATATTCATTGGTATGATGCAATAATTAAGAAGTGGTAAAAATAACATCAATACCAAATTTCATTGCGCTTGATCGCTGCAATTAAGTTATGCTTGGGATGAATGTAGACATCTTTACGCATTCATGCTCATCCAGGATTTACACATCTGCTCCCGGCCGAGGCGTGCATGCATCCATATGCATCGAGCGCAATCATGTTTGCTATTGTCCATTCGAAGTATCCGTCTTAGCTTACCAGTCCTTGTCGTCACAGCCCATCCTAGAATTGCAGATCGTCTAAGAGCAATAGCAATGATGCTTACATGAATCAATTAAGCCCTTTGGCATGCCGTCAATTTGGCCTCTCCGGCTGGCTGGCACTCAATGCATATATAGCTTAAATTGGCTTCAGTGACTATAGTTGCTGCACAAAGATATGTCACTGGCCAGAACAAACTGACACGCCCTGTCATCTCATCAGCTGAGATACAGAGCAGCCGATGCTAGCTATATGGCTAGCCCCTCTAATAGCTGCCCTAAGCCTTTATCACTTACCCCAGCTTGATGCCTGCATGTCTCCACGCAGAAGGTATGGGGTAGGGAGTTATGCAAGCAAAGCATGAAAATACATCTATTCATCCATATACAAGTCACCTGGGTATAGTAGCCATGGGCTCCGATTAGACTTCATTCCATTTTATCCATGTCCTTTCGAATTCTATAAAGGAGGGAAGGAGAGAGGAGGGGAGGGAGAGAGAGACGAGGGAAGGAAGGTAAGGAGTGGCAAGGGAGAGAGGGAAGGATGAGGGAGAGAGGGAGGAACAGTAAGGGCTAACACAGTTATACACACACGCACAAGTACAAAATACAGGTGCATATACAAACTGACCAATCACACAATCAAAGTGTTTTTTGTTGTGAGGGCATCCATCAACCTACTTTAAAGGCTCATAACACTAAAGCCATTCTGCAGAGCACATATTGCACAATAACATCTTTACAGATAATGGAATACTTGTAGCATGTTGCAAAATACGCTTATGGCTATGATTCCAGTGAAAAGCTCCTGAGCAAGACTACACACAGACACAAGCACACACACATACACACACACATACACACACACACACTCATTTGTACACACATGAAGTTCTTCTTTTAAAATCCGCACTTTCCAGGTTCATCCTACAGGATGCATAACTGCACACAATATGTACAGAGATTATGTGACCCCTGAGCTATATATAGACATAGCACACATGCACGTGCATGACAGCAGCGGTGACTGCTTCAGCACATGCACCCCTGGTTGATATGACTACCTTCATGGTTAAAGGGTTAAGGGTGCTCCTCACTTGTCAATAGTTCTTGACAGAATGACAGAGACAATTGTCCCACCTAAGCCACCATCCTGGAATTATATAGAAAACCTCTTGTGTGTACATGTGTAACAATGGTTGCTAGGGTGCATATTAGGACAGAAGCATAATACAATACATGCCAGCATGCTTCCTGGATGCCTTATACCTCATGAAGATGTGATACAATAAATCCATGGAGACATTCTCTTGAGGCAAAGCTGTACACAGCTAGCTAACCAAAAAAGATACAGTGGTAACCATGACAACTAACGAAGGCTAGCCAAACCCCATCAGTGAGCGGTCACAGACACTGCTGCTGCCAGAGTGCATGAAAACAGAGCCAGCTATTTAAGACTTTTCCCGACACAACCCCTGGGATTATACACACAGTGCCCACGACTGCTTCAGCACACCCTCCCACCTTCCACAAGATATCGGCCAGTGCAGCCATGGTTAGCTCACTTGGAGACTGAGAAGGAATGACATCATCTCTGACATACGGCAATGTAAATGTATTCGGGATCGTTTCCGCGAAAAGGGACCAAAGGCTTTTTAATATATACATTCCAGAAGTCTGAAATATTGTTCTCTACACATTGCTTCTTACGCACTGAGAATCGGAGTATCTGTCAAGGAGTTATGAGGCGCTGAATTTTTAATCAGCAACGCCAGTGTTACATTTCAATTGTGCGTATTGGAAATTTTAGAATAGAATGTAGGCGCTAGGTTCCTTTTCGATACCATTTCCACACATCTGTAGCAATGTTCCATTCCAGTTCCCAAAATACAAAGAGAACCTAAATTCATTACATTGCAACTTCCCAATCAGGGAATAGAGGCGAGTACAGTGTAATAAGTGTTCAACAGAGCGGATAAGGAAGGCTATTGACCCACATCAGCACAGCCTCAGGCTAAGTGATTTATGGCTGGTGTAATGGAGATGGGTGCAATAAACGGGTCACATGTGGCTCACATGTCTGTCGAGATGTGCTTTTTGTTGGAGAACATCATATTATTGAGTGTGTATGCTTGTAAAGATGCCATTACATCAATCCTAATAATGTGGAGGGAGGGAGGGGGAGGGAAGCGGGAGGGGTGAGGAGGGGAGGGGAGGGAGGAGGAGGGGAGGGAGGAGAAGGGAGGGAGTTGAGGGAGGAAGGGAAGGTTGGAGAGTTAGTGAGGAGAAGGAAGTGAGATGCGAGGAATGAGATCAATTGGAACTTGACAAATCTGCAGGCTCATGCATGCATGCTCGTAATGGGAATACGGGATTGCTAAAAATAGATAATTTTATTCATGAGCTGTAAATAGTGTAGTGCTCATAAATATTGCTAATTATATACACGTGGCAATAAACACGCCACATGACTGACCACACTGGTGACTGGACAATGTCATAAGAATGTGCAGCATGTAGACTCACTGCAATAAATTCTCCATGAATTTTGAGCTTATTCACTACTAATGGTTCCACTTCATTTTCAAATTTAACTCTGTCAGACACAGACACAGACACACACACACACATACACACACACACCCACACACACACACACACATACACACACACATACACACACACACACAAACACTGCACCTCTGAACACAACGTGCCTTAACACCATACAATGCACACCTCAATGTAAGGCACCATGCTGACCTTCTTGTATGTCAGCAGTTTGAATACTGAGGTCCTCATTTTCAAGATCTTCGCACAGATATCGACCTGCCAAAAAGAAACCGCAGACACAGAAACTCATGCATATAATATCCCAATGTGTACTGATCTGTGGCTTCTAACATTCCCAGAAAAGCATCCAAAACACAATACACATGCACACACACACACACACACACACACACACACACACACACACACACACACACATGCACACACACACGCACACGCACATGCACACACTATGCATCCATCCACTTCCTTTTGGATACACACAGATGTAATCCCAGATATGATCCATCTCCACCCTGCCCGTAATAATTAGGATGCATTCACACCCACTGTAAGTCACAACATTCACTCGCATGTGTGCACAGATGTTGTTTGTTTTAAACGAACGCAATATCTGCAAACTTCCCCATTCGAGAGTATGGAATGTAACAAAAACCCTTATGCTATGCTATTTCTACACTCGGTTTCACTTGGGGGATGTGTGTTTGTGTAACATGGCAGATTCCCTTCTGATGCAAGTGATAAATATTGACTAGAATACTTTATGGCTCTTAAATTTGTTGCAGCATTGCTTCCATGGAGCCCTTAAATATTTTTGACACCACATTGTGTCATCTCATTTATCCACATCATTGCAGGACATTGGCCTCAAGCAATTCACAACACCACACTGCTCCCTGGCTACACTTGGCAAGCCTCTAATCAGCTGCACATGTGACCATGCAATGCATGTTAAGACAGCCTCGGACTTCCTGACATAAGGAACACACAATGATGTCACTTCCAGACAGTATGACCGTGCGATGACATCATGACATCACATGGTGATACTCTAATTGATGATCACATCCACATGACTACCAGGAAGGAGGAAGGTCATGGGGATGTCATCATACCACATGACTCCCAGAAGGAAGTCACAAGAATTCTGACTTCAGATTTTTGTAAATTGGGATATTGTATGGGTTTGTGTTTGTGTACTGTGGTGTTCTCTGTATGTAGCACTTAACAACCTGGCTAAGGGCTGGAGTTGGTTACATAAAACAGGACCTCAGATACCAGAACACTGAAAGCTGAAAAAAATGAAATGGAATCTAAATGCTCGTATGTGTCGAATACAGGAGTTATATGTACATCCTGGCTGAGTATGAATGCGTAAAGTTGTCTACAGTTTCTGCTGATGTTATTTTTGTCACTTCTTAATTATTGCATCATACATGCGCAGTCCAAATTTGGACTGTGAATATTCTTACCGCGCCCATGTTTGTCACAGCCCTTCATCATCCTACAACTACAGAGCGTCTTAGAACAATAAGAATGTTGCTTACATGCAGTCAATTTCGCCACTCTCTGGCTTTATGCTGACATTCGTGCGATATACGTGGCCGCATGGAAGTACATATTCTGAGGTGAGCTCGTATGAGGAGTCTACATGATCTATTTACCATTCACTGTGCATGAATATGTTATACATCCGCGCCCGGCCCAGGCGTGCCATGCATCCATGTATACCACGCCTCGTCGTCATAGCCCGTCCTAGAACGTCTAAGAGCTTACGTGAATCTATTAAGCATTTCGGCATGCCGTCAATTTGGCACATTTTTGGCGCTAGTTTCGCGGGTCGGGTCTAATACATATATTAGACCCGACCCGCGGAAATGTGTCTTAACTTAGAAAGCAAATATCTTATCACCTATTGAAGTAAAAATTAACGAAAAAGATATTTAAGTACCTCAAGAGCTTCTCTAACTGGTAACCGAATTTGAGGCAATGCCGACACTCCTGCAGGGAAAACTCATGTTTTGAACCCCCGGAGGTAAGACCTCTTGTATTTTCCCCAGGGAGTGGAGCTAAGAGACAATATTAGATTTATCCATAGAGAGAGATGGTGTGGCATCATGTGGTGAAAATAGGAAGTCGACAGCATTAACCGTTCGGACGCTACGACGATTCACGCGCAGAGCATTTTATAGTTATAATGTTATAAAACATAGGACATTTTCGCGGGAACTGTCCCACATATGTACCCCAGCTGAAGATACATATTATATTCATCCATGTATACAGTGAATACTATAATACGATAATGATGATACAATTCAGTTCAGCATAAACAAGCTGACACATTTTATAGTTTGCGGCTGCAGCTGTACAGCGTTCTGATCCAACTGCCTAGATAGGGTCAACGTATAGCAGGATAGCAATGACAAAATAAATATGAATGTTGCAGCACTTATATAATAATGATTGGTACCTATACACTGCATGTCATGCATGGTGGCAGTATGAACACGCTAGCTCAACATATCCATAGCTTCCAATGCACTGGTGTCGATGATGCACTTGAGGAACATTGTATCGTCCCTAACGTATGCGGAGTTATCCAACACGTTCAGCGGGGCAAACCGTGGGCATCCTGAAGCTACATTCATCTCCTCTTTTGGCCTCTGAAACGAACAGCTGCTTGGCTCCGGGTGAAACGATTGGATCACGTGTCTCCTCTTGTCCTGGTCCAGTAGCGTCAAGGTGACGGGCAGAGAGAAGGGCCACTGCAGGAGGGCATCGTACTCCCCCTTCATGAGGGTCAAGAAGAAGGAGAGGTGTGTCTCCTTGCCACTCCCATCTCCATTCAGGTAAACGCGGAGGCACATCTTGTAGCCGTGTCTGCTGGTGTAGAAGGGAGCAGAGTACAGTGACGTTATCTTCCCCGTTCTCGCATCCTGCCTCCTCCTTCTGATGTCCGGAATCTTCCAGATGTAAACTCCACTGTAGCTCGCTGCCTGAAGTGTTTGGATCAATAACGAAATTTCCTCAAAGTTCGCTTGTAGGCTTTGTACGCTGGAGCTTATTTTCGAAACTGAATCTACTAATGGCTGTAGCTTGTTGGGCACTTCTAGTTTGAGTGTCTCTAAATCTCGTGACATCGATGATATCCTTTCTTGAGTACTGAGGAGTTGGGCATTTAGAGACTGAATCAGAGGATCGCTGGATTTATTAGATGAAGTAAAAGGGTATGAGCTCTCATTTCTGGAGGCAAAGCTGCAGCTGTTCATGTGATCCTATTTTATGCAAAGATACATACATGTATAAAAACAATCATTTTACCGCTCGAATGTAAATTACACATATACGTGAATACATGCCATGCTCGTACACTAAAAGGCTTACCTTGGCATATCTCCCCTCTCCTCTCCATAGACATCCTTTGTGTATGCAGGGCACAATTGTGTTGTTCAGCTCCCTTTCAACGGCTTTGTCGCGAAAGCACTGCATACATTGAATCATGCATGCAGTAATATATGCATGACTGCTATATTTATCCTGTACCTCAGCTAAGTCGAAGGGTAATTTGCATTCGCTGCAGACGACTGTGCGTATTTCTTTGGCACTGCAAGAAAATGATTAGTCATATCGTACTTCAGTCTTGTATGCATGCGCATGTATATTGCATCGAGATGCGAACCAGATATCTGGTTAGTCCCTCTAGTCATCGTACAGCTCATCGTATGCTACTAAAGTTTAGTCTAGTTCATGCAATGTTTAAATACCACAGTCGGGACTTAACTTTATGCATAGCGTCGATCGCTGAATTTAATTCACTTACTTGCTGTAGTGTTCGTAACACGATCCACACAAATGGTGTCCGCAGGAAGCTTGCCAAGGATCACACGTCAGATAGCTTCTGCACAATACACATGACACACTATCCATTCAAGATTGGCTTCATTGCTCATTTCAAGTGCTTTAAATATATGTACCGTACTAAAATTAGAATAAGTGACATCATCTTGCATATGAACGATTTTGTCTAGATCAACGTGCTTAGATATTCGCTTCGCTCACGCAGGTCGGGCTAGACTGAGGCCTAGCGCAGCATACTCACTTGCGAATAACGTTGGTGCAAGCGGCCGGCCAGCGGGTGTGGAATAGGGAGTAGCCCCACCCGAACTGCAGATGGGCCATTGGGATGCGTCCTTTCGGCTCTTTCACACGGTGAAACGCGAAGCATTGAGCATATTGACTAATTCCGCGTAATCGGTGTACCAGGAGTTCCCCATACTTTTAGAAGGTGCGGCCAAAGCGTACCGTCACAGTAGTTCCGCCCTCTGCATGATCGCAGGTCATTACACGATTACGCAGTGTAATACTGTACGGGAACTTCAACTCTATAATTCAATCCACGTGACGGAGCAATTTTTACGGCTTTTTCATGTAACTTGTGTTGAAGCTTCCTGTAATGCAGAGGTAACACTGCTTACAAAGTGAAATACAGATCTTGCCCTTCCTGTAGGCCCGCGTTACGGCGAGAAGAGAATATGGGGCTGTATGGTTGACTGAAAAAGGATTCCGGGCGTAGACCTTGTCTGAAGTAGAGCGATGAAAGAAACAGTACTTCGCTAGTTTTTGTGTGGTTTATACTTGCAATGGCTATTTGCAATTATTTTCCAGACTCGTGTCTAACAAAGATGGCGGCTGGATGGAGTCTTTGTATTCAGTGACACAACTATATATAGCTGATTAAAAATTAATTTTTGCAACATCTTTACAGATAGTGCAATACTTGTAGCATGTTGCAAAATGGTTTAATTGACGCTCCACTTGGCGTGGACGCTATACTGTTTGGATACGATAAGCAAAGGATCGAACAAGGTGAATCTTGGTCTGTTTTGGATCTATTTGAACACTCTCTTACTCAATTTAAGGCCTTCATGTGAATGCGCTCTGGGGGTTTCACTTTATCAGAAAAGTACAGTATACGCTATAAATGCAAATACTAACTCCTAATCAATCATCCAAGTGAACCATATCATATGCTGAGTGTGTTAAGTGAGTCTGGGGACCTACACCATCACAGCCTATAAGGTATGAGGTTTATGTCTGGTGTAATGGAGATGGGTGCAATTAACGGGTCATGTCTGAAGAGGTGTGCTTTTTGATGGAGAACATCATATTATTGAGTGTGTATGCTTGTAAAGATGCCATTACATCAATACTATGGTGGAGGGAGGGAGGGGGAGGGAAGGGGGAGGGGAGGGAGAAGGAGGGAGGGGAGGGGAGGGGAGGGGAGGGGAGGGGAGGGGAGGGGAGGGGAGGGGAGGGGAGGGGAGGGGAGGGGAGGGGAGGGGAGGGGAGGGGAGGGGAGGGGAGGGGAGGGGAGGGGAGGGGAGGGGAGGGGAGGGGAGGGGAGGGGAGGGGAGGGGAGGGGAGGGGAGGGGAGGGGAGGGGAGGGGAGGGGAGGGGAGGGGAGGGGAGGGGAGGGGAGGGGAGGGGAGGGGAGGGGAGGGGAGGGGAGGGGAGGGGAGGGGAGGGGAGGGGAGGGGAGGGGAGGGGAGGGGAGGGGGGAAGGTTGGAGAGTAGTGAGGGGAAGGAAGGGGAGATGCGAGGAAAGAGATAATACATGTATATAATTGCAACTTCAGTAAATTGCTTGCTCATGCATGCATGATTGGAATGGGAATATATGTCATTGCTAAAAATAGATAATTTTGCTATAAATAGTGTAGTGCTCATAAATATAACTGATGATATACACTTGGCAATGAACACACCACATGACTTACCACACTGTGGTGACTGGACAGTGTACTGACTGACATGAGAAAATGTAGCATGTAGACTGCTCTGCAATGACAGCTCCATGAATTTTGAGCTGATCACACACAAGATTTCTTATTCACTATACTCATATTTACCGCATTCTGCTTCATTTTCAAATTTAACCCTGTCTGACAGTCTGCTATTCTTCATATATATTGTTCCTCCTCCTCCTCCACCTCCTCCTCCTCCTCCATTGTGTACAACATGACTCTTGCACATATTATACTTGCATATTGGATTGTCGATATGTAGCACTGCATTTTGTTAATTCACTGTACATTTCAAATGCAAGCTTCGTTCCATTTTAATTTGTCTCAAAAAAACACAAGCCATACAATATGTAATATGTTGATTGCACACTGCACACAACACAACAGACACAGACGCAGGCACACCTCTGAACACAATATGTCATGCATGCCTTGGTGTCAAGCATACAATGCACACCTCAACGTAATACACCATACTGACCTTCTCGTGTGTCAGCGATCTGAATACTGAGGTCCTCATTGTGTAGTGATGTGTGACTTCAAACCTTCCCAGAAGAGCATCCAGAACACAATACACACACACACACACACACACACACACACACACACACACACACACACACACACACACACACACAAACACAAGCACACACACACACACACTCACACACACACACACACTATGCATCCCCTTCCCTTTGGACACACACAGATAGTACTGTGGGAAAATACTAGTCCCAGATATGGTCCCAGCCTGCCCCTAATAATTAGAAAGCATACACACCCACTCATGTACATGTAAGTCACAACATTCACTCGCTTGTGTGCACGGATGTTTGTTTGTTTAAAACGAATACAATATCAGCAAACTTCCCCATGCTAGGGTATGGAATGTAACAAAACCCTTACGCTATGCTTTATGTACACTTGGTTTCATTTGGGGGAATGTGTGTTTGTGTAACATAGCAGATTCCCTTCTGATGCAAACGAAAAAACTATTTATCAAGATTACTTTACAGCTTCTAAATTTGTGGCAGTATGTGCTTCCGTGGAGCCCTTAAATATTTTAGACACCTCATTGTGGCATCTCATTTATGCGCACCATTGCAGGACATTGGCCCTCAATCATTTCACCAACACCACACTGCTCCCTGGCTACACTTGGCAAGCCTCTAATCAGCTGCACATGTGACCATGCAATGCATGGTAAGACAGCCCCGGACTTCCTGTCATAAGGAACACACAATGATGTCACTTCCAGACAGCATGACCTTATTCTAATTGATGATCACATCTACATGACTACCAGGAGGGAGGTAGGTCATCTCACCTGGGGGGATGTCATCATACCCGGGAGGAAGTCATTATTACAACAAGAATTCTGACCTCTAGATATGGAATTTTTTTGTAAATCCAAATACTGAAATGCAATGGCAATTGACCAGCATGAAGAAAAGGAGATTAACTCTTTGATAGCCAAGTGCATTACACAACCATATCATCAACTGTGTGATGCATGTCAGTGTTGTGCTTATTACATAGAATCGCTTTGAATACCATGTTGTACATTTACATACGGGACATGCATGTAAACCAGCCATGTAGATGCTGAAGTCAAACCCAGGTGGGGCACTGTGTGTACACACATCTTGTGTGCCATCATTACCTCGCACATACTGTTGTAACAAACCATACTTATTATGAACTGGAAAATAGCAGATGGAAATGGAGTGAACTGGCATTTTAAACATGTTGTACTACACTAATGTGGAATACACATTGCTGTTCTGGGAGTAAATAGCATTAGTAAAGTCATCTGAACAATGTGCTCTTCAGAAGAAACATAATTACTATAGTATAAAGTAACCAAACATGTCATGTACATGTACTTATAAGGTCACAAGTGCAGCAAACATGCATATATTGTGAAGTTGCGATCCACACATTTCTTACTTACACTGTCTTGCAGAATTCATAATGGCTGTCTGTATATGTATGCATGCAGATATGAACTAGCATGGCGTCCAAAGAGTTAATACAGTGAGCTTCTCCTTTCACCCCGGGTGGCATTAAAAATCCTGTCCACAAGACGTGTTTTGATCTATGTTTGGCCAATAAAATGTGATGAATTGCTGAATGATACACTACTAATGATGGTGTGCAAACAACCATTGATGCCATTTGCACAGCAAATTTACATCATCACATGGTCTACGCTGTACAAGAATAACGTGTGCTAATGGCACGGGGCAGGTGTATTTGATTAGTCATGGCCACACTGAAAGCATTGATGTTTGATTGAATAATCTTTCACTATGGTAATATCATATTATAAGTTCGTCGTATAGTACTTGAAATTGTGACGTACTATTTATAGGTCAAAGCTAGATGATAATTTTTGAAATCAGTAGTTTCCCATATGTAAATAGCAAGTGTTGTGCTCGACGGGTATATTAAACTGTTGCGTAAGCTTTACTGCTCAACAAACACATATAATGGTTCCAACAGCTAAGAAATGATTGTTGGGGATTGATGAACATAGAGCTCAAGGCTCCATCTCACCCAAAAAATTACTGCAGGAAAAATGTGACCTTAGCTCTCAATCAAAGTCAGTACTGAAGAAAAAATGCAGCTATAGTTGTGCGGCTAGCTCCTAACGTAAAGTAAAGCCGGTCGGGTTTTTAATTGGGCCGTAACATGTACATTTGTCGTATCCTTCACCTCGTTTTACATTACCGGAACCACGCGGAGCATCTGAATCGCACTTAGTCGGGCGGGCCATACCACCGCGTTTGGTCGGGTGGTAGGGCGACAAGGATTTGTGCTGCTGCAAAGCAGTCCAATCGAATTGCAGCGTTCAAGTGGGTTCATTATCACCCAATTAGCGCCTGATGTGAAATAATTGTTTTTCTAGTCTAGCTTTTTAACCCTGGGTTGTGGGCCACCGCTGCCATACAAGTACAATACAGTGTACATGTGACATCATTACCACGCAACCCTAACAATAAATGTGTATATAAACATAATGATTTCACAACAATATTACTTAGTGTAGGCTTGTCACCCTACCACCCGACCAAACGCGATGGTAGGGCCAGCCCGACTATATTGTTTGTAGCCGTTCCATGAATATTGCTTCGCATGGTAATGGACTAGGCGAATGCTGTGCCATATGTATTATCCCCGGCGGCGCGTACTTCAATTCAACACCGTTTAATTCACTAGACCCAATTAAAGAGTTTTATAAAACTCTTTAATTGCGTCTATTAGGTTAGAGGAGTATTGCATGAGGAAGTGCATGTGTGATGGCACAGTTTGGGATATTGTGTGGTTGTATTTCCGTGCTGCTGTGTGGTTGCTCTCTGCGGCACTCAGGAACCTTGCTAAGGTCTTGAGTTGGTCAATCAGTAAAGCAGTGGTGCGCATGCGGCATGGTTGAGCGTGCGTGCACGACTAGTCGACAGAACTCGGACCTCAGATATCAGAACACTGAAACCTGAACAAAACGAAATACAATTTAAAATAATAATAAATACAATAGAGGAGAATTAACAGTATACGCTGTTGTTCCAACTCACATGCAGAGAAAAATAGCTGTTTTTGAAAATTTTAAATTGAATGACTTTTTAAGAACCAGGAACTCGTGCATACATAAGTGCAAGGTTCAACAAAAGGCCAACAAAAAAAATAATAAAAACACATGCAGACCACAAGTACAGTAGGGAGATGTGGAACAGCTTTATTGTGAATCGCGTCGGCTCATATGCATGTGCCTAAGATTTATTCATGCACAGGAAATTGTAAATAGATCCGGGATTTAATTCTTCCATGCGGCCACGTATACCGCACGCATGTCCACTTATGGCTATGATTCCAGTGAAAAGCTCCTGAGTAAGACTACAAGCACACACACACACACACACACACACACACACACACACACACACACACACACACACACACACACACACATTTGTACACACATGAAGCTCTTCTTTTAAAATCCGCACAATCCAGGTTCATCCTACAGGCAATGCATATACATACTGCACACAATATGTACAGAGATTATGTGACCCCTGAGCTATATATAGACATAACACACATGCACGTGCATGACAGCAGCGGTGACTGCTTCAGCACATGCACCCCTGGTGGATATGACTACCTTCATGGTTAAGGGGTTAAGGGTGCTCCTAATTATTCTTGACAGAATGACAGAGACAGTTGTCCCACCTAAGCCACCATCCTGAAATTATAGCTATGGGGACCTCAATTACTTGACAAGAAAACCTCTTGTGTGTACATGTGTAACAATGGTTGCTAGGGTGCATATTAGAACAGAACCATAATACACTGCATGCCAGCATGCTTCCTGGATGCCTTATACCTCATGAAGATGTGATACAATAAATCCATGGAGACATTCTCTAAAGCTGTACACAGCTAGCTACCACTAAAGGTACAGTGGTAACCATGACAACTAACAAAGGCTGGCCAAAACCCATCAGTGAGAGTGGGTCACAGACACTGCTGCTGCCAGAGTGCATAAAAACAGAACCAGCTATTAAGACTTTCCCGCCACAACCCCTGGGATTATACACATGCACAGTGCCCACGACTGCTTCAGCACATCCTCCCACCTTCCACAAGATATCGGCCAGTGTGCCATGGTTAGCTCACTTGGAGACTGGGAAGGAATGACATCATCTCTGGCACATGGCAATGTACATGTAAATGTATTCGGGATCGTTTCCGCGAAAAGGAACAAAAGGCTTTTTAATATATACATTCCAGAAGTCTGAAATATTGTTCTCTACACATTGCTTCTTACGCACAGAGAGGAGTATCTGTCAAGGAGTTATGAGGCGCTGAATTTTTAATCAGCTATACATTTCAACGCCATGCAGTGTTACATTTCTATTGCGCGTATTGGAAATCCTAGAATGTAGGCGCTAGGTTCCTTTTCGCAGGAACGATACCATTTCCACATATCTGTAGTAATGTTACATCCATTCCACTTCCCAAAATACCTAAATTCATTACATTGCAACTTCCCAATCAGGGAATAGAGGCGAGTACAGTGTAATAGGTGTTCAACAGAGCGTTTATGGGAGGCTACTGACTTCGCCGTAACCAAGTTGCGCTACAAAGGGCTAACTACAAAGGGCTAACTCCTAATCAATCATCCAAGTGAACCACATCATATGCTGAGTGTACTAAGTGAGGCTGGGGCCGGACCCACACCAGCACAGCCTCAGGTATAAGTGATTTATGGCTGGTGTAATGGAGATGGGTGCAATAAACGGGTCACATGTGGCTCACAGGTCTGAAGAGATGTGCATTTTGTTGGAGAACATCATATAATTGAGTGTGTATGCTTGTAAAGATGCCATTACATCAATCCTATGTGGAGGGAGGGGGAGGGAGGAGGGATGGAGAGGAGGGGGGGAAGGTTGGAGAGATAGTGAGGGGAAGGAAGGGGAGATGCGAGGAATGAGATCATGTATATAATTGCAACTTGACAAATCAAAGTTAATGTGCACGCATGTTCGGAATGGGAACTATGTCATCGCTAAAAATAGATACTTTTATTCATGAGCTATAAATAGTATAGTGTAGTGCTCATAAATATTGCTAATGATATACACGTGGCAATGAACACACCACATGATTTACCACACTGTGGTGACTGGACAATGTACTGACTGACATGAGAAAATGTAGCATGTAGACTGCTCTGCAATGACAGCTCCATGAATTTTGAGCTGATCACAGACAAGATTTCTTATTCACTATACTAATATTTACAGCCTTCTGCTTCATTTTCAAATTTAACCCTGTCTGACAGTCTTGTATACTGTGTACAACATGACTCTTGCACATATTATACTTGCATATTGGATTGCCGATTTACCGAACATTTCAATACAAGCTTCATTCCATTTTAATTTGTCTCAAAAAGCACCAGCCATACAATATGTAATATGTTGATTACACACTGCACACAACACACAGACACAGACACAGGCACGCACACAGAACACAATACACTCACACACTCACCTTTGGACGGACTGTGGGAAAATACTAGTCCCAGATATGGTCCCAGCCTGCCCCTAATAATTAGGAAGCATTCTCACCCACCCATGTTTGATTGAAAAATCTTTCACATTGGGTAATATTTCTATGGCATCGTATGATAATTGAAATTGTGAGTATGTAAATAGCAAGTGTTGTGCTCAATGGGTATATTTAACTGTTGTACTCAAATGGCCGGGTTTTTAATCGGGCCGGCCATACATTTATCTTAATTATCCTTCACCTCGTTTCACATTACCGGAACCATGCGGAGCATCTGAATCGCACAGTTATATTGTTTGTAGCTGTTCCATGAATATTGTTTCGCATGGTAATGACACTCAAATTAGAGGTGAATGCTATAGTCATAAATGTATGCACACAGTTTAATTTGCATGGTAAAACTCATTGGTTGCATGTAAATTCGATTGGGTTAGAGGAGTATTGCATGAGGATCGCACAGGTTGGGATTGTGTGGGTTTGTGTTTCAGTACTGTGGTGTTGTCTGCATGCATGTAGCCCTTAACAACCTGGCTAAAGGCTCGAGTTGGTTACATAGACAGGACCTCAGTTATCAGAACGCAACAAAACTGAAAGCTGAAAGAAATGAAATGGAATCTATGTGCCTAATACAGGAGTTAAATTCTGGCTGAGCAAAGATGTCTGCATTGTCTGTTGATGTTATTTTTATCACTTCTTATAATTATTGCACACAGTACAGACCAAATCTGGGTTGTGAATATTCTCACCACGCCCATGTTTGTCACAGCCCTTCATCGTCCTAGAATTACAGAGCGTCTTAGAACAATAGCAATGTTGCGTACATGCAGTCAATTTCGCCACTCTCTGGCTTTATGCTGACATGCGTGCGGTATACGTGGCCGCATGGAGGTACATATCTGTATGAGTCTACATGAATTAAATCCAGGATCTATTTACAATTCCCTGTGCATGAATACGTGATACATCCGCGCCCGGCCCAGGCGTGCATGCATCCATCGAGGCAATGAAGTTTGTTATTGTCCATTTGATGTATCTGTCCTAGCTTACCACGCCCTTGTCGTCACAGCCCATCCTAGAACTACAGACATGGAATAGCAATGATGCTCAATTAAGCATGCCGTCAATTTGGCCACACTCTGGCTGGCTGGCACTCAATGCATATATAGCTTAAATTGGCTTCAGTGACTATAGTTGCTGCACAAAGATATGTCACTGGCCAGAACAAACTGACACGCCCTGTCATCTCATCAGCTGAGATACAGAGCAGCCGATGCTAGCTATATGGCTAGCCCCTCTAGTAGCTGCCCTATACCTTTATCAGCTTGATGCTTGCATGTCTCCACGCAGAAGGTTTCGGGTAGGGAATCATGCGTAATCATCCATATAATTATACGTTATTTCGTATAATGATGATGTATAAACAGTACAATTCAGTTCAGCATAAACAAGCTGACACATGTATATGTTTCAGCTGCAGCTGTACAACGCTCTGATCCAACTGCCTAGATAGGGTCAATTTATAGCAGAAAAAAATAAATATGGATGCATGTTGCAGCACTTATAATAATGATTGGTACCTATACACTGTCATGCATAGTGACAGTATGAGCACGCTAGCTCAACATGTCCATAGCTTCCAATGCACTGGTGTCGATGATGCACTTGAGGAACATTGTATCGTCCCTAACGTATGCGGAGTTATCCAACACGTTCAGCGGGGCAAACCGTGGGCATCCTGAAGCTACATTCATCTCCTCTTTCGGCCTCTGAAACGAACAGCTGCTTGGCTCAGGGCGAAACGATTGGATCACGTGTCTCCTCTTGTCCTGGTCCAGAAGCATCAATGTAACGGGCAGGGAGAAGGGCCACTGCAGGAGGGCATCGTACTCCCCCTTCATGAGGGTCAAGAAGAAGGAGAGGTGTGTCTCCTTGCCACTCCCATCTCCATTCAGGTAAACGCGGAGGCACATCTTGTAGCCGTGTCTGCTGGTGTAGAAGGGAGCAGAGTACAGTGACATTATCTTCCCCGTTCTCGCATCCTGCCTCCTCCTTCTGATGTCCGGAATCTTCCAGATGTACACTCCACTGTAGCTCGTTGCCTGAAGTGTTTGGATCAATAACGACATTTCCTCAAAGTTCGCTTGTAGGCTTTGTACGCTGGAGTTTATTTTTGAAACTGAATCTACTAATGGCTGTAGCTTGTTGGGCACTTCTAGTTTTAGTGTCTCTAATTCTCGTGACATCGATGATATCCTTTCCTGAGTACTGATGAGTTGGGCATTTAGAGACTGAATCAGACGATCGCTGGATTTATTAGATGAAGTAAAAGGGTATGAGCTCTCATTTCTGGAGGCAAAGCTGCAGCTGTTCATGTGATCCTATTTTGTGCAATGATATATATATAAGAACAATCATTTTACCGCTCGAATGTAAATAACACATAGGCGTATATTCGTGAATACATGCCATGCTCGTACACTACAAGGCTTACCTTGACGTATCTCCCCTCTCCTCTCCATAGACATCCTTTGTGTATACAGGGCACAATTGTGTTGTTCAGCTCCCTTTCAACGGCTTTGTCGCGAAAGCACTGCATATATTGAATCATGCATGCAGTAATATTATTATATATGCATGACTGCTGTATATTTATCCTGTATGAATAAATTTCTACGTACCTCTGCTAAGTCGAAGGGTAACTTGCATTCGCTGCAGACTGTGCGTATTTCTTTTGCACTGCAAGAAGCAAAATAAGCGATATTATATTGCTTGCATGCAACAAGATAAGCGATCGCGAGCTCTGATTAGACCATGCAGAGATACTATATACTTGTCTCGTACCCAGACCCAGATTCCCAACAGCTGCGGGTGGATTACATCACCGCTACGTGGACTTTCACGTAGCGGTGATGTAATCCACTCGCAGCTGTTGGGAATCTGGGTCTGGGTACGAGACTAGGTAGACCCATACATATAGTTGGTAATTATCGCTAACGATTTGTACATTTCGTACCACAGTACCAGAACATTACAAGTAGCTCGGTTAAAGTACGGGACTATAAGGGGGCTTGTCCAAACTATATTAGGAAAAATTAGCGTCATTGTGACGTTAGAGGGGGGTGGGGGTGGTTATGGCTATGACGCTAAGAAAATTTTATTGTAGCAGCGTTGACTATAGTGGCAGCAGTTATGTCTATTCAGACTACACTTTTCGGAGGAGTATTGAAAGATGTGCAACATGCACATTTACAAGGTGCCACGAGACGCGTACGAAAAGTTTATTGAGTATGACGTTAAGGGGGGGGGGGGGGGTTAATATGTTAACGTCGCAATGACGCTAATTTTTCCAAAAGTAGTTTGGACAAGCCCCCTAAATATACCGAGATCCATTACGTCACGTTATCCATGAATTTAATTACGTTCACTAACTTCCTGTACTGCTCGTAACACGATCCGCACAAATGGTGTCCGCAGGAAGCTTGCCAAGGATCACACGTCAAATAGCTTCTGCAGAATACACAAGACAAATTATCCATTCAAGATTGGCTTGGCTTTTTTGCTCATTTTTAACGCTTTAATAGTCAAGCATAATGACGTCACATCTATATTTAGATTGTGTGCGCGAGGCCCCACGAAGCTAAGGCGGGTCAGCGGCATTATGAAGTAAATTTATTAGTAGATCAGTATATCAGCTTCCACCGTGTAATACTTCAAAAGATGCAGGAAGGGAGTAGTACCTCGTTGTACATATGTGCTCTATAGATCGCTACTTAACTCGTGGAGGACATGCACTGCAGGGATGGGGCGGGGCGAGGGCGGGGGGTTAGGCCTGTTGCTGCCACGCTACGTTGAAAGCGCTATACATCTATACACATGACAGGTACAAAGTACACGTACACGTACATGTAGAAATATCCGTTCGACCACATCCATATGCTCGCATACACAACAACACGTTGTCATAAAATGGGTTCTGTGCCATTCCAGGACACAGTAGCGTTCTTCCATCTGTCAATGTAGCGGTCACCTGACACAGAATAAGACGCCATTGCAAAGCACTCACTTGGTGCGTATGCAAAGCTCCAGTGGAGGGATGAGGTCATCGCCACGTGGGGCTGTGCGGACTGTTCTCGTATCTGGTGAAGAGATTATATTGAACAACAGACACTGCAAAATACATATAATACTGCCATGATTTATGCTTTGCATTTTTCATATCTGTCGTTTCATACAGAACATGTCAGTAGTTCCAGCATACCCACCATTTCACACTCACACACACACACACACACACACACACACACACACACACACATACACACACACAATTGATATCTTACAGTACTGTGCCTAGTAAAACAATAACCATTCAATGTAGGCCATAGCAACTAGTCACCATAGATATGGTACTGGGCACAAAAGAAGATGTTCACGTGTATGTGTGTCCACAGCACATCGGTACAATACATCCACGTACGTATCAGGACTCATACTTGTATCCATGTATAATATGTTGTGTACGTAGCGACATGTACAATGTATTTTGCTGCTACAGAGCAAATGGATGCCCTGCTTTTGGGCATGCACACTCACCCACTGTCAGTCGTATCTCTTCCTCCTGTCTTGCAAGACCATCATAGTAGAAGAGATCAAACTGTCCCGTCTCCTGACTATAGAGTTCACCACATAACTGCACTGCACTATAGTGTTTAGAACCTTCTACGATATTCCAAATGATGCACACCCATACACCCATACATTGTACAATATTGAGGCAGCATTACACAATAGGGAACAATGCTACAAATCTTATCATGCTAAAAGTGGTTCAGTCGGCATGCACACATGTCACGTGTACACACCTCACACACACACATCCTCCACTCACCCCTTGATGAGGAGGTTCCTGTGTGTGCTGAAGAGGACAGAGAAGTGACTCTCACTGCACACCACCCAGATTGGGTAAACAGGATCCTTGTAATGGCTACCTACCTGAGGTAGCATATTGGAATAAGAGGACACACACATGTGCTCACATTACCAGCATTATGCAGCTGCATTATATGCTCACATGCATGTTCCCTGAACTTACACTGCAGGACTGATAATGTTCAAAGAGAGAGAGAAGTCCAATCTCATTCTGCCTTGGAATCCCTTTCAAGGTATTCTATTTAGAGCACACCATTATCAGTGTCACATGATCCCCACACAACCATCACGCATCATACCTTCTCTGCTCCTCCGGAGTCCAGTTCCATGTCTCCATTGAAGACATTGGAGACAGCCACACCACACAGCAGAAGGTTCACTAGCTCCTGTGGGAGGAGCATGGTCCAGTCTAACAGTCACCGTGGATACAGTGGTTACATCCAGTTCTGATTTACGATGCTGTACTGTGCAGGCCCTCACACTGCAGTACAGCCACCTCACATGGTATGGTCAAACAGTTCTGACCCTTAGTGATTACTTTAGACTGGTTACATATGTACACACTATAAGATACATGTACATGTAAGGTAATTGCACAATAAGCTATGGGCCACGTCAGCACAGTCATGTACATCACAAATGGGTTAGCAGATTCAGTTTCATGTTCAAATGACACTAAAGCATTGCAACTTATGGCTTATGTACAGTGGGTGTTCGATTATAAGACCACCCGATTATAAGACCATAAAGTGCCGCTATCGATGTTAGAATTTACCTAAATGCAATTAAGGCCACAATGATTATGATATTGATTCTAAATATTCCGCGTTTTTTTGGCGAGTATGGAGACGCCTGGCTCTGCGCCTAAGGCAAAGGCAAAGAGAAAGAAGAACAGCGCTGGCAGCCCAGTAGAAGAGCAAAGAAATGAATTTCTTAAAGGTACCAGAAAGGGGAGAAGGGTGCTAGATGTACAGAAAAAGCTTGATGTCATCGAAATGCTTGATAAAGGAAAGACCCAGAGGGAGGTAGCAGCACAGTTGGGCGTATCAAAAACTCAAGTTTTAAACATTAGTCGCTGCAGAGCAGCGCTATATAAACGTCAACTTACCTCAAAGGTAGCGAAATTTGGCAAATTTGCGGACATTGACAAGGCTGTATTTGATTGGTTTTGTCGCGTGAGAACACCAGTGGGACTCCGCAAGCCTTTACCCGTATCACTAGCTGCTTTGCAAGCTCGTGCTCGCCATGAGGCAAGATTAAGAAATGTTCATAACTTCAAAGCGTCAGATGGGTGGGTTAGGCCAGAGATAATATATAAAGGGATTGGCAACGCGTCACGTGAGCCATAGAGTTTCGCAATTTTTCGCGTGCCATCCGACCTGCTGTGAATCGCACCTGCGTAGAAGTGAGGACAGAGTCTAAAACTCGCTGGTTTGTTTGAACTAAAAGGAGAAGGCTTATTTGATTGTAATTTTCAAGTTCGCCATCACATGTACAACGTGTTGCTCCTTTTTGAAGGGCCGTGAGTGTTCGGTTGCACAGTTTCGAGCTTTTTTGCCAAAATTGCGATTTTTCCGGAACGCCGTTTTTTGTGGGACAGTATCTTACGAATCGATGGTCTTTTCTGTTTGAAAATGGCTCTATAACGTGCAAGATGGTTAAATTGTAGCGTGGTGTTGTTTGTTTGTAACGGCAGTGCTCAGAACCGCTCCAACAGAATGTTGGATATGGTAATTTTGTGGGACAGTGTAGCCTTTATCGTGTAAGCTAGATCGCTAAATCTAACGCTGTCTTGTAGCTCTTGGTTCATATTTTAGCATCCGAATATTTTTATATCTAGCGCGCGACTACGTTACGGCTTGTATTGTGTCAAAGGTGATCAGAGATAATTATCTCTGCTTGTATTGTGTCAAAGGTGATGGTTTTACGGTTGTTTCTAACTTGCTAGCCCATTTTGCAGTCTACAGCGGGTTACAACGCAATTAGCTACTCATCGCCATCCTATAATGATAATTGACCTATTTGTGTACACGCATACATTTGTTGGTTGTGGGTTCGAGTACAGGTGCGGATGGCACGCTCTAATGCGTGAAAAGTGGGCTCGTTTCCAATCCCTTTATATATTATCTCTGGTTAGGCGATGGCGTAAGCGATTTAATGTCCCACCAAGTGTTCACCTCCATGGTGAAGCGGGAGATATTTGTCTGATTGATGCTGAAAAGAAGATGGATGTTTTGCGTTCTCAACTTAGTGAGGGGGGCTATGCTTTACAGAATATATTTAACATGGACGAAACGGGGCTTTTTTACCGAGCGTTACCTAAGCGGAGTTATGTATTACCAGACGTTGATGTGAGGCAAAAAGGAAGAGGGACAAAAGCTTTGACTGCTAAGGATCGAGTGACTTTAGTGCTTTGTTGCAATGCTACTGGTACTTGTAAAGTTGCCCCATTGATGATTGGTACATCAAAAAATCCCCCGCTGTTTCAAAAAACAAAGGCCACCGTTTCCATATACCTCACAGCCCAATGCATGGAGTGATGGAGAACGCTTTAAATTCTGGTTTAATGATGTATTCCTACCCTGCATTCGAAAATGGACAGACTCCAAAGTGGCTCTCCTTTTAGATGGGTTCTCTGGCCATTGCAAAGACATTGGTGATCCTAAGGGTCAAGTCTCAGTTTTGTTTTTCCCACCTAATTTGACCTCAATGTATCAGCCGCTTGACCAAGGCATCATTTCAGCTGTAAAGTGTACTTACAAGTATTGTGTTCTGGACAGGTTACTGACAGGCATTGATAAGTATGATGAATTGCACCTAATGGCTAGCCACATTGTAGCTGGATGTCGAGGGCTTGAATACTGCTTACCTCCAAATCTGCTTGATACAGCTATCATCTGGAAAAAGGCATGGGATGAATTGGACCAATCAGTTATTGTCTCTTGCTGGGTGCACTCTCATTGCCTTCCTGTTACAGATGAAGCCATTGTGGCAAGTGAACACCGTGACTATCGCAAAGCTACCACTGATAGTATTGTAACAAAAATGTGTGATGAACTGAAGAGTCTTGACTTGCAATCTGACAGCACTGTTGGTACACTCCAATCAATTGGAATTTTAGATGCAGTCAGTGCTGTGGGGAAAGGGGACACCTCGCTGATGGAGAAATGGATAGACGTTGAGGATGACCAAGAAGTTGCAGCATCTATTGAATTGCAAGTCCTTGACAAAATTTGTAGTGATTTGGATGAAGCTGCAGTTGAACAGCCTGATGATGGTGGTGGTGGTGGTGATGATGATGATGATGATGATGAAGGTGACAATGGCCTGGAGAAGCCTCCTGTCACCAAAGAATTCAGTGAAAAAATGTTGATGGCTGCACGTCAGGCACACTGCATTGCTGGTGAGCTCAACGATCCACAGCTGTTATCCATTGCCAAACAGTTATGGTTGTCTGCACACAGCAAATTGATCATAGCTGGTAAAGTGTAGCTCTCTTGAACATATACCACAACAACTTTGTATTGCTGTCTTGTGCTAGTTTGGGGACCAGCCCATAAATATGTTGGTCCCTATACTAGTTTCATTTTGTTCATTTATGGTTGAATATGTTATCACGTGTGCAGGTGAATGTGGGATCAGGTCTCTATGCATGTATAGGGTAGGAACGTACAAAGGTCTTTATTTCAAGCGAGACCGACCTATATAAGCACATGCAATGCGTTGATGATTGGCCGACCGGCGACCATGCATGCACAGCACCATCCTCAATCTCGTAATTTGTAGCAATGTAACGAAAGATTTGTAATATGGTGGTATCGATCGATTGATACAAACGTTTGCGATCGAGCGTATGCAGTTATTTAAAAAGTTATGTCGCGTGCACTGGATTTTCGGTACAATCCCAGTACATTGTAAACAACTGTGGTTTCTTAATCTCATCGATAGCGGCACTTTATGGTCTTATAATCGGGTGGTCTTATAATCGAACACCCACTGTATAGGTCAATAATGAATACTTTCGACCACTGCTACTCCAATGGACACACACATTGTTGAATGATTGAATGTACAAAAAAGGAAGTTTCCAGATGATTTACACAACTAAATGCATGCTGTAAGTCCACCTGCACACAATTGATCACAATTCCCATAAATGTACAGGGTACATGTACATCCTAACACGGTTCCATATAGACATCCTGTGAACAGTGTAATTCACTCAATCAATATTTGCACAGATGCCCTGATAGCAGCAACAGATGGCCATACAAGCATACAATTAAGTACCTCATTTCAACCCTCACATGGCACCTGGACACTCTACCCTGTTGTTGCTATTGGCAAATACTCAATCTCCCTCCTTAATAGGCCACAACATCGATCCAGCCAAACTACACGATGCAACTACTTGAAAGGGCATGAAGTACAATACATGCAAAGACCAGTCCTCATGTACTGTAAGTCTATTTATTAATAAACCACACCCCCTTGATGGATGTTGCAAATAGACCAAGGTGTGTGTCAGTGATAGGCTGTACTCTCACCTGGGTACAGTAGCCATGGGCTCCAATTAGACTTCCTTCCTTTTCATCCATGTCCTCTCTAATCCTATCAGGGAGAGACGAGGAGGGAGGGAGGGAGTGAGGGAGGGAGGGAGGGAGGGGAGGGAGGGGAGGGAGGGGAGGGAGGGGAGGGGAGGGAGGGTGGAGGGAGGGAGGCAGGGAGGGAGGGTGTGAGGGAGGGAGGGGGAAGGAGGGAGAGGGGAAGGAGGGAGAGGAGGAAGGGCAAACACAGTTGTACACATGAGAACAAGCTACAGATGCATATGCACACTGACCAATCACACAATAAAAGTGCTGTTTTGTTGTGATGCTTGCCCATGCATGCTCATATACTGTACACTGCCCCCCCCCCCCCCCCCCCCCCCCCCCCCCCCCCCCCTTTCCCTACAGTAATGGCTCATAAGACAAAAGCCTTTGGTGGAGCATAGTACATTGCACAATTAATTATTGCGATGTTGCAATAATTAATTGTGCAATGTACTTTACAGATGGTGCAATACTTTTAGCATGTTGCAAAATACGCTCACGGTGATGATTCCAGTAAGCAAGACTATGAATGCACACACACACACACACACACACACACACACACACACACACACACACACACACACACACACACACATGCACGCACACACACCCCTGGTTGCTATGACTATCTCCATGGTTAAGGGGTTAAGGGTGCTCCTCACTTGTCAATAGTTCTTGACAGAATGGCAGAGACAGTTAGGAGGACACACCCACTGGAACCATCATCCTGGAACTATAGCCATGGAAACCTCAATTACTTGGCAAGAAAACATATGCAATGTAACAATGGTTGCTAGGATGCATTAGGAAAGCAGAATCATTGACAAACCACCAAAGTTCCAGTTTATCATACACACTACATGCTTCTTGTAACAACATGCTTCCTGGATGCCTTACCTCATGAAGGTGTGATGCAATGAATCCATGGAGACGTTCTCTTGAGGCAAAGCAGTACACAGCTAGCTACAAAAGAAGGTTCAGTGGTAACCATGACAACCAACAAAGGCTAGCCAAACCCTATCAGTGAGCGGGTCACAGACACTGCTGCTGCCAGAGTGCATGGAATTCCTGAAAACAGACCAACTATTAAGACTTTTTCCGCCACAACCCCAGGCATCACACTCACAGTGCCACAACTGCTTCAGCACACCCTCCCACCTTCCACAAGATATCGGCCAGTGCAGAGCACAGCGCCATGGTTAGCTCACTTGGAGAGGGCTGGGGACTGGGAAGGTTTATCTCATGGCACCTGGCAATGTAAATGTATTTCAGCAGCTATGTGACATACATACATATTGACACCTTACATCTATTTTTGGTAGGGAGCACATAATTACATCATCACACCTGATTGATAAACCACTTCCTAAATTCATTACTTGCTTCACTCCTAATGAATAATCCAAGTAACCCATAATATGCTTAAGTGCAGTACAAGTATTAAGTGAGCCTGGGGACCCATTCAATCAATGACATCATTGTAAACCTGCAGGATTACATGGCTGTCACAAGGAAGGAAGGCTCAAATTCACATGTCTGCATCAATTTGCTCTCTGGCACATTTATCATCAAACACAAAATGAACTTTCCCACTGCTTGTTTAAATACTTGGATACAAGTGAAGTATGAGTGTGTGCTATGGAAGGCCTGGGGAGGAGTTAGAGGCGGAGTTAAAGAAAGCCTTAAAAGGTTTATGGCAGGTGTAGATGGAGACGGGTGCAGTACATAATAACATAGGTACTTTATGATAATAATGAGCAGGTCACATGTAGCTCACATGACTGTGGAGATGTGCTTCTGGTTGGAGAACATCAGGTATTTGAGTATGTATGCTTGTAAAGATGCCATCACACCACATGGCCCACCCTATGGCAGAGGGGAGGGAGGGAGGGACAGGAGGGAGGGAGAGGAGGGAGGGAGGGGAGGGAGGGTGGAGGGAGGGAGAGGAGGGAGAGGAGGGAGGGAGGGAGGGGAGGGGAGGGAGGGAGGGAGGGGAGGGGAGGGAGGGAGGGAGGGGAGGGAGGGGAGGGAGGGTGGAGGGTAGGAGGGAGGAAGGAGGAGAGAGAGGGAGGGAGGCAGGGAGGGAGGGAGGGAGGGAGGGAGGGAGGGAGGAAGGGAGGAGGGTGGGAGGGAGGGAGGGAGGGAAGTGATGGTAAGAATGGAGTATCATTACAGCAGAGATATCACTGACTCAATTTGCACTGCTATAATTCATTGCAGATATTTTCTATAAATAGTTCAGTGAAATTGCTACAGTACAAGTGGCAAACATACTGTGACCTGTTGCATCACATCTCGTGACTGACCACATTGTGGTGTAAGTCATCAGATTAATGACATGAGGAAAGTGCACCATGTAGAATAACAGCTCTATGACTTCAGGAATGATCACACTCAACATTTCTTTGTTATGCTTTTGTAGGCTTTATTTAGTTATGCTTTAGTAGGGCACAGCCAGACCTTAGCGTGCTGTAAGGTTGGGTACCAAATCTATACCAGATTTGTTATTCCTGCAACAGGAATTGCCGTCCAATTAGAATGCAGCGTTTTGATGCAGGCAATTATCACCTATTTAGCGTGCCCAACTGTTTATTAATTTGATGTGCAGCTGTCCACAGAGGAGAGTATGAACATATTTTGCCCTTCTCCCATGGATACTCTGCTTACCAGTGGCGTTAGATAACCCTCTAAAGAAAGAACGGGCATTCCATCATTGTGGCTGTGTCTCCATGTGTGGCCAAAGTCAAAGCGAGACCTACATACTACTAATTCTTGTGCTTTTACCTAATCTGCTTATTCATGGTGCCGATTGCATAACAATAAGCCCAAATGCATTGACCAGGCTGCATAGTAGGCCAGAAGAAATCTGGTATAGGTTTGGTACTCAACCTTATAGCAAGCTAAAGGCTGGCTATGCCCAACTAGTTGTGTTTCATTTAGATATTATCTATATTTAACACTTTCTGACAGTCTGCTACTGTACCTATGTCCTGTACAACATGATTCTCATATATGTTGCCTATCATGAAGTGGATTTTGTAAATTAGCCAGTGCAAGCTTCATTCCACTTTCACCTGTCCCCAAGCCACACAACGTTCCTCATACACTGTCGGACATGATGTACCATATACGTGTTTGTAGTCTCGTTCCTATTTAATTATATGCACATCTTATAATTGTTTTCTCCACATTGCGTGCAAGTGTGCTGTGCAGGTGTTTTGTGAGAGTGTGCATGTGCCACAATACGGTACAAGCTCACCTTATGCTGAACCAGGCCATAAGGCAGGGAGGGTGAAAACACAAGGTTCTGTCTCTTCCACTCCCCACTGAAAGTCTTCTTTGCCGAGCCAAACAGTAGTAGACGAAGCTTCTGGAAACATAGAGTGTGTGGCAATCATCATGGCCACGCATGCACACCAGTCCAATCACAGAGTGTACAACATGCATGGATACATAAAAGAGTACAGTGTTTGGGTTGATGCATAGACGAAACAAAAATACATGTAGAATGCAAAGTGTGCATGTGAGTAAATTACATTCTCAAATTAAGAATCACTGCAATAATGATACACAACACACACCACTTCCCCTGCCAAAAAATATTCATCTGAAGTGCTGGTTAACTACACTGAACACAACCACCACAGGTCCAGCAGAGCAGCAGGGGCACTACCTTAGCAGTCTCAGCAGGGATGGGTTCTCCCTTGGGGAAGTCCTGACCACCTCGCTCTGGAGGGTAAGAGGTGTACACAACACGTGTTCAGCACAGGTTGATTTACAAACTGCACACAGCACCTCTGAACACAATATGTCATGCATGCCTTAGCATCAAGCACACATGTACAATGCACACATCAACGTAAGGCACCCTACTGACCTTCTTGTATGTCAGCGGTTTGACTGAAGTCCTCATTTTCAAGATCTTCGCACAGCAGATCAACCTAACAAAAGCAAGCACAGCATATAAATAAAACCCATATAATATCCCAATGTGTACTGGTGTGTGGCTTCAAAAATTCTCCAGGAAAGCATCCAGTACACACACACACACACACACACACACACACACACACACAAACAGACCTTCATTGTAGCCATATCCACACCCACACAGATGGGACTGCACTAGTCTCCAGACACGGTCCATCACCACCCTGCCCCTAATAATTAGCAACACACATGTACATGTATGTCACACTAGTTTCCCAACATTCACTCATTTGTGTGCACAGATGTTTGTTTTAAGCTATACAATCTCACACACATCTCTGACAACTTCCCCATGCTAGGGTGTGGAATGCTATGAAAACCTAACACTACATGTATGCGTTTGTAGTCGGTTTCACTTGACGAGGGGGGGGTTGGGGGGAATCGTGTGTTTCTGTAACATTCTGTAACATAGCAGATTCCCTTCTGATACAAATGGAAATCAATTTACAAGAATATGCAACTTTGTGCTAGTATTGCAAATAAACACCACCGCGTGCCATCTCATTTATCCACATCATTGCAGGACATTGGCCCTCAAGCAATTCACAACACCACACTGCTCCCTGGCTACACTTGGCAAGCCTCCCATCAGCTGCACATGTGACCGTGCAATGCATGGTAAGACAGCCCCGGACTTCCTGACATAAGAACCACACAATGATGTCACTTCCAGACAGCATGACCTTACTCTAATTGATGATCACATCCACATGACTACCAGGAGGGAGGTAGGTCATCACACCTGGGGGGATGTCATCATACCACATGACTCCCAGGAGGAAGTCATTACTACAACAAGAATTCTGACTTCAGGATTTATTTTGTAAATCCAAATACTGGAAACAATGGCAACTGACCACCATGAAGAAAAGGAGATGAATAGGGAGGGTACTAAGGACCACACAATGATGTCAACCTGATAGCATGACCATGTGATGACATCACACCAGGGGGAGTTCATCACCCCACATGACTACCAGGGGGGAGGGAGGTCATCACATGACTAGCAGGAAAGGGGGGTGGGGGGGGGGGGGGGGGAGGTCATCACAACAAGAATTAATTCTTCACGATATGTAAACCCAAATACTGGAATGCAATCACCAAGAAAAAAAGGAGATCGATAGGGTGAGCACAAATCAGGTCATTCCTGATGGCATTAAAAATCCCATCACAAGACATGTCTCAATGTTGACAGATACTTAGATGTGGCGAATTGCTGAATGAAACACTGCTAATGATGGTGTGTAAACAACCATTCATGCCATTTTGCACAATTATAGACAGCAAGTGTACAACACCACATGCTCTACGCTGTAGCTGTACAAGAATATCGTGTGCTAATGGCATGGGGCAGGTGTATGGCTTTGATTAGTCATGGCCACACTGAAAGCATTGATATTTGATTGAATAATCTTTCACATTGGGTAATATTTCTACTATACTTGAAATTGGGACGTAATATTTGGGTCGAAACATGATGCTAATTTTTGAAATCAGATGCAAACAGCAAGTGTTGTGCTCAATGGTTTTTTTTTTTTTAATGTTGTGCAAACTTTAGTGCTCAAAAAATACATTTCATGGTTCCAAGAGCTGGACATAGGGATGCTAGAACCTCCATCTTATCAAAGACTAGCAATTGAAAAAAATGACCTTAGCTCTCAAGCTAAGTCAGCTAGACAAAATGCAGCAAGTTGTGTGATTCCTCCTAACATATGGGCCATTTCCAACATCACACTCATCATCCATTAAAGGCAAACACACAGTAACGGTGTACATATCACTGCACTACGAGATCATACCACTGCACTACGAGATCATATCACTGCACTACGAGATCATATCACTGACAGTTACACTGCACACATATGGGATCATTTCCGCGATAGGGGACCTAGCGCATACATTATAAAACTTCCAGTACACACAATAGAAATGTTACACTTGAGTTGAAATGTATGGCTCATTAAAATTCCACAGCTTACAACTCCATGACAGATACTATAATTCTCAGTGCATAAGAAGCAATGTGTAGAGGACATTTCAGACTTCTAGAATATCAAAAATTTGAAATCTTGATAAACATGTGTTACAGTAGGTCCCTTTTCGCGGAAATGATCCCATATGTACAAACGTGCATAGTGTTCTCGTATGTAGTATCTGTATTATGTTTTACATCTGCTCGTTAGTTTATGAATTCATATATTTAGGAACTACCAAGACAACGCAACATCTATATTAGGTGAATGTCAAGCTAGATGTATGATGCAATGGCTCATTGTTGAAAGATGCTAAATACATGCATTTGCTGCCCAAATGTAGCATTACTGAACAGAAGCTACAGTACAGGCATCAAAACACAATATAAAAAAGGTGAACTATATAGTATGTATATTTACTCAATAATAATATAGTATTTTTGATGAAACCAGGTGTCTAGCTTTGTGCAGTAATGATGGATTTGGGCGGCTATCTTTCAACAATAAGCCATTGCTTCATAGCTTGACATTCACCTAGTATTGATGTTGCGTTATTTGAAAGTTCCTTTTGTAGCACTCTGCTGCACTCTGGGTTCCAACAGCTATTTCATTTACTGCATGTAGTGGAGTACTGTACATGCACAAGTTATAAATGATTTTGGAATGTGAGGCCCTCGAGAATCAAGTATTAACACCGCGTCCGCGAGTAAAGTGGGTAAATATAGGCCGTTTTTGGGGGGAAGTAAAAGGTCCGCTGATGAGTATTGTTCTTTTCAAATACAGGAATGTGGAAGTACAACTCTTGAGACAACATTGGATGCATTTTGTGAGAGATCATTCAACTTGCTCGATGCAACAAATGCGGCGTTATAAAAGTGGTCTATGTCGATGAAACCATATTTCATCATAATAGAAAAACGGCAATAATCACATTGTATAAGCCAAGTTGAACTTTTAAACATGTCAATGCTTTTTCAATCATATGCAATGTATTTTAATTACTGTGTGCATGCGTTGTATCGTGTCTATAGAACGCTATACATTACCGCATGCGGTTTAACTTTGTTGCTTTGCACACTGCTTTACGAGTCTGAATGCACACATAATTTTTGTTTTCAGGGAAACCAAGAGCTGCATTGATATAGATTGCTTATGCATGCTTATGAATTTACAGTAAAGAAGGGAAGGGGTGTAAAATGATAAAATGATAAGCATAGTACCGAACTAGTTTATTTAAAGTGCGTGCATCAAAACTGTGATAGTTGCAGCTGTTATAAATTATAATGCGAACATAGTGTAAAAGGCTACTCTACTTACTTTACAACTAGTACCTGTTATTCTGTTGCTAGCGGATCTTTTAGTTTTTTAGTTTCCCCCTAATTCGGACCACTTTACTCGTGGACGCGGTGTTAAGTATTGATACAATAATTGATTCTCGAGGGCCTCACATTCCAAAGTCATTCTTTTTGCGTGCAATAACTTACATGTGCACTGTCTGCCTTGGACTGTACACCACGATCTGGCTTCATGTTCACAAGTGTCTTTGTCTCTCTGCCATTTTTTGTGGTATCCCTGACATTCGTAGCTCCCACGGAGACATCCAAACCTCTCCTTTGAACTGCAGCTGGGTTTTGTCGTGATGTGACACTCTGTTCAACACTTTCTCCGACCCCGCCTCCATTAGCCCCGCCCACCCCACTGTGGGGGTCGCTTGGTGGATCCACTATCTCTGAGAAATCCCCCAATCCACGCGGCTTGAAATGGCGGGCCTTGATATTCTTCCCATGGCTCCCATGTACAACAGTGCCCGTGTTCATGCCACCCAATGGCACCTTCCTGCCTACAGATGAGACCACACCCCTTGAAACTGTGATCTGCTCTGATGGGACTGAACCATCTGTTGTCTTCTGCTTATCAATACAAGATATGACATTGGCATCAGCGGAAGTGATTGGGTTGCCGTGGGCAACAAAATGGCCACCAGCGTTGGTGGCATCTGCATCTTTAGGATGCAGACTCCTTGAACTGCCGGGATGGAGAGCGTGATCAGGTGAAGGTGTGGTGGGAGGAGGGTGATATGTAGTGGGGGTAGGGGCAGTGGTAGGGGGAGGAGGATGTGCAGAAGAAGTGTGTCCTGGTTTTTTATCCACGAAATATTTCACCATGACTTCAACCATGGTCTTATAAGGAGATGGGAGGGTCTGTCAGAGTGATGAGGAGTGAGGGAGTGAGGGAGGAGTGAGGGTGTGAGGGAGGAGTGAGGGAGGAGTGAGGGAGTAGTGAGTGAGGGAGTGAGGGAGGAGGGAAGAGGAGGGGGTAAGGTACCTTAAAACACTGTGTAATGTAAACATATTATAGCTGTTTCATGCCAAAACATGAAGGACCCAAATGCTGTTTTATGCACTAAAAAGTTGCGGTGCCAACAAAGAAAGCAATGGGTTGATTAGATGGTGTACTTCTATGAGGGAAGTACATGTAATGGTGCTTGCAAGTTACATGCCCTTTGTTCTGCAAAGTACAATATTCAAGTCTGGCTTACAATGCGATGATAGCTCACTAAACTCCTCCCCTACACCCAGCACTAAACCCCTCCCCCACACCCAGCACCAAACCCCTCCCCTACACCCAGCACCAAACCCCTCCCCTACACCCAGCACCAAACCCCTCCCCTACACCCAGCACCAAACCCCTCCCCTACACCCAGCACCAAACACCTCACATCTCTCACTAATCTGAAGCAGGCAAACATCAAATACATTATAAAAGGTCTCCATGTCCTGTACTCTGGCCATTGAGAGGTCAGGAATGTGCTGCATCCGAGAAATTTCCAGACCACTTTAGGTTAAATAACCAGATGCAAGTGCTCTGTGTTGATACATCCACTCAGTGGTTATGCAGTTGAAATACATTGTTATTAACCACATTCTATAAACGTTGTCATGGTGAAGTTGTACCTAAATAGCAACCGTTTTGTAACAAGCTTCAAATTGAAGCAACTGTATTCGATGCAATAGCCAGTCACCCCAAAGCTGAAAATGTGCACTCAAAACTACAATTGACCTTATTTTTCTTCAACAGGCTTTCGATGCCCAGGTCCTTAGCCAAGGTCACGCGATTGCTGATGCTGGCGGAGACAGTAGTGATACTAAAGTGACTCATCTGATGGCAAAAACGTACCTCCCCGCTGTCCTAGGGAGCTCATCATCCAATGCCCCCAATGTCTCCTTCAGGCCCTATGAAGGGGTGTGCGTTTACGGTTATGACGTTGCTATGACATCCTTCATTCAATGTATTGTTTTACCTTCCTGCTGAGAAACTCCCTGACCAAGGCTACGCTGAGCTCATCTATAGATTGGGACATAATTGTACACGATCATCAACGACACAACCAGAGATCATGATCTCTGACACAACTTCGCATGCTACTTTTTTTTTTTTTTTTCCCCATTGAATTTACTCTTGACTTGTAAATAGAACACCGCCAAAAAACCATGGAACGCTATTAGTGCGTGCATGAGATGGACGTAGCGAAGCAGTTATTTCCGCCCTCTCCCGGCGACCGCGATGTCCAGCAGAGGAAGAAGCTTAGGAGACACATGAATGCGAACCAGAGTGTGTCGTACAGACTAGGGTGTAGGGGTGCGGTCTTCTCCCTACTTCTATGCCTCATGGCCATATGCTGTACTGTCCTGTTGAACGGAGAGTGGATGGACGTCACAAAAGAAGGTGAAGAGGTTGTGGTGCGTAGTGCATTGTCTTGATCCTTCGCCCAAAAATGTACCTCCCCTGTCTTAATGGTTGTAACCATGTTCTTTTCCACTTACCTGGACGCGTTTGCTTTTGTAGATATACAAGATTTTTTCGGTGTCAGACCACTCAAAGTGTCAAAGACTGATGCGCTAGAAGGTCGCTACATTCTTGGTAAGTTGACAGAATGAACGCTTTATTGTGTTGCGTTGTGTGCTTTTGCACGGGTGAAGGAAGGAAGGCTTCGTTTGGAAACCTCTAATAGATTTTTTGCCACACAATCGAACCTTGTGAAGAGAACGTTATACAAGGCGTGGCTAGTTCGGGTAGGTACGCTCCATTAGATTCCATGCTCGTAGCTTGTGCCAATGAATTTTATTTTGTATGTTGTGTGTTAGTTTTGTAGAAACAATGGTTCATGATCTGGGGTCATTCAACTTTTGTGGTCTTTGTGTGCTTTATGAAAAGCTTTTACTTGTACCTACAACCTGTGCAATGAAGTGTAGAGTTGTTCCGAATTCTTATATGTGTGGTGGTGTGTGTGTGTGGTGTGTGTGTGTGTGTGGTATGTGTGTGTGTATGTGTGCATGTGGGGAGTGAGGGAGGGGTCAGTATGTCCCTTGTGCATGTCATGTGACATAGCATCTCCTCCCTCCCCACCCTCCTCTTTACTATTGATTCAGACGACCTATAGCTGGTGCTTGGTGTGTGTGGACAGTGTGGTGCATCATGTGTTGGCCAGCAGCTGTTACCACCTGCGCTTGTAGCAAGTCATCCAGCTTGGATTGATGCGTTTTGTTGCAATCCAAGCTTTACTTCCATGAGTCTCATAACATCCTTTCCTTTGTGATGTACATTGATAGTGGTGTGTGTGATGCAAGCATGAGCAGTTCTGCCCACGAGTATCTAATACATGTACTGTACAACATGCATACTTGTATGTGGTGTGTGTGTGTGTGTGTGTGTGTGTGTGTGTGTGTGTGTGACACTAGTTGTCTGCATGTGTGTGTTTGTACTTGTGGTGTGTGTGTGTGTGTGTGTGTGTGTGACACTAGTATGTCCGCATGTGTGTGTGTTTGTATTTGTGGTGTGTGGGCATTTGTATGTGTGCATGTGTCATGATGAGGCTATGAAATGACCACCACTTGATGCCACTCTCCCATCTGCAAACCACAGATTAAGCATCTGTGGAAGGTGTGGTGGCTGCCTGTGGTGTAGTCAGTCTAGAGCTCAATGGACAGTTCAAAGCGTAATCGCACTCAGATTTTTCAACACTTGGGAATTCAGAGGGAGGAGGGGGCCAAGAGGAATCACATTAATGTGGGAGTGGCATGGCAATGGTGTGGGTGTGGCTTCATAATGCTTGATCAATGTCATGTTTGGAAAGCAATTTTGAAAACCAAATTAATTTAAAAAAAAAGTTACATATGAATAATTAATTACCCTATAATGGTACAGCTATTTGTGCTTTTCCTGATAACTGCATGATATGGCTGATAATCTGCTACAAACCTGTACAGCTTGCACTTTGTGTGCCCCAATGTATGTCCATTGCCCTTGACCTATCAGATGGCACCTTGTACCTGAACACTTTGGACAGTACATCTTGGTAGAGGGTTTTGAAAACTGTACAATCTGGGTCTAAACCCTGATATCTGATGGCCACACCCACATGGTGGTTTTTTTAAATAAATATGCTCAAACACAGGAGAAGCTTGTACATCTGTGCTTGTACAATCTTGTACATGTACATGTACAGTACATTTGTATTTTTACTTACAAAATTTACTACTACTGTCCTTCATTGATAAACACATGCATGAATAACAGTGTGGTAGAGGACAGGAGCAGTTGTGATATCAATGATGTTCACTGCATATCATTTGTGACATATTCCCTAAACCTACATGTACCTGGTAGAAGCTTTATTGACTTCCTCACTTCACCTCAACCCCTCCCCCCTCCTCCACTAAAGAAAGGGAAAGGGAAGAGACGGACCGGCCGACCCGAAAGCCAAACCGAAGACCCGGAAGAAAGACAGAAACGGCCGACAACCGCAAAAAAGAGAAGAACAGCGGACCGCGCGAAAACAACGCCCCGCGCAGAACGAAACCCGCCCTCCCTAACCTCACTCCTCACCTCCCTCTCCTCACCTCCCTCTCCTCACCTCCCTCTCCTCACTCCCCCTCCCTCCCTCTCCTCCTCCATCCTCCCTCACCTCCCTCCCCCTCACCTCACAGGATGCCTCGGTGCTCTCCATCTGGCGGCCATTGTTGGGCTTCTTACTGGTGTTGGCACCTTTGTCTTCATGTACTACGACTCAGCAGTTCCCGGCAACTTCCCGCCAACTCCCGTCACACCTCCCTCCGTATCAAGGTGGGTCTGTACTCATCATATCACATACACACATACACACACACACATACACACACACACATACACACACACACACATACACACACACACAAACTTGCCGTGGCACATACATGTACAACACAGATGTGGCATGGTCCCCATGGTCTATGACCACTCCCTTTTTTCCTCCCCCCTTACCCTCTCCCTTTTGGGCTAATCAAATATGGATTCATGATCATTGCTGTGAAGACACGCCCCCATCCACCATTCACATATGGAAATAAGAGCTCCCTGTAGCATCCTATAAGTGCCATTGAACCTTCCCCATTAATCATTACGTAAGCAGGTTTTTCTATTCTGCTTTATGGTTTGCAATCGTGCGTGACCGAGCGCGGACCGTTGGTACTTTGCAATGAGTACTACAATAGCTTAAAGTTTGGCTATTGACATTACGTAAGAATGAATGAAAATGTGCATTTTTATGGAAAGATAACAAACCACTCCATCACACTTGACAGTTTCTTGTATTTGAAATGTAGCAAGGTAACCAATGTCATTGCCATGTTCCAAAGTCTGTAGACAAGCTGACTTTTAGGCTGCTTTTTTCATTGCCCAGACAGAGCTCTTTATTTCTTATACAGTAGTATATTGCCATGCTGTAGATCACACACACACACACACACACACACACACACACACACACACACACACTCACACAATCTCGTCTAGGGGAGTGTTCCAGGATTACCAAGCTCTGTGTTGCTATCAATCTCACTCAACATTCAATCCACATCTTAAAAATGTATGTGTTCCCTAAATGAACGTGACCACAAAGTAATTACAAAGTTGTGCTAGGAAGTTTGTCAACTTTTGTGTCTTCAGCTCTTTCATACTGACACAGAAGACCTAAAACTTCATGGTACAATTTGTTAGGGTTTAACGGTTTACAAGCAAAATACATTCCCCAAAACTCAACGTTCTTCACTGCCCAATGGTTGTCATCACTTCCTAGACAGCAGGTACTGCTGTTCAGCAGAACGTGTCAGGGTTTTGCTGAGCCTGTTATGCATGCATTGTGTACACCTGGTGCCACGCCCACAGTTTTGTTGCCACAGGTGGCACACAGCCAGCTTTGCTAGTCTCACATTACCTTTTAGCAGCTTGCTGGTTTGTAATGTTCCTGCTATATCAAGGTGTACATGTATGTGGACAAAACGATTGCGACACTTTTGTGACAACTTTAGTTGTATTGTTGTTCCAAATGACTCCACCCACCCTACTGACCACACCTCTCCCATCCCTGTCTGCTGGCACCCCTAGAAATTTGTCAGGCCAGGTGTTGTAATGCATCCATCAAAAGGCAAAAGGTAGCACATTCCAGTCTGGGGAGGTGTGTCCAGGTGTTGATTGATAATTATGTGCCAGTGTGGGCATTCATTAGATGATGCCCTCGTATCTACACCTTGCATGTTATCTTTGAGAGCTGAAGATTGTAGAGAACACATGGACATACATGCATTAGTATGTACACACCCATATCTCGATGTAATGTTTGTAGGATTGAAGAGGCATACTTAGAGGGCATTTCATTAGTATTGTTGTGCCTTCTGTCAGCAGATTACAGACTGATCCATCACGCTGGCACTTGGGATACATAATGGTTCCTGTCAACACCATTGTGTTCTTCTCTTTGTCATTATATTATTTTCGGCTCTATTTTGCACTTCCATTTTCCTGACTTTTTTTTAGTTTTTGGGGTTGTTTTTTTTTTTTTTTTTTTTTGTCTTGTATCACAGGAAAGCTGTATATGCATTTTATTTTTCACGAACAATGTATCCTCACCAACATGTGAACATGGTTTAACACTTGATGTGCAGTAAAAGGGATTGGTTGTTCCATGGGCCATATGTACTATGCAATGAACAGTTTGTGTATCGCGCATTTACCACATGGGCGGGAAAAATTGGAGACGTCATGTTGATGGTGGGCGGGTCTGGGCTCCCCTTTTAAGTACGTGACAGCTGCTCCGCATAATTCGAATGACCGATTATGATTAGTCGGCATACGTAATCCCGCCACCTAGCGGAGGGGACTATCCGGAGAGCACAGACTTTAGACCCAGCGATGAGTCACACAGCTGTAAGGCGCCAGGAAACTGCGAGCGGAAGCTCGCAGTACGGCCAAGATCACGTCCCGAACGTAAAGTGTGGCCTCGAGCAGCAACGATTGCCCGGCGGTGAGTGCGTGCCCGTCAAGGATAAGCTACTCTGCTTGCTGGCGGGAGGATCGCTCACCGACATAGCGTCGTGCTTCCAGGAGTGCCTACCGGAAGGCTCCCTAACGGTGGGCGGGTCCTGTTTCTTCGCCGAAGCAGTCCTCAATGGAAGACTCGATGTCGTCGAGTACATTGTCGCACGTTTTCGGGCAGAATTCAGTCAGTTTCTGACGTCGGAAGCTATAGAATTGCCCGAATCCCCATTCCACACAGCCTGTAAACTTTACGACGGCCCAACTGGTTCGCCTGCTTATAAGTTGCGGGGCCTCCGTCCACTCTCCGGACGCGCACGGTCTACCTCCGCTTCACGCGGCGGTCTCGGGCAGACGGGAGGATGTCATCGATGTGCTATTGGAACACGGTGCCAGCGTCAACCAGGAGGACTGCTACGGATGGACACCCTCTCTGCGTCGCCGTATGCAGGCCCGAGATGATCACGTGCCTCTTACGGAGGGGAGCCGACGTCAACCACAAGCTGTCCTCAGGATACACAGCCCTCCATCTTGCCGCCCAGCGCGGTTCGCGGTACCTCGAGGCCTTCTTTACAGCCGACAACATGCCCATGGCGTCGCTGTTTCGAGAGGTACCTCCTTCAGCAGCGCGTTCTGACGAAGACTACGTCCCGTGCCCGCTCTTTTTGGCAGCGGCCAACGGGCACAGTTTACTGGTGAAGGTGTTGGTGGAGCACCCGGAGTGTCCTCTTTCGTGCAAGGCAGACGCTCTGTTACTATTGTGCATTGCCAGGCACTGTAGGCTGGGCAAGGGAGACGAAACCACGGGAGATTTTCTGTTCGAGAGAAGTTTTATAGAGGAGTGGAGGGATTCCGTATACTTCAGGGAAGCGAACGACCTAGGATTGTCACAACTGCCGCGGACCGAGGTGTACGGAAATCGAACGGAAGTTTGCACCGTTCAAGAGCTGGACGCCATAGAGCGTAGCAAGAAGGACATAGTGTATCAGTCCATAATCGTCTATGAGCGTTGCCTTGGATACAGGCGGCACAACAAAGAGCTAGCCTTTTTACTGCGCTCTGCTGTCAACTTTTTTCTTCGAGACAAGGAGAACTGTCTACAAGGAGAACTCCTTTTGGAGAGGGCATTGGGCCTACGAGAATACTTGCTGCCCTCTCACCCGTGTAGCATCACCATACATCCTGACACCTACCTACAACTCAAGTTACCTTCCTTCAAATACTGGCTCTGCTCGAAAGTGGAAACATTCTGCACACACAACTACAAGATAAGCTGCTATCCAGCCATTCTAGAGGCATTGTTGGACTTGCAGGAACAGTCAAGGTGGCTAAACGCAAAACACACACTGGTATCTACCATTGTCCATGACATGCTGCTCTTGTTGTACGATTGGCACAGCAACCTCGGCTGCCATGACACGAGTGACTTCCAGCGACTTGGCAAACGATGTGTCTCTGGAAACCTCCATGTCTCCCCAGGAGTGACCCTTCTCCACTTCATGCTGTCACACCAGGTCATGGCAAAACTGACCAAGGCAGGTGTCACTCCCTTCTCCCACTTTGCCTCCCACATCCTCACGTGGGGTGCGGCTAGTGTCATCAACCAACCTGACCCCAGCGGGAAGCGGCCCATTCATCATGCATACCAGGTGGCAAAGACCCTGGGTATCTCCAGGTGGGAGAGCATGGTGTCTCCATTTGTGGAACATGGTGCCCATAGGGATGCTGTGGACCACAGTGGAGCGTGTGTGCCTTTCCATCCAGCCACCCTAATGTGCTTGTCTTGCTTGGCTGCTAAGAAGATTGTGTGTGCAGGAATACCTTACAGGACTCTAACTATTCTGCCCTCACACATAAAGGAATTTATTGCTTTTCATGATCCATCATAGCATGCCATGGATGTCTGTTCATACTACTTTTTAATGTGTAAAGAGTTTATTTCAAGAAAGCACTTGTACTATCACACTTGACTTGAAAAAAAGGCATCAGTTGTTTTGAATGTTCTATTTATTCAATTATTAATTTTATAATAGTTGTATACCTCAAACCACAATACATGTACTTCATAAATTTTATAGTACCTGTTGAGGTACTTGCAGTATTTGACTGCAGAGATTGAGTCATACATGTACATGGAGAGTTGTAACATAAATTTTATAGCACCTGCAGTATTTCACAAAGCACTAATGTTAAATTTCACTGCATATTGCCCATGCTTATGACTGATTCCTATCAATTCATTAACAGTCTAATTGACATATCAACATAGTGCTGCACATTTTTAGTTCTCAACACAGTTGACCATATAAACTTTAATTCAATCATGTTCAATATGTACACAATACTTCAATACAGTGTTAGCACCATAGTTAGCAATGAACACACTGCCATCTCTGGGATCTAGTGCAGTACCCCAGGGATTCTTCAGATTCCCCACTGTGTGGATCTTGTTTCCCTCAGGATCATAGATGGAGAGACAATGGCCACTATTCTCACTGACAAGGCTGTAACCTTCACCATCAATGGCTATTCCACTGGGACCATTAGGATCACCATACATTCTGACACCTTCTTTGCTAAACACGTGTTTGAACCTTGGGTTGCAACATGAATGTTTCCCTGAGGGTCCAAGGCAAGACCCTACGGAGACTGAAAACTATGATTGCCTGAGCCTTTACCAAAGTAATGTGTTTCTCCATAACCACACTGTTGGCCAGTAGTGAAGAATAAACTTAACTATACAGTCCATACACAACAATTTGAATTGTTTGGCCTATTCAAATCAACATTTAAAAAGGGTAAGTGGCATATATGTACAGCAGCAGGGTTAGGGTTATACATGTATACTACATGCACACACACACACACACACACACACACACACACTGGCACACACACATACCTGCAAGTCATGTACTTCATCATGTGCTAGCTGTTAGGACTGCAAGCGATTGAAGCAACCATAATGCGCCTATCATTGTTACGTGAGACCCCCCCCCCCCCCCCCCTGGGGCGGGATTTAATTGACACGATTTGACACGTGAATATCATTACTGGGTCCCACATTTGACCTGGTCCGGGCATTTGACCGTGACAGATTTTGTTGTAGAAATGGACGTCGACAAATGGAAATGGACACTTCCAAGGGACAATTGAGTTACTATCAGGCCGCTTTCCATCTGAGTGAAAAATTTGGATAGAACTTTAGTTGAACTGTGCCACGAAGATAGCACAAACACGCACAGACACACCACACACGCAAACACGCACGCACACGGACATGCTGCATCCCACACTAGAAGTTGGCCACACTTCCAAGGGACAATTGAGGCCGCTTTCCATCTGTGTGAAAAATTTGGATAGAACTTAAGTTAGTTAAACTGTGCCACGAAGATAGCACACACGCAGACACACCACACACATGCAAACACGCTCGCACACGCCACGCGCACACAGTCACACACACACACACACACACACACACACACACACACACACACACACACACACACACACACACACACACACACACAAACACACACATTAAAAACTATCGTACCGTATTCAACTATTGTAGTGAGCCAGATGAAACTACCAGTATTTAAACCGCGTGAGCGAAGACATTTGTTATTATCTTCCGTGGTTTGCTTTTATAAAGGTCAAATCCCTCCCAATGCCCCAGGGGGGTGTGGTCTCATGACATTTGACCGGTTATTATCCCCCAACCAGGGGCGGTTTGCTTTAATAAAGGTCAAATCCCCAACTTCGCCCCAGGGGGGGGGGGGGGGGGGGGGGGGGGGGGGTCTCACGTAACAATGATAGGCGCATAATTGCATGCTAAATGAATTGAATAAATAATTAAACAAAGCATATTGTATAATTGCATGGGATTGTTTCCGCAAAAAGGTACCTAATGCACACATGATAAAATTCTAGTATGAGAAAAGTATTCTTTGAGCAAGTGGCTGGCATGATCAAACATGGATGTGGTAAAGCAGACATCATTCACTCTACTGCCTAACTGGTGCAGCTATGAGTCCCATCTGGCCCTGCATCACTTCCCTGTTATGGGTGTGGCTGTGGGCTAGGTACATGAATCAATGGCATATCCAGGTGATGGATGGTGGGAGATTTTGTGTCTCTCCTTTACACCATCATACAGACACACACAGACACATTATCGTATGGTGGTTTACGACACACACACATCCTACATTGGCAACCAATTTTACGGAGGAGTTCCATTATGAGTGTATACTTATTTCAGAACATGAACTTCAGTCGACAGAAGGCATTGACTTGTGTTTGTCGGGGCTCCAGAAGGCACACGGCACATGGCATGAAAGTAGTGTGAAAGACGCTGACAGCAATTCTGTTAGCCAGGGTTAGGGTTATACACCCATATACATGTATACTACATGTATATGGGTGTATAGCACACATACACACACACCACACACACACACACACACACAGGCACACACACATACCTGCAAGTCATGTACATCCACATTCTCATCATATGCATGTGCTAGCTGTTGGGACTGCACACACCCACTGGGGCATGCAACCCGAGCTAGGGAAGGGGCTGGGGACACCACCATTAATTAATAGACTCGGATTGGATATTGTTTAAAGTACTTAGCCCTAGTTAACCGATGAACTGGGCTGCTATGGCATGCAAGACATTCCTGCAGACTCATGTCAATGCCACATGGGATTAGGGATCATAAACTACCATTCTGCCAATATAATGAGTAGCCAAAATGATTACATAACAAGTGTACATGGAGGCGAATAATGAATTCATGGAGCAACAAAGCATTAAACATTAAGTTAAAATTGGTTAGTCAGTTGCCCCATTTTGGTTGAGTTATTAATACCATGTATGAAGGACGAGATAAATATAATACATTTATTTAATACTGGTAATTGACTGGCATATAGAGAACTGCACACAGTTTACCATATAAAATTTCATTTCAATCATGTTCAAATATTTACACAATACTTCAATACAGTTTTAGCACCATAGTTAGCAATAAACACACTGCCATCTCTGGGATCTAGTGCAGTACCATGGGGATTCTTCAGATTCCCCACTGTGTGGATCTTGTTTCCCTCAGGATCATAGATGGAGAGACAATTGCCCCAACTCTCACTGACAAGGCTGTATCCTTCATCATCAATGGCTATTCCGATGGGAACATTAGGATCACCATACATTCTGACATAGACACCTTCTTTGCTAAACACTTTGATAGTGTTTGAACCTTGGGCTGCAACATGAATGTTTCCCTGAGGGTCCAAGGCAAGACACGATGGAGACTCAAAACTATGATTGCCTGAGCCATTACCATCTATGGTTAATAACCAACCACCATTTTCATTGAATATTTGTATCCTATGGTTACTATAGTCAGACACAATCAGTTTGTTGTTGGTATCAATGATGACAGCCACTGGGCAATTGAACTGTCCCTGACCTGATCCCTGCTGACCAAACTTATGAAGGAACTTTCCACTTGATGTCAGCTTCTGTACACGATAGTTGCCACCATCAGCAACATACAACACATCTCCCTTGATGGATATACAATTTGGATGAGAGAACTGACCATCACCACTTCCCATACTACCTATGGTATTCTTCAGTTGACCTGTTTGATCAAACACATAAATGCAGTGATAACCACTTCCTACATAGATGTCTCCATTGTCATGGATGGCTACACATCTAGGCGCCTTACACTGGATCACTTGTTGGGCATTACATAAGGTATGGTAGTCACGTTTAGACCTCACATCAAGGTCATTAGGACTATTCTGTACATGGTGACCATCCATTGTGATGAGGAGCTGGTGAGGACCAGCAGTTTGAGGGGTGAGGGTGATGGTGTAGGTACCATCCCTGTGGTCCTCCACCTCTCCATACACAACTGCTCCATTATGGGTCTTGGACCTCATCTCACCCTTCACCTCTGCACCACCATGTGGGTACTCCTCCCCCTTTGAGGTCTTGCTTTGTACCTTAACATGGTACCTGGTCCCCACCCTGGCTACTGATGTGGACATCCATGTGCATGAAGATGGAGAAGGGAAGAATACAATAATTTCACCTAATTTGGATAGCTGCCTGACAAGATCATCTGTTTTCACAGACACAGATATGTTGCTGTGTTGGTTTGGAGTGAGGGAAATGGTCTGGACCCTCTTGAGGGTGGCCTGCAGTTCAGTGGGTATGAGTCCTCCCAATGCTACAATCTCATGGTCAGTGTGGGTCTGCAGGATCTGGGAGGCCATATCAGTGTAGTGACCAATGTCTCCAACCATCTTCTCAAACTGTTCTTTCTGGAGGGTCAGAGCTGTTGTCTTGGACAGTGAAATGGCCTCCAATTCTGACAATAGTGTCTGTTTCCTTTCTTCCAATGTTTGTTGGAGTGTTTCAAAGGCTTGGTTGATGGCCAAGAAAGCATTTCTTTTGGATATCTCCACTTGTTCTATCATCCTGTTATTTTCATCAATGGCTCCAGTCAGCTTTGTCACCACCTCTTTTGCATCTTCAAGTGCTCCTGTCATTTCTATTTGATGGGTCTTTGCTACTGTGGATATTTCCTTCACAGAGTGGCTTTTATGTGAAAGTATAGTGCAGTGAGGGCATACCAGCAAGCTACAAGTCTCACAATATAAATTCCAGTCATTGTCCTCATGGTTAGGCTGAGAGCAGTAATGATCTCTTGGCTTCATGGTGGTGTGCAGTTGTCTGGCTCCCTCCTGGTCCAGTCCAACAATTTTGTGTTTGGACCATATTCGATTGTGCTTGTGGTGTTCAAGGCAGAAGGCACACAGGAAGTGATGGCAAGCACAACAGAACACCACTGCAGGATCACTGCTTCCTTCAGCACATTGGTCACATGCTACATCACTGTTACTGGTCATCTTGGACATGTACCCTGCTACCTCTACTTCAAATCCAAGATGGAGGTTCTGAGGGAGAACACTGGCCCCTCCCACTGGGATGCTGGTCTTTTGTTCACAGATGGGACATTGGAACATTTGTTGGGAACCACTTTTCTCTATCTCATGATGGAGACATTGTAGACAGAAGGAGTGCAAACATGACAGAATTCTTGGATCACTGTAGGGCTTGGAGCACACACCACAGGTCATGTGTGGAAAGGGTTTCTCCATAACCACACTGTTGGTAGTGAAGAATAAAATAGTGCAGTCTATACAAAAGCACTTGAATTTATGGACCTAGGCAATTCAAAATCAATTAAACTACTGTACATGTATTTTGATATGTTACAGCTCCAGGGCTAGTATCGTAGCATAAGAATCCAAACACCTGATGAATGCTTAGCTATAGATATGCATAACAGCATATAAATGACCACCGGACAATAGCTAAAATATTATTGTAATATTAATGAAGTCGGTCGGGGGACCTGCACTACAGTTAATACGCACTTGGCGGGACTGCACAGCCGCTACCAGAGAATGATCGGTGTTCCGGACGTCTTCGGGATCATTACATGCCGACAAGCTCTAATATGATCGGACATATCTATATCACTGAACTTGTATATAAACAGAAATTGTATGTATGGTATTCATGTTGTTGTTACGAGTTAAGAGTTATTACATTATGGTTTCTCCATAACCACACTGTTGGTAGTGAAGAATACAATAACTAAATACAATAACTAAATTTAGTAGTCTATCCAGTCCTTACGCAGCACTTGAATTATTTAGCCCATTCAAATCAACATTAAAATGGGTATGTTGCAAACAGTGCAACACAGGGTTAGTATTACAGTATAAGAATCGAGACACCTGGTTAATTCTTAGCTAGTTATGCAAGATGGAACATAAAAGAACACAGGAGTGTGGTCCTCAATAAAGGAGTATATAGCAGCCGAAGAGTTAACAACCGTTGTAGTCTCTATGTCTTAGACAATTCTGTTAGTGGTTACCTAAACCTGGTCGTGTCCATAACGAGGTCTAATGGTCAAAACATGATCAATTTGCTGAATTTGTTAAACCAGTGGTTAAGGTAATTAAATTTCAATATCAAACGGATACCGATTAACAGTACAAGTTTCTAGCCATACCTAAGTGAAAGAAATACTATTACAAAACAAATTTAAGAAAACATCAAGTACAAAAAGCCCATTCGTGTTCATGTAGGTTAACAATAGTGATTTGGAAGGTAGTTTGGAAGCAGATTTTGAGGGTTATTTTGATTGTTTGATGACGATAGACAGTTTCTGAAAAACACAATACATACTGTGTACAAAATTTAAAATAGAAAATATTCCATCGATGCAATTTTACTCAATGTATAAATTGACCATCGACGCAAAGTCCGTATCGATTGAAGCCTGTCTTCAGAAATTTCAATCACAATTATTGACAAGCATGCTATGCCAACAAACATAATTTCTTGATTTGAAATATCCTTCTTAATTTGATGGCTTTTAAATTCCACTACCAGCAGATGACTTATGGGATGTGGTTGTTGCTAATTGTGTCCAGATACTGCTCTTGATCCTCTTGGTCAGCTGTGACCAGCAGGCATGAGGGAGATGTGGCCAACCCTGTGGGATATGGTCGTTGACCTCTGTTGTCATGCCAACATGATGAACAGTTAGTGTGGAGAAGGCACACCACACCTGCTGACATTCTCGTTGCTGGAAGGGACAGAGGCAAACCTGCCACATTAGATATCACCATTACATCACCACTGCTCTGCCATCTTGGGTGAGTCGTGTCAACAGGATAGGGAAGCCTATGCAGATGAGGACCACAAGCTCCACTCCAATGGACCCTAATGCCAGGAGTTGGGTTGGTCCTGCATGCCATTGGCTGTGGGGGAGTATGGCAATTGAGGCAAAGAGGCCACAACACCATCTGCAGGCTAGTGTAGTGTACACGCTCTTCCAAATCTAGGTGCGCTATGGAAAGAAAATTTCGCCTTGCCGCCGTTGTAAATGCGCGGAATGCAGCAAGGGTGGTGCTCTAAGTCTGGTGGTGTCTCTTCCGCGGCAAGCGCTGGTGATTCATGTGTCTTCAGGGATTTCAGTAGTCTCCCCGATCAAAGATAATGCCCGACTGCCTGTCCCAGCACTTCCAGGACTAGTGATTGCAACTCTTCAGAATTCTTGAATGCCATAGTTTCCTTTCCCCTTTCTGCTTTCACATATGGCACATTGTTAACATCAGAGCTTCTTTGTGCTCGTCTGTTGAAGATAACTCTCCCTTCACCATGGGTTATAGCTTCCATCAACATTATTGTTGACCCGTGGGTTTGCATCCGAGGTTTCTCACAAGCCACAGCATGGATAGAAAGATACAAATCAGCGCAAAAGAAGAACCTGCAGAAGACCAAGACACTGAGAAAAAAACTGAATACTTAGATCCAGAAGTGTATGTATGTCTTAATTTGTATGGATTCTATACTCTAGCTAGGATTGCCCGTGTTAATTTATCTACCTTCCAATCCCTATCTCTGGCATTACCTAGAGCATGTACTAATGTGTGTCAAACTGATGTACAGGATGGTATACCGGGTGTCCACAAAAGAACGCAATCTATCAAATGTTATTCCCGTTCAAAAGCATTGCGTTCTTTCGTGGACACCCGGTATTTTTATAGGTAAACCATCAAAGGATGAAAACAATGTTGACTATGTTCCGTCTGTGTTTTGGAGAGGCAAAACTAAATCCCCCACGGGAACACATGTATCGATTCTCAGTCATGAAAGGGTGTGTGTGTGTTGTGAGACATTGGGTGAAGAGAGTAATGGAAGCACTATCAATGGTCAAGTTCATCTGGATAATGCTAATGGTGTAATCAGTAGACCAAGTGAAGCTTTGTGAAGCTTTATACTTGTGAAATAATTATGGGCTTCAAGCCTCTTGAAAGCTTTTAGTTTTTCCCTAGTGTAACCTCATGGTGTATCAATCAGATGCGTATATATGGCTGGGAAGTCGACTACCAGCCATTGTCTAATATCATCTATCCAGTGGCGATCGCTAAAACAATAAGGATCCATGGTTTCATCAAATGCATCTCCAACAGTCCGTGAAAACATTGGAGCTTTCTGACGTAGCGCGCCTTGTCGTTAGCCTATAAGCCGGTGATATCATGTTTAATTACATCATAAACTTCGAATGAACGCACATTTTGTCCCCCAGTAAACATTGCTTTGAACGTTCCCGGGATGTCACTGCAAAAGGTCTATAGGCATATTTGATGTGCCCGATGATTATGTTTGCAGTGAGGAGAGCACATTGTACGAATACATTGTGCACATGTGTTGTTGTCTGATGTATTATTAACCTTGAATTGGGGGTATGGCGAGACAGGCAAAGGAGCATGAGTAGACCTGCAGCTAATACACTATGTGTATCCATCGCCTACTACATCCAGAGATTATACCGTATTTTCTCCGCTACTTATACAGCTCAAAGTGTGATAGCGTCGCCCGATCGATCTTACGCGAATACAGTGTCGACAACCACGCAGCCCTGCATGTAGATGGTATGTCGCGTCACGCTGGTACATGTATATCTATGGTACATGTAAGAGGGAACCGTAGCGCGATGCATCTTGTGTCGCTCTATCGTTGGGTATAAACGTGCGTACACGACACGACACATGCCATGAACAGTATGTGTTTAACCCTTACAACGCAACTGAAATGCACTCGCCTCTACTGCACTGTGAGAAACACTAGCTAGGACAATATGCTTCACACCATTTTCCCCACCCAGTTAAAACAATAATAGTTTACCTATTCTTTGGCTCCAACGTTTCCATGTGTCGAGCAGTTTACTTGTGCACAACTTCGAGGTCACGCGAGCACTTCTATCACGTGAATGTGTAAACATGACCCAAATAGTATCTGCATGTTTTTTACTATAATTGATGTTATTATTTATCGTAAACTAAAAATGCAGCAACAATTTTTAACGCCTCTCTCACCGGTGTATTTGTGTTACATATACAAATGACCTCTGTTTTTCACTGTTATTATTTCTCATTTCCTGTTAAACTAAAAATGCAGCAAAATTTCCTCTCTCACCAGTGTAATTCAACTGTACTTGCGTTAGAGATCATCATTCTCTGCTTGTGTTCCGTACTATACTGCACTGCACCAAAGAGGTACCAGTATTAACAAGTAAACTGATTGTACAATAATTAGAAATGTTCCAATGTCATTTCCTGTTCCCTCCCTATTCCACCATAGCATATCACACACCCTCACTCCACGTCAGATTGCTTCAAGGTTCATTGTGCACACAAACACAAAACCACACACAAACACAGAAAACCACAGCAATTACAAAACATACACACCCACATACACATAGACACACATACACACTTTGACAGGGAGTGGGGCCATCTTCTAGGGTAAAACCCAAAGCAGGACTTAAAACATCACTCCCATACCAGATTACAACAGTTGCACCAAACCCACAAAGTTCTATGTCCATGATTTGCTCTCCAGCCAATCTTCATGGTCTATGTCATTGTCAAGGAACCTTCCACTCTCCAGACCTGCCATATCAAAACACAATGAGAAAATGTTGTATCATTACAAATCTGGTGACTTGTAGGCATGTATGTAGCGTACACTGTAAAAGACAGACTGGTGGATTGGCTAGACACATGACCCATTCTAACAACATACCTGTACAGTCCAGATCTATTTTGAATAGTTCACAGTGCACATTTGCCACACACACATTTTGCAGCATGTTCACAGACACTTAGACTGACACCCAAAGGTGTATAACCCTATTTAAACCACCAAACACATGATCATATGTACACACATGTACCATGACGGCCGCAAATGTGGGCGTGTCTAACATATTGAAATGTGAATCAGCCAAAGATGGTCCCAGCTGGGCACATAACACTATGTGATTGTGTATGTGTACATCATTAACTAATTCAACAGACAATGACTTAGGGAACTATATAACTGCATAGCATATCACACACTTACCCTCTTGTCATAACACCAGATTCTCATTTGCACCCTGCCACACACACACACACACACACACACACACACACACACACACACACACACAACACACACAACACACACACACATACCAAATGTGGCAGTACACCTGCACACTACAGCATACGAGGGAGGGAGATAAATTTCAACCCATTGCAGGTACCACTCTGATACTCACATGAACAGATGCCAACGTTGTACTTGAGACCTCCACACATCTTCACAGAGAAGATGGTGCCCTCATCAAACACCTTGCATGTGTGTTCCACAGTGCATTGCATGACACATTCTGGAACAGTAAGTAGAGATGTAATGCAAGGGGGAAGAGGAGGTGGGAGGGATATGGGGAGAGGGGAGGGGCAAGAATCATAATGGGAAAGGCAGCAATATGGAGGGGGGAGGAGGATATGGTGCCAATCCAGGGGTGTGTTTAGTGAGGCTCTTGGGTGCTCGAGCACCCCTCCCCCCTCCATCACATAAGTTGCTCCAACCTTTTTCCTTGGCTTGTATACCATAACAAGATGGGGGTAGATGATGTCATGGTGATGCAATCAATGCCATGACAATGGACACCACAAGGTGCAATGCAAGATCAATCTATGCAGATGGTGCTTCAAGCTGTACCACCATGCACTAAATGTGACTGCTGTACAAGAGACACACTCCATGCAGAAGCACAAGAGATACACACATCCCATATTCATTCTCATAAATACACACCTCCAACCTTATAGCCTCCATTGCCCTCCATTATAACCTCTCCCCCCTGGCAAAGCTCAAGCTACATCCCGCTATTTAACCTAATCTCCAGACGTCCTACGCGTAGGACGCATGTTAATATGAATTTTTGCAAACCCATATGAACAGAGAACAAACCAAAAAGTCATTGTACTGTAGAAATGGTTAGTAATTCTGAATGTACTGGTACTTCCTTGCAATTCTTTAAAGACTGTCAAATACAGTCAGTACTCATTGCCAATAGATACGTCCTCGGTATATCGTGAAGCAACTTCAAGTACCAACAAGTAATGTTGGAAAGATCAGAACGACGTTCAAAACAAGGGGGATAGTGAGACAGGTCTTTGGCACTAGGAAATAAAAAAGTACATTATAGATTTGGAATTTGCTAGCTCCACAAGCGTATGAACAATACGTGGGCTGCTATGGCATGCAAGACATTCCTGCAGACTCATGTCAATGCCACATGGGATTAGGGATCATAAACTACCATTCTGCCAATATAATGATTAGCCAAAATGATTACATAACAAGTGTACATGGAAGTGAATAATGAATTCATGGAGCAACAAAGCATTAAACATTAAGTTAAAATTGGTTAGTCAGTTGCCCCATTTTGGTTGAGTTATTAATACCATGTATGAAGGACGAGATAAATATAATACATTTAGAGAACTGCACATTTCACAACACAGTTGACCATATAAACTTCAATTTCAATCATGTTCAAATATGTACACAATACTTCAATACAGTGTCAGTACCCCAGTTAGCAATGAACACACTGCCATCTCTGGGATCTAGTGCAGTACCATAGGGATCCTCCAGATTCCCCACTATGTGGATCTTGTTTCCCTCAGGATCATAGATGGAGAGACAATGGCCACCATACTCACTGACAAGGCTGTAACCTTCACCATCAATGGCTAGTCCTCTGGGATCATTAGGATCACCATACATTCTGACATAGACACCTTCTTTGCTAAACACTTTGATAGTGTTTGAACTACCAACTGCAACATGAATGTTTCCCTGAGGGTCCAAGGCAAGACCCCATGAAGACTGAAAACTATGACTGGCTGAGCCATTACCATCTATAGTTAATAACCAACCACCATATTCATTGAATATTTGTATCCTATAGTTATTAAGGTCAGAGACAATCAGTTTGTTGTTGGAGTCAATGATGACAGCCACTGGCCAATTGAACTGTCCCTGACCTGATCCCTGCTGACCAAACTTATGAAGGAACTTTCCACTTGATGTCAGCTCTGTACACGATTATTTTCAGTATCAGCAACATACAACACATCTCCCTTGATGGATATACCATTTGGAGAAATGAACTGACCATCACCACTTCCCCTACTACCTATGGTATTCTTCTTTTGACCTGTTTGATCAAACACATAAATGCAGTGATAACCACTCCCTACATAGATGTCTCCATTGTCATGGATGGCTACACATATTGGCCTATTACACTGGATCACTTGTTGGGCATTACATAAGGTATGGTAGTCACGTTTAGGCCTCACATCAAGGTCATTAGGACTATTCTGTACATGCTGACCATCCATTGTGACGAGGAGCTGGTGAGGACCAGCAGTTTGAGGGGTGAGGGTGATGGTGTAGGTACCATCCCTGTGGTCCTCCACCTCTCCATACACAACTGCTCCATTATGGGTCTTGGACCTCATCTCACCCTTCACCTCTACACCACCATGTGGGTACTCCTCCCCCTTTGAGGTCTTGGTTTGTTCCTTAACATGGTACCTGGTCCCCACCTGGGCTACTGATGTGGACATCCATATGCTTGAAGATGGAGAAGGATAAAAGTCAAAAATGTTTCCTAATTTGGACAGTTGTCTTATAAGATCATCTGTTTTCACAGACACAGATATGTTGCTGTGTTGGTTTGGAGTGAGGGAAATGGTCTGGACCCTCTTGAGGGTGGCCTGCAGTTCAGTGGGTATGAGTCCTCCCAATGCTACAATCTCATGGTCAGTGTGGGTCTGCAGGAACTGGGAGGCCATATCAGTATAGTGACCAATGTCTCCAACCATCTTCTCAAACTGTTCCTTCTGGAGGGTCAGAGCTGTTGTCTTGGACAGTGAAATGGCCTCCAACTCTGACAATAGTGTCTTTTTCCTTTCTTCCAATGTTTGCTGAAGTATTTCAAAGGCTTGGTTGATGGCCAACAAAGCAGTTCGTTTGGAGATCTCCACTTGTTCTATTATCCTGTTATTATCATCAATGGCTCGCTTTGTCACTACCTCTTTTGCATCTTCAAGTGCTCCTGAGATTTCCATTTGCTGGGTCTGTGCTACTGTGGATATTTCCTTCACAGAGTAGCTTTTGTGGGTAACTGTAGTGCAGTGAAGGCATACCAGCAAGCTACAAGTCTCACAATAAAATTCAATTTATTGTCCTCATGGTTAGGCTGAGAGCAGTAATGATCTCTTGGCTTCATGGTGGTGTGCAGTTGTCTGGCTCCCTCCTGGTCTAGTCCAACAATTTTGTGCTTTGAAAGTTTTCGGCTGCTACTATGGTGGTCAAGACAATGCTTGCACAGGAACTGGCAACACATACAACAGTACACCACTGCAAGGCCATTGCGTCCATCTACACATTCATCACAACACACCTCACTGTTGCTGACCATCTTGGACATGTACTCTGCTACCTCTACTTCAAATCCAAGATGGAGATTCTGAGGGAGAACACTGGCCCCTCCGGCCCACTGGGATGCTGGTGTTTTGTTCACAGATGGGACATTGGAACATTTGTTGGGAACCACTTTTCTCTATCTCATGATGGAGACATTGTAGACAGAAGGAGTGGAAACATGACAGAATTCTTGGATCATTGTAGGGCTTGGAGCACACACCACAGGTCATGTGTGGAAAGGGTTTCTCCATAACCACACTGTTGGTAGTGAAGAATAAAATAGTGCAGTCTATACAAAAGCACTTGAATTAATGGACCTTGACAATTCAAAATCAATTAAACTACTGTAAATGTATTTTGATACATGTATATTGCACTACAGCTCCAGGGCTAGTATTGTAGCATAACAATCCAAACACCTGATGAATGCTTAGCTATAGTTATGAAAGACAGCATATAAATGACCACTGGGCAATACAACATTTTTATCTCAGTAGCAGTTGTTTATAAAAAACCTTACTGGGCAAATTACGAAGTAAACAAATGGCCATTACACCACAGAGTGTTGCCCATATGGCCTATGGGTACTGGCAGTCTGCCCTTAGTCTCGTACCCAGACCTGTTTACATAAGCATTATGTACCGTAAACTACCAGAATTAAGCCCCCCCCCCCCCCCCCCCCCCCCTCTCCGCCTCCAACAATAAAAAATGGCTCGTGTGTAAACGTCCGTATCTTCGTAATCACGAACGCTTCTGCGTATCTTTTTACATAATCATGTACGGGTACCATTTTTGTTTCTGAAATGCTGAATACTTTTGAGGAGACTTTCGAGGTTACAGAGATGCGCACGTTTAAACACGAGCCATTTTTTACTGTTGGGGGCGGAGGGGGGGCTTAATTCTGGTAGTTTACGGTATAATGCTACGTAAATATACATTATGCGATAATGCTTACGTAAACACGTCTGGGTATGAGACGTATTCATTTCATAGTTATCGCGGGTACGACGTGATATCAATGCGGTAAAGACGAGGAGGCATTCACGAAACATCTCGAAGTCCGCTCCACAAATATAAAACTCACTTGTTCTAACATCATCATTATTGCTATTAGGGGACATGACAGAGACACAAGGTTCGAGCAAAAAGACTCAGCTAAACGTTAACAGACTCCAACTACGTGGAACCTCTGCCAGTGATGCTGAAAGAAGCAAAGTGGAGCTTTTTGTGTCTTTCAGAGTTAGTGGAGACATTATAACTCTGTTCTCTGAAGAGGGGTACCGAACATTGCTGCAAATAGTGGATAAAATCCAGACTTATACACCAGAGATGCTAAAAATCTCAATCTGTGTGTTGTATTCACTGTATACCACAATTAAGTTATTGTATTCATTCGATGATAATTAACCACTCTCAGCAATCTAGGCCCAACAATGGTAAGAACAGGGAACATATTGTCTCGTTTCCAGACCAATATGACGCAATGTTTATCGCATAATGTATAAACACGCTCGTGTAGGTCTGGTGTTTCGTATGGGGCGGAAGTGCCAAAGCATGGGCACTTTAATTATGACGTATTACATAAACATGTACATAAAAAAATACGTCATGTACGCAACTATCCAGACCCACACTAAGTGTAAATATGGATACGGTCGAACGAGCTGTGCGTTTCGCGATGACAGAGCTGAATAGGGAGACATTGAAGGACAAGCAGAAGGAGGCCATATGTAGCTTTGTAAATGGCCGTGATTGTTTTGTCATTTTGCCAACAGGATACGGTAAAACTCTATGTTATGTTCTGTTACCGTACGTTTTCGATCACCTTCGTGGAAAGACAAGGTCTTCAATTGTGATTTGCGTATCGCCTTTAATTTCTTTGATGATGGACCAAGCAAAAAAGTATTCACTTCTAGGCCTGGCAACACAATTTGTTGGTCAAACTCAAGAGGATCCTTCTGTAACCAGTGGAGTGCAGCATGGAGGCTATCGGTTAGTTTTTATGAGTCCTGAAGCCTTAATAGGTTGCAAACATTGGCAGGAGATGCTTTTGATGAGGAAGTATAAGGATGACTTGGTGGCTCTTGTGGTGGATGAAGCTCACTGTGTGAAAACCTGGTAAGTTAAGTAAAACCATGCATTTTATTGTGCACAAGTAAATAAAAACATTCTCTAACGAGAAAGTTGTTGGTATATAGGATTGACCAATGGTGGTGTAAAAAGCACGGAAACAAGAGTGACAGAAATTTGACTGGAAAATTGAAATAGGCCTATATTTAGCCCATTACTCAGGCATGTACTGTTACAACGTTAGTGTGCTAAATATAGGCCTATTTCAATTTTCCAGTCAAATTTCTGTCACTCTTGTTTCCGTGCTTTTTACACCACCATTGGTCAATCCTATATACCAACAACTTTCTCGTTAGAGAATGTTTTTATTTACTTGTTTCATTAGTTTTTTCCTCTGGCGTCTTTATAAGTGGTCACAAATTGATTTTAATTTTCAAAGGGAGGGAGGGAGGTTTAACATTTTAATAATAGAAATTATATGTATAGGAGTTCTAAATGTTATTTACTGTTCGGCCTTGTCCTCTATGTCTCCCCCAGCCTCTTCTATGGCTGCGGCGGCCTGGTTCTGGCCATGGGAGCCATGTGGGTGGTGGTGGCAGCGGCCAGGGGAGCAGCAGGCGAAGTGGTGGTGGGGGCACTGGTGTCAATACTGCTTGTGCCGGTGGTGGGGCTGGTGCAGGTAGCAATGCTCCTGCCTCTGCTGGTGGCGGCAGCTCTGCTGCTACTGCTGGTGGCAGCTCTGCTGCTGCTGCTGGTGGAGGCACTGCTACTGCTGGTGTAGGCGGGGCAGCGCTGCTGCTGATTGTAGTCAAAACATTGTGTCAAAATCGGACATCAGATAAGGAAGCCTTTTTGTGCATCAGATTAAGGATGACACCCCAATATTCCATAGACAGGTCACAAAGGACAGTTGAGTCACCATGCATGCTTTACATGTGAAGTGAATGGCAGATCCCTTATATGCGTGCTGTACACATGTTGCATGCACATCTTCCTATAGCTTTTTAATGCTAGTGCAATACAACATGCCATCACATACCTTTGGGTGGTAGTGGTAGTTCGGTGACCCCTGCGATACCGCTTCCTCTCGGGTAGCTCTGCTGCTGCTGGCGGTGGGGGCAGCTCTCTGCTGCTGGTGGTGGGGGTGGGGGCAGCTCTGCTGCTGCTGGTGGTGGGGGTAGCGCTGCTGCTACTAACTAATGTACAATGTAACAGACACAGATGCATGCACAAAAAACCTTTTGTACAAACATTGACCTTTACCATAGATATTAGAGTAAGGGGATTGGAAACGAGTCACGTGAGCGCATTGCTATGTATCGGCACTCCTCGACTCGGTTATTAACACCTCTAAACAAAGAAAGGTCACTGAACCATAGACTGAACCAGACGACTTTTTGCTACTTGTGCGCTCATGCTCTAGTGGTATCTATAGCACTGGATAAAGTTACAGTACACCACCTTGAACCAGCAGCTGCGCATACCATTTCTTCAACACAAGCAGGAGGAGAAGCGACTACTCTCTGTTCCCCATCAACATTTGGGGAACTAAAATCCAAATTAGCTCTCAGCATTCCGGAATGGGTTGCCATGTCACCTGAGTGTGTTGAAGGGCCACCAGTGATAATTCTTTGTAGACCAGTTTGTCATTTTAATGCTAATGCCATTATCAAGTATACACTCAGGATAGAATGTGATGGTGCATGGAATGTTTGGCTACATGACAAACATGTTGAACTTGTGCAGCATCCAGTGTTTTTCCATGCACCGAAGAAAGTCAGTACCTACGAGGAACTGCTCTCTGTAATCACTACACTTGAGAACACAAAGATTTGCATTGGCCATCCTGATGTTAAGTATTACAGCTTGTTGAGACATCGTAATGGATTATTTTTTGACCGAACAGGTACTTCATAAATTTAAGTTATTAGATGTCATTTATTTTCCTCATCTACAGGAACCAAGCTGCAAGCATATAAAGATGCTGTATTGCTGCAAAAGCCAACCATACGTGCCACAGATTGTGAGCTATTATTATCAGTAGATAGCCAATACTGTAGATGTCGTCGTTGCATTAATATAAGATCACTACTGCGCACTGCATTAAGCAGATTTAACAGAATTTTTGGTGGTGTAAGCCACAAAACAGATGTTGCAAGTCATGTAAATAACCGCTTTCTCAACCTGGAGGAACGGCAAGAGAAGTTGGAGAAGCAGCATCACTCCATTAGATTATTGAAAAAAAAAACTAGACCATCTCAAATCCAAAATTGCTACAATAACAGATCAAGTAGGATTTAACATCGGTCCTGAAACAACCTCAGATTTGTCAACCATCATGGAAGGAGAAAACCGGAATGTGCAAAAATTGTACCCTGAGGGGTCATTTCAAAGAATATTCTGGGACCAGCAGCTTGAGGCAGCTAAATACCAAAAAGCTTGTAATATGAAATGGCATCCACTAATGATTAAATGGTGCCTGTACCTGCGATAGTGGTGCCTATGAACTTCTGCGTGAATCAGGATGTGTTAAATTGCCATCTCAGCGTACATTAAGGGACTACACCCATGTTATTAAAAAGGCAACAGGTTTCTCATTGGAACTGGATGCACAGCTTATGAAAGTTGCTGATATTGAGTGTCTTGAAATGTGGCAAAAGTGTGTAATGCTCATTTTGGATGAAATGAAGATTCGAGAAGATTTAGTATATGATAAATGTACTGATGAACTCATAGGCTTTACTGACTTGGGTGACATTAATAACCATCTCCTTCAGTTTGAAAAATCTTTGCAAGATCAACAAACTCCAACGCTAGCTGATAGCATGCTTGTATTCATGGTTGGTGGCCTTTTCATTTCGCTACAGTACCCATACGCTCAATTTCCTTGTGCAAGCATAACTGGAGACCTTTTATACAACCCTGTGTGGGAAGCAGTATATCGTCTTGAAAGATGTGGTTTTCAGGTACAAGCTAATTAATTAATATAACCATTATTGCAGTATTTGACTCTACATGTTAAGGTCATGGGGATCACATTTGATGGAGCATCTGCAAATAGACGGTTTCTTTCACTCCATGGTACCAATGCAAACACTTTGGTGCATAAGGTTCCAAACAAGTATGCATCGGATGGTCGCTTCCTGTACTTTTTTCCGACCCCCCACATCTTATAAAAACAACACGAAATTGTTTAGCATCTGCTGCGAGGCTTATGCAGGTATGTGAATAAGGATGTTTATAATCATTCTACTAACATCTCCTATATAAACATTAGAACAATCAAAAACAAATTTCATTTCAACATATTCGAGATGTTTTCTTCCAGGACAAGGCTAAGTCACTTGGGCTGTCATTGCTAAAGAAAATAAAGCTTGAACATATAAAGCTGACATCATTTTCTAAAATGAGAGTTGATCTTGCAGCACAGGTTAGTAGTGCCTACATAGTTGTCTTTATAATCTGTGAATTAACTGTTTTGCACTATTAAGGTACTAAGTGAATCAGTCTCAAAGGCAGTTGAACTGATAGGCGGTGTAGAAGCAGCTGAAACAGCCAAGTTCTTAATTATGTTTGACAAATTCTTTGACTGTTTGAATGTAAGTAACTGTTCAGAGGGTCATCAGCAGAGAAAACCATTCAGAGAACCTTATCGTTCAGCTGATGATTTTCGACTGAAGGTATGTGTATATGAGAACACTAAAAATCAATTCTGTGAATAAATTCTTTATGTTATGAACAAGTGGCTAGAAGAAGATTTCCTAGGATACATCAGTGACTGGGAAACTTATGTGAAGAATATTGATAGAGTGTCACAGAAAATGAGGCAAAAAATGCTGCTAAGCCCACAAACATTGCTTGGGTTGAAGATGACTGGTGAGATGCATGCATACTGTAGGCACAATATTATTCTTTTTCTCCTTTTTACAATTATGTTTAGTGAAATCATTTGTGGATCTGACAAGATACCTATTTACTTTAGACGGTGTTAAAATATTTTTAAGTCAGAGGATTTGCCAGGACCCAATAGAAAAGTTTTTTGGTTGCCAGCGGCAGAGAGGGGCTACTCATGATAACCCCAATGTTTCTGAATTTTGCAAAAGTAGTGATACTATAAGAGTTGTTGGCAGTGTATGCAGACCACCAGTCCGTGGCAATTGCCGTGGAAAAAGACAAAGTGAAAGTGTCGACCTCTGCAAAGCAAGTGAACCACTTCCAAAGCGAAAAAAATTGAATCGACGAAAAACATTGTAATTCATAATAATGCATCACAAGTATTCATGTATTTGTAATTGTGTGTGGTCTATGAGCTACCTAATGTCTTTCGCAGTCCCTTGGACTTTTGTGTGGTCTTTTGTTGAGTGCCTTGAATTTCTCAATCCATGCACTGACAAATGAGAACCCTCGAACAGTCATCCATAAATCTGCCACCATTCTTAGCAACTCTTGCTCAATCTCGGTTTCAACCTCCCATGGAGCAGAAAGGATAGACCAGAAAAACAGAACATCTTCATTTACCATGATACTTTCTACAATGCTGTGCCTGAAGTGAGAAATATGAGACAAGTCCTTCTGTAGGTGTGGTCGCAACTCTATTTCCATAGCACAAATAACCATGTACATTTCACTAGTGACATTTATTATTCCACCACGATTTAGTGCTGTAATCCAGTCTTGTGAGACATCAGTTTCTGTACCAGTATCACCCTGCACCATATCATCCAGGCATAACAGTAACTCATCCTTGTTTTGATGGCTAGACTTTTTGATCTTTTTAAATAGTGACCTGGGTATATAACCAGCTGCGTATCTCAAAGCATTTTTTTCTATGTAAGTTAGTGATTCAAGGCTTTCAACAGTTCGAGGGGCACTAATAGGAAACACTTCCTTTAACATGATGTTGAAAATTGAATCGGTAACATATTGATAGAAAATAGGGCAAGGAGCAGTGCTCGTGGAACCAGATAGAAACGTTTCCCAATGTTTCCTAAAATCTTCTGATGACGATACTTCATGAAAAGACTTCCACATCTGCTCACGTCGTTTCTGATTCGTGAGAGATGATGTAGTAACCGCACAAGTCAAACATTTTTCGAGCTTTTTGACAAGTAGCTCAGAGAACTTACAAAAACACTCTTCATTTTCTGGCTTGGCGGCCCATTGTATAAGGCAGTTCGCAGATTCAACAGCAACTTTGGCTTTCGAACTTCCAATTTTGAAGCCTTCGTCAGTCATCACACTTCGGATGCCGTTTCGTACTCGATCGCAGTGGTTAAGGGAGCCGACCGCGCACATTCAAAAGTATCATCAATAAAGAATGCTATAGAAGTTCTCGTACCCAGTGTTTCTATAACCATGTCGAGGAGTGGAGGTGTTAACACGTGTTGATTGGCCTCGCTTCCAATCCCCTTACTCTAATATCTATGACCTTTACCAGGGAACTGGGAAGCCTTACTGTACATCTGATAATATGCATGCAAGCTTACAAGAAATGTGTTAATGTGTGCATGACAGGAAGCCATGAGCAACTTACATTAGCACGTAAGAAAGCAGCCCTTAGACTTTAAATGCTACATACAGCATGCTATTTATAACATACCTTTGGGTGGTAGTGGTAGTTCTAATACGACCCTTCCAATACCGACTCCTTCTAGCTGCCTTAATGGTAGCTGAAATGCCCCTGTATATCCGCCTTTTAGCAGCACGGTTCTCCTCGACGCCCTCTTGATATCGCTGCCTTTTAGCAGCACGGTTCTCCTCGACGCCCTCTTGATATCGCTGCCTTTTAGCAGCACGGTTCTCCTCGACGCCCTCTTGATATCGCTGCCTTTTAGCAGCACGGTTCTCCTCGACGCCCTCTTGATATCGCTGCCTTTTAGCAGCACGGTTCTCCTCGACGCCCTCTTGATATCGCTGCCTTTTAGCAGCACGGTTCTCCTCGACGCCCTCTTGATATCGCTGCCTTTTAGCAGCACGGTTCTCCTCGACGCCCTCTTGATATCGCTGCCTTTTAGCAGCACGCTTAGATACAGCATTTGCGTTGTAGGTGTCGCGTACAGAGACCTTCTTCTTTTCAGGGTCGGCCTTGTAGGTGTCGCGTACAGAGGCCTTCTTCTTTTCAGGGTCGGCCTTGTAGCGCTCTCGGGCTTTAGCCTTGTTCTCTTGTGATAAAATATCTTCTCGTTTTTGGAGGTATTCCGCTCGTTGCTTACATCTCTTCTTTCGATTACGCGAAGGCATTTAAAAAAAAACAACTTCACTAACAAAAGTAAGTAATGACTAAACTGCGATAGGAACACCAAATAAATTTAGTGCAGGTTGGAGCATTTATACTGTATAACATTATTAATTACATCATTATTTAAAATTAATTCCTATTTTATGCTTGCTACTTTTGGTAGATGTGATATGCATCTATATGACCTTAAGGGGCACCGTGCCGGTAAATTCTGAAGAGATTGGTACTATTGTCGTTCTTTAAAACCGTTTGTAGCTCGAGTTATACCTTCCTAAGGAAGAAGAAGACGACGACGACAATTTTTTGGGGAATGGGCACGAGAAGCAGGTTCTTTGTTTGTCTGGAAGCGCATAGTTTAATGACATGAAACTAGCATGAAAACGTAGATCTTGGTGTTGTCGTTCGATTGCTGCAACGAGATAAGTGATCCGTTTCTCCGTTGTCCCTCCCGACGCAATTTAAAATTTTTAATGACATTCATCATTCCTCAATCAATCCTATATTGAACCTGCTGACGCAGGTTCAGATTATACTCTTAATTTTGTATTGCGTAGGGGTGACTCCTTTCGAAAAGAGTTTGCACGCATTGGGGAAATTCGCAGCATCATACCAGGATCATGGCCTTAACAGCTACTGCAACAGAGTCAACTAGGAAACACGTGATATCTCGACTATGTTTGGATGATCCAGTAATTGTGTATGTACCGCCAACGAAGACAAATACATTGTATTCAGTTTACCAACAATCATCTTTAGACACAATTGTTATCAAAATTACAAAAAACTTGCTAAAGTACAAAAATCAGACAGAAAGAGTGCTCATATATTGCTGTCAACATTTAGAAGTTGCTTCTTTTTATGACCAATTCAAGAAGACACTATAGGTGCACCTTCACATTTCCAGTTGGTAAACCAGACCTTGTTCAATATACTCAATGTACTGAAAAGATATTAAAAGCCAAATTGTTTCTCAATTTACAAACCCTCATAGTGTACTAAGAGTTATAATTGCCACTACAGCTTTCATGCCATGCAGGTACTAACAGTAACTCCAGAAGATGTGCCACCAGCTTCTTTCACAATCCTATCACAGTGCAAGTGAGCTTCCAAACCTGTTGTATGCACACATCTATGGTTGTTACTGCTAGAGAGATGTTTTGGTACAATTGATTAATCTTCAAAATGACACCTCTCTCAACCTCCTTTATGTCTTTCTTAACATCTTCCAACTTTTTGTGAAGCGTAACTACTTTATCTATAAGGCTAAGTGGCACAACAGACATACATAGATGTTGTCCAACCCTTTCTTTCCACGAATCGCAGGAGCTAAATATGCCCACTCTTTGCCAATCAGTTGGAGCAAGCAATTGGTGTGGGCAGCATCGCTAATCAGTACCCTGCGATCTCTGTGGTTCAACACAACGTCTCCGCAACACCTACACTGGGGCCCAAACTGCCGCCATAGCGTTAATAAATTTGATAACCATCGGATGTGGTCAAACGATGATTGTTTGTTTGCATTCCACAAGGTACAAGCGCTTGCGACTTGAGATGCCAGACCTATACGAGCGTGTTTATACATTATGCGATAAACATTGCGTCATATTGGTCTGGGAACGAGACTAGGGAACAAACGTGGCGCTCATAACTGGATCAGCATAGCTTTCACCCTCACTACCTTTGGTCACATGAATTGAGCATATGCAAATCTTGTAACAAAAAGCTAAAACCAAGGTGTATGCATACATGAATATTTAGGCTAACAATAGTAATTAATAAGGTTGTTTGAAAGCACAATGAAATGAGTTGAGGGTTATTTTTATTTTTAATGTTGTTGACGTTTGGTGGATTATTAACAATAACACAAACATTTACAAATTTCAATAGGCCATGATGCAAAGTCCACAGCCAAATTCTATCACCATGCTATCCCAAGATGGATAAATGGCTTCTAAATGCTACAACCATATATGGGATGTGATTGTTGGGTAATGTCCAGATAATCTGTTCATCATGTTGGCATGACAACAGAGGTACAGTTAGGGTATACAGCATGCCTTCCCCCTATATCAACCCCCCTAGACCACGGGTTGATATGAGGGTACAGTACATGTGGGAAAATATGCCCTATTCATAGTGATGTTAGGCTAGGTTTCTGGTGATCACCTCAACTGACCAGTAATGAGTTCACAAAGTGAATCTCATTAGAGGTGGGTTGCTAGGAACACAAAACCCTAGCCTTACATCACTATGAATAGGACATATTTTCCCAAGGTTGATATGAGGGTGGGTTGATATAGGGGTAGGGGTACTGTATGGTCACATCTCCCTCAATGCAGGTAATGGCATAGTGACCAAGAGTATCAAGAGCAGTATCTCAGTTTAGGGTCATGGCATAACAAGAGACCACACCACACCTGCTGACATTCTCATTGCTGGAAGGGACAGAGGCAGACCTGCCACATTAGATATCACCATTACATCACCACTGCTCTGCCATCTTGGGTGTATCGTGTCAACAGGATAGGGAAGCCTATGCAGATGAGGACCACAAGCTCCACCCAATGGACCCTAATGCCAGGAGTTGGGTTGGTCCTACATGCCATTGGCTGTGGGGAAGTATGGCAATTGAGGCAAAGAGGCCACAACACCATCTGCAGGCTAGTGTTCCACCTGCCCCTTCATCTGTCCTCCACCAAGCCAGTACTTGTGGCTTACACTTATGACCAGCTGAAAAGCCACATAGGATCGTATTATGTCTGTGCCAGCTATATAGAAAATAAAAATACTGGCGAAAAGCAAGATTGGAAAGAAGTCTCCTTCGTTACACTGCATTAACCCTTCAACTGCAATTGGCATATTTGTTGTGCCCGATGATTACGTTTGCAGTGAGGAGAGCACATTGTACGAATACATTGTGCACATGTGTTGTTGTCTGATGTATTATTACCATGCAGCCCTGCATGTAGATGGTATGTCACGTCACGCTGGTACATGCATATCGGTCAAAACTGAGAAACACAAGGAACTTGCTATGATGCAAACAATGGAGTGTGATTCAGTGCTGGTTTCTTTGGGTAATGATACGAGACGTGCAGTCCAGCGAGCAATTGATGGAAAAACATCTGCTTGGCTTACTGTTATGCCAATTGCTTGCAACCATTTTGATCTCTCCTCTGTTGAGTTTAGAGATGCACTTTCACTACGTTACCATCGGCCTCTTCTTAAAACGCCAGGGCATTGTGATGGTTGTGGAGAAGAATTCAGCTTCCAACATGCTCTTGATTGTAAAAAAGGTGGCCTTGTTACCCAGCGCCATAATGAAGTGCGAGATGCTCTAGGTGATTTGGCAGCTATTGTGTACAAAGATGTTGTAAGAGAACCCATTGTACAGGAAGCAGATGATTCCAGTGGTAGACCAGCTTTAATGGCTGACCTCAGCATACGAGGAGTGTGGCAGCCACAAACTGCGGCGTTGCTAGATGTTCGTGTCGTAGACACTGACACCCAGTCCTATGCTAGTTGCACTGTTGATGCTGTGCTATGTTCAGCAGAACAGGAAAAGAAAAGAAAATACTCAGCAGCTGTTGAAGATAGACGTGCTTCATTTACACCCTTTGTAGTCTCTGTAGATGGAGTATTGGGTCACGATGCACAACACCTGATGAAGCGCCTGTGTGACCAAATTGCGGTGAAGTGGGAGAAGTCACATTCTGAAGTAATGGGATGGGTTCGTGCCAGAATGGCTTTTGCTATTTTGCGTGCAACAAACCTTTGCTTGCGGGGATCCAGGGTAAAATGGAGATATGGACATGGCATGGATGATGGAGCTGGCCTCTCTCATTTTCCTCACTGATAAATGCTCATTCCAATGCAACTATTAATTAATTAATTAATTTATTTATTTTTGTCTAAGTGTATGCTGTGTACTATTTTTATTTTTGTTGAAGTATTATAATATTATAATTGATGGTTAATAAATATATATATATCTAAGGGCCATTGTAACTGAAGCTGCCGTTTTACTCTAATTTGGCTTTAGGAAGGCTGGCCTTTACTCGCTGGATCAAGCAATGGTAGATTATAGTGTGTTAGAGATCACGTAATTCGTGAAGAAGCAGAACTGTTGTCTTTAGTTAGCGATCCTTCTGAATAAGAATTCAGGTGTGGCCTTTGCTTTCTTGAAGAACGTATAGGACTTACAAAGTTACAGCTGTATGGTGGAGAGTGGCAAGGAGACAAAGAAGACACGTCGATTTTCTTGTTGAGGTCTTCCACTAAAAATATATTCAGAATCTTCTCTGAATAATGCAGAAGAGACGTCAGTGGATGATGCTTCCTCAGTTGAAGGGGATGATAGAAAGAGGCCACAACACCCTCTGCAGGCTAGTGTTCCACCTGCCCCTTCACCTGTCCTCCACCAAGCCGGTAGTTGTGGCTTAGACTTATGGCCAGCTGAAAAGCCACATAGGATCGAATTATGTCTGTGCCAGCTAACAATACTGGCGGAAAGCGAGATTGGAAAGAGTCTGACTCCTTGAGATGGATTAAACAGATTGGAAGTGTAATCGTGATGTGAAAGCACAAGAACTAAAAACGCTCATCTATGTAGTTTAGTTGATTGGTTACACTTTAGTGAATACATTCTGCAGTCTCCATTATTGCATTACATTGGAAACTCATCACGTGCGCCATTCAAGCCTGCGGGCTATGCGTGCAAGTCACATTTCTGAACCTGCCAAAAGGGGTGGATTCGGGTCGACCAAGGCAGAAAGAAGCGCTTTTTCCCCATAGTAGGCATTGTCCACTTTTACGTGTTCTCTGTGTTGTTTGACAGTTATACTAGTTGGATAAACCATTATGAGCAATTGTCTTATCTGCTTTGCTTCAATGTTTGAGAATGTTTGGCAATAATTTATTATCTGTACCTTTATCATCTTTCCACCGCTACCTATGCCTTTCATTATTGTGTTAGTACATTACATACTCTTTTCTAGGTGGCGTAATGATTGTTTGAGCGTCACCGGTTGAACGGAAGGTAGTTATACCATTTTGAGGGTCCTCATTTGCTGTACCTTTTGAGTTGTTGCTGGAGGACCTAAACACTTGAAAGGTGGGTAATAAGAAAGAGCCAAGGTGGTAGTGTGGCTTAGGCGTATTTTGACCACTAACAAGCTATATTTGCGCTGTACACGCTTTTCCAAATCTAGGTGCGCAATGGGAAGAAAATTTCGCCTTGCCACTATTGTAAATGTGCGGAATGCAGCAAGGGTGGTGCTCTAAGTCTTGTGGTGTCTCTTCCGTGGCAATCGCTGGTGATTCATGTGTCTTCAGGGCTTTCAGTAGTCTCCCCGATCAAAGATAATGCCCCGACTGCCTGTCCCAGCACTTCCAGGACTAGTGATTGCAACTCATCAGAATTGTTCAATGCCATAGTTTCCTTTCCCCTTTCTGCTTTCACATATGGCACGTAGTTAACATCAGAGCTTCTTGGTGCTCGTCTGTTGAAGATAACTCTCCCTTCACCATGGGTTATAGCTTCCATCAACCCGCTTACATTATTGTTGACCCGTGGGTTTGCATCTGAGGTTTCTCACAAGCCAGAGCATGGATAGAAAGATACAAATCAGTGCAAAAGAAGAACCTGCAGAAGGCCAAGGCACTGAGAAAAAAAAAACTGAATATTTAGATCCAGAAGTGTATGTATGTCTTGATTTGTATGGATTCTATACCCTAGCTGGTGTTAATTAGGTGTTAATTATCGATCTTACGCGTCGACAACCACGCAGCCCTGCATGTACACATGCATATGTCGCGTCACGCTGGTACATGCATATCTATGGTACATGTAAGAGGGAACCGTAACGCGATGCATCTTGTGTCGCTCTCCCTACCCTCGTCACCCGGAGAGCGCGTTGTGTGTAAACGTGCGTACACATGTAGTACAGTGTGATGTTCAAATGCATTAGAAAATCACGTCCATGATCCAAATGCACCGCCTATGACACAAGCTAGCCCTTAACCCTTACAACGCAACTGAAATGCACTCGTCTCTACTGCACTGTGAGAAACACTAGCTAGAACAATATACTTCACACCATTTTTCCCACCCAGTTTAAACAATAATGGTTTACCTATTCTTTGGCTCCAACGTTTCCATGTGTCGAGAAGTTTACTTGTGCACAACTTCGAGGTCGCGCGATCACGTGAATGTTTTGAAAATGACCTTAATATCACGTGAATGTATAAATATGACCTTATTTAAATATCGATGTTATTATTTCACACACATCGTTAAAATGCAGGAACAAATTTTTAATGCCTCTTTCAACAGTGTAATTCAACTGTACTTGTGTTAGAGATCATCATTCTCTGCTTGTGTTCCGTACTGCACCAAAGAGGTACCAGTCAAAATTGCAAAACATACACTCCCACCTACAGATAGACGGACATACACACTTTGAGTGGGAGTGGGGCCATCTTCTAGGATAGAACCCAAAGCAGGACTGAAAACACCACTCCCATACCAGATTACAACAGTTGCACCCAACCCACAAAGTTCTATGTCCATCATTTGCTCTCCAGCCAATCTTCATGGTCTATGTCATTTTCAAGGAACCTTCCACTCTCCAGACCTGCCAACAATACATATCAAAACACAATAAGGGTATCATTACACTCCCTCCTCCTGCCCCCAGTACAGCACTACCTCACAATATCAAATAGGTTTAGTGCCATTGTGCAGTCTTGCAACAAACAAACACACAACCACATAGATGTACAAAGAAAAGGTCGAGTTATATGCCTAGGTCTTTTGAGAACTCCAACCATCTCTGGGCTGAATCCTTCCCATACCCATCTTTGGCAGATTCTGATTTCCAGCAACCATGCCGCTTAAATAGCGTATCCTGCACACCAGCATTGGCTGCCGCTATGGCATCCTCTGCAGGAAGGCTATGCATACCAAACAATGCAGGGTCAAACCCAAGCTTTGCTATCTTATCTGACTTCGGACAAAGGTGGCTCTGGTCCAGTGGCCTCCACCATGGCCTTCAACATATCGGCCGTCACAGGTTCCTTCCGAACCGTGGGCTTAGCCAACATTAGAGTGAGTGATACACGTTTGGCACTAGCCTGAAACTGTTGTTGATACACACGAACAAATGTGCCAGGGAGCTGCAACTAGTGTGATCGGCGCGCGTTTAAGATAAGGTTAGTAGCCTACGATAGCAAGCCTTTAATATTGAAACGTTACATTGGAGCCCCGACACACCTATTCTTGCGCTAATTGACCCTTGCAAATTGCTACGATTTGACATAGATTCAAAAGGTAAATATTTTGAGATAATAGCCACGAGATTTAAAATATCAAGGTGTGGTCACGATAAATGGCATTATGGGGTTAAACACAGTAGAGGCCATTAAATTAAAAACATGAACTTTGTGTGACAATATGCCACCTTCACTAGAACATGGAGGGAGTGGGTGAGGGAGTAAAGCAGTGAGGAAGGAGATGGTTTCAAGCAATGGCACCCCTCTTTAACTACAACATGTACATACACCAAAAGGTAAATGTGGCAGTACACCTGCACACTACAGCATACGAGGGAGGGAGATAAATTTCAACCCTTTGCAGGTACCACTCTGATACTCACATGAACAGATGCCAACGTTGTACTTGAGACCTCCACACATCTTCACAGAGAAGATGGTGCCCTCCTCCCTATTCCACCGTATAGCATATCACACAGCCACACAAACAGCAGGGCACAATAAAGAAAGCATTCTGTAACCACAAAACCACACTATTAGAATGACAAAGAAAACAATGGCAGTGATGATGATTCTGATGACCTGTTGGATGGGATGAAAGACACACAGTGCTAATAGAGGAAGCCACTTACCATTAACCACACTAACACACACATAAACCCCCCAAAATCAAACAAGATGATGTCATGATGATGTAATCAATGCCATGACAATGGACACCACATGCACGATCAATCTATGCTTCAAGCTGTACCACCATGTACTACATTTGTCTGCTGTAATGAAAGCTTGAAACTCCCTTTGTCAGTTTCAGTGTGCAAGTAGGAATTTGCGTGTGACTGTACTTCACGTATCTAAAATCTAATTTCAAAAGTATTTCAACGATTTGCTATATTCCACTCCACTACCATCCATACATATAGTAACACTCCAAATGGCTCAGATTCCACATATCACATGTGCATACAGGTGATACAACACACCCTATGAGCATACAACCATATGTAAAGACAACATATCCCATGTGCACAACACAAACTACACAAACACACCATGCAGAAGGACAAGAGACACACTCCATGCAGAAGGACAAGAGACACACTCCATGCAGAAGGACAAGAGACACACTCCATGCAGAAGCACAAGAGATACACACATCCCATATTCATTCTCATATATACACACCTCCAACCTTATGGTCTCCATTGCCCTCCATTATAACCTCTCACCCCTGGCAAAGCTCAAGCTACATCCCGCTATTTAAGAATCTCAAGATGTCTCCCACATAGCTCTCACAAGTTCTGCCACATCTCCCCTAGCATTCAGATTCCATCTCTCTGTGTCACAGCGTCCGTGTTAACTGGAGTGTCTCTGTGGAACATGTGGATCCAAGCACTCCACACGTTTCCAATGTCATACTAAGGATCAATGCACATTGAAAGTAGTGGGAAAGTTGGAAACTGCAATTCTGTTAGCCAGGGTTGTACACACACACACACACACACACACACACACACACACACACACACACACACACACACACACACACACACACACACACACACACACACACACATACCTGCAAGTGATGTTCTTCCACATTCTCATCATATGCTAGCTGTTGGGACTGCACACACCCATTGGGGCATGCAACCCGAGGGAATTCATGGAGCAACAAAGCATTAAACATTAAGTTAAAATTGGTTAGTCCGTTGCCCCATTTTGGTTGAGTTATCTGGTAATTGACTGACATATATACAGAACTGCACATTTCTCAACACAGTTGACCATATAAACTTTTATTTCAATCATGTCAAATATTTACACAATACTTCAATACAGTGTTAGCACCATAGTTAGCAATGAACACACTGCCATCTCTGGGATCTAGTGCAGTACCATAGGGATTCTTCAGATTCCCCACTGTGTGGATCTTGTTTTCCTCAGGATCATAGATGGAGAGACAATGGCCACTAACCTCACTGACAAGGCTGTAACCTTCATCATCAATGGCTAGTCCTCTGGGACCATTAGGATCACCATACATTCTGACATACACACCTTCTTTGCTAAACACTTTGATAATGTTTGAACCTTTGGCTGCAACATGAATGTTTCCCTGAGGGTCCAACGCAAGACCCCATGGAGACTGAAATCTATGATTGCCTGAGCCTTTACCATCTATGGTTAATAACCAAACACAATTTTCATTGAATATTTGTATCCTATGGTTATTACAGTCAGACACAATCAGTTTGTTGTTGGAGTCAATGATGACTGCCCTGGGCCAAATGAACTGTCCCTGACCTGATCCCTGCTGACCAAACTTATGAAGGAACTTTCCACTCGATGTCAGCTTCTGTACACGATGGTTGCCACTATCAGCAACATACAACATATTTCCCTTGATGGTTATACCACTTGGATAAGAGAACTGACCATCACCACTTCCCCTACTACCTATGGTATTCTCCAGTTGACCTGTTTGATCAAACACATAAATGCAGTCATCATCACTCCCTACATAGATGTCTCCATTGTCATGGATGGCTACACATAATGGCTCATTACACTGGATCACTTGTTGGACATTATATAAGGTATGGTAGTCACGTTTAGGCCTCACATCAAGGTCATTAGGACTATTCTGTACATGCTGACCATCCATTGTGATGAGGAGCTGGTGAGGACCAGCAGTTTGAGGGGTGAGGGTGATGGTGTAGGTACCATCCCTGTGGTCCTCCACCTCTCCATACACAACTGCTCCATTATGGGTCTTGGACCTCATCTCACCCTTCACCTCTACACCACCATGTGGGTACTCCTCCCCCTTTGAGGTCTTGCTTTGTACCTTAACATGGTACCTGGTCCCCACCTTGGCTGCTGATGTGGACATCCATGTGCATGAAGATGGAGAAGGGAAGAATACAATAATTTCAACTAATTTGGATAGCTGCCTGACAAGATCATCTGTTTTCACAGACACAGATATGTTGCTGTGTTGGTTTGGAGTGAGGGAAATGGTCTGGACCCTCTTGAGGGTGGCCTGCAGTTCAGTGGGTATGAGTCCTCCCAATGCTACAATCTCATGGTCAGTGTGGGTCTGCAGGATCTGGGAGGCCATATCAGTGTAGTGACCAATGTCTCCAACCATCTTCTCAAACTGTTCCTTCTGGAGGGTCAGAGCTGTTGTCTTGGACAGTGAAATGGCCTCCAACTCTGACCATAGTGTCTTTTTCCTTTCTTCCAATGTTTGTTGGAGTGTTTCAAAGGCTTGGTTTATGGCCAAGAAAGCATTTCTTTTGGAGACCATCCTGTTATTTTCATCAATGGCTCCTGTCAATTTTGTCACTACCTCTTTTGCTTCTTCAAGTGCTCCTGTCATTTCCATTCGTTGAGCCTTTGCTAGTGTTGATATGTCTGTCATAGTGTGGCCGTTGTGGGTAACTGCATAAAAGCATACCAGCAAGCTACAAGTCTCACAATAAAAATTCAATTTATTGTCCTCATGGTTAGGCTGAGAGCAGTAATGATCTCTTGGCTTCATGGTGGTGTGCAGTTGTCTGGCTCCCTCCTGGTCCAGTCCAACAATTTTGTGCATTGAAAGTTTTCGGCTGCTACTATGGTGGTCACGACAATGCTTGCACAGGAACTGGCGACATGTACAACAGAACACCACTGCAAGGCCATTGCGTCCATCTACACATTCATCACAACACACCTCACTGTTACTGACCATCTTGGACATGTACCCTGCTACCTCTACTTCAAATCCAAGATGGAGGTTCTGAGGGAGAACACTGGCTCCTCCCACTGGGATGCTGGTGTTTTGTTCACAGATGGGACATTGGAACATTTGTTGGGAACCACTTTTCTCTATCTCATGATGGAGACATTGTAGACAGAAGGAGTGCAAACATGACAGAATTCTTGGATCATTGTAGGGCTTGGAGCACACACCACAGGTCATGTGGGGAAAGGGTTTCTCCATAACCACACTGTTGGTAGTGAAGAGTACAATAACTAGTTTATGCTGTCTTTACAAAAGCACTTCAATTAATGGACCTTGACAATTCAAAATCAATTAAAATATACTGCACTACAGCTCCAGGGCAAGACAGCATATATGAATGACCAACATCAGTAGCAGTTGTTTATAAATAGGAACTGGTGTAAACAAATGGCCATTACACCACAGAGTGTTGCCCATATGACCTATGGGTACTGGCAGTCTGCCCTTAGTCTCGTACCCAGACCTGTTTACATAAGCATTATCGCATAAATACATAATGCTACGTAAATATACATTATGCGATAATGCTTACGTAAACACGTCTGGGTATGAGACGTATTCATTTCATAATTATCGCGGGTACGACATGATATCAATGTGGTAAAGACGGAGGCATTCACGAAACATCTTGAAGTCCGCTCCACAAATATAAAACTCACTTGTTCTAACATCATCATTATTGCTATTAGGGGACATGACAGAGGCACAAGGTTCGAGCAAAAAGACGCAGCTAACCGTTGACAGACTCCAACTACGTGGAACCTCTGCCAGTGATGCTGAAAGAAGCAAAGTGGAGCTTTATGTGTCTTTCAGAGTTAGTGGAGACAATATAACTCTGTTCTCTGAAGAGGGGTACCGAACATTGCTGCAAATAGTAGATAAAATCCAGACTTATACACCAGAGATGCTAAAAATCTAAATCTGTGTGTTGCATTCAATGTATACCACAAGTTATTGTATTAATTAACCACTCTCAGCAATCTAGGCCCAACAATGGTAAGAGCACAGGGAACAAACGTGGCGCTCATAACGGGGCAGCCTGTAGCTTTCACCCTCACTACCTTCGGTCACACAAATTGAGCATATGCAAATCGTGTAACAAAAAGCTAAAACCAAGGTGTATGCATACATGAATATTTAGGCTAACAATAGTAATTAAAAAGGTTGTTTGAAAGCACAATGAAATGAGTTGAGGGTTATTTTTAATGTTGTTGACGTTTGGTGGATAATTAACAATAACACAAACATTTACAAATTTCAAAAGGCCATGATGCAAAGTCCACAGCCAAATTTAATCACCATGCTATCCCAAGATGGATAAATGGCTTCTAAATGCTACAACCATACATGGGATGTGGTTGTTGGGTAATGTCCAGATAATCTGTTCATCATGTTGGCATGACAACAGAGGTACAGTTAGGGTATACAGTATGCCTAGGAGTTGGGTTGGTCCTGCATGCCATTGGCTGTGGGGAAGTATGGCAATTGAGGCAAAGAGACCACAACACCATCTGCAGGCTAGTGTTCCACCTGCCCCTTCACCTGTCCTCCACCAAGCCAGTAGTTGTGGCTTACACTTATGGCCAGCTGAAAAGCCACACAGGATCGTATTATGTCTGTGCCAGCTATATAGAAAAAAAAAAAATACCGAGATTGGAAAGAAGTCTCCTTCGTTACACTGCATTAACCCTTCAACTGCAATTGGCATATTTGATGTGCCCGATGATTACGTTTGCAGTGAGGAGAGCACATTGTACGAATACATTGTGCACATGTGTTGTTGTCTGATGTATTATTACCATGCAGTCCTGCATGTAGATGGTATGTCACGTCACGCTGGTACATGCATATCTAAGGGCCATTGTAACTGAAGCTGCCATTTTACTCTAATTTGGCTTTAGGAAGGCTGGCCTTTACTCGCTGGATCACGCAATGGTAGATTATAGTGTGTTAGAGATCATGTAATTTGTGAAGAAGCAGAACTGTTGTCTTTAGTTAGCGATCCTTCTGAATAAGAATTCAGGTGTGGCCTTTGCTTTCTTGAAGAACGTATAGGACTTACAAAGTTACAGCTGTATGGTGGAGAGTGGCAAGGAGACAAAGAAGACACGTCGATTTTCTTGTTGAGGTCTTCCACTAAAAATATATTCAGAATCCTCTCTGAATAATGCAGAAGAGACGTCAGTGGATGATGCTTCCTCAGTTGAAGGGGATGATAGAAAGAGGCCACAACACCCTCTGCAGGCTAGTGTTCCACCTGCCCCTTCATCTGTCATTGTCAGGGTTCACGACCTACCACCCTGACAAAGGATGAAAAGAGACTGAATAGCGGTAGCCTCCAGGTCTAGAATGACGTTAATGTGGACCTTATGCTATAAATAATGTGTACTGTGCATGTATTCCTGGGTTTGGTGCGGTGATGGAAATCTAGCAGTTGGGAGGAAGGAGCGGCGCGCAGGCTGCGGCTAGATTGATCCTTCACAGTCCTCCTCCAAGCCAGTACTTGTGGCTTACACTTATGGCCAGCTGAAAAGCCACATAGGATCGAATTATGTCTGTGCCAGCTAACAATACTGGCGGAAAGCGAGATTGGAAAGAGTCTGACTCCTTGAGATGGATTAAACGGATTGGAAGTGTAATCGTGATGTGAAAGCACAAGAACTAAAAACGCTCATCTATGTAGTTTAGTTGATTGGTTACACTTTAGTGAATACATTCTGCAGTCTCCATCATTGCAATTGTCTTATCTGCTTTGCTTCAATGTTTGAGAATGTTTGGCAATAATTTATTATCTGTACCTTTATCATCTTTCCACCGCTACCTATGCCTTTCATTATAGTGTTAGTACATTACATACTCTTTTCTAGGTGGCGTAGTGATTGTTTGAGAGTCACCTGTTGAACGGAAGGGTAGTTATACCATTTTGAGGGTCCTCATTTCCTGTACCTTTTGAGTTGTTTCTGGAGGACCTAAACACTTGAAAGGTGGGTAATAAGAAAGAGCCAAGGTGGTAGTGTGGCTTAGGCGTATTTTGACCACTAACAAGCTATATTTGCGCTGTACACGCTCTTCCAAATCTAGGTGCGTTATGGGAAGAAAATTTCGCCTTGCCACTATCGTAAATGTGCGGAATGCAGCAAGGGTGGTGCTCTAAGTCAGGTGGTGTCTCCTCCGTGGCAGGCGCTGGTGATTCATGTGTCTTCAGGGCTTTCAGTAGTCTCCCCGATCAAAGATAATGCCCCGACTGCCTGTCCCAGCACTTCCAGGACTAGTGATTGCAACTCATCAGAATTGTTCAATGCCATAGTTTCCTTTCCCCTTTCTGCTTTCACTTATGGCACGTAGTTAACATCAGAGCTTCTTGGTGCTCGTCTGTTGAAGATAACTCTCCCTTCACCATGGGTTATAGCTTCCATCAACCCGCTTACATTATTGTTGACCCGTGGGTTTGCATCTGAGGTTTCTCACAAGCCACAGCATGGATAGAATTATACAAATCAGCGCAAAAGAAAAACCTGCAGAAGGCCAAGGTACTGAGAGAAAAAACTGAATACTTAGATCCAGAAGTGTATGTATGTCTTAATTTGTATGGATTCTATACCCTAGCTGGTGTTAATTAGGTGTTTAATTATCGATCTTACGCGTCGACAACCACGCAGCCCTGCATGTACACATGCATGGTATGTCGCGTCACGCTGGTACATGCATATCTATGGTACATGTAAGAGGGAGCCGTAGCGCGATGCACCTTATGTCGCTCTCCCTTCCCTCGTCACCCGGAGAGCGTTGGGTGTAAACGTGCGTACACATGTAGTACAGTGAAATGTTCAAATGCATTAGAAAATCACGTCCATGATCCAAATGCACCGCCGAAGAATGACAATGACACAAGCCATGAACAGTATGTGTTTAACCCTTACAACGCAACTGAAATGTACTCGCCTCTACTGCAATGTGAGAAACACTAGCTAGGATAATGAACTTCACACCATTTTTCCCACCCAGTTTAAACAATAATGGTTTACCTATTCTTTGGCTCCAACGTTTCCATGTGTCGAGCAGTTTACTTGTGCACAACTTCGAGGTCGCGGGATCACGTGAATGTTTTGAAAATGACCTTAATATCACGTGAATGTATAAATATGACCTTATTAAAAAATCAATGTTATTGTGGTTGTCCTTTAGTTTAGTGGCCCCCCTTGTTCATTTCGATCCAAATCAATTAACAAGTAATTAACAAGCTTGCGCGTTAGATGATATAAGCTGTGCAGCTGCAATTTAAGGTTAGCACTTACGCTTTGATATCAAATAAAACAGGGCTATTTAAGGCAGATTATGTTCTGGATTTCAACTTGGATGGCTATGGCTGCGGTTGCGATTCGTGTTCCTGTTATGTATCCTTTGACTGAAGTCCTTTCATCTGTGTGCTTTAAAGCTTCTTTCCTCCAGCAGGACATACTCGTGCGGGAGAGGGATGCATCTGGAAGGGATGTCCGGAGTGTATGGCGTGGAGATGTCCTAGGAAAGGTTGCAGGAAGGTTTCACCCCTACGAAAGGGATCCTATTTTGAAGGTAATAAACTCCGGGCATTAAATAAAATATAAATTGTACTAATACACATATACATACATACATACATACATACATACATACATACATACATACATACATACATACATACCCTGACACACTGAGACACACTAGCTATGAAAGTTACGATGATGAAATATCCCCCTCCTGAAGGGAACATCCACATCGTAAGAGGAGGGCTCGGGCATTGGCTCGCACAAGAGTCAAATTAAGGCGGCCGTACAGGCTGCAGGCAACCTTGGACTTGGGGGAGTTGGTCCTTGTGGCAAGGTATGATGCGAGCCGTGAAAAAGCTTGCACCGCTTCGCTGCCCCAAGCTCCATATGACTCGGCCACAAGGGGAATACACGTCCACCCCAACTCGGAACACTTGGCATCATTGGCAGAGTGCTTCCTTAGCTCAGCGGCAACCGCTGCTGACCCTGCTGTGCGACCCGCTTCAGAGATAATGGTAGGGTTAAGCGGAGACACCACAGTAAGGTCAAAGGCAGCAGGCTTGCCACAGAGCCAATTGGAAGCTAGGATATCAGCAGGGCGTGTGTTCCGAAGCTCATGTCCTAGTCCACTACCAGCCTCCGCCTTGGCGCTTATGCAGGCACGATGGCAGGTCTGAAGCACTATATCCCTGAGCTTGTTGTGCCTGGATATAGCATCACCACCTCTCTTACATGTTACTGCATGGTGGCTTAGAGGATCCAAGGGATGTTCTGGACACAATGCACAGGGAAGTGAGCCAGGTGAGGTATTTAGCCCGAGCCACCACTTGATGGCCATTTGGTGCTCGTTGAGGTCTAGGCTTAGACCCAGGCCTGGAGATGGTACTACAGAGAGCCAAGCGGAGGCATGGGGCAGACAGGAGACGAGCCTTGTCAGCCACAGAACTCTGGGAAAAAAGAGAGTTAAATTGAATGTTTTCTAATGCAGCTGATAGAGTGTGTTGTCAGCAAGGAGAAGATGTAAGACTGTTAATATCAATTGCACTCATTTTTATGATGCAAGTTATTATTTACTCAGGGAGTCACCTGCCCATAGAGGTGATTGTACGGCTCATTCACATGTGGTCAGTGAAGACACCTGTAGGAAAGACGCAGGATGAATTGGAGGTATATATCAGCACTGTAAAAGTTATTAAGCATATTGCATATTGCAGATAAGCAGTGCCGCCGCTGTGGACTGGTACAACTTTGTGCGCGATATTTGTGCGGAGTACTTTCTGGCTCATCCTGCTGTGATCAGCGGGCCAGGGGTTGAAGTTGAAATCGATGAAAGTATATTTGGGAAGAGGAAGTACAACCGTGGCAGAGTTGTAGATGGACACTGGGTGTTTGGTGGGATTGAGAGAGGTGACAAGTGGAGCTCCTACAACCAGCTGACAGCTACAACAGGCAACACACATCAGACTGTCAACCACTCGCTCCATTTTGTTGACCCCACCACCGGAGCACATACCCAAAGTGTTGAGGGTATGTGGAGCTGCTGCAAGTGAATGATGCGTGAGGAGAAAGTGATGAACTCTGCTCTATTTGAGACCTATCTTCCTGAATTTATGTGGAGGAAAAGATTTGGAGGGCCCATATAGCATTTGGGAATATACTGAAGCACATCGCACAGCATTACCCTGTATAGCTATCCGTTATGTTGCACTATACTTCATTGTTAAATCTTCTATCCATTTAATCGTGAGGGGGAATGTACTCGTTAAATTTATTGGTTGCTATAGCTTCTAGTATGTTACAGTCGTCGTGGTCAATATCAGAGCGATGCTCTAGCAGATAGATATATAATAGGGACGCAACAGTGGAGCTATCATCAGTGGTGAACAATTCATGATACCTTTCCCATAGATCTTGCATAAAGACCTGGAGTTGTAGTAACCATTATGCCTCGTCACATACACCCTCCCCTGACCACCTTCACACCCTCCCCTGACCACCAGTACACCCTCAACTGACCACCTTCACACCCTCCCCTGACCACCTGCACACCCTCCCCTGACCACCTGCACACCCTCCCCTGACCACCAGTACACCCTCCCCTGACCACCAGTACACCCTTCCCTGGCCCCCCCCCCTGTACCGTGTGCATTATTTAGAAACAACATACTCCTACATTAACACTACAGTGCTCAAGGTTTAAGCGCACGCCACTGTGCACGCCACTGTGCAGGGTACCGAGGAGTGTAGTGCTCCAGCACTGTTGTGTCCCTATTTGATATCAAAGCGTAAGTGCTAACCTTAAATTGCAGCTGCACAGCTTATATCATCTAACGCGCAAGCTTGTTAATTACTTGTTAATTGATTTGGATTGAAATGAACAAGGGGGGCCACTAAACTAAAGGACAACTTTCACACACATCTCCTGTTAAAATGCAGGAACAAATTTTTAATGCCTCTCTCACCAGTGTAATTCAACTGTACTTGTGTTAGAGATCATCATTCTCTGCTTGTGTTCCGTACTATACTGCACTGCACCAAAGAGGTACCAGTATTAACAAGTAAACTGATTGTACAATAATTAGAAATGTTCCAATGTCATTTCCTGTTCCCTCCCTATTCCCCTATATAGCATATCACACACCCTTACCCCAAGTCATATTGGTTAAATGTTCATTGTGCACATTGTCACACAAACACAAAAACACACACAAACACAGAAAAGAACAAATAACAAAACATACACAGATAGACGGACATACACACTTTGAGTGGGAGTGGGGCCATCTTCTAGGATAAAACCCAAAAGCAGGACTCAAAACACCACTCCCATACCAGATTACAACAGTTGCACCCAACCCACAAAGTTCTATGTCCATCATTTGCTCTCCAGCCAATCTTCATGGTCTATGTCATTGTCAAGGAACCTTCCACTCTCCAGACCTGCCAACAATACATATTAAAACACAATGAGAAAATGTTGCATCATTACAAATCTGATGACTTGTAGGCATGCGTAAAAGACAGACTGGTGGATTGGCTAGACACATGACCCATCCTAACAACATACCTGTACAGTCCAGATCTATTTTGAATAGTTCACAGTGCACATTTGCCACACACACATTTTGCAGCATGTTCACAGACACTTAGACGACTGACACCCAAAGGTGTATAACCCTATTTAAACCACCAAACACATGACCATATTTACACACGTGTACCATGACAGCTGCAAATGTGGGTGTGTCTTTTACTGGGAATGTGAATCAGCCAAAGATGGTCACAGCTGAGCACATAAAACTATGTGATTGTGTATGTGTACATCATTAACTAATTCTACAGACAATGACTTAGGAAATTATTTCCTCACTACATAACTGGGTTAAAGGCTCATTTGCACCCTGCCACACACACACACACACACACACACACACACACACACACACACACACACACACACTTACGCACACTGTACAAACACACTCACACACACACACACACAGCTCATAGTCTGACTGTTCTGGCTTCACAAACAACTTAGTTTTGCATTCAAGGAAAGGGCTCCTGAATTGTAGAAATTTTGTCCATAGTATTTTACAACTGAGGGTTTGGGTGCAGACTGCAGAGATAGTACCAGTACAAGTTAAATGTACTTATTACCACTCTCCCACTTTCATACTGGATGCCGATTGTTGTCTCTCCATCTGATGCACTCAAAATAGTACTAATGTTGTGTTATCCACACATATGGGATGGTTGTATTTCCCATGCATGGTCCCAATGTGCTTTTTCAAACCAAAACTTATACACAAGCTAGCATACACATCACACATACATATTGACATATGCAGATCATAGATACTTACACACACACACACACACACACACGCACGCACACACATGCATGCAGACTGAGAGGGAGAAAGGAAAGATTTATAGCCATTTACACAAGAGATACACACACATACACGCGCGCGCACACACACGCACGCACAGAACACTTACATGTATACTCTCACTTGGTACAGCCAACAACTAATGCTAGTAGTTAGTACTCCTTGGTACAGCCAGCGAATATCGAATAGATGTCCTGGACTCGAGCTCGAGCCAGCTATACTAGAGCTCTAGCTAGTACTCAGTAACTTAACTATAATAGCGTATACGTATACGCTAAGCTAGCCAATGTACCAGTTAATTTATTGTGTTGCATGTAGCCATATAATATCCGTATCCATGGAAGCTACACTCAACAAGATCGCGCTAATTGAATCCTAGTCCTTGTGACCCAAAACAATTTAAAATTCAAATGGCCAAAATCTATACTAGGTAAATACCTCTAAAAATAAAAATACAACTGCACGATCTCTTGTTCTGGCGGCCCACAAAGTCTGAATCTAAACTGGTGTAAGAATTATGAGCTGCAGAATACATTAATTAGGTGTGCAAAAGTTGGATTTCCATATATCTCTATGGAAAGTGCTGTTATCACAAAAACTACAACAATTTACAATACAAAACAGTTGTTTTTTGGTCTAAATCAAGGTCATATGTACATGAAGCAATGTTGATAGCCACAAAAGTTGTATTCTATATAATTAACAATCAAGTCTATGGGAGTTATCCGGAAGTATACGCGAATGTACAAACCGCAACAATTGTCAATTCCCTTTGACCGCACATTTCTGGATATGCTTTGACACTTACAAAACATGTAACCCTGCAGGTTCGTGATAAACCATCCCTTGCAGTAAACATGTGCTGTTGTACAGCTGTACCTCAATGAGAGGCCAGTGATGCTGTAATGAATATAATGAGGTTATGTACCTCTCTTGGTATGGGCTTATGTATATGAATGCTTCTGAGTGACATGTGTAAATCAGTTAAAATAAATTAGTCATCTGTGTGCCATTTGCCACACTTGATGCTTCAAACCTTCTTGCACTTGGCCTCATGCCAAAGCATGTCTGTTCCAGTACATGTGTAATGTGAGTGCATGTGCATTGTTTACGTGACCCGCCTCCTTTGATACAGCTAGAACACTTCAATGATGTTACATAATGATGGAATACGTTGTCTGCAGAGCGTCTGAGCATGCAAGCAGAACACGAATATTAACTTATCACGATACAAATGATGGGTAGTTAATAAGCAACTGACGTAACTATCAGCCATTGTCTCTTTGAACCCAGCATTACAGCAGCACAGATAGGTCTGCATCTCTGATCTATTCTGAGTAGCTATACTGAACCTACGAATGCAACATGCAATAGGTTGGGTTCATTAGTGGGTGGTGCAACATAAAACACACACATTTTAGCATGCAAGGCCTAATTTTAATGCTATAATTCTACTCTAAATACTGTGGAAAGCAGCCCGAGTCACCCAACTACATGAATCACGTGATCTGAAGGACTAGCTGGGAGGGTGATAGTACTGAATCTCTCTACTGGGAGGAGGTGCTCTGTTCTGTGAATAAACATATTATGGTGTCTGTAATAGTCAGGGGGATCGAGGATATGACTGGTCCTCGAGGGGGAGTGTGGGGGAGACATGATTGGTGAGGGGGAGTGTGGGGAGACATGATTGGTGAGGGGAGTGTGGGGGAGACATGACAGGTGAGGGGAGTGTGGGGGAGACATGGCTGGTGAGGGGGAGTGTGGGGGAGACATGACTGGTGTAGGGGAATGTGGGGGAGACATGACTGGTGAGGGGAGTGTGGGGGAGACATGACTGGTGTAGGGGAGTGTGGGGGAGACATGACTGGTGAGGGGAGTGTGGGGCACCCCAGTAGTTGGAAAGCAACTGATGGTATGTCCAGCTCAGCCAAAGGTCACGGCATGCAGTCAATCTAGAAAAGCCTTAAGATCTGAAAATCTCTACCACACACACATGCACATGGCTCTATGTATGTATAGCTGCATGCATACAACTTTGTCTCCCTCCCCCTCCCCACCCCCCTTCACACATTCTTCACTCTAATCATATGCCCCAACATACGTATACATGCCAGTGTGTCCCGATGTATGTCCATTGCCAGGCTTGGCCTATTACATAGTACCTTGCCTTCCCATAAGTCTAGGGAGAAAACTGATATAGTATACATAGCACAGCACAGTGAGCTAGCTAAATAAACTACAAAGGTGTTTAGTCCTGCACATACACACATGCATAGGCACACACAAGGTGTACACTTACATGACTTGCTGCCATATCCAGAGATTGCTCTGATTGCCATAACCATCAGACCTGCAGGATATACATGGTTAGTCTGTGTACAGAGGTCTGGTATGTATGTATGGGATCAGGCACAGAATGTAGTCTGGATCTGGTATGTACAGGAAGTGGAATACAGGGTTATTATGTGTGGATGTTGTGAAGGAGGGGGGGGGGGGAGAGGGTGAATGTAAAAATAATGTGTCTTGCGTCACACCATACCACTAGATGTGGCTGCATATGGCACACTGCTCATTTAGAGGTGGTTTAATACAGCAGCAAGGCCACACCAAAGCGTACCACAGACAGGTACGTTGAAAGCAATTGAAGAGTGGTCAGGCTAGCAGAGAGCAGGGGGAGGGTTGGAGGGAGAGGGGCAACCAATCCCCTGCCCTCCCCCAGAAGCCAATTGACATATTTCCTGCAATCTGAGAGGCATTATTTGGGTCAGGATGATGAGAACAGCACAACAAATATATGATTTGTCAATGCCAATTTTGTTTTAGTCCAATGAAGTTTTGCCCTTAATATTCAAGTTGAACTTGGCTGGTTCATTATGCTTTTTGCTATCTGGTAAATAGCCTTTATTCTAGAAAACAGATGGCGTTCAAAAATCATACTTTGTCATTCTATACATGGACAAAAGCAATGGAATCTTAGAGTCTGACAATTTAGTACAACTTTGGTGACTTTGTTAGTCCCATCTTTTTGTTATAACTCAAATGCATTAGGCTATGCCATATTTAATGATGAACAATCACTCAGGACAATTAATAAATTCCCCTGGATATCAAAGCTAACTACCATTGATTACTAATGTGTCATCCATCCCCCCTGTACGGTCATTAAATGGAATAACTAGTCCATTTCCGAACGCTGTTCTCCAAAAGCTTTGTCAATGTGTGTGTGTGTGTGTGTGTGTATGTGCGTGCATGTGCATGTAAGTGTATGCGTGTGTATGTGCATGTTACAAAGGGTGGATTGAAAGCTTGCGTTTGTGTACATGTGAGTGCATGTATATGCGTGTGTAAGTGTATGCGTGTGTATTTGTGTGTCACACGCACGAACATACTATTTAACTTTATTTATACAGTACAGTGTAGGCTACAATAATGGTAGATTGAGTTGGGTGGTATGGGTGTACAAGCCTTCTTATAGGCATACATGCATAAACACAAGCGTCGGTACACACATAGAATGCAATACGTACTATAATAACTGACCTTGTATTTGAAAAATAATACGTAGAGACTCCACTTGAGGGACCTTATGGGTTTTTCTTCATATGCTAATGCTTCCAGTGAGCATAACTTAGTACCCTGGATTACTGAGTACTGTACATGCACCGTACAATGACACACGAGCTACTGTACTGTACAACTTGCATCATGTTGCATCATGGGGGAAGAAAAGATATGTAGCAGGAGGGATTAGAGGTCATTCAACTCCAGATGGACTACAAACCTTTACCACAGGTGAACCACAAAGTAAATATTTATATTCTACAGGGCCTGACCAGGACGGAATCCCCCCTCCAATTCTCCCTCTCTTCCTCCCTTTCTCTCTCACTCTCTTCTTTCTCTTTCTTTTTATAGGGTACCTGTGGTGAAACACCAATTTGTGTGCACCTGTGTGTTCTGTGCGTGTGTGTGTGTGTTTGTATGTGTGTGTGTGTGTTCTGTGTGTGTGTGTGTGTGTGTGAGTGTGTGTGTGTGTGCACCTGTGTGTTCTGTGTGTGTGTGTGTGTGAGTGTGTGTGTGTGTGCACCTGTGTGTTCTGTGTGTGTGTGTGTGAGTGTGTGTGTGTGTGTGTGTGTGTGTGTGCACAGGCGCATTCCAGTGCCACTGGGAACCACCCTATTCACAACGTACATGTTGAGGTGTGTTGTTCATGTATGCACCGTATCATACGCCCTCCTCCCCTCCCCTCAATAGGTCTTAATGGCCTGTTGAAAAAGGGAATCCATGACTGACTGGTGAGAGGGAGTGTGGGGGAGACATGACTGGTGAGGGGAGTGTGGCGGAGACATGACTGGTGAGGGGAAGTGTGATGGAGATATGACTGGTGAGGGGGAGTGTGGGGTAGACATGACTGGTGAGGGGAGTGTGGAGGAGACATGACTGGTGAGGGGAGTGTGGGGGAGACATGACTGGTGAGGGGGAGTGTGGGGGAGACATGACTGGTGAAGGGGAGTGTGGGGGAGACATGACTGGTGAGGGGAGTGTGGGGGAGACATGACTGGTGAGGGGGAGTGTGGGGGAGACATGACTGGTGAAAGGAGTGTGGGGGAGACATGACTGGTGAGGGGGAGTGTGGGGAGACATGACTGGTGAGGGGAGTGTGGGGGAGACATGACTGGTGAGGGGAGTGTGGGGGAGACATGACTGGTGAGGGGGAGTGTGGGGGAGACATGACTGGTGAGGGGAGTGTGGGGGAAACAAAAAGATGGTCCCAGCTGGGCACATAACACTATGTGATTGTGTATGTGTACATCATTAACTAATTCAACAGACAATGTCTGGTAGGGGGAGACATGACTGGTGAGGGGGAGACATGACATGTTCACAGACACTTAGACTGACACCCAAAGGTGTATAACCCTATTTAAACCACCAAACATATTTACACACATGTACCATGACACCTGCTAATGTGGGTGTGTCTTTTACTGGAAATGTGAATCAGCCAAAGATGGTCACAGCTGGGCACATAACACTATGTGATTGTGCATGTGTACTAATTCAACAGACAATGACTTAGTGAACTATATAACTGCATAGCATATCACACACCTACCCTCTTGTCACAACACCAGATTGGTTAAAGGCTCATTGTGTACCCTGCTACACACACACACACACACACACACACACACACACACACACACACACACACACACACACACACACACACACACACACACACACACACACACACACACACACACATACTGTAGTGTTCACGGTATGCTGCCTGCAGCCGTTATGCGCCAACAGTCTAGCTTGGACACACCAAGTTAATTCGCCCCAATGTCTTACAAGTCACACACAGAAACACCAATCTGAGTCCAGGGTGGAACCGCTTCCTGCAGCCTTCCGGTGCTCCTGTCCTGAACCTGCTCGTGGATTAAATAGTTGTCCTGAAACCAGTTTGTCCTGTCCAGAAAACCAGTTCGGACCTGTAATGCCAGGTGGATGACAAGTACAACCTGAAATGCCAGTCTACTGTCTCATCTACACAATTACAGTACAAATCAAGGTTAGTTACTACCATGTCCAATAGACCCTAGTATACTACACACACACACACACACACACACACACACACACACACACACAAACACACACACACAAACACACACACACACACACACACACACACACACACACACACACACACAAACACACACATACAACACACACACACAACACACACACACAACGCACACACAATGAGAGGGAGGGAGGGAGGCAGTGAGGGAGCAACCAATGGCATCACTCTTATACTACAACATATACCTGTCCTGGTTTGCCTGTTCCTGACCTTGATCCTGTCCTGTGTGGAGGTAGAGGATGTCCTCATCCCCCTTGGATCATCCTGAAGTTTCACTATACATTTGTTGTGTGTACTCTCTTCATACTGTCAGTGGCGGACACACGAGAGGGAATGTATTTGCATGGATACCTTCATGGAACACATAACAATTCGCAAACACATACATGCATACAAAACATGAACTTTGTTGTGACAATATGCCACCTTCACTAGAACATGAAGGGAGTGGGTGAGGGAGTAAAGCAGTGAGGAAGGAAGGGAGGGAGATGGTTTCAAGCAATGGCACCCCTCTTCTACTACAACATGTACATACACCAAAAGGTAAACGTGGCAGTACACCTGCACACTACAGCATACGAGGGAGGGAGATAAATTTCAACCCATTGCAGGTACCACTCTGATACTCACATGAACAGATGCCAACGTTGTACTAAGACCTCCACACATCTTCACAGAGAAGATGGTGCCCTGATCAAACACCTTGCATGTGTGTTCCACAGTACATTGCGTGACACATTCTGGAACAGTAAGTAGAGATGTAATGCAAGGGGGAAGAGGAGGTGGGAGGGATATGGGGAGAGGGGAGGGGCAAGAATCATAATGGGAAAGGCAGATGGTGCCAATACAGGGGTGTGTTTAGCTAGGCGCTTAGGTGCTCGAGACCCCCCCCCCCCCCCCCTCCCGCTCCGTCACAAGAACTACAAGACATGGCATGGGTCACCACAAAGAAGCTGTGGTTAGGTGCACATTACCCGTCACAACATGCTCAGTGGAAAGGTCATTCAGTGAGCTAATGCTGATGAAGACTGCTTTGTGTTCGTGCATGACAACTGAAAGTATCACTTCTCCATATACACTGCGACATCCCTATTAGTATATACCGGAAGCAATAGATGAATTCTTTCCACGCAATCCTCTCTTGCTAATTGACCACACTTTGCATGGATCTTAGTATTTGCGATAAACCCTCCTCCCTCAAATCCTGGATACGCGCCTGCACCCGATCCATCGTATGCGACGTCGCGTCACGCTGGTACGAGCATATCTTATGGTACATGTGAGAGGGAACCTTATCTCTATGCATCGTGTGTCCCCCTCCCTCGTCATCCGGAGGGCGTTGGGTGTACATGTACGTGATGCAATGATCAAAACGATCAAAATGCACCGCCTATAAATGACAATGACACAACAAGAACAAGCCATGAACTGTACGTGTTTAACCATTACAATATTAATGCAACTGAAATACACACGCCTCCGAGAACGCCTCGACATGTGAAAAACACTAGGCCAAAATACTCACAACAATTGTTCCACACTAATCTTTGGCTCCAACGTTGAAAGGACACAACTGGACTTCAATCACGTGACTATTGTTAATTTGACGAATTTATTAAATGACCCAATATGTGATTTCACAATAATCTGAAATGTTCCAATGTCATTTCCTGTACTTCCTCCCTTTTCCACCATATAGCATATCACACACCCTCACCCCACGTCAGAAAGTTTCACACAGCCACACAAACACATTATCCAGCAGGGCACAATAAGAAAGCATTCTGTAACCACAAAACCACACTATAAGAATGACAAAGAAAACAATGCTTTTTGGGTGTCTTGGAGACGGACTGATGGCAGTGATGATGATTTTGATGACCTGTTGGATAGGATGAAAGACACACAGTGCTTCAACAGAACAATAGAGGAAGCCACTTACCATCCAGTCTTGTGGGTCAGTATGACATGTAAAAGGAGGAATAAAGGTTTGTTTTACATTTGGTGACATGCAGACAGTGAAAATGGGTGGGTATACACAACAGCTCCAAGTGTACACACACAGGTGTGCAGTCATGGGATGGTGGGTGAACAAAAGCCTGAAACCTGAAAGAGATGGGTCTCGGGGTGGTGGGTTGCCAAAGTTACGTGCCACACTTACCCAACAGTTGCATGAGCGTCACGTCACCATCATGTCTACTGCAACAATGACTTCATGTCAGCTACACTCATCCTGAAGCTCTTGAGCTGGGCCCTTGTGGGTGAACTCTTCATAGAAGAACAATATGCAAACTGAGTTTAGTTTTGCATCTTCAGTTGTACCTTATCAGCTATCATGTGTGTGTGTGTGTGTGTGGGGGTGATAACTGGCAGTACTGCCATGTATGCATGAAAAGTCAGACATGCTACCACCAAATGTTGTGGTTGTACAGTATGCAAATCCAACACATTCATCCTATGCATGCAATATTGTAACCACACACTAAGAATGGAGACTTGATAGGTGGAGTTGGCCTAACAACTCCTTGGCAACTGGTACTCAGCAGCCCAGCACACTAACACACACATAAAACCCCCAAAATCATACAAGATGGGGGCAGATGATGTCATGATGATGCAATCAATGCCATGACAATGGACACCACATGGTGGTGTCCCCAATGCAAGATCAATCTTTGCAGATGGTGCTTCATGCTGTACCACCATGCAATAAATTTGTCTGCTGAATTCCCCTTGTCAGTTTCAGTGTGCGAGTAGGAATTTGTCTGTGACTGTACTTCACGTATCTAAAATCTAATTTCAAAAATATTACAACGATTTGCTATACTCCACTCCACTATAAAACCATCCATACATATAGTAAGACTTCATATGGCTCAGATTCCACATATCACATGTGCATACAGGTGATACAACACACCCTATGAGCATACAACCATATGTAAAGACAACATACCCCATGTGCACAACACAAACTACACAAACACACCATGTAGAAGGACAAGAGACACACTCCATGCAGAAGGACAAGAGACACACTCCATGCAGAAGGACAAGAGACACACCCCATGCAGAAGGACAAGAGATACACTCCATGCAGAAGGACAAGAGACACACTCCATGCAGAAGCACACGAGATACACACATCGCATATTCATTCTCATATATACACACCTCCAACCTTATGGTCTCCATTGCCCTCCATTATAACCTCTCCCCCCTTGCTCAGCTCAAGCTACATCCCGCTATATAAGAATCTCAAGATGTCTCCCACATAGCTCTCACAAGTTCTGCCATATCTCCCCTAGAATTCAGATTCCATCTCTCTGTGTCACAGCGTCCGTGTCAACTGGAGTGTCTCTGTGGAACATGTGGATCCAAGCACTCCACACGTTTCCAATGTCATACTAAGGATCAATTCACATTGAAAGTAGTGGGAAAGTTGGAAACAGCAATTCTGTTAGCCAGGGTTAGGGTTATACACCCATATACTACATGCACATGCACATGCACACACACACACACACACACACACACACACACACACACACACACACACACACACACACACACACACCTGCAAGTCATGTACTTCCACATTCTCATCATGTGCCAGCTGTTAGGACTGCACACACCCACTGGGGCATGCAACCCGAGGGAAGGGGCTGGGGACACCACCATTAATCAATAGACTCGGATTGGATATTGTTTAAAGTACTTAGCCCTAGTTAACCGATGATCTGGGCTGCTATGGCATGCAAGACATTCCTGTAGTGCACATGAGCAAGCGAGTAGTGACACTGGTGAGTTTTCCTTTTTCTTTTAAAACCCATTTCCTATACAAGAACAATGCAAAACTCTGGGTGGTGTGAGTGGGCGGTGTCATATCACCACACACAATGTTGTACATACGTACCGGACACACCCCCAGACTCATGTCAATGCCACATGGGATTAGGGATCATAAACTACCATTCTGCCGATATAATGACTAGCCAAAATGATTACATAACAAGTGTACATGGACACGAGTAATGAATTCATGGAGCAACAAAGCATTAAACATAAAAAACATTAAGTAAAAACTGGTTAGTCAGTTGCCCCATTTTGGTTGAGTTATTAATACCATGTATGAAGGACGAGATAAATATAATACATTTATTTAATACTGGTAATTGACTGGCATATAGAGAACTGCACATTTCTCAACACAGTTGACCATATAAACTTTAATTTCAATCATGTTCAAATATTTACACAATACTTCAATACAGTGTTAGCACCATAGTTAGCAATGAACACACTGCCATCTCTGGGATCTAGTGCAGTACCCCAGGGATTCTTCAGATTCCCCACTGTGTGGATCTTGTTTCCCTCAGGATCATAGATGGAGAGACAATGGCCACTATACTCACTGACAAGGCTGTAACCTTCACCATCAATGGCTAGTCCTCTGGGACCATTAGGATCACCATACATTCTGACATACACACCTTCTTTGCTAAACACTTTGATAGTGTCTGAACCATGGGCTGCAACATGAATGTTTCCCTGAGGGTCCAAGTCAAGACCCCATGGAGACTGAAAACTATGATTGCCTGAGCCATTACCATCTATGGTTAATAACCAACCACCATTTTCATTGAATATTTGTATCCTATAGTTACTATAGTCAGACACAATCAGTTTGTTGTTGGAGTCAATGATGACAGCCACTGGACTATTGAACTGTCCCTGACCTGATCCCTGCTGACCAAACTTATGAAGGAACTTTCCACTTGATGTCAGCTTCTGTACACGATGGTTGTAAGTATCAGCAACATACAACACATTTCCCTTGATGGATATACCACGTGGAAAAGAGAACTGACCATCACCACTTCCACTACTACCTATGGTATTCTTCAGTTGACCTGTTTGATCAAACACATAAATGCAGTGATCATAGCTCCCTACATAGATGTCTCCATTATCATGGATGGCTACACATAATGGCCAATTACACTGGATCACTTGTTGGGCATTACATAAGGTATGGTAGTCACGTTTAGGCCTCACATCAAGGTCATTAGGACTATTCTGTACATGGTGACCATCCATTATGATGAGGAGCTGGTGAGGACCAGCAGTTTGAGGGGTGAGGGTGATGGTGTAGGTACCATCCCTGTGGTCCTCCACCTCTCCATACACAACTGCTCCATTATGGGTCTTGGACCTCATCTCACCCTTCACCTCTACACCACCATGTGGGTACTCCTCCCCCTTTGAGGTCTTGCTTTGTACCTTAACATGGTACCTGGTCCCCACCTTGGCTGCTGATGTGGACGTCCATGTGCTTGAAGATGGAGAATGGATGAATGCAACAATTTCACCCAATTTGGACAGTTGTCTGACAAGACCATCTGTTTTCACAGACACAGAAATGTTGCTGTGTTGGTTTGGAGTGAGGGAAATGGTCTGGACCCTCTTGAGGGTGGCCTGCAGTTCAGTGGGTATGAGTCCTCCCAATGCTACAATCTCATGGTCAGTGTGGGTCTGCAGGATCTGGGAGGCCATATCAGTGTAGTGACCAATGTCTCCAACCATCTTCTCAAACTGTTCCTTCTGGAGGGTCAGAGCTGTTGTCTTGGACAGTGAAATGGCCTCCAACTCTGACAATAGTGTCCTTTTTCTTTCTTCCAATCTTTGCTGAAGTATTTCAAAGGCTTGGTTGATGGGGCCAAGAAAGCATTTCTTTTGGATATCTCCACTTGTTCTATCATCCTTTTATTTTCAACAATGGCTCCAGTCAGCTTTGTCACTACCTCTTTTGCATCTTCAAGTGCTCCTGTCATTTCCATTTGATGGGTCTTTGCTACTGTGGATATTTCCTTCACAGAGTGGCTTTTATGTGAAAGTATAGTGCAGTGAAGGCATACCAGCAAGCTACAAGTCTCACAATAAAAATTCAATTTATTGTCCTCATGGTTAGGCTGAGAGCAGTAATGATCTCTTGGCTTCATGGTGGCATGCAGTTGTCTGGCTCCCTCCTGGTCCAGTCCAACAATTTTGTGCTTTGAAAGTTTTCGGCTGCTACTATGGTGGTCACGACAATGCTTGCACAGGAACTGGCGACACATACAACAGAACACCACTGCAAGGCCATTGCGTCCATCTACACATTCATCACAACACACCTCACTGTTACTGACCATCTTGGACATGTACCCTGCTACCTCTACTTCAAATCCAAGATGGAGGTTCTGAGGGAGAACACTGGCCCCTCCCACTGGGATGCTGGTGTTTTGTTCACAGATGGGACATTGGAACATTTGTTGGGAACCACTTTTCTCTATCTCATGATGGAAACATTGTAGACAGAAGGAGTGCAAACATGACAGAATTCTTGGATCATTGTAGGGCTTGGGCTTTGATGTCAGCTTCTGTACACGATGGTTGCCACCATCAGCAACATACAACACATCTCCCTTGATGGTTATACCATATGGATAAGAGAACTGACCATCACCACTTCCACTACGTATTCTTCAGTTGACCTGTTTGATCAAACACATAAATGCAGTGATAACCACTCCCTACATAGATGTCTCCATTGTCATGGATGGCTACACATAATGGCCAATTACACTGGATCACTTGTTGGGCATTACATAAGGTATGGTAGTCACGTTTAGGCCTCACATCAAGGTCATTAGGACTATTCTGTACATGCTGACCATCCATTGTGATGAGGAGCTGGTGAGGACCAGCAGTTTGAGGGGTGAGGGTGATGGTGTAGGTACCATCCCTGTGGTCCTCCACCTCTCCATACACAACTGCTCCATTATGGGTCTTGGACCTCATCTCACCCTTCACCTCTACACCACCATGTGGGTACTCCTCCCCCTTTGAGGTCTTGCTTTGTACCTTAACATGGTACCTGGTCCCCACCCTGGCTACTGATGTGGACATCCATGTGCATGAAGATGGAGAAGGGATAAATACAATAATTTCACCTAATTTGGATAGCTGCCTGACAAGATCATCTGTTTTCACAGACACAGAAATGTTGCTGTGTTGGTTTGGAGTGAGGGAAGTGGTCTGGACCCTCATGAGTGTGGCCTGCAGTTCAGTGGGTATGAGTCCTCCCAATGCTACAATCTCATGGTCAGTGTGGGTCTGCAGGATCTGGGAGGCCATATCAGTGTAGTGACCAATGTCTCCAACCATCTTCTCAAACTGTTCCTTCTGGAGGGTCAGAGCTGTTGTCTTGGACAATGAAATGGCCTCCAACTCTGACAATAGTGTCTTTTTCCTTTCTTCCAATGTTTGTTGGAGTATTTCAAAGGCTTGGTTGATGGCCAAGAAAGCATTTCTTTTGGATATCTCCACTTGTTCTATCATCCTTTTATTTTCATCAATGGCTCCAGTCAGCTTTGTCACTACCTCTTTTGCATCTTCAAGTGCTCCTGTCATTTCCATTTGATGGGTCTTTGCTACTGTGGATATTTCCTTCACAGAGTGGCTTTTGTGGGTAACTGTAGTGCAGTGAAGGCATACCAGCAAGCTACAAGTCTCACAATAAAAATTCAATTTATTGTCCTCATGGTTAGGCTGAGAGCAGTAATGATCTCTTGGCTTCATGGTGGCGTGCAGTTGTCTGGCTCCCTCCTGGTCTAGTCCAACAATTTTGTGTTTGGACCACATTCGATTGCGCTTGTGGTGTTCAAGGCAGAAGGCACACAGGAAGTGATGGCAAGCACAACAGAACACCACTGCAGGATCACTGCTTCCTTCAGCACATTGGTCACATGCTACATCACTGTTACTGGTCATCTTGGACATGTACCCTGCTACCTCTACTTCAAATCCAAGATGGAGGTTCTGAGGGAGAACACTGGCCCCTCCCACTGGGATGCTGGTGTTTTGTTCACAGATGGGACATTGGAACATTTGTTGGGAACCACTTTTCTCTATCTCATGATGGAGACATTGTAGACAGAAGGAGTGCAAACATGACAGAATTCTTGGATCATTGTAGGGCTTGAAGCACACACCACAGGTCATGTGTGGAAAGGGTTTCTCCATAACCACACTGTTGGTAGTAAAGGATAAAATAGTGCAGTCTATACAAAAGCACTTGAATTAATGGACCTTGACAATTCAAAATCAATTAAACTATTTGGATATATTGCACTACAGCTCCAGGGCAAGACAGCATATATGAATGACCAACATCAGTAGCAGTTGTTTATAAATAGGAACTGGTGTAAACAAATGGCCATTACACCACAGAGTGTTGCCCATATGACCTATGGGTAAGAAGCAAAGTGGAGCTTTTTGTGTCTTTCAGAGTTAGTGGAGACAATATAACTCTGTTCTCTGAAGAGGGGTACCGAACATTGCTGCAAATAGTGGATAAAATCCAGACTTATACACCAGAGATGCTAAAAATCTAAATCTGCGTGTTGTATTCACTGTATACCACAAGTTATTGATGATAATTAACCATTCTCTGCAATCTAGGGCCCAACAGTGGTAAGTACACAGGGAACAAACGTGGCGCTCATAACGGGGCAGCCGGTAGCTTTCACCCTCACTACCTTCGGTCACACGAATTGAGCATATGCAAATTGTGTAACAAAAAGCTAAAACCAAGGTGTATGCATACATGAATATTTAGGCTAACAATAGTAATTAAAAAGGTTGTTTGAAAGCACAATGAAATGAGTTGAGGGTTATTTTTAATGTTGTTGACGTTTGGTGGATAATTAACAATAACACAAACATTTACAAATTTCAAAAGGCCATGATGCAAAGTCCACAGCCAAATTTAATCACCATGCTATCCCAAGATGGATAAATGGCTTCTAAATGCTACAACCATACATGGGATGTGGTTGTTGGGTAATGTCCAGATAATCTGTTCATCATGTTGGCATGACAACAGAGGTACAGTTAGGGTATACAGTATGCCTAGGAGTTGGGTTGGTCCTGCATGCCATTGGCTGTGGGGAAGTATGGCAATTGAGGCAAAGAGACCACAACACCATCTGCAGGCTAGTGTTCCACCTGCCCCTTCACCTGTCCTCCACCAAGCCAGTACTTGTGGCTTACACTTATGGCCAGCTGAAAAGCCACAAATTATGTCTGTGCCAGCTATATAGAAAAAATAATAATACTGGCGAAAAGCGAGATTGGAAAGAAGTCTCCTTCGTTACACTGGATTAACCCTTCAACTGCAATAGGCATATTTGTTGTGCCCGATGATTACGTTTGCAGTGAGGTGAGCACATTGTACGAATACATTGTGCACATGTGTTGTTGTCTGATGTATTATTACCATGCAGTCCTGCATGTAGATGGTATGTCACGTCACGCTGGTACATGCATATCTAAGGGCCATTGTAACTGAAGCTGCCATTTTACTCTAATTTGGCTTTAGGAAGGCTGGCCTTTACTCGCTGGATCACGCAATGGTAGATTATAGTGTGTTAGAGATCACGTAATTCGTGAAGAAGCAGAACTGTTGTCTTTAGATAGCGATCCTTCTGAATAAGAATTCAGGTGTGGCCTTTGCTTTCTTGAAGAACGTATAGGACTTACAAAGTTACAGCTGTATGGTGGAGAGTGGCAAGGAGACAAAGAAGACACGTCGATTTTCTTGTTGAGGTCTTCCACTAAAAATATATTCAGAATCCTCTCTGAATAATGCAGAAGAGACGTCAGTGGATGATGCTTCCTCAGTTGAAGGGGATGATAGAAAGAGGCCACAACACCATCTGCAGGCTAGTGTTCCATCTGCCCCTTCACCTGTCCTCCACCAAGCCAGTACTTGTGGCTTACACTTATGACCAGCTGAAAAGCCACATAGGATCAAATGATGTCTGTGCCAGCTAACAATACTGGCGGAAAGCGAGATTGGAAAGAGTCTGACTCCTTGAGATGGATTGGAAGTGTAATCGTGATGTGAAAGCCAAAGAACTAAAAACGCTCCTCTATTCCATTACGTAGTTAAGTTGATTGGTTACACTTTAGTGAATACATTCTGCAGTCTCCATCATTGCATTACATTGGAAACTCATCACGTGTGCCATTCAAGCCTGCGAGCTAGGCGTGCAAGTCACATTTCTGAACCTGCCAAAAGGGGTGGATTCGGGTCGACCAAGGCAGAAAGAAGCGCTTTATCCCCATAGTAGGCATATGCATTGTCCACTTTTATGTGTTCTCTGTGTTGTTTGACAGTTATACTACTTGGATAAACCATTTTGAGCAATTGTCCTATCTGCTTTGCTTCAATGTTTGAGAATGTTTGGCAATAATTTTTTTTTATCATCTTTCCACCGCTACCTATGCCTTTCATTATTGTGTTAGTACATTACATACTCTTTTCTAGGTGGCGTAGTGATTGTTTGAGTGTCACCGGTTGAACGGAAGGGTAGTTATACCATTTTGAGGGTCCTCATTTCCTGTACCTTTTGAGTTGTTTCTGGAGGACCTAAACACTTGAAAGGTGGGTAATAAGAAAGAGCCAAGGTGGTAGTGTGGCTTAGGCGTATTTTGACCACTAACAAGCTATATTTGCGCTGTACACGCTCTTCCAAAGCTAGGTGCGCTATGGGAAGAAAATTTCGCCTTGAGACTATCGTAAATGTGCGGAATGCAGCAAGGATGGTGCTCTAAGTCTGGTGGTGTCTCTTCCGTGGCAGGCACTGGTGATTCATGTGTCTTCAGGGCTTTCAGTAGTCTCCCCGATCAAAGATAATGCCCCGACTGCCTGTCCCAGCACTTCCAGGACTAGTGATTGCAACTCATCAGAATTGTTCAATGCCATAGTTTCCTTTCCCCTTTCTGCTTTCACATATGGCACGTAGTTAACATCAGAGCTTCTTGGTGCTCGTCTGTTGAAGATAACTCTCCCTTCACCATGGGTTATAGCTTCCATCAACCCGCTTACATTATTGTTGACCCGTGGGTTTGCATCCGAGGTTTCTCACAAGCCACAGCATGGATAGAAAGATACAAATCAGTGCAAAAGAAGAACCTGCAGAAGGCCAAGGTACTGAGAAAAAAAAACTTAGATCCAGAAGTGTATGTATGTCTTAATTTGTATGGATTCTATACCCTAGCTGGTGTTAATTAGGTGCTAATTATCGAATACAGTGTCGACAACCACGCAGCCCTGCATGTACACGTGCATGGTATGTCGCGTCACGCTGGTACATGCATATCTATGGTACATGTAAGAGGGAACCGTAACGCGATGCATCTTGTGTCGCTCTCCCTTCCCTCGTCACCCGGAGAGCGTTGGGTGTAAATGTGCGTACACAGTGTGATATTCAAATGCATTAGAAAATCACGTCCATGATCCAAATACACCGCCTAAGAATGACAATGACACAAGCCATGAACGGTATGTGTTTAACCCTTACAACGCAACTGAAATGCACTCGCCTCTATTGCACTGTGAGAAACTCTAGCTAGGCCAATATACTTCACACCATTTTTCCCACCCAGTTTAAACAATAATGGTTTACCTATTCTTTGGCTCCAACGTTTCCATGTGTCGAGCTGTTTTACTTGTGCACTACTTCGAGGTCACGCGATCATGAATGTTTTGAAAATGACCTTAATATCACGTGAATGTATAAAAATGACCTTAATATCACGTGAATGTATAAAAATGACCTTATTTAAATATTATTTCACATACATCTGTTAAAATGCAGGAACAAATTTTTAATGCCTCTTTCAACAGTGTAATTCAACTTTACTTGTGTTAGAGATCATCATTCTCTGCTTGTGTTCCATACTGCACCAAACAGGTACCAGTCAGTATAAACAAGTAAACTGATTTTAGAAATGTTCCAATGTCATTTGCTGTTCTCTCCTTGTTCCACCTGTATAGCATATCACACACCCTTACACCATGCATAGATTAGTTCGTATATAATCTATGTCCCATGTCAGATTCATTGTGCACATCGTCACACAAACACAAAATCACACACAAACACAGAAAAGAACAAATTACAAAACATACACTCCCACCTACAGATAGACGGACATACACACTTTGAGTGGGAGTGGGGCCATCTTCTAGGATAAAACCCAAAGCAGGACTGAAAACACCACTCCCATACCAGATTACAACAGTTGCACCAAACCCACAAAGTTCTATGTCCATCATTTGCTCTCCAGCCAATCTTCATGGTCTATGTCATTGTCAAGGAACTTTCCACTCACCAGACCTGCCAACAACACATATCAAAACACAATGAGAAATGTTGTATCAATACACTCCCTCCAGTACAGCACTACCTGCCTCTCAATACCAAATAGGTTTAGTGCCATTGTGCACGCCTGCAACAAACAAACACACAACCACATAGATGTACAAAGAAAAGGTCGAGTTATATGCCTAGGTCTTTTGAGAACTCCAACCATCTCTGGACTGAATCCTTCCCATACCCATCTTTGGCAGATTCTGATTTCCAGCAACCATGCCGCTTAAATAGCGTATCCTGCACACCAGCATTGGCTGCCGCTATGGCATCCCCTGCAGGAAGGCTATGCATACCAAACAATGCAGGGTCAAACCCAAGCTTTGCTATCTTATCCAGCAATAGCTCCCTTAGACTAGAGTAGCTGAGGCCACCAGCATTACGCAAACTCTCTCCTTCCTTTGTCAGTACCATTGCCCGAAACAGCTAAACTCAGCTTGCATATTGTTCTTCTATGAAGAGTTCACCCACAAGGGCCCAGCTCAAGAGCTTCAGGATGAGTGTAGCTGACATGAAGTCATTGTCGCAGTAGACATGATGGTGACGTGATGCTCAAGCAACTGTTGGGTAGGTGTGGCACGTAACTTTGGCAACCCACCACCCCGAGACCAATCTCTTTCAGGTTTCAGGCTTTTGTTCACCCACCATCCCATGACTGCACACCTGTGTGTGTACACTTGGAGCTGTTGTATATACCCACCCATTTTCACTGTCTGCATGTCACCAAATGTAACCAAACCTTTATTCCTCCTTTTACATGTCATACTGACCCACAAGACTGGATAGTAAGTGGCTTCCTCTATTGTTCTGTTGAAGCACTGTGTGTCTTTCATCCTATCCAACTGGTCATCAAAATTGTCATCACTCCGTCTCCAAGATCAGAAGTACAGGAAATGACATTGGAACATTTCTGATTATTGTGAATCAACATATTGGGTCATTTTATAAATTCGTCAAATTAACAATAGTCACGTGATTGAAGTCGAGTTGTGTGTCAAAACCCTCAACGTTGGAGCCAAAGATCAGTGTGGAACAATTGGTGTGAGTATTTTGGCCTAGTGTTTTTCACATGTAGAGGCGTGTGTATTTCAGTTGCATTGTAAGGGTTAAACACGTACTGTTCATGGCTTGTTCTGGTTGTGTCATTGTCATTCTTAGGCGGTTAGGTTGCTGGCTGTTTGTTTGGTGGCATTTGCTGGTTTTCTGCATTGCAATGAGCTAATAAAGCTCAAATGTTCTGATATCACCTTCAATGCTGAAGACATGGTGATCAAAGTTGAGTCCAGTAAGACGGACCAATACCGGGAGTGTGCATCCTTAGTCATTGCACACACCACATAAACTATACAACTCAATGTCAGCGACCTTTTAATGCTTAATCAAGGAGTATTAAAGAGAGCAGGCTGCACAATTCCTCCTTCAACGACAAATTATGCGACCAAATATGGCGTCCGTTTGTCTGGAACCTCACACTGTCTCGTTGTGTACAATTCAATCGGGCTATAGATTGTGTATGGGTTGTACCTTACTCAACTATCATGTGTGTGGGTGGGTGGGGGTGAGGGATGGGGTGGGGGTGATAACTGGCAGTACTGCCATGTATGCATGAAAAGTCAGACATGCTACCACCAAATGTTGTGGTTGTACAGTATGCAAATCCAACACATTCATCCTATGCATGCAATATTGTAACCACACACTAAGAATGGAGACTTGCTAGGTGGAGTTGGCCTAACAACTCCTTGGCAACTGGTACTCAGTAGCCCAGCACACTAACACACACATAAAACCCCAAAATCAAACAAGATGGGGGCAGATGATGTCATGATGATGCAATCAATGCCACACCACTTGGTTGGTGTCCCCAATGCAAGATCAATCTATGCAGATGGTGCTTCAAGCTGTACCACCCATGCACTAAATATGTCTGCTGTAATGAAAGCACAAACTTCCCCTGCTCAGTTTCAGTGTGCAAGTAAGAATTTATCTGTGACTGTACTTCACGTATCTAAAATCTAATTTCAAAAGTATTACAACGATTTGCTATACTCCACTCCACTATAAAACCATCCATACATATAGTAAGACTTCAAATGGCTCAGATTCCACACATCACATGTGCATACAGGTGATACAACACACCCTATGAGCATACAACCACATGTAAAGACAACGTACCCCATGTGCACAACACAAACTACACAAACACACCATGCAGAAGGACAAGTGACACACATCCTATACTCATTCTCATATATACACACCTCCAACCCTTATAGCCTCCATTGCCCTTGGATCATCCTGAAGTTTCACTATACATTTGTTGTGTGTACTCTCTTCATACAGTCAGTGGCGGACACACGAGAGGGAATGTATTTGCATGGATGCCTTCATGGAACACATAACAATTCGCAAACACATACATGCATACAAAACATGAAATTAGTTGTGACAATATGCCACCTTCACTAGAACATGAAGGGAGTGGGTGAGGGAGTAAAGCAGTGAGGAAGGAAGGGAGCGAGATGGTTTCAAGTAATGGCACCCCTCTTCTACTACAACATGTACATACACCAATAGGTAAACGTGGCAGTACACCTGCACACTACAGCATACGAGGGAGGGAGATAAATTTCAACCCATTGCAGGTACCACTCTCATACTCACATGAATAGATGCCAACGTTGTACTAGAGACCTCCACACATCTTCACAGAGAAGATGGTGCCCTGATCAAACACCTTGCGTTGTCTGTTCCACAGTACATTGCGTGACACATTCTGGAACAGTAAGTAGAGATGTAATGCAAGGGGGAAGAGGAGGTAGGAGGGGCATGGGGAGAGGGGAGGGGAAAGAATCATAATGGGAAAGGCAGCAATATGGAGGGGGGAGGAGGATATGGTGCCAATCCAGGGGTGTGTTTAGCGAGGCTCTTCGGTGCTCGAGCACACACACACACACACACACCCCACCCTCCCCCTCTAACACATAAGTTGCTCCAACATTATTCCTTGGCTTGTATACCATAAGCTGGAGAATAGTGGCTATTGTCTTCCCTGTTTCCTTTTTGCAGCATTGGCCTCCTGGAGGCAGTCCTATGACCACATTTCAAAAGGCATTGAGTTGATTAGGAAGCATGCAGACATGGGTCACCACAAAGAAGCTGTGGTTAGGTGCACATTACCCGTCACAACATGCTCAGTGGAAAGGTCATTCAGTGAGCTAATGCTGATGAAGACTGCTTTGTGTTCGTGCATGACAACTGAAAGTATCACTTCTCCATATACACTGCGACATCCCTATTAGTATATACCGGAAGCAATAGATGAATTCTTTCCACGCAATCCTTTCTTGCTAATTGACCACACTATGCGTACTTGCGATAAACCCTCCTCCCTCAAATCCTGGATACGCGCCTGCACCCGATCGATCGTAAGCGAATACAGTGTCGTCGCGTCACGCTGGTACGTGCATATCTTATGGTACATGTGAGAGGGAACCTTATCTCTATGCATCGTGTGTCCCCCTCCCTCGTCATCCGGAGGGCGTTGGGTGTACATGTACGTGATGCAATGATCAAAACTACGTCCATGATTGAAATGCACCGCCTAAGAATGACAATGACACAACCAGAACAAGCCATGAACAGTACGTGTTTAACCTTTACAATGCAACTGAAATACACACGCCTCTACATGTGAGAAACGCTAGGCCAAAATACTCACACCAATTGTTCCACTCCAACGTTGAGGGTTACAACTTCAATCACGTGACTATTGTTGTCAATTTGACGAATTTATAAAATGACCTCAGATTATTTCACAATAAAAATGTTCCAATGTCAAATTCCTGTATTCCCTCCCTATTCCCTCCCTGTTCTGGTTAAAAGTTCACACAGCCACTCAAACACAACCGCACACCACACGAAAGTATGCTGTAACCACAAAACTACACTATTAGAAAACAATGCTTGTTGGGTGTCTTGGAGACGGACTGATGGCAGTGAGGATGATTTTGATGACCTGTTGGATAGGATGAAAGACAACACAGTGCTTCAACAGAACAATAGAGGAAGCCACTTACCATCCAGTCTTGTGGGAAATGTAAAAGGAAGAATAAAGGTTTGGTTACATTTGGTGACATGCAGACAGTGAAAATGGGTGGGTATACACAACAGCTCCAAGTGTACACACACAGGTGTGCAGTCATGGGATGGTGGGTGAACAAAAGCCTGAAACCTGAAAGAGATTGGTCTCGGGGTGGTGGGTTGCCAAAGTTACGTGCCACACTTACCCAACAGTTGCATGAGCGTCACGTCACCATCATGTCTACTGCGACAATGACTTCATGTCAGCTACACTCATCCTGAAGCTCTTGAGCTGGGCCCTTGTGGGTGAACTCTTCATAGAAGAACAATATGCAAGCTGAGTTTATAGTTTTGCATCTTCAGTTGTACCTTACTCAGCTATCATGTGTATGTGGGTGGGTGGGGGAGGGAGGGGGGTGAGGGTGGGTGGGTGGGGGAGGGAGGGGGGTGAGGGTGGGTGGGTGGGGGAGGGTGTTGGGTGAGGGTGGGTGGTGGGGGTGGGAGGGGTGATAACTGGCAGTACTGCCACATATGCATGAAAAGTCAGACATGCTACCACCAAATGTTGTGGTTGTACAGTATGCAAATCCAACACATTCATCCTATGCATGCAATATTGTAACCACACACTAAGAATGGAGACTTGATAGGTGGAGTTGGCCTAACAACTCCTTGGCAACTGGTACTCAGCAGCCCAGCACACTAACACACACATAAAACCCCCAAAATCAAACAAGATGGGGGCAGATGATGTCATGATGATGCAATCAATGCCATGACAATGGACACCACATGGTGGTGTCCCCAATGCAAGATCAATCTATGCAGATGGTGTTTCAAGCTGTACCACCATGCACTAAATATGTCTGCTGTAATGAAGTTCGATGAAACACAAACACACCATGCAGACGGACAAGAGACACACTCCATGCAGAAGCACAAGAGATACACACATCCCATATTCATTCTCATATATACACACCTCCAACCTTATAGCCTCCATTGCTCTCCATGATAACCTCTCTCACCTGGCAAAGCTCAAGCTACATCCCGCTATTTAAGAATCTCAAGATGTCTCCCACATAGCTCTCACAAGTTCTGCCACATCTCCCCTAGCATTCAGATTCCATCTCTCTGTGTCACAGCGTCTATGTCAACTGTCAATTCTGTTTAGGGTTATACACCCATATACATGTATACTACATTTACACACAACACACAGGCACACACACATACCTGCAAGTCATGTACTTTCACATTCTCATCATGTGCTAGCTGTTAGGACTGCACACACCCACTGGAGCATGCAACCCAAGGGAATGGGCTGGGGACACCACCATTAATTAATAGACTTGGATTGGATATTGTTTAAAGTACTTAGCCCTAGTTAACCGATGAACTGGGCTGCTATGGCATGCAAGACATTCCTGCAGACTCATGAGCAAGCCTGAGACAAGCGAGTAGTGACACAGGATTTTCTTTTTCTTTTAAAGCCCATTTCCTATACAAGGACAATGCAAAACTCTGGGTAGTGTGAGTGGGCGGTGCCATATCACCACACACAATGTTGTACATACGTACCGGACACACCCCCAGACTCATGCCAATGCCACATGGGATTAGGGATCGTAATGTTGGATAATCCACAAGTGATAGAGGTTAAATGCTAAACAAACTCCAAGGGTTTGAATGCCAGACATACATATTGAAATACACAACCCATACATTATTAGACATTCTTCCGATAAAAAGATTAGCCAAAATGATTACATAACAAATATACATGAACGTGAATAATGAATTCATGGAGCAACAAAGTATTGGTTAGCCCTATTTTTGGTTGAGTTACTAATGAAGGACGAGATGAATATAATACATTTATTTAATACTGGTAATTGACTGGCATATAGAGAACTGCACATTTCTCAACACAGTTGACCATATAAACTTTAATTTCAATCATGTTCAAATATGTACACAATACTTCAATACATAGTTAGCACCAGTGTTAGCAATGAACACACTGCCATCTCTGGGATCTAGTGCAGTACCATAGGGATTCTTCAGATTCCCCACTGTGTGGATCTTGTTTCCTTCAGGATCATAGATGGAGAGACAATTGCCCCTATACTCACTGACAAGGCTGTAACCTTCATCATCAATGGCTAGTCCTCTGGGACCATTAGGATCACCATACATTCTGACATAGACACCTTCTTTGCTAAACACTTTGATAGTGTTTGAACCTTGGGCTGCAACATGAATGTTTCCCTGAGGGTCCAAGTCAAAACCCCATGGAGACTGAAAACTATGATTGCCTGAGCCATTACCATCTATGGTTAATAACCAACCACCATTTTCATTGAATACTTGTATCCTATGGTTAAAATGGTCAGAGACAATCAGTTTCTTGTTGGAGTCAATGATGACAGCCACTGGCCAATTGAACTGTCCCTGACCTGATCCCTGCTGACCAAACTTATGAAGGAACTTTCCACTTGATGTCAGCTTCTGTACACGATGGTTGCCACCATCAGCAACATACAACACATCTCCCTTGATGGTTATACCACTTGGATAAGAGAACTGACCATCACCACTTCCCCTACTACCTATGGTATTCTTCAGTTGACCTGTTTGATCAAACACATAAATGTTATAAATACTCACTACATAGATGTCTCCATTATCATGGATGGCTACACATAATGGCCTATTACACTGGATCACTTGTTGGGCATTACATAAGGTATGGTAGTCACGTTTAGGCCTCACATCAAGGTCATTAGGACTATTCTGTACATGCTGACCATCCATTGTGATGAGGAGCTGGTGAGGACCAGCAGTTTGAGGGGTGAGGGTGATGGTGTAGGTACCATCCCTGTGGTCCTCCACCTCTCCATACACAACTGCTCCATTATGGGTCTTGGACCTCATCTCACCCTTCACCTCTACACCACCATGTGGGTACTCCTCCCCCTTTGAGGTCTTGCTTTGTACCTTAACATGGCACCTGGTCCCCACCCTGGCTACTGATGTGGACATCCATGTGCATGAAGATGGAGAAGGATAAAAGTCAAAAATGTTTCCTAATTTGGACAGTTGTCTTATAAGATCATCTGTTTTCACAGACACTGATATGATGCTGTGTTGGTTTGGAGTGAGGGAAATGGTCTGGACCCTCTTGAGGGTGGCCTGCAGTTCAGTGGGTATGAGTCCTCCCAATGCTACAATCTCATGGTCAGTGTGGGTCTGCAGGATCTGGGAGGCCGTATCTGTGTAGTGACCAATGTCTCCAACCATCTTCTCAAACTGTTCCTTCTGGAGGGTCAGAGCTGTTATCTTGGACAGTGAAATGGCCTCCAACTCTGACAATAGTGTCTTTTTCCTTTCTTCCAATGTTTGTTGGAGTGTTTCAAAGGCTTGGTTTATGGCCAAGAAAGCATTTCTTTTGGATATCTCCACTTGTTCTATCATCCTTTTATTTTCATCAATGGCTCCAGTCAGCTTTGTCACTACCTCTTTTACATCTTCAAGTGCTCCTGAGATTTCTATTTGATGGGTTTTTGCTACTGTGGATATTTCCTTCACAGAGTGGCTTTTGTGGGTAACTGTAGTGCAGTGAAGGCATACCAGCAAGCTACAAGTCTCACAATAAAAATTCAATTTATTGTCCTCATGGTTAGGCTGAGAGCAGTAATGATCTCTTGGCCTCATGGTGGTGTGCAGTTGTCTGGCTCCCTCCTGGTCCAGTCCAACAATTTTGTGTTTGGACAACATTCGATTGCGCTTGTGGTGTTCAAGGCAGAAGGCACACAGGAAGTGATGGCAAGCACAACAGAACACCACTGCAGGATCACTGCTTCCTTCAGCACATTGGTCACATGCTACATCACTGTTACTGGTCATCTTGGACATGTACCCTGCTACCTCTACTTCAAATCCAAGATGGAGGTTCTGAGGGAGAACACTGGCCCCTCCCACTGGGATGCTGGTGTTTTGTTCACAGATGGGACATTGGAACATTTGTTGGGAACCACTTTTCTCTATCTCATGATGGAGACATTGTAGACAGAAGGAGTGCAAACATGTCAGAATTCTTGGATCATTGTAGGGCTTGGAGCACACACCACAGGTGATGTGTGGAAAGGGTTTCTCCATAACCACACTATTGGTAGTGAAGAATAAAATAGTGCAGTCTATACAAAAGCACTTGAATTTATGGACCTAGGCAATTCAAAATCAATTAAACTAAGTACTGTACATATGTTACAGCTCCAGGGCTAGTATTGCAGCATAAGAATCCAGACACCTGATGAATGCTTAGCTATAGATATGCATAACAGCATATAAATGACCACCAGACAATAGCTAAAATATTATGGTTTCTCCATAACCACACTGTTGGTAGTGAAGAATACAATAGCTAAATTTAGTAGTCTATACATTCCTTACACAACACTTGAATTATTTAGCCCATTCAAATCAACCTTAAAATGGGTACCGTATAATCTCATATAAACGCCGCGGCGTTTATTCGGAACAAATTTAATTTTTTCAAGTGCTCGTGGTTTAAGTGTGTTCTCTTCAACTATATGCACAAATCAGATGCTATTTTAGAATCTCATAGCCATACGCCCCTACTACTATGTTATCTCGTTAATCTTTCTTAACCTTCGTCATTTCTGAAGTAAGGACCAACGGCATAGGTAACGGTTGTGGTCGCAGCGAGCGGTAGTCAACGACGCTCTGATTTTTTCGTTTTGGCATATTGCTCATCTTGTACCCTCGCTTGATCGATCTGTCAAGTCAGTTATTATATTGCAGTGCGTGTTGATTTATTACTGAGCGTACTAAAACCTTGCTTCTTCCCGCCCTGTTGCCGGGAAAATGGGAGTAGTCACATTAAAATTAACATTAACATTACAATTATTGTAAAGACTTAGATTCAAATTTGCATAGTCATTGACTTGATGAAGCATGTCTGGACGTAGAAAGAAGGCGTACAGTGTGGAATTTAAACTTTCTGTAGTAAGCAAGACTGAGACAAGTAGCATTAGAGCTGTAGCAAGGGAAGCGGGAGTGGATGAGAAACGGGTTCGTGAATGGAAAGGACAAGAAATGGAGTTGGAAGAAATGATGCAGAAGCAAGGCAAGATGGTATGCAAGGTCCGAAAACGTATTCGAGGAGGTGGCAGAAAAGTGCATTTCCCGAAGCAGGAGAAGTTAATTGCAGAGCGCATTTTACAACAGAGAGCCCTGCATGTTCGTGTGTTGCGCAGGGATGTCGCTCGTATTGCCAAAGAGATCATTACCGATCCACATTTCAGTGCTTCACCTGGTTGGATTTCAAAATTCATGAGGCGATACAGGTTTGTCACAAGGGTTAAGACAACTGCTGGTCAAAGTCTTCCCAAAAATGTCAGCGAGAGGATTATTGACTATGTGACTAATTGCCGCAAACGGATAACAAGGAATCAGTTACAGCTCAACTGCATTGCAAACATGGACGAAACAGCTGTGTGGGCAGATATGCCAGGCAATTCAACCATTGAAGTACGAGGGGCACACACAGTACAAATCGCAACAACAGGACACGACAAGCAGAGGATAACAGTTTGCCTAGCCGCGTTTGCCGATGGCACAAAGTTAAAGCCATTTATTGTGTTTAAAGGCAAACGGATTCCCAAGGAAATATGCAATGTGCAAGACGCTGTGATTCGAATGAGTCACAATGGGTGGATGAACGAAGACCTCACGAAGGAGTGGATAGCTACTGTATGGAACGTCTCGGTTCAACCCAGTACAAAGCAAATGCTTGTGTGGGATACCTTCAAGTGCCACTTCACTAGCAGTGTGAAATCCTTGCTGCAACAGAGCAACACTGACTTAGTTTCAGTACCACCTGGGTGCACTAAAATTCTGCAGCCTGCAGACGTGTGCTGGAATGCACCATTTAAGGCCCGCTATCGCGACTTATATACTGTGTGGATGTCTGCGCGAAACCACGAGCGAACCAAAGCTGGCAATTTAAGAGCTCCGTCAAAGGCTCTAATGGTTGAGTGGGTGTTACGCTCTTGGGAATCTGTTACTTGTGACATGATTCATTTGATGTGTGTGGTGTGACAAGTTGCGACCCGAAGGTCATTCACTGCACCCAAAAAGGGGGATTAGCGAATGATGCCCACCAACGACTCGAAAATTTAAATTTAATGAGTCAACCAGGGGACAACAGCGAAAAAGACGCGAGTGAAGATGATGCATGGTCCCTTACGCAAGGCAGTGATCATGAGGATGGTTTAGAGGATGATGTGGGAGACAGTGAAAATGAAGCCATGCATAGCCTGGAGATAGATTAACTGATTTGTTTATTATGTAGGTAATAAGAGCGGAGCGTTCATGTATATGGTGACATATTCCACACAAATCACATGCATGAATGCAAACCACGGCTGTCATTCAGACGCGAACTGCACTGAACAATCTGCGAACGATGTAGTGGTTACATAATGTACATGAATTTATACAAAGCAGCTGCAAAACCCAGCGATTTGACACAACATTCCCTAGCCCTAAAGTGTTTTTGTTTAGGGAGTAAACAATGTTTAATGTTTTGATGAAGGGCGAATGGTTGTGCATCTACCCCCTGCCATATAATTAGATGTAGCATGGGAAAGCATATATGGCATTAAAAGGGGAACATTGTCTAAGGTTAAAGTAGGTCTAGCCACCTGCCTGTCGGCAACTCCCCCTTCTAAACATACTATCCCAAACTAGATTGCAGCATGCAGCTTTCTTCTCACTCAATAAAAGAACTATACTATACTAGGATTTATACAAATCAATTTAACATATTATTTTACTTATACATTTAAATACTTTTTGGCTTTAGCTAATAGTGTCTTAGTGCCACATAAGATATACACACATGGTACTTCCAGTCCGTTCCCCAGCATTCGCCTCCCTGTCACTCTGCAAGTTATATGTCCGCCGTATGCCATGAATTTAAACATTATCTTGGACAGTTCACGGGGAACATGCCCGACGACTTCCTCTGCTTTATATAAGGCAACAGCATGTCTATCGTGAGGATTCTCAGGCTCTCTGCACACCTCCACCTCCTCACCCACAATAGGACTCCAAACATCTTTGTAGATGTGATGGCCCCGAACAACACTTTCGATCTCAAAGTTTGACATAATTAGATCATTTTATTTTTTTGGGCGTAGCTAGCTAGCTATAGATAAAATGATTTAAAACTTTGGTTATTAATTTTAATCAAGTCAATGACTACGTATATGCAATTAATCTAAGTATTTTTAATTTTAAAATGTTAATGTTAATTTTAATGTGACTACTCCCATTTTCCCGGCAACAGGGCGGGAAGAAGCAAGGTTTTAGTACGCTCAGTAATAAATCAACACGCACTGCAATATAATAACTGACTTGACAGATTGATCAAGCGAGGGTACAAGGTGAGGAATATGCCAAAACGAAAAAATCAGAGCGTCGTTGACTACCGCTCGCTGCGACCACAACCGTTACCTACGCCGTTGGTCCTTACTTCAGAAATGACAAAGGTTAAGAATGATTAACGAGATAACATAGTAGTAGGGGCGTATGGCTATGAGATTCTAAAATAGCATCTGATTTGTGCATATAGTTGAAGAGAACACACTTAAAGTACGAGCACTTGAAAAAATTAAATTTGTTCCGAATAAACGCCGCGGCGTTTATATGAGATTATACGGTATGTTGCAAACAGTGCAACACAGGGTTAGTATTGCAGTATAAGAATCCAGACACCTGGTTAATTCTTAGCTAGTTATGCAAGATGGAACATAAAAGAACACAGGAGTGTGGTCCTCAATCACAGAAATAAAAGGAGTATACAGCAGCCGAAGAGTTAACAACCGTTGTAGTCTCTATGTCTTAGACAATTCTGTTAGTGGTTACCTAAACCTGGTCGTGTCCATAACGAGGTCTAATGGTCAAAACATAATCAATTGCTGAATTTGTTAAACCAGTGGTTAAGGTAATTGAATTTCAATATCAAACGGATACCGATTAACAGTACAAGTTTCTAGCCATACCTAAGTGAAAGAAATACTATTACAAAACAAATTAAAAAAAAAACATCAAAAAGCTAACACTTTGCCCACACATGTTCATGTAGATTTACAATAGTGATTAGGAAGGTAGTTTGGAAGCAGATTTTGAGGGTTATTTTGATTGTTTGATGACGATAGACAGTTTCTGAAAAACACAATACATACTGTGTACAAATTTTAAAATAGAAAATATTCCATCGATGCAATTTTACAAATTGACCATCGACGCAAAGTCCATATCGATTGAAGCCTGTCTTCAGAAATTTCAATCACAATTATTGACAAGCATGCTAATGCCAACAAACATAATTTCTTGATTTGAAATATCCTTCTTAAATTAATGGCTTTTAAATTCCACTACAGATGACTTATGGGATGTGGTTGTTGCTAATTGTGTCCAGATACTGCTCTTGATCCTCTTGGTCACCATGCCATGACCTGCTTGCATGAGGGAGATGTGGCCATATACCCTAACTGCATGTGGGATATGGTCGTTGACCTCTGTTGTCATGCCAACATGATGCACAGATAGTGTGGAGAAGCTTCATGGCATAACAAGAGACCACACCACACCTGCTGACATTCTCGTTGCTGGAAGGGACAGAGGCAAACCTGCCACATTAGATATCACCATTACATCACCACTGCTCTGCCATCTTGGGTGAGTCATGTCAACAGGATAGGGAAGCCTATGCAGATGAGGACCACAAGCTCCACTCCAATGGACCCAAATGCCAGGAGTTAGGTTGGTTCTGCATGCCATTGGCTGTGGGGGAGTATGGCAAGTGAGGCAAAAAGGCCACAACACCATCTGCAGGCTAGTGTTCCACCTGCCCCTTCAGTAGTTGTGGCTTACACTTATGGCCAGCTGAAAAGCCACAGAGGATCGAATTATGTCTGTGCCAGCAAACAATACTGGTGGAAAGCGAGATTGGAAAGAGTCTGACTCCTTGAGATGGATTAAACGGATTGGATGTGTAATCGTGATGTGAAAGCACAAGAACTAAAAACGCTCATCTATTCCATTACGTAGTTTAGTTGATTGCTTACACTCCAGTGAATACATTCTGCAGTCTCCATCATTGCACAGAATTACAATAAACTTTTTGCAGTGACATCCCGGGAACATTCAAAACATTGCTGTCAATGTTTACTGGGGAACAAATTGTGCATTGATTCGAATTTTATGATGCAATGAACGATAACGTCACCAAAATGTGTAACGTATGCTGTGCTTTTGGATGTAAAGGTAGACTAAGAGACCGTATAAATTTAAGTTTTTTTAGAATTCCAACTGACCAGAGGCGGTGCGAAATGCGGATCAATGCGCTAGGCTTTTTTTCCATCCAAGAATGCTCAGGTTTGTGGTAAACATTTCATTTCAGGTAAAGCATGACCTAGAGCATGTACTAATGTGTGTCAAACTGATGTACAGGATGGTACATTTTCATAGGTAAACCATCAAAGGATGAAAACAATGTTGACTATGTTCCGTCTGTGTTTTGGAGAGGCAAAACTAAATCCCCCACGGGAACACATGTATCGATCCTCAGTCACGAAAGGGTGTGTGTGTGTTGTGAGACATTGGGTGAAGAGAGTAATGGAAGCACTATCAATGGTCAAGTTCATCTGGATAATGCTAATGGTGTAATCAGTAGACCAAGTGAAGCTTTGTGAAGCATTATGCCTCGTGAAATAATTATGGGCTTCAAGACTCTTGAAAGCTTTTAGTTTTTCCCTAGTGTACCCTCCTGGTGTATCAATCAGATGCGTATATATATGGCTGGGAAGTCGACTGCCAGCCATTGTCTAATATCATCTATCCAGTGGCGATCGCTAGAGCAATAAGGATCCATGGTTTCATCAAATGTATCTCCAACAGTCCGTGAAAACATTGGAGCTTTCTGACGTTTGTCGTTACAACATCATAAACTTCGAATTAACGCACAATTTGTCCTCCAGTAAACATTGTTTTGAACGTTCCCGGGATGTCACTGCAAAAGGTCTATAGGCATATTTGTTGTGCCCGATGATTACGTTTGCAGTGAGGAGAGCACATTGTACGAATACATTGTGCACATGTGTTGTTGTCTGATGTATTATTAACCTTGAATTGGGGGTATGGCGAGACAGGCAAAGGAGCATGAGTAGACCTGCAGCTAATACACTATGTGTATCCATCGCCTACTACATCCAGAGATTATACCGTATTTTCTCCGCTACTTCTACAGCTCAAAGTGTGTTAGCGTCGCCCGATCGATCTTACGCGAATACAGTGTCGACAACCACGCAGCCCTGCATGTACACATGCATGGTATGTCGCGTCACGCTGGTACATGCATATCTATGGTACTTGTAAGAGGGAACCGTAGCGCGATGCATCTTGTGTCGCTCTCCCTTCCCTCGTCACCCGGAGAGCGTTGGGTGTAAACGTGCGTACACATGTAGTAGTACAGTGTAATGTTCAAATGCATTAGAAAATCACGTCCATGATCCAAATGCACCGCCTAAGAATGACAACGACACAAGCCATGAACAGAATGTGTTTTAACCCTTACAACGCAACTGAAATGTACTCGCCTCTACTGCACTGTGAGAAACACTAGCTACGACAATATACTTCACACCATTTTTCCCACCCAGTTTAAACAATGATGGTTTACCTATTCTTTGGCTCCAACGTTTCCATGTGTCGAGCAGTTTACTTGTGCACAACTTCGAGGTCACGCGATCACGTGAATGTTTTGAAAATGACCTTAATATCAGTGAATGTATAAATATGACCTTATTTAAATATCGATGTTATTGTTACACACACATCTGTTAAAATGCAGGAACAAATTTTTAATGCCTCTTTCAACAGTGTAATTCAACTGTACTTGTGTTAGAGATCATCATTCTCTGCTTGTGTTCTGCACTGCACCAAAGAGGTACCAGTATTAACAAGTATTAAAACTGATTTTAGAAATGTTCCAATGTCATTTCCTGTTCTCTCCTTGTTCCACTTGTATATCATATCACACACCCTTACCCCATGTCAGATTCATTGTGCACATTGTCACACAAACACAAAATCACACACAAACACAGAAAAGAACAAATTACAAAACATACCCTCCCACATACAGATAGACGGACATACACACTTTGAGTGGGAGTGGGGCCATCTTCTAGGATAAAACCCAAAGCATGACTGAAAACACCACTCCCATACCAGATTACAACAGTTGCACCCAACCCACAAAGTTCTATGTCCATCATTTGCTCTCCAGCCAATCTTCATGGTCTATGTCATTTTCAAGGAACCTTCCACTCTCCAGACCTGCCAACAATACATATCAAAACACAATGAGAAATGTTGTATCAATACACTCCCTCCAGTACAGCACTACCTGCCTCTCAATACCAAATAGGTTTAGTGCCATTGTGCACGCCTGCAACAAACAAACACACAACCACATAGATGTACAAAGAAAAGGTCGAGTTATATGCCTAGGTCTTTTGAGAACTCCAACCATCTCTGGACTGAATCCTTCCCATACCCATCTTTGGCAGATTCTGATTTCCAGCAACCATGCCGCTTAAATAGCGTATCCTGCACACCAGCATTGGCTGCCGCTATGGCATCCCCTGCAGGAAGGCTATGCATACCAAACAATGCAGGGTCAAACCCAAGCTTTGCTATCTTATCTGACTTCGGACAAAGGTGGCTCTTGTCCAGTGGCCTCCACCATGGCCTTCAACATATCGGCCGTCACAGGTTCCTTCCGAACCATGGGCTTAGCCAACATTCGCTTCAATCCTTCCGTGGTGGGCTTAACTAAGGGTAACCCACCCAATTGCTGCAACCCTGCCAGCCCATGCAACCATGAGAGAGCATGTAACTTGGCTAGCCTCCTCAGCTCTGGGTCCTCCAAATTACTCAGTAGAGGCCATTAAATTAAAAACATGAACTTTGTTGTGACAATATGCCACCTTCACTAGAACATGGAGGGAGTGGGTGAGGGAGTAAAGCAGTGAGGAAGGAAGGGAGGGAGATGGTTTCAAGCAATGGCACCCCTCTTCTACTACAACATGTACATACACCAAAAGGTAAATGTGGCAGTACACCTGCACACTACAGCATACGAGGGAGGGAGATAAATTTCAACCCATTGCAGGTACCACTCTGATACTCACATGAACAGATGCCAACGTTGTACTTGAGACCTCCACACATCTTCACAAAGAAGATGGTGCCCTCCTCCCTATTCCACCGTATAGCATATCACACAGCCACACAAACACATTATCCAGCAGGGCACAATAAAGAAAGCATTCTGTAACCACAAAACCACACTATTAGAATGACAAAGAAAACAATGGCAGTGATGATGATATTGATGACCTGTTGGATGGGATGAAAGACACACAGTGTGCTAATAGAGGAAGCCACTTACCATTTACCACACTAACACACACATAAACCCCCCAAAATCAAACAAGATGATGTCATGATGATGTAATCAATGCCATGACAATGGACACCACATGCACGATCAATCTATGCTTCAAGCTGTACCACCATGTACTACATTTGTCTGCTGTAATGAAAGCTTGAAACTCCCTTTGTCAGTTTCAGTGTGCAAGTAGGAATTTGGGTGTGACTGTACTTCACGTATCTAAAATCTAATTTCAAAAGTATTTCAACGATTTGCTATACTCCACTCCACTATAAAACCATCCATACATATAGTAACACTCCAAATGGCTCAGATTCCACATATCACATGTGCATACAGGTGATACAACACACTCCATGAGCATACAACCACATGTAGAGCATACAACCACATGTAAAGACAACATATCCCATGTGCACAACACAAACTACACAAACACACCATGCAGAAGGACAAGAGACACACTCCATGCAGAAGGACAAGAGACACACTCCATGCAGAAGGACAAGAGACACACTCCATGCAGAAGGACAAGAGACACACTCCATGCAGAAGGACAAGAGACACACTCCATGCAGAAGGACAAGAGACACACTCCATGCAGAAGCACAAGAGATACACACATCCCATATTCATTCTCATAAATACACACCTCCAACCTTATAGCCTCCATTGCCCTCCATTATAACCTCTCCCCCTTGCTCAGCTCAAGCTACATCCCGCTATTTAAGAATCTCAAGATCTCTCCCACATAGCTCTCACAAGTTCTGCCACATCTCCCCTAGCATTCAGATTCCATCTCTCAGTGTCACAGCGTCCATGTCAACTGGAGCGTCTCTGTGGAACATGTGGATCCAAGCACTCCACAAGTTTCCAATGTCATACTAAGGATCAGTTCACATTGAAAGTAGTGGGAAAGTTGGAAACTGCAATTCTGTTAGCCAGGGTTAGGGTTATACACCCATATACATGTATACTACATGTACACACACACACACACACACACACACACCCACACACACCCACACACACACACACACACACACACACACACACACACACACACACACACACAGACACATACCTGCAAGTGATGTTCTTCCACATTCTCATCATATGCTAGCTGTTGGGACTGCACACACCCATTGGAGCATGCAACCCGAGGGAATTCATGGAGCAACAAAGCATTAAACATTAAGTTAAAATTGGTTAGTCCGTTGCCCCATTTTGGTTGAGTTATCTGGTAATTGACTGACATATATACAGAACTGCACATTTCTCAACACAGTTGACCATATAAACTTTTATTTCAATCATGTTCAAATATGTACACAATACTTCAATACAGTGTTAGCACCATAGTTAGCAATGAACACACTGCCATCTCTGGGATCTAGTGCAGTACCCCAGGGATCCTTCAGATTCCCCACTGTGTGGATCTTGTTTCCCTCAGGATCATAGATGGAGAGACAATCGCCACTATTCTCACTGACAAGGCTGTAACCTTCATCATCAATGGCTATTCCTATGGGACAATTAGGATCACCATACATTCTGACATACACACCTTCTTTGCTAAACACTTTGATAGAGTTTGAACCTTGGGCTGCAACATGAATGTTTCCCTGAGGGTCCAACGCAAGACCCCATGGAGACTGAAATCTATGATTGCCTGAGCCTTTACCATCTATGGTTAATAATCAACCACCATTATCATTGAATATTTGTATCCTATGGTTATTACAGTCAGACACAATCAGTTTGTTGTTGGAGTCAATGATGACTGCACTGGGCCAATTGAACTGTCCCTGACCTGATTCCTGCTGACCAAACTTATGAAGGAACTTTCCACTTGATGTCAGCTTCTGTACACGACAGTTGCCACCATCAGCAACATACAACACATCTCCCTTGGTGGATATACCACATGGAGAAGAGAACTGACCATCACCACTTCCCATACTACCTATGGTATTCTTCAGTTGACCTGTTTGACCAAACACATAAATGCGGTGATAACCACTCCCTACATAGATGTCTCCATTGTCATGGATGGCTACACATGATGGCCTATTACACTGGATCACTTGTTGGGCATTACATAAGGTATGGTAGTCACGTTTAGACCTCACATCAAGGTCATTAGGACTATTCTGTACATGCTGACCATCCATTGTGACGAGGAGCTGGTGAGGACCAGCAGTTTGAGGGGTGAGGGTGATGGTGTAGGTACCATCCCTGTGGTCCTCCACCTCTCCATACACAACTGCTCCATTATGGGTCTTGGACCTCATCTCACCCTTCACCTCTACACCACCATGTGGGTACTCCTCCCCCTTTGAGGTCTTGCTTTGTACCTTAACATGGTACCTGGTCCCCACCTTGGCTACTGATGTGGACATCCATGTGCATGAAGATGGAGAAGGGAAGAATACAATAATTTCACCTAATTTGGATAGCTGCCTGACAAGATCATCTGTTTTCAAAGACACAGATATGTTGCTGTGTTGGTTTGGAGTGAGGGAAATGGTCTGGACCCTCTTGAGGGTGGCCTGCAGTTCAGTGGGTATGAGTCCTCCCAATGCTACAATCTCATGGTCAGTGTGGGTCTGCAGGATCTGGGAGGCCATATCAGTGTAGTGACCAATGTCTCCAACCATCTTCTCAAACTGTTCCTTCTGGAGGGTCAGAGCTGTTGTCTTGGACAGTGAAATGGCCTCCAACTCTGACAATAGTGTCTTTTTCCTTTCTTCCAATGTTTGTTGGAGTATTTCAAAGGCTTGGTTGATGGCCAAGAAAGCATTTCTTGAGGATATCTCCACTGTAGAGTAGTGTATGAACCATATGGTGTGCATGAATTAGAGTGCGCATGCGCAGGACAGTGGTAGACAGGTAGAACCAGCAGCAGGCTGTTGGTGTGTGATTGTGCTGTCCTTTTGTGGTATATTTCCACTGGTTGTTGCGTTACTACATTTGGCGACGAGGGTGGCTCTTCGACGGGTTCTCAAGAATGGCGCACATGGCTTTCGGTCACATACAGGAATTTGACCCCAACGTCGAAGGTATTTCCTCATACTTGGAGCGGATGGGGTTATATTTTGTTGCAAACAAGATTGAATCTGAGCGTCAGGTAGCGGTATTCCTCTCTTTGATTGGGGGTAAAAATTACGCGCTGTTGCGTGACTTGTTGCTGCCGCAGCAGCTAAAGGATGTATCGCTTGTTGAACTGATGGGTACATTAAGGAGACATTTTGAGCCCAAGCCTGTTGTTATAGCGGAGCGTTTTCACTTTCATCGTAGGAGCCAGGGTGCGGATGAAAGTGTGGCTGAGTATGTTGCTGAGTTAAGGAAGCTTGCTACACATTGTCGTTTTGGCGGTTATCTAGAGGAAGCGCTTAGGGATAGGCTGGTGTGCGGATTACGCGAAGAAAGTACGCAAAGGGCGTTACTGACAGAGAATGAATTAACATTGGCGCGAGCATTAGAAATCTCACAAAGTAGGGAGGCTGTTCTAATGAATGCCCAGCGACTGAAAGAACCTAGTCTGACAGTGAAGAAGGTGACTACGAGGACAGATACAACTATTTCATCAAAATGTACACGTTGTGGAAGCAGTAAGCATCTTGCTGATAGGTGTCCATTTAGGCAGGCTACATGTTTCAAATGCAATAAACCTGGGCATATTGCTAGAGTATGTAGAAGTGGTGGGAGGCCAGTTGGTTTGTCTAAGCCAACATCACAACCTTATCAAGGGCGCAACACTCTCTCAGTGGATGATTCTGCAGAAGAAGAATCTGCAATTGACAACGTTAGTGTGTTTGCTGTTGGAACACCACAAGTTCGTCCTATTGTGGTGAAGATTGCAGTGAACGGAACAACGATTGAGATGGAAGTAGACACTGGGGCAGCTGTCTCGTTAGTATCAGAGCGCACTTGGAAGCAGATTAGGGGTCAAGTGAAATTACGGAAGGCAGATGTTGTTTTGAGAGCATATAATCACATGCGGTTGAAGGTACTGGGAGAGGCTGAGCTGCAGGTACAGTATGGTGGTCGGAGATATGAGTTGTTGCTGAGAGTTGTGAAGGAGGATGGACCAAGTTTGATAGGAAGGGATTGGCTTCAGCAGATCAAGCTTGATTGGTCTGCTATGTGTCATTGGATCAGTCCTTCACAAAGTGACCAAATGGTCAAAATGTTGATGCGCAAGTATGCTGATGTTTTCAAGGCTGAGCTAGGTACAATGAAAGGCGTTAAAGCCAAGTTGGTACTGAAGGCTGGAGTAGTACCAAGGTTTATCAGACCTAGGCCTATACCCTTTGCTCTGAAGGAGGCAGTGGAGCAGGAAATTCGTCATCTTGAAGAGCAAGGAATATTGAGAAGGATAACACACAGTTCTTGGGCTGCACCAATTGTAGTGGTCCCAAAGAAGGATGGCAGAGTTCGATTGTGTGGTGACTACAAGATGACTATTAACCAGTATTTGGAGGTGGATCGCTATCCTCTGCCAAAGCCAAATGACTTGTTTGCCACCCTAGCAGGAGGACAAAAGTTTTCAAAAATCGATCTGTCTCAAGCATACCAGCAATTGGTTTTGGAAGAAGAGTCTTGTGAGTTGGTGGTCATAAACACACACATTGGGTTGTTCAGTTATACACGCCTTCCTTTCGGGGTGGCTTCTGCCCCTGCATTGTTTCAGCGGGCAATGGACTCCATTTTGCAAGGCATAGCGGGAGTGATCTGCTATATTGATGACATTTTAGTGACAGGAAAGGATGATGCCCAACATCTGCAGGCTTTGGAGCAGGTTTTAAGCAGGTTACAGGAAGCAGGCTTGACCATACAGAAGAACAAGTGTGTTTTTATGGCAAAGTCTGTGGAATACCTTGGCCATGTTGTTGATGCAGAGGGATTACATACAACACCAGAAAAGTTGAAGGCTATTCTTGAGGCTCCTGCACCAAAGGATCTAAATCAGATGCGATCATTCTTGGGTTTGGTTAATTACTATGCCAGGTTCATACCAAACTTGTCAACGGTGCTTCATCCCCTGAATAGATTGTTGAGACAAGATGTCTCTTGGGAATGGGATGAATTGTGTGAAGAAGCATTCCAGTTAGCGAAGCAAAGTCTGGCATCTAGTCGAGTTCTGGTTCACTATGATCCAACTATGCCGCTAAAATTGGCTGGTGATGCATCAGAGTATGGAGTTGGAGCTGTACTCTCACACGTGTGTCCTGACGGGTCAGAGAGGCCGGTTGCATTTGCATCCAGAACATTGTCATCTAGCGAGAGAAATTATGCACAACTGGAAAAAGAAGCTCTTTCCTTAATATTCGGTGTTCGTAAATTCCACCAGTATCTTTATGGACGTCCATTTACTTTGTATACAGATCACAAGCCGTTAACTACCATTTTGGGATCAAAGGCAGGTATTCCTACCCTGGCTGCTGCTCGACTTCAAAGGTGGGCATTGTTGCTATCCACATATCAGTATACTATTGAGTACCGTTCAACGGCTTGTCATGCAAATGCTGATGGCTTGTCACGGTTGCCTTTGCAAAGTACTGGAGAGGAGGAGGATGTGACAGCAGCAACAGTTTTCAATGTGGCACAGTTGGAAAGTTTGCCTGTGACAGCTGAGCAGTTGAGAGCGGCAACAGGGTGTGACCAAATTTTAGGCAAAGTGCTGTTGTTAACACAGAAAGGTTGGCCTACTAAAGTGAATGATGATTTGAAGCCATACTGGATTCGGCGAGATGAGATAACCATTGAAAGCGGTTGCTTGTTGTGGGGGGTACGAGTGCTGGTGCCTAAGAAGTTGCAGGGAAGAGTACTTGAGGAATTGCACAAGGGTCACCCCGGGGCGTCACGAATGAAGTCGTTAGCCCGAGGTTATTTGTGGTGGCCAGGGTTGGACACTGAGTTAGAACATCTAGCAAAATCGTGCATTCCTTGTCAAGAAGTCAAGTTGACTCCACCTGCAGCTCCATTGCATCCATGGGTGTGGCCATCATTACCCTGGCAACGTATTCATGTTGATTTCGCAGGCCCATTCCTGGGACAGCAGTTCTTGATAGTGGTAGATGCGCATTCAAAATGGCCTGAGGTTATACCAATGGCATCATCCACAACCGCAGCCAGGACCATTGAGGCACTGCGACTGTTATTTGCATCATATGGTGTACCAAACCAGTTGGTATCGGACAACGGTCCACAGTTTGTATCAAAGGAATTTGCTGATTTCATGGCTGGGAATGCTGTGAAGCATATTCGGGTGGCACCATATCATCCAGCTTCAAATGGATTGGCAGAACGGTTTGTACAAACGTTCAAGAAAGCAATGTCAGCAGCAAGGAACGACGGAGCTTCATTGAGTCAGAAATTGTGCCGTTTCTTGTTGACTTACCGCAGTACTCCTCATGCAACTACTCAAGTCGCTCCTTGTGAACTATTCCTTAAACGTACTATCCGGACCCGGTTGGATGCAATCCGTCCAAATTATTCAGGCACAGTATGTGACAAGCAAGCTCTACAGAAGGAGTTACACGATCGTCATGCAAGGAGCAGGGAATTTGAAATTGGACAGAAAGTGATGGCGAAGAATTTCCTGCAGGGGCCACCATGGGTGGCAGGAGTTATCTCTGAGTGTAAAGGTCCGTTAACTTACTTGGTTGAGGTGGAACCTCATGTGTTTTGGAGGCGTCATGTTGATCATATTAAGCATCGCCATGAAGCAGAGTCAGTAACACCCACAGAGGATGATCACAGTATCACTTATGAAGACTCACTGCCAGAAAATAGTGCTAAGGACGCCAGTAATGAAAAAAAGGTCACAGAAAGGTTACCATCTCCTGATTCAAAGCTGCTACCATCACATCAGGCTGTGCAGGAACCAGTGGTACCAGTTGTGGTGGAACCTGACGATGGGAAGACAGGTTCGAGCAAGTCAACCGCAACTACTCCAAAGACAGTGACAGTCCCTGAAATGCACTCTCAGCAACCTCGTTACCCGATGAGGCAAAGGAAACCCCCTGACTATTATGGAAGAGGAAAACAGACTTAAGTGGAGAGGAGTGTAGAGTAGTGTATGAACCATATGGTGTGCATGAATTAGAGTGCGCATGCGCAGGACAGTGGTAGACAGGTAGAACCAGCAGCAGGCTGTTGGTGTGTGATTGTGCTGTCCTTTTGTGGTATATTTCCACTGGTTGTTGCGTTACTACATCCACTTGTTCTATCATCCTTTTATTTTCATCAATGGCTCCAGTCAGCTTTGTCACTACCTCGTTTGCATCTTCAAGTGCTCCTGAGATTTCTATTTGATGGGTCTTTGCTACTGTGGATATTTCCTTCACAGAGTGGCTTTTGTGGGTAACTGTAGTGCAGTGAGGGCATACCAGCAAGCTACAAGTCTCACAATAAAAATTCAATTTATTGTCCTCATGGTTAGGCTGAGAGCAGTAATGATCTCTTGGCTTCATGGTGGTGTGCAGTTGTCTGGCTCCCTCCTGGTCTAGTCCAACAATTTTGTGTTTGGACCACATTCAATTGCGCTTGTGGTGTTCAAGGCAGAAGGCACACAGGAAGTGATGGCAAGCACAACAGAACACCACTGCAGGATCACTGCTTCCTTCAGCACATTGGTCACATGCTACATCACTGTTACTGGTCATCTTGGACATGTACCCTGCTACCTCTACTTCAAATCCAAGATGGAGGTTCTGAGGGAGAACACTGGCCCCTCCCACTGGGATGCTGGTGTTTTGTTCACAGATGGGACATTGGAACATTTGTTGGGAACCACTTTTCTCTATCTCATGATGGAGACATTGTAGACAGAAGGAGTGCAAACATGACAGAATTCTTGGATCATTGTAGGGCTTGGAGCACACACCACAGGTAATGTGTGAAAAGGGTTTCTCCATAACCACACTGTTGGTAGTAAAGGATTAAATAGTGCGATCTATACAAAAGCACTTGAATTTATGGACCTAGGCAATTCAAAATCAATTAAACGACTGTACATGTACATGTATTTTGATATACTACAGAATACAATAGCTAAATTCAGTAGTCTATGCAGTCCTTACACGGGTCATTCTATACCATGTCAACACACTTATGTCACAGTTGTAAAATCTTTTTTGTATATTAGTTCAGTCTCTTACCCTGTACAATAATGTATTATATTAACTTTTTAATTTCAATGGTTTATAAGTTATGAGGTGTGAAAAAGTTGACCACAAATGTAAACTATGTTGATTATCATTGCGTACGTTGAAGCAGTAGCGACCACACTTCTACCTTCCATAACTGACACCAATGGCTACCATTCCGTGTAATACACGTACTTCCGCAAACCAAAAAAAACGGAAAATATCTTTTTCAAGCGTAATTTTCGCTACCATTTAAAAAGTGTCACTTTTTTTAGGTTTTTTATTTCACCAAATCTGAAGGCCATCTGTGGGCTTGTTGTATTTTCAATAGGAAGATGGAACGTAAAAGCGTCTTTCTACTATATTGCATTGAAGCGCTTGTGTTTTTGTCTTGAAGAAATCCTACAAAAGTGCTAATTATTAACTATGAAAACATACCAGTGGCCATAAGTAATGAATATAATTAGATGCGGGTAATCTTTTCCAGACAATGTACAATGGCAAGCTTGCTTTAACCGCTTGCCTGCACTCTATGAAAAATGTCCTCTAACGTTACCTACTGCTGTGATCCACTATACAATGTCATAAGAGAAGAAGAACATCTGGTGGTTCGTACAATTTAAGGTGTGTTCCAATTACACTAAGAAGTTTCCATCATTGCAATTGACAGCGAAGCATAAGATTTGCCCTCCCTGGCGTATAAAGCTTTACAAGCTTCCAAGTGAAAATGTTCCAGTGGCTGAACACTGTAGGGATGCTGGCACATCATCTGGTGCTGTGGCAAGTGATGTAACTGACGTTGCCTGAAGAGATTAATTAAATACCTTAAGATTATAGAACTATATGCCATGATAACGATTGATTTAAATATGCAGTTTCAATTACAACAAGTGACACAAAGTATCTTCAAATAAAAGTACTGATAAAACACTAAGTTTTAACTATGTACTTCTTTAAGCTGTGTGGGAAATGTGTTTCATTACTCGTTTCTTATAAACTTGAGTACTGTTGGAATAGTGCTTCACTTCAACCATTGTTGTATTGATTGGCTTAAAGCAGTGAAATGACTGTGTTCCACGTATGGTAGCAGATTGATCAAATCTTGCATACAATAGTTTTGCCTCATCATCATATTCCTGGCTGGTCACATAGCAGAAACTCATCCCTGGTATTTCACTGGTAGCAAACTCATAAAGTTGCATTGCATTCAATATTTCATTTCCATCAGGTCGCTGCAAACTGGCTTTAGCAGCAAGCCGTTTCACAGTACCAGCAATACCATCTGCAGCTGTTTTGCCATGTGATGTGGCAAAAAAGTGCCACTCTGCATGTACATCAAAATCTTTGAAATGGTGGCATAGGTTAATAAAATTTTTTCTATTTTTATATTGGGCAGCGCACCCATCAGAAACATAAAATATCTTGTTTGGTCTTGTTTTAAAAGTGTCTGTTAAATATTGGACTAGCTTCTTCTGGAACAAGTGAACAGCAATTGTGTCATGTTCTGTACTTTCACTTATTATAACATAACATTTGTGTAGAAGATGTCCATTTTTATCTTGATAATAGCAAAGAAAAGGGTGAATGGTTACATGTGTAGAGTGCCAATGGTATGATTGTATTGCATCTTGCACAATGCAGGTATAATTTTCAGAAAAATCGGCAATAACTAAATATTCATCAGATTTAAGATTTTCCTTTAGTTCATTAACAAAGCTGCTCTGTTGTTTAGCAATATAATCATGGTATTTCAACTTTTTTAGCATAGCAATAAATTCCTCCAAAAACTCCTCATCTGTTTGTACTATTGTTATAAGGCTGGATCGATCAGTCTGAGTCCATTGTTGATACTGAACACTGTCCACCATATTCACATCCATTATTTCTTGCAGCTGTTCATGCAGTTTATCTGTGCCAGGACATTGAGTACATTTGCCCATGTAGCAATCACTACTTGGAGGATTGCACATAATTGCTGCTAAACAGTGCCTGTAGTGTGTAATCGTTTTCTGGCTAAGGGTAGGTAGTTTACTTCCTAAAAACATCAGTTTTGTGTTTTGGTGTAGGGTGCAAACACACACTGAATGTGTACCACTGGACCCTGCCAATACACATTCTTTGGGTCTCAATGATGCAAATGTGGAGAAACCTACCTTGTCACTGGGGTGAAGGCTTTTCAAGTGTTCATATGCTTCTTTTAAGCTGCATAGTAGCAACCTTTTCTGACGACTCTCTCTCTTCCCTTCTGCAGTCATGAATGACACACAGTCTTTCCTTCCAGGCATCATTCTGCTAACATCATCACTCAGGTACACAGCCACCACATGTTCCTCTATTGTTGGAGAAAGAGTTTTACCCGGTTTTGGATTAGGGCTGGATAGAATTCCCTTCTCCTGGACAAGTTGTTTTGCTTGCCTAGCCATATAGTTGGAAGCACCAAATTCCTTCATGATCTTCCTCACAGACCAGCTTTTGGGAAGAATGGTAAGAATTCTCACCTTCTCACTGCGCTTTACTGTAGAGTTAAACTTCTCTTTCAATTGTCCAATGACTTCACACTCTGCATCAGCCCAACTGCATTCACTTTTGTCATTTCCACTCTGTGAAGTACCTTCTTCTGTAATGAATGCATCAAAAGACTCACCGGACTGTGCTTCCACACCCAGTTCATCAGGAGCTGGTACCTCGTTAGGCACTTCAGTTTCCACACTGAATTCATCAGAGACTGTTACTGCTTCTGACACCACTGCATTATAAGACACTTCAGTTTCCACACCCATTTCATCAGAAGCTGGTACCACTTCAGACACCTCTGCATCTTCAGGCTGGCCTGGTACAATGTCAGAAGGCAAGATCACACTTGCCACAGCACCAGATGATGTGCCAGCATCCCTACAGTGTTCAGCCACTGGAACATTTTCACTTGGAAGCTTGTAAAGCTTTATACGGCAGGCAGGGCAAATCTTATGCTTTGCTGTCAATTGCAATGATGGAAACTTCTTTATTAGTGTAATTGGAACACACCTTAAATTGTAGGAACCACCAGATGTTCTCCTTCTCTTATGACATTGTAGTGGATCGCAGCAGTAGGTAACGTATCTCGACGACATTTTTCTTAGAACGAATGAGAGCATGCAAGCGACACAGTGGTTATAACAAGTGCCAGGGGTCTAAAGAGCGTGAACCGATGAAAAGGTGCCAGGATGCAGAGTCCAAGGAGGGCGGACGGATCTTAACCGTGAAAGGGTGACAGTGAACCCTTCATACATGCAAGTCATTCCCTGTAAGGAACTTACAAGTGTTATGGACCCGCTTCGCCAGCGCAAGCCTGCAATGGCAGGCTTGCGCTGGCGAAGCGGGTCCATAACACTTGTAAGTTCCTTACAGGGAATGACTTGCATGTATGAAGGGTTCACTGTCACCCTTTCACGGTGCCAGTGAGGGCAAATCTTATGCTTTGCTGTCAATTGCAATGATGGAAACTTCTTAGTGTAATTGGAACACACCTTAAATTGTACGAACCACCAGATGTTCTTCTTCTCTTATGACATTGTATAGTGGATCACAGCAGTAGGTAACGTTAGAGGACATTTTTCATAGAGTGCAGGCAAGCGGTTAAAGCAAGCTTGCCATTGTACATTGTCTACCCGCATCTAATTATATTCATTACTTATGGCCACTGGTATGTTTTCATAGGTAACAATTAGCACTTTTGTAGGATTTCTTCAAGACAAAAACACAAGCGCTTCAATGCAATATAGTAGAAAGACGCTTTTACGTTCCATCTTCCTATTGAAAATACAACAAGCCCACAGATGGCCTTCAGATTTGGTGAAATAAAAAACCTAAAAAAAGTGACACTTTTTAAATGGTAGCGATAATTACGCTTGAAAAAGATATTTTCCGTTTTTTTTTGGTTTGCGGAAGTACGTGTATTACACGGAATGGTAGCCATTGGTGTCAGTTATGGAAGGTAGAAGTGTGGTCGCTACTGCTTCAACGTACGCAATGATAATCAACATAGTTTACATTTGTGGTCAACTTTTTCACACCTCATAACTTATAAACCATTGAAATTAAAAAGTTAATATAATACATTATTGTACAGGGTAAGAGACTGAACTAATATACAAAAAAGATTTTACAACTGTGACATAAGTGTGTTGACATGGTATAGAATGACCCACACAGCACTTGAATTTTTAGCCCATTCAAATCAACTTTAAAATGGGTATGTTGCAAACAGCACAACACAGGGTTAGTATTGCAGTATAAGAATCCAGACACCTGGTTAATTCATAGCTAGTTATGCAAGATGGAACATAAAAAGAACACTGGAGTGTGGTCCTCAATCATAGAAACAAAATAGCAGCCGAAGAGTTGTAGTCTACGTCTTAGACAATTCTGTTAGTGGTTACCTAAATCTGGTCGTGTACATAACGAGGTCTAATAGGTTATTTCAAAACATAATCAATTTGCTGAATTTGTTAAACCAATGGTTAAGGTAATTGAATTTTAATATCAAACAGATACTGATTAAGAGTACAGGTTTCTAGCCATACCTAAGTGAAAGAAACAAAACAAATAAATAAAAACATCAAGTACAAAAAGCTAACACTTTGCCCACACATGTTCATGTAGGTTAACAATAGTGATTAGGAAGGTAGTTTGGAAGCAGATTTTGAGGGTTATTTTGATTGTTTACAGTTTCTGAAAAACACAATACATACTGTGTACACATTTTAAAATAGAAAATATTCCATCGATGCAATTTTACAAATTTTTCAATGCATATATTGACTATCGACACCAAGTCCGTATCGATTGAAACCCGTCTTCAGAAATTTCAATCACAATTATTGACAAGCATGCTATGCCAACAAACATAATTTCTTGATTTGAAATATCCTTCTTAATTTGATGGCTTATACATTCCACAACCAGCAGATGACTTATGGGATGTGGTTGTTGCTAATTGTGTCCAGATACTGCTCTTGATCCTCTTGGTCACCATGCTGTGACCTGCAGGCATGAGGGAGATGTGGCCATATACCCTAACTGCATGTGGGATGTGGTCGTTGACCTCTGTTGTCATGCCAACATGATGAACAGTTAGTGTGGAGAAGGGTCATGGCATAACAAGAGACCACACCACACCTGCTGACATTCTCGTTGCTGGAAGGGACAGAGGGTAAGTCGTGTCAACAGGATAGGGAAGCCTATGCAGATGTGGACCACAAGCTCCACTCCAATGGACCCAAATGCCAGGAGTTGGGTTGGTCCTACATGCCATTGGCTGTGGGGTAGTATGGCAATTGAGGCAAAGAGGCCACAACACCATCTGCAGGCTAGTGTTCCACCTGCCCCTTCACCTGTCCTCCACCAAGCCAGTACTTGTGGCTTACATTTATGACCAGCTGAAAAGCCACATAGGATCGAATTATGTGCCAGCTAACAATACTGGCGGAAAGCGAGATTGGAAGAAAGTCTGACTCCCTGAGATGGAGTCAATGGAGTGGAAGTGTAATTGTGATGCGAAAGCACAAGAACTAAAAACGCTCATCTATTCCATTACGTAGTTTAGTTGATTGCTTACACTCCAGTGAATACATTCTGCAGTCTCCATCATTGCACAGGATTACAATAAATTGGAAAATCATCACGTGCGCCATTCAATGCAATAGTATGCCCACGGGCTATGCGTGCAAGTAAGAAAGAGCGAGAGTGGTAGTGTGGCTTAGGCGTATTTTGACCACTAACAAGCTATATTTGCGCTGTACACGCTCTTCCAAATTTAGGTGCGCTATGGAAAGCAAATTTCGCCTTGCCGCCGTTGTAAATGCGCGGAATGCAGCAAGGGTGGTGCTCTAAGTCTGGTGGTGTCTTCTCCGTGGCAAGCGCTGGTGATTCATGTGTCTTCAGGGCTTTCAGTAGTCTCCCCGATCAAAGATAATGCCCCGACTGCCTGTCCCAGCACTTCCAGGACTAGTGATTGCAACTCATCAGAATTGTTCAATGCCATAGTTTCCTTTCCCCTTTCTGCTTTCACATATGGCACGTAGTTAATATCTACCAAGATCACTTCAAGCGTAAGTTACATACAGTGTACGTACATACATGTCTTGTTCACTTGTTACCAAGACCAAGACCATCTGGAGTCGTAAGTTACGTATGTGAACTACTGTTCTTTTTTTTGTAGGGATTGAAATGGACTTAATATAGACGGTAAGGATATATATCTATCCCTTCACTATATAGCTATCTTGCAGTGAACGTTAAAACAGAGTGATCCAGGTTAAAAAGCCAGAAACAGGCGTCTTCCACACGTAAGTAAAGCATGTAAAAGTGTCGTCTATAACTTCATTCCTACTTTTACAGTGGCAAATATGGCAATCATCGTATCATCAAACCTGGTGTTGTGTTCCCGAACATGAGTGATGTACGGACATACATGTATTTGTAATGTTGTTTTTCAATGAAGCTTTTGTTAACAAATGAAAACAATAAATAACTAGCAATAAATTTTACTCTATAGCACGTTTGAATGGCCTTACCAGTCCTGCTACAGGGGCGATTCAGGTTGGTTTCAGGCCCGATAAATTCTTCCCTGGTCCAGGGTATTGCCACCCCTGGTCAAAACGACCCTGATATATTAGGGTCGGAACAGGTTGTTAACAAGCCTGGAACAGGTTGAAAATAATTGGTTGTGTACATCATAATCTTCGAATTAACGCACAATTTGTCCCCAGTAAACACTGTTTTCTGCAAAAAGTCTATAGGCATATTTGATGTGCCCGATGATTACGTTTGCAGTGAGGAGAGCACATTGTATGAATACATTGTGCACATGTGTTGTTGTCTGATGTATTATTAACCTTGAATTGGGGGTATGGCGAGACAGGCAAAGGAGCATGAGTAGACCTGCAGCTAATACACTATGTGTATCCATCGCTTACTACATCCAGAGATTATACCGTATTTTCTCCGCTACTTCTACAGCTCAAAGTGTGATAGCGTCGCTCGATTGATCTTACGCGTATACAGTGTCCACAACCACGCAGGTATGTATGCATGGTATGTCGCGTCACGCTGGTACATGCATATCTATGGTACATGTAAGAGGGAACCGTAGCGCGATGCATCTAGTGTCGCTCTCTCTTCCCTCGTCACCCGGAGAGCGTTGGGTGTAAACGTGCGTACACATGTAGTACAGTGTAATGTTCAAATGCATTAGAAAATCACGTCCATGATCCAAATGCACCGCCTAAGAATGACAACGACACAAGCCATGAACAGTATGTGTTTAACCCTTACAACGCAACTGAAATGTCTACTGCACTGTGAGAAACACTAGCTAGGACAATACACTTCACAACATTTTCCCCACCGGTCCCAGTTAAAACAATAATAGTTTACCTAATCTTTGGCTCCAACGTTTAAGCAGTTTACCTTCGAGGTCGCGCGATCACGTGAATGATTTGAAAAATGACCTTATTAAAGTATTTAATTTTAACTATAATTTATGTTATTGTTTCTCATTTAATTAAACTGTTAAACCAACGAATTTTTTAATGCCTCTGATCTCTCACCAGTGCAATTCAACCGTACTTGTGTTTATCAGCCCTACACACGTAACCAGCTCAGCAAAAGGTCACGGCATGCAGTCACTCTTAGAAAAGCCTACAAGTATAAGAAATCTTTACCACACACACATGAACATGGCTCTATGTATATATAGCTGCATGCACACAACTTTGTCTCCCTCCCCCCCCCCCCTTCCACCTCTAACACACTCTAATCATATGCCCCAGCGTATGTATGCCAGTGTGACTGATGTATTGCCAGGCTTGGCTTGGCCTAGTACAGTAAACTGCTCATTCAGAAGCAAGGTTTAACACAGTGGCAAGGCCGTACCACAGACAGGCCTGTTGTAAGCAATTGAAGAGTGGTCAGGCCAGCAGAGAGCAGGGGGAGGGTTGGAGGGAGAGGGGCAACCAGTCCCCTGCCCTCCCCCAGAAGCCAATTTACATACATGTATTTCCTGCAATCTGAGAGGCATTATTTGGGTCAGGATGATGAGAACAGCACAACACATACATGAATTGTCAATGTCAATTTCATTTTAGAAGCTTTTCCCTTAATATTCAAGTTGAACTTAGCTGGTTCATTATGCTTTTTGCTATCTGTTAAATAGTCTTTATTGTAGAAAACAGATGACATACTTTGTCATTCTATACATGGACAAAAGCAATGGAATCTTAGAGTCTGAAAATTTATTACAACTTTGGTGACTTTGTTAGTCCCATCTTTTTGTTATAACCCATATATATGGCATTGGCCGTCATTTTTAATAGTAATGGGCACTAATGTCCATCTGAGTATAATTCCTCCAGGAACCGACAGGTTTAAGGTAAAAATTAAGTATTCACCACTGTGAAATGCACTGGTATATAGTGAACCATGGAATAATTTAATTAGGTCAGCATTTTATGTTCTGATCACCCATCGTGGATCTCATAATGAGACTTCAAGCTGAATTTAGATAAACCTGGCTAACAGAGAGTGACCTAGATAAGATTTAGAGCCAACATATAGCTTACAAGCTATCATTAGGACTAGGGGAAGGCCCTTCATTAAGGTTTAGAGTGTAGGGTACATGTGCCAAAGGCACTCGAACTAGGTCGACTTTTCACCCACATTCTGACACATTTCTTATCCTGAGCTTTTTAAAATCTTTTGGCCTCATAAAAGGGTGCCTTCGGCATCATAGAGCACACTTTGCACACTGTATAAACTTTCCTGAGAGTGGCCATCACAAAGGAACATGATGGGGTCTACCACATATAGAGGCCCTGTGGGTATGGCCAATAAAATAGGACCTTGGGTTACTCAGGTGTGTTAAGACTGGCTACACTTGATGTATTTAAATGGCTGCCAAAGGAAGCGTTTATTCTTACACGGACATTACCACTCGATTGATTAATAACAGTTTTTTAAATGTATGATTATATAATGTCGTTTCTATGGTAACGGTTACGTGCGGTGAAATAATTGGATTGAATGTTAGAATTGAAAACCCGGATGGTTAAAATATCGTTTTTCGCATGTTTCTGCAGTTCTTCTAATTCAAGAATGAATAACCGCATTTAATCACTGTAGTAGGCAATTTGATCCGTATTTTGAAACGCTTAGAGCGCTTGCAGGTAAACATCGAAACTGCGAAAAATTACATCGTTTTTGTATGCAACTTATGCATACAAAGATAAGTTTCATTTTGCCTACTGGCATTAGTTAGACCAGTAGCAAATAGATACTATATGACGTTTTTAGTCCAAAGAAACGAGATTTAGCCGCCCGGGTTTTGCAAAAACGTTAAGAAACGCCCCCATATTACGGAGCGCAATATAATAAACGGTGATGGTTGCTATGACAACTACAATTACATTGTGCGGGATCACTGTACAAACATTTGGTACAAAGAAACATAGGTATAAAATTGCAGATATATTGCTAATTCCAAATATAGGTCTAGCTAGTCTTAAGATACCTGAGTAAGAACTGAACTGAAAAGCACTGCCTCTTGGGTGTCACCAACACAAGGCTAACCATGAGCTGACATGTAGAGTCCGCTGGGTCTGGCAAACACAGAGGGACCTTATGGGTTTTTCTTCATATGTTAATGCTTCCAGTGAGCATAACTTAGTACCCTGGATTACTGAGTACATGCACCGTACAAAGAAAGACACACGAGCTACTGTACTGTACACCTTGCATCATGTTGCATCATGGGGGATCGAGGAAAGAGATGTAGCAGGAGGGATTAAGATTATTTGAGGTCATTCAACTACAGAAGAACTACAAACCTTTACCACACGTGACCACAAAGTATGTATTCATATTCTACACGGCCTGACCAGGATGGAATCCCCCCCTCCAATTCTCCCTCGCTTCCTCCCTTTCTCTCTCACTCTCTTCTTTCTCTTTCTTTTTATAGGGTACCTGTGGTGAAACACCAATTTGTGTGCACCTGTGTGTACTGTGTGTGTGTGTGTGTGTGTGTTCTGTGTGTGTGTGTGTGTGTGTGTGTGTGTGTGTGTGCACAGGCGCATTCCAGTGCCACTGGGAACCACCCTATTCACAATGTACATGTTGAGGTGTGTAGTTCATGTATGTACCATTTCATATGCCCTCCTCCCCTCCCCTCAATAGGTCTTAATGCCCTGTGGAATGGCCATGTGGATGGTGCAGCTGTGATATGCTCATCTTTAGAACATGTGCATCAAGAGTATTGAATAGCTTGTCTACAGCGCTGTGCATTTATTACATATGGTTGACCTTTATATTGGCTAAGCAAAATGATGGTACCTCAGATGTTGAAGGGCCAGAAGAAGGTGATGGCCTTCAGATGTTGTAGGGCCAGAAGAAGATGATGGCCTTCAGATGTTGTAGGGCCAGAAGAAGGTGATGGTCCCTCAGATGTTGAAGGGCCAGAAGAAGGTGATAGCCCCTCAGATGTTGAAGGGCCAAAAGAAGGTGATGGTCCCTCAGATGTTGAAGGGCCAAAAGAAGGTGATAGCCCCTCAGATGTTGAAGGGCCAGAAGAAGGTGATGGCCTTCAGATGTTGAAGGGCCAGAAGAAAATGATGGACTTCAGATGTGGAAGCCGGGTCAGAACAAGGTAATGGCCTTCAGATGTTGAAGTGCCAGAAGAAGGTGATGGTCCCTCAGATGTTGAAGGGCAAAAAGAAGGTGATGAAAAATCAAAAAAGAAAGGTAAGAGCGGAGATGAGAAGGGAAAAGGAAAAACAGAGATGAGAAGGGAAAAGAAAAGTGCAGAGAAACAAACACGAAGTTACATCCATCCCTGAAGTGTTTCTCTTTTGAAACTAAAGATGAAGAGGAATACATCTGTACAAATCTTGCTGAGGACAGTGACAATTATCAGTAGCATATGACGTGAGCTCCACAGCCTTAACATCCAAAATGCCAAGCTGCTCCATATATCGCATCGTAATTGATTCGATTGCGATTCCTAGATGCATCAATGCTGAATGATGAATCCTGGATGTTTATACATTTTATATGATATTAAGAATGTTTATTGAATGACTGTGTGAAGAAATGCGATGAGGAACACTGCCTAATCCCACTGCAGTAAACACACGACTACTGCCTAATGCTATGATTTCATTATTTTTTTGACAACATTCAGTGATCAAGTGATCAAGGTTTCCAAAACTGCAGTTAGTGTTTTATTCATTTGAACATGAATAGGGCAGGGCTATTTTTACTACATCAATTTTTTTCGGACTTCCAAAAACTAGCGATGCTACCCTACGCGAATCCAGTGTCGACAACCATGCAGCCCAGCATGTAGATGGCATGTCTCGTCAAACTGGTATGTAAGAGGGAACCATAGCACGATGTATTTTGTGTCGCTCTATTATGTATTTTGTCCATGATCTAAATGCACCGCCTATTACAATGACACAAGCCATAAACAGCTGTATGTGTTTAACCCTTACAACCCAACTGAAATGCACTCGCCTCTACTGCACTGTGAGAAACACTAGCTAGGACAATATACTTCACACCATTTTTCCCACCCAGTTAAAACAATAATGGTTTACCTATTCTTTGGCTCCAACGTTTCCATGTGTTGAGCAGTTTACTTCTGTACAACTTCGAGGTTACGCGAGCACTTCTATCACGTGAATATATACAAATGTCCCTTATTTCAATTTCATTTCCTATTAAACTAAAAATGCAGTAAATGTTTTTTATGCCTCTCTCACAGGTGTAATTCAACTGTACTTGTGTTAGAGATCATCATTCTCTGCTTGTGTTCCATACTATACTGCACTGCACCAAAGAGGTACCAGTATTAACAAGTAAACTGATTGTACAATATTAGAAATGTTCCAATGTCATTTCCTGTTCCCTTGTTGTTCCACCCGTATAGCATATCACACACCCTCACACCACGTCAGATTGGTTAAAGGTTCGTTGTGCACATTGTCATGAACACAAACCCACACACAAACACAGAAAAGAACAGCAATTACAAAACATACACACCCACATACAGATAGACACACATACACACTTTGAGTGGGAGTGGAGCCATCTTCTAGGATAAAACCCAAAGCAGAACTGAAAACACCACTCCCATACCAGATTACAACAGTTGCACCCAACCCACAAAGTTCTATGTCCATCATTTGCTCTCCAGCCAATCTTCATGGTCTATGTCATTTTCAAGGAACCTTCCACTCTCCAGACCTGCCAACAATACATATCAAAACACAATAAGGGTATCATTACACTCCCTCCTCCTGCCCCCAGTACAGCACTACCTCACAATACCAAATAGGTTTAGTGCCATTGTGCAGACCTGCAACAAACAAACACACACCACATAGATGTACAAAGAAAAGGTCGAGTTATATGCCTAACCCTTTTGAGACCTCCAGCCGTGGTTGCCTCGGTACTTGACATTGTAGCAAATGATTGCAGCATGCACACATGCACTTAGACTGCACTAAACTTCCGAGCAAACCTATTTAAACCTTCCCTCACGTGGCCATCACATGCTGTACAACCAACCACATACAGAGGGAGCATAGTTTCTGCCTAATTCACTGTGTTCAACAGACAGAAACGTATATCTGCCCCCAGTACAGAGCTACCCCTAAACCAATACCAAATAGGTTTAGCATCATTGAGCACGCATGCAACAAACAAACACACAACCACATATATATATAGATGTACATGTACAAAGAAAGGGTCGAGTTATATGTCTAGGCCTCCAACCATCTCTGAACTGAATCCTTCACATACCCATCTTTGGCACATTCTGATTTCCAGCGGCCACGCCACTTAAACAGCCTATCCTGCACACCAGCATTGGCTCCACCATGGCCTTCAACATATCGGCTATCACAGATTCCTTTCGAACCTTGGGCTTTGCTTCAATCTATCCATGGTCTGGGTCCTCCAAATTACTCAGTAGAGGCCACACCCCTGAAGCAAATACAGTTTCAGCGATCATATTTACACACATTTACCATGACAGCTGCAAATGTGGCGTATCCAACATATTACTGGAATGTGAATCAGCCAAAGATGGTCGCAGCTGGGCACATAACACTATGTGATTGTGTATGTGTACATCATTAACTAATTCAACAGACAATGACTTAGGGAATTATTTCCTCACTATATACTGTAACTGCCCCACCTATCCTCTTGTCACAACACCAGATTGGTTAAAGGTGCATTTGCACCCTGCCACACACAACACACACACACACACACACACACACACACAACACACAGACAATGAGAGGCAGGGAGGGAGGCAGGGAGGGAGGGAGGGAGGCAGGGAGGGAGGGAGGGAGGGAGGGAAGGAGGGTGGGAAGGAGGGAGGAAGGGAGGGAGGGTAGGAGTTTTACGTGCCGGTCTTTACTGACACTTAGACTGACACCCAAAGGTGTATAACCCTATTTAAACCACCAAACACATGATCATATTTACACACATGTACCATGACAGCTGCAAATGTGTCTATTTACTGGAAATATCCAAAGATGGTCACAGCTGAGCACATAACAGTATGTGATTGTGTATGTGTACATCATTTACTAATTCAACAGACAATGACTTAGGACAATGACAATGTACATACATGTAGTTGGTTTAAGTGTGTGGCGAGGTTTAAGTGAAAGCCACAAAGGAGACATGTGGTGCTAGTATGCTATCCAAACTGAAACCACCAAAAGGATACAAGTAGTTTCCCAGGCAAAGCTCCACCAGCCAAGAGGCAAAAAATGACACAAGAAGACATAGAGAGAAGTTGTATGAGGCAGAAACTCGTGACATTATGTTAAATACTAAGTTATTTCAACATAAAATCATTACATTCAGTTACATCTATTCAGGTTGAATATTTACTGGAAAAATTAATCAACATTTCAAATAAGTCTACTATGAAATGAAAAGTAAATACCACAATTTGATTTTGTGATTTATTAAAATTCAAAGTCCAATAAAACCTTTGTGGTTTTACATGTTTCAAGTTTGATTAGTTGTTTTGAAGCAAATCAAACTTAATAATCTTCTAACTTAATATGCAATTTATAAATCAAGGTCTTGTACATTATGATAAGTGATCACATTAATTAATTAGAAAGTAGTTGATTTTATCTTTCCATCGATTAAAGGTACTAGGATTTAAATAACAGTTTGTATTTGCCTAACTATCACATTGTAAATCCATAAAGTCATTTTGATGAATAAAGAAATTTCATTTAAATGATCATCTTTTAAATGAACACACACAACCCACGTTATATGTGAACTTTAACCAGCTACGCTCCAGTCTGCCACACACACACAAACACACACACAACCAGTCACATGCACACACACAACACACAATACACAATCATATACACATACACAATCACAGTCACATACACACACATACACACATGTATACAAACACAAACACAGTCACACACACAACCACACTCACATACAGTCACGCGCACATACATACACAACCAGTCTCACACACACACACACATACAATGTAACATACACACATACATGCATGCACATACACATACATACACACACAAACACCCACACAGTCACACATACACAAACACAAGCCTAGTTGTGACCATATTTGGTTGATTAACAATTATTACTTGATCAGGGAATCATTTTGTGGTGCACACTCTCTTTCACACTAGAACTGTCAGGGTGGACACATGGAGGGAAAGTTAGTGGCATTAGGATACCCTCATCGAACATACGTATAAAAAAGATCATCTTTTATAACTCTGGTACCTTTCAAGTGAACAGGAAAGGGATGGGGGAGGGAGGCAGTGAGTCCTGGTCTGCCTGTTCCTGACCTTGATCCTGTCCAGTGTGGAGGTAGAGGATGTCCTCATCCCCCTTGGCCAGAGCACAGTCCTCCTCCACAGTGTAGAGGTGGGGATGATGGCTGCTGAAGGTGGAGGAGGAGGAGGTGGGTGCTTGCTTCACAGCATGGACCAGAGGGCAGAGGACCATCTATACCACACATCATCAAGGAGGAACAACCCCAAATGTGATTTGCTTACATGCACTGGACATGAGCACATGGGGTAGCTATTCATTGACAAGGTAAATGTACACCTGAACACTAAGGATACATGAGGGAGGGAGTGAGGGAGATATATTTCAACCAATTACACCACTCACAGAAAATATGGTGCCCTCATCAAACATCTGTTCCACAATTATAGCATTGTAATAATAGCCGAGGATACAGGCAGCAGCCAAAGTGATATATGAAATCAAGCACACTACAAAACTATCGCATCCAGTCACATGAAATCCTATGCTATTTATATACACTAGAAGGGAGCCAGTCAGTCTGGAACTACTGTCTAGGGTCCGAAGTGCATGGCATGATGTACACGTGCATGTAGTTCTCCATTACAGCATGACACATTCTGGAGCAGCAAGAAGAGACATAATGGACGGGAGGGGGTGGGGGAGGGGCAAGGAAAGGCAGCAAAGCCTCCCAGTCCCCCTTGCCTTGTCTCAATATGATACCACAGGGGGAGGGGTTCCCTCTGACATTTCATGATTGACACCATCCACACCTCCTTCGTACACATGCACCCTCACACACCCTCCATCTGTACATGACTGCTCTGCAATATGGTGACATCTACCAGCAGTTCTGCATTGTGCAGTTATCCATGTATCACATATGACACACCTTTATGGTGACACACTATAGGAATGGAACTGTGTGTAGAGGAGATGATGAGGGAGACAATACAAGGAGAGGGGTGAGGGTGTGCAGCAAAGTCACTCCTCCATCAAGGAGGGGAACTGACACTTTCACTCATCTTCACTAAGCTCCTTTTTAAAGCCCCACAGCTGTTGGCTTGACACCTACATGCATGTGACTAGGATGCTAACAGGCAGCACTTCCAATGTCAAATGGACCCAACTCATTCTCATCATATGCTACCTGTTAGGACTGCACACACCCACATATGAGGGAAGGGGCTGGGGACACCACCATGATGTAATGTATAGGCACTGATTGGATGCAAAGTCAACTATTTGATTTGAAAGCCACACACACATACATAGTCAAGTACACAACCCACATGCAGTCACATAGCAGGATCAAATGGAACACTAACTTATTAATTAGTAAAGTTATCAAAATTAGCATGTATACATGCTGCCTTCCTTCAAATACTGGCTCTGCTCGAAAGTAGAAACATTCTGCTCACATGGCTACAAGATAAGCTGCTATCCAGCACTTCTAGAAGCAGTGTTGGATGTGGGACAGTCAAGGTGGTTCAACTGCAGCGCAAAACACACACTTAGTCAGGTATCTACCACTGTCCATGACATGCTGCTCTTGTTGTACAATTGGCACAGCAACCTCGGCTGCCATGACACGAGTGACTTCCAGCGATTTGGCAATGGAAACCTCCATGTCTCCCCAGGAGTGACCCTTCTCCACTTCATGCTGTCACACCAGGTCATGACCAAACTGACCAAGGCAGGCATCACTCCCTTCTCCCACTTTGCCTCCCACATCCTCACGTGGGGTGGGGTCATCAACCAACCCAACCCTACGGCCCATTCATCATGCATACCAGGTGGCAAAGACCCTGGGTATCTCCAGGTGGGAGAGCATGGTGTCTCCATTTGTGGAACATGGTGCCCATAGGGATGCTGAGGACCACAGTGGAGCGTGTGTGCCTTTCCATCCAGCCACCCTAATGTGCTTGTCTTGCTTGGCTGCTAAGAAGATTGTGTGTGCAGGAATACCTTACAGGACTCTAACTATTCTGCCCTCACACATAAAGGAATTTATTGCTTTTCATGATCTATCATAGCATGCCAGGGTTGTTTTGCAGTATATGAATCCAAACACCATCTCAATTGACCCTGGGAGCCACAGGAATAAATAGAGTTGGTATTGATTTACATATATAGCAGCCAAATGTAAACTACCACTGTAGTCTTGTCCTAGACAATTCTGTTAGTGCTTGCATGAGGTTACCTAAACCAGCTGGTCAAATACAAATCAACCAGCTCTAATAGGTTAACATAACTAAGTTTGTTGAACTAGTGGTTAAGGTAAGTTGATTTTTAAAATCAAATGGGTAACCGATTAACGGCACAAACAGCTTCAAGTCGTAGCTACTGTAAGTGAGAAAAGGGTTGCACCCAACGACTGGGGCATGCAACCCGAGGGAAGGGCTGGGGACACCACCATTAATTCATAGACTCGGATTGGATACTGTTTAAAGTACTTAGCCCTAGTTAACCGATGAACTGGGCTGCTATAGTATGCAAGACATTCCTGTAGTGCACATGAGCAAGCCTGAGACAAGCGAGTAGTGACACTGGTGAGATTTTCTTTTTCTTTTAAAGCCCATTTTCTATACAAGGACAATGCAAAACTCTGGGTGGTGTGAGTGGGCAGTGTCATATCACCACACACAATGTTGTACATACGTACCGGACACACCCCCAGACTCATGCCAATGCCACATGGGATTAGGGATCGTAATGTTGGATAATCCGGAAGTGATAGAGGTTAAATGCTAAACAAACTCCAAGGGTTTGAATGCCAGACACACATATTCAAATACACAACCCATACATTAGATCACAAACTACCATTCTGCCGATATAGTGATTAGCCAAAATGATTACATAACAAGTGTACATGGACGGGTTTCATGGAGCATCAAAGCATTAACTGCCATGCTAGTTCATATCTGCATGCATGCACAACCGTTATGAATGCTACATGACAGTGTAAGTAAGAAATGTGTGGATTGCAACTTCACAATGCATGCATGTTTGCTGCACTTGTGACCTTATAAGTACATGACATGTTTGGTTACTTTACTACTATAGTATTTAGTATTTCTTCTGAAGCACATTGTTCAGATGACTTCACAAATGCTATTTACACTGCACTCAATCTCATCTGCCATTTCCTGTTCATAATAAGTATGGTTTGTTACAACCGTATGTGCGAGGTAAAGTTGGACACACAAGATGTTGTACTCCCCAGTGCCCCACCTGGATTAGAATTTCAGCATCTACATGGCTGGTTTACATCACATGTCACATGTATATAGATGTACAACATGGTACAAAGCGATTCTTTGAAATAAGCACAACACTGACATGAATCACACAGATGATTATGTGGTTGTGTGTAAATGCATGTATATATGCACTCGGCATTCAACGAGATAAACATAGAAATGATAAAAATAACATTTGCTAGTCAGTTGCCCTATTTTGGTTGAGTTATTAATACCATGTATAAATGATTAGATAACATTTATTTCATACTGGTAATTGACTGGTATATAGAGAACTGTACATTTCTCAACATAGCTGACCATATAAACTTTAATTTCAATCATGTTCAAATATTTACACAATACTTCAATACAGTGTTACCACCATAGTTAGCAATGAACACACTGCCATCTCTGGGATCTAGTGCAGTACTATGGGGATGCTTCAGATTTCCCACTGTGTGGATCTTGTTTCCCTCAGGATCATAGATGGAGAGACAATGGCCACCCCACTCACTGACAAGGCTGTAACCTTCATCATCAATGGCTAGTCCTCTGGGACCATTAGGATCACCATACATTCTGACATAGACACCTTCTTTGCTAAACACTTTGATAGTGTTTGAACCTTTGGCTGCAACATGAATGTTTCCCTGAGGGTCCAAGGCAAGACCCCATGGAGACCGAAAACTATGATTACCTGAGCCTTTACCATCTATGGTTAATAACCAACCACCATTTTCATTGAATATTTGTATCCTATAGTTATTATAGTCAGACACAATCAGTTTGTTGTTGGAGTCAATGATGACAGCCACTGGACTATTGAACTGTCCCTGACCTGATCCCTCCTGACCAAACTTATGAAGGAACTTTCCACTTGATGTCAGCTTCTGTACACGATGGTTGCCAGTATCAGCAACATACAACACATCTCTCTTGATGGATATACCCCATGGAGAAGAGAACTGACCATCACCACTTCCCCTACTACCTATGGTATTCTTCAGTTGACCTGTTTGATCAAACACATAAATGCAGTGATCATAGCTCCCTACATAGATGTCTCCATTGTCATGGATGGCTACACAATATGGCCAATTACACTGGATCACTTGTTGGGCATTACATAAGGTACGGTAGTCACGTTTAGACCTCACATCAAGGTCATTAGGACTATTCTGTACATGCTGACCATCCATTGTGATGAGGAGCTGGTGAGGACCAGCAGTTTGAGGGGTGAGGGTGATGGTGTAGGTACCATCCCTGTGGTCCTCCACCTCTCCATACACAACTGCTCCATTATGGGACTTGGACCTCATCTCACCCTTCACCTTGAAACCACCATGTGGGTACTCCTCCCCCTTTGAGGTCTTGCTTTGTACCTTAACATGGTAACTGGTCCCCACCTTGGCTACTGATGTGGACATCCATGTGCATGAAGATGGAGAAGGATAAAAGTCAAAAATGTTTCCTAATTTGGACAGTTGTCTGATAAGATCATCTGTTTTCACAGACACTGATATGTTGCTGTGTTGGTTTGGAGTGAGGGAAATGGTCTGGACCCTCTTGAGGGTGGCCTGCAGTTCAGTGGGTATGAGTCCTCCCAATGCTACAATCTCATGGTCAGTGTGGGTCTGCAGGATCTGGGAGGCCATATCAGTGTAGTGACCAATGTCTCCAACCATCTTCTCAAACTGTTCCTTCTGGAGGGTCAGAGCTGTTGTCTTGGACAGTGAAATGGCCTCCAACTCTGACAATAGTGTCCTTTTTCTTTCTTCCAATCTTTGCTGAAGTATTTCAAAGGCTTGGTTGATGGCCAAGAAAGCAGTTCGTTTGGATGTCTCCACTTGTTCTATTATCCTGTTATATTCATCAATGGCTCCAGTCAGCTTTGTCACAACCTCTTTTGCATCTTCAAGTGCTCCTGAGATTTCCATTTGATGGGTCTTTGCTACTGTGGATATTTCCTTCACAGAGTGGCTTTTGTGGGTAACTGTAGTGCAGTGAAGGCATACCAGCAAGCTACAAGTCTCACAATAAAAATTCAATTTATTGTCCTCATGGTTAGGCTGAGAGCAGTAATGATCTCTTGGCTTCATGGTGGTGTGCAGTTGTCTGGCTCCCTCTTGGTCCAGTCCAACAATTCTGTGTCTGGACCATATTCGATTGCACTTGTGGTGTTCAAGGCAGAAGGCACACAGGAAGTGATGGCAAGCACAACAGAACACCACTGCAGGATCACTGCTTCCTTCAGCACATTGGTTACATGCTACATCACTGTTACTGGTCATCTTGGACATGTACCCTGCTACCTCTACTTCAAATCCAAGATGGAGGTTCTGAGGGAGAACACTGGCCCCTCCCACTGAGATGCTGGTGTTTTGTTCACAGATGGGACATTGGAACATTTGTTGGGAACCACTTTTCTCTATCTCATGATGGAGACATTGTAGACAGAAAGAATGTAAACATGGCAGAGTTCTTGGATCATTGTAGGGCTTGGAGCACACACCACAGGTAATGTGTGGAAAGGGTTTCTCCATAACCACACTGTTGGTAGTGAAGAGTACAATAGCTAAATTTAGCAGCTTATGCAGTCCCTACAAAAAACTTGAATTGTTTAGCCGATTCAAATCAACATTAAAAAGGGCAGGTGAAATACAGCAGCAGGGTTAGTATTGCAGTATAGACACCTAGTTACGCAAGATGGAATATAAAAGACCACTTGGGTGTGGTCCTCAATCACAGAAACAAAAGGATCGAGTAACTATTGACTTATAACAGCCAAAGAGTTAACTACCACTGTAGTCTATGTCTTAGGAAATTCTGTTGTGCTTGCATGAGGTTACCTAAACCTGGTCGTGTCCATAACGACGTCTAATAAGTTATTTTCAAAACATAATCAGTATGCTAATCAACATTAGGTGATATATGATGCAATACAGCAGCAGGGTTAGTATTGCAGTACAGGAATCCAGACACCTGGTTAATTCATAGCTAGTTATGTAAGATGGAATATATATGAAGTCGATAAAACATAGACAATAAGTTATTTTCAAAACATAATCAATTTGCTGAATTTGTTAAACCAGAATTGAATTTTAGTATCAAATGGATACTGATTAACAGTACAAGTTTCTAGCCATACCTAAGTGAAAGAAATACTATTACAAAACAAATACATAAAAACATCATCATTAAGTACACACTTTGCCCACACATGTTCATGTAGGTTAACAATAGTGATTAGTTTGGAAGCAGATTTTGAGGGTTATATAGATAGACAGTTTCTGAAAAAAAAATTATAAAAAAAACATACTGTGTACAAATAAAAAATAAACAATAAAAAAAAATCCATTGACACAATTTGAAAAATTGTTAAATACATAAAATACAATCGACGCAATGTCTGGATCGTTTGAAGCCCGTCTTTAGAAATTTAATTACAATTATTGATATGCTATACCAACGAACGTCTCTTGATTTGAAATTTCTTTTTAAAATTTAATTTCCACAACCAGCAGATGATTTAAGGCATGTGTTTGTTCGTGATTTTGCCCAGATACTGCTCTTGATCCACTTGGACACCATGCCGTGACCTGAAGGCATGAGGGAGATGTGGCCATATACCCTTACTGCATGTGGGATGTGGTCGTTGACCTCTGTTGTCATGCCAACATGATGAATCGTTAGTGTGGAGTAGGGTCATGGCATAACAAGAGACCACACCACACCTGCTGACATTCTCGTTGCTGGAAGGAACAGAGGCAAACCTGCCACATTAGATATCACCATTACATCACCACTGCTCTGCCATCTTGGGTGAGTCGTGTGAACAGGATAGGGAAGCCTATGCAGATGAGGACCACAAGCTCCACTCCAATGGACCCTAATGCCAGGAGTTGGTTGGTCCTGCATGCCATTGGCTGTGGGGGAGTATGGCAATTGAGGCAAAGAGGCCACAACACCCTCTGCAGTCTAGTGTTCCACCTGCCCCTTCACCTGTCCTCCACCAAGCCGGTACTTGTGGCTTACACTTATGGCCAGCTGAAAAGCCACATAGGATCGTATTATGTCTGTGCCAGCTATATAGAAAATAAAAATACTGGCGAAAAGCGAGATTGGAAAGAAGTCTTCTTCGTTACACTGGATTAACCCTTCAACTGCAATAGGCATATTTGTTGTGCCCGATGATTACGTTTGCAGTGAGGTGAGCACATTGTACGAATACATTGTGCACATGTGTTGTTGTCTGATGTATTATTACCATGCAGTCCTGCATGTAGATGGTATGTCACGTCACGCTGGTACATGCATATCTAAGGGCCATTGTAACTGAAGCTGCCATTTTACTCTAATTTGGCTTTAGGAAGGCTGGCCTTTACTCGCTGGATCAAGCAATGGTAGATTATAGTGTGTTAGAGATCACGTAATTCGTGAAGAAGCAGAACTGTTGTCTTTAGTTAGCGATCCTTCTGAATAAGAATTCAGGTGTGGTCTTTGCTTTCTTGAAGAACGTATAGGACTTACAAAGTTACAGCTGTATGGTGGAGAGTGGCAAGGAGACAAAGAAGACACGTCGATTTTCTTGTTGAGGTCTTCCACTAAAAATATATTCAGAATCCTCTCTGAATAATGCAGAAGAGACGTCAGTGGATGATGCTTCCTCAGTTGAAGGGGATGATAGAAAGAGGCCACAACACCATCTGCAGGCTAGTGTTCCATCTGCCCCTTCATCTGTCCTCCACCAAGCCAGTACTTGTGGCTTACACTTATGGCCAGCTGAAAAGCCACATAGGATCAAATTATGTCTGTGCCAGCTAACAATACTGGCGGAAAGCGAGATTGGAAAGAGTCTGACTCCTTGAGATGGATTAAACGGATTGGAAGTGTAATTGTGATGTGAAAGCACAAGAACTAAAAACGCTCATCTATGTAGTTTAGTTGATTGCTTACACTTTAGTGAATACATTCTGCAGTCTCCATCGTTGCATTACATTGGAAACTCATCACGTGCGCCATTCAAGCCTGCGGGCTATGCGTGCAAGTCACATTTCTGAACCTGCCAAAAGGGGTGGATTCGGGTCGACCAAGGCAGAAAGAAGCGCTTTTTCCCCATAGTAGGCATATGCATTGTCCACTTTTACGTGTTCTCTTGTTGTTTGACAGTTATATACTACTTGGATAAACCATTTTGAGCAATTGTCTTATCTGCTTTGCTTCAATGTTTGAGAATGTTTGGCAATAATGTATTATCTGTACCTTTATCATCTTTCCACCGCTACCTATGCCTTTCATTATTGTGTTAGTAAATTACATACTCTTTTCTAGGTGGCGGAGTGATTGTTAGAGCGTCACCGGTTGAACGGAAGGGTATACCATTTTGAGGGTCCTCATTTCCTGTACCTTTTGAGTTGTTTCTGGAGGACCTAAACACTTGAAAGGTGGGTAATAAGAAAGAGCCAAGGTGGTAGTGTGGCTTAGGCGTATTTTGACCACTAACAAGCTATATTTGCGCTGTACACGCTCTTCCAAAGCTAGGTGCGCTATGGGAAGAAAATTTCGCCTTGCCACTATCGTAAATGTGCGGAATGCAGCAAGGGTGGTGCTCTAAGTCTTGTGGTGTCTCTTCCGTGGCAATCGCTGGTGATTCATGTGTCTTCAGGGCTTTCAGTAGTCTCCCCGATCAAAGAAAATGCCCCGACTGCCTATCCCAGCACTTCCAGGACTAGTGATTGCAACTCATCAGAATTGTTCAATGCCATAGTTTCCTTTCCCCTTTCTGCTTTCACATATGGCACGTAGTTAACATCAGAGCTTCTTGGTGCTCGTCTGTTGAAGATAACTCTCCCTTCACCATGGGCTATAGCTTCCATCAACCGGCTTACATTATTGTTGACCCGTGGGTTTGCATCTGAGGTTTCTCACAAGCCACAGCATGGATAGAAAGATACAAATCAGCGCAAAAGAAGAACCTGCAGAGAGCCAAGGCACTGAGAAAAAAAACTGAATACTTAGATCCAGAAGTGTATGTATGTCTTAATTTGTATGGATTCTACACCCTAGCTGGTGTTAATTAGGTGTTAATTATCGATCTTACGCGTCGACAACCACGCAGCCCTGCATGTACACATGCATGGTATGTCGCGTCACGCTGGTACATGCATATCTATGATACATGTAAGAGGGAACCGTAGCGCGATGCACCTTATGTCGCTCTCCCTTCCCTCGTCACCCGGAGAGCGTTGGGTGTAAACGTGCGTACACATGTGGTACAGTGTGATGTTCAAATGCATTAGAAAATCACGTCCATGATCCAAATGCACCTCCGAAGAATGACAATGACACAAGCCATGAACAGTATGTGTTTAACCCTTACAACGCTGTACTCGCCTCTACTGCACTGTGAGAAACACTAGCTAGGATAATGAACTTCACACCATTTTTCCCACCCAGTTTAAACAATAATGGTTTACCTATTCTTTGGCTCCAACGTTTCCATGTGTCGAGCAGTTTACTTCTGTACAACTTCGAGGTCGCGCGATCACGTGAATGTTTTGAAAATGACCTTAATATCACGTGAATGTATAAATATGACCTTATTAAAAAATCAATGTTATTGTGGTTGTCCTTTAGTTTAGTGGCCCCCCTTGTTCATTTCGATCCAAATCAATTAACAAGTAATTAACAAGCTTGCGCGTTAGATGAAGCTGTGCAGCTGCAATTTAAGGTTAGCACTTACGCTTTGATATCAAATAAAACAGGGCTATTTAAGGCTCGGATAAAAGATTTCGACATTTATGTTCTGGATTTCAACTTGGATGGCTATGGCTGCGGTTGCGATTCGTGTTCCTGTTATGTATCCTTTTACTGAAGTCCTTTCATCTGTGTGCTTTAAAGCTTCTTTCCTCCAGCAGGACATACTCGTGCGGGAGAGGGATGCATCTGGAAGGGATGTCCGGAGTGTATGGCGTGGAGATGTCCTAGGAAAGGTTGCAGGAAGGTTTCACCCCTACGAAAGGGATCCTATTTTGAAGGTAATAAACTCCGGGCATTAAATAAAATATAAATTGTACTAATACACATATACATACATACATACATACATACATACATACCCTGACACACTGAGACACACTAGCTATGAAAGTTACAATGATGAAATATCCCCCTCCTAAAGGGAACATCCACATCGTAAGAGGAGGGCTCGGGCATTGGCTCGCACAAGAGTCAAATTAAGGCGGCCGTACAGGCTGCAGGCAACCTTGGACTTGGGGGAGTTGGTCCTTGTGGCAAGGTATGATGCGAGCCGTGAAAAAGCTTGCACCGCTTCGCTGCCCCAAGCTCCATATGACTCGGCCACAAGGGGAATACACGTCCACCCCAACTCAGAACACTTGGCATCATTGGCAGAGTGCTTCCTTAGCTCAGCGGCAACCGCTGCTGACCCTGCTGTGCGACCCGCTTCAGAGATAATGGTAGGGTTAAGCGGAGACACCACAGTAAGGTCAAAGGCAGCAGGCTTGCCACAGAGCCAATTGGAAGCTAGGATATCAGCAGGGCGTGTGTTCCGAAGCTCATGTCCTAGTCCACTACCAGCCTCCGCCTTGGCGCTTATGCAGGCACGATGGCAGGTCTGAAGCACTATATCCCTGAGCTTGTTGTGCCTGGATATAGCATCACCACCTCTCTTACATGTTACTGCATGGTGGCCTAGGGGATCCAAGGGATGTTCTGGACACAATGCACAGGGAGGTGAGCCAGGTGAGGTATTTAGCCTGAGCCACCACTTGATGGCCATATGGTGCTCGTTGAGGTCTAGGCTTAGACCCAGGCCTGGAGATGGTACTACAGAGAGCCAAGCGGAGGCATGGGGCAGACAGGAGACGAGCCTTGTCAGCCACAGAACTCTGGGAAAAAAGAGAGTTAAATTGAATGTTTTCTAATGCAGCTGATAGAGTGTGTTGTCAGCAAGGAGAAGATGTAAGACTGTTAATATCAATTGCACTCATTTTTATGATGCATGTTATTATTTACTCAGGGAGTCACCTGCCCATAGAGGTGATTGTACGGCTCATTCACATGTGGTCAGTGAAGACACCTGTAGGAAAGACGCAGGATGAATTGGAGGTATATATCAGCACTGTAAAAGTTATTAAGCATATTGCATATTGCAGATAAGCAGTGCCGCCGCTGTGGACTGGTACAACTTTGTGCGCGATATTTGTGCGGAGTACTTTCTGGCTCATCCTGCTGTGATCAGCGGGCCAGGGGTTGAAGTTGAAATCGATGAAAGTATATTTGGGAAGAGGAAGTACAACCGTGGCAGAGTTGTGGATGGACACTGGGTGTTTGGTGGGATTGAGAGAGGTGACAAGTGGAGCTCCTACAACCAGCTGACAGCTACAACAGGCAACACACATCAGACTGTCAACCACTCGCTCCATTTTGTTGACCCCACCACCGGAGCACATACCCAAAGTGTTGAGGGTGTGTGGAGCTGCTGCAAGCGAATGATGCGAGAGGAGAAAGTGATGAACTCTGCTCTATTTGAGACCTATCTTCCTGAATTTATGTGGAGGAAAAGATTTGGAGGGCCCATAGCATTTGGGAATATACTGAAGCACATTGCACAGCATTACCCTGTATAGCTATTCGTTATGTTGCACTATACTTCATTGTTAAATCTTCTATCCATTTAATCGTGAGGGGGAATGTACTCGTTAAATTTATTGGTTGCTATAGCTTCTAGTATGTTACAGTCGTCGTGGTCAATATCAGAGCGATGCTCTAGCAGATAGATATATAATAGGGACGCAACAGTGGAGCTATCATCAGTGGTGAACAATTCATAATACCTTTCCCATAGATCTTGCATAAAGACCTGGAGTTGTAGTAACCATTATGCCTCGTCACATACACCCTCCCCTGACCACCTTCACACCCTCCCCTGACCACCAGTACACCCTCAACTGACCACCGTCACACCCTCCCCTGACCACCTGCACACCCTCCCCTGACCACCAGTACACCCTCCCCTGACCACCAGTACACCCTTCCCTGGCCCCCCCTCCCCTGTACCGTACGTGTGTGCATTATTTAGAAACAACATACTCCTACATTAACACTACAGTGCTCAAGGTTTAAGCGCATGCCACTGTGCACACCACTGTGCAGGGTACCGAGGAGTGTAGTGCTCCAGCACTGTTGCGTCCCTATTTGATATCAAAGCGTAAGAGCTAACCTTAAATTGCAGCTGCACAGCTTATATCATCTAACACGCAAACTTGTTAATTGTTTGTTAATTGTTTTGGATTGAAATGAACAAGGGGGGCCACTAAAGTAAAGGACAACTTTCACACACATCTCCTGTTAAAATGCAGGAACAAATTTTTAATGCCTCTCTCACCAGTGTAATTCATGTTAGAGATCATCATTCTCTGCTTGTGTTCCGTACTATACTACACTGCACCAAAGAGGTACCAGTATTAACAAGTAAACTGATTGTACAATAATTAGAAATGTTCCAATGTCATTTCCTGTTCCCTCCCTATTCCCCTATATAGCATATCACACACCCTTACCCCAAGTCATATTGGTTAAATGTTCATTGTGCACATTGTCACACAAACACAAAAACACACACAAACACAGAAAAGAACAAATTACAAAACATACACTCCCACATACAGATAGACGGACATACACACTTTGAGTGGGAGTGGGGCCATCTTCTAGGATAAAACCCAAAAGCAGGACTGAAAACACCACTCCCATACCAGATTACAACAGTTGCACCCAACCCACAAAGTTCTATGTCCATCATTTGCTCTCCAGCCAATCTTCATGGTCTATGTCATTGTCAAGGAACCTTCCACTCTCCAGACCTGCCAACAATACATATCAAAACACAATGAGAAAATGTTGCATCATTACAAATCTGATGACTTGTAGGCATGCGTAAAAGACAGACTGGTGGATTGGCTAGACACATGACCCATCCTAACAACATACCTGTACAGTCCAGATCTATTTTGAATAGTTCACAGTGCACATTTGCCACACACACATTTTGCAGCATGTTCACAGACACTTAGACTGACACCCAAAGGTGTATAACCCTATTTAAACCACCAAACACATGATCATATTTACACACATGTACCATGACACCTGCAAATGTGGGCATGTTCAAAATAGTATTGGAAAATGTGAATCAGCCAAAGATGGTCCCAGCTGGGCACATAACACTATGTGATTGTGCATGTGTACATCATTAACTAATTCAACAGACGAACTATATAAGTGCATAGCATATTGTGCACCCTGCCCCCCCTCCCCACTCACCCACCCACACACACACACACACACACACACACACACACACACACACACACACTAACAACACACACAGCTCATAGTCTGACTGTTCTGGTTTCACAAACAACTTAGTTTTGCATTCAAGGAAAGGGCTCCTGAATTGTAGAAATTTTGTCCACAGTATTTTACAACTGAGGGTTTGGGTGCAGACTGCAGAGATAGTACCAGTACAAGTTAAATGTACTTATTACCACTCTCCCACTTTCATACTGGATGCCAATTGTTGTCTCTCCATCTGATGCATTCAAAATAGTACTAATGTTGTGTTATCCACACATATGGGATGGTTGTATTTCCCATGCATGGTCCCAATGTGCTTTTTCAAATCAAAACTTATACACAAGCTAGCATACACATCACACATACATATTGACATATACAGATCATAGATACTTACACACACACACACACACACACACACACGCACACACATGCATGCAGACTGAGAGGGAGAAAGGAAAGATTTATAGCCATTTACACAAGAGATACACACACATACACGCACGCGCACACACACGCACGCACAGAACACTTACATGTATACTCTCACTTGGTACAGCCAACAACTAATGCTAGTAGTTAGTACTCCTTGGTACACTGTAAAAACAGATGGGTGAATTTCACTCAAAACGGTTCAAAATAGCACTCGATTTGAGAAATCGAGTGCTATTTTGAACGGTTTTGAGTGAAATTCACCCATCTGTTTTTACAGTGTACAGCCAGCGAATATCGAATAGATGTCCTGGACTCGAGCTCGAGCCAGCTATACTAGAGCTCTAGCTAGTACTCAGTAACTTAACTATAATAGCGTATACGTATACGCTAAGCTAGCCAATGTGCCAGTTAATGTCTTGTGTTGCATGTAGCCATATATCCATATCCATGGAAGCTACACTCAACAAGATGGCGCTAATTGAATCCTAGTCCTTGTGATCCAAATTCAAATGGCCAAAATCTATACTAGGTAAATACCTCTAAAAATAATAATACAACTGCACGATCTCTTGTTCTGGAGGCCCACAAAGTCTGAATCTAAACTGGTGTAAGAATTATGAGCTGCAGAATACATTAATTAGGTGTGCAAAAGTTGGATTTCCATACATCTCTATGGAAAGTGCTGTTTTCACAAAAACTACAACAATTTACAATACAAAACAGTTGTTTTTTGGTCTAAATCAAGGTCATACATACATGAAGCAATGTTGATAGCCACAAAAGTGGTACCCTATTAGACCTACGTTTATAATTAACAATCAAGTCTATGGGAGTTATCCGGAAGTATACGCGAATGTACAAACCGCAACAATTGTCAATTCCCTTTGACCGCACATTTCTGGATATGCTTTGACACTTACAAAACATGTAACCCTGCAGGTTCGTGATAAACCATCCCTTGCAGTGTACATGTGCTGTTGTACAGCTGTACCTCAATGAGAGGCCAGTGATGCTGTAATGAATATAATGAGGTTATGTACCTCTCTTGGTATGGGCTTATGTATATGAATGCTTCTGAGTGACACGTGTAAATCAGTTAAAATAAATATAGAAACTAGTCATCTGTGTGCCATTTGCCACACTTGATGCTTCAAAGCTTCTTGCACTTGGCCTCATGCCAAAGCATGTCTGTTCGAGTACATGTGTAATGTGGCATTGTTTGCGTGACCCGCCTCCTTCGATACAGCTAGAACATTTCAATGATGTTATGTAATGATGGAATACGTTGTCTGCAGAGCGTCTGAGCATGCAAGCAGAACACGAATATTAACTTATCACGATACAAATGATGGGTAGTTAATAAACAACTGACATAACTATCAGCTAATCACTTTGAACCTAGCTTTACAGCAGCACAGATAGGTCTGCATCCTCTGATCTATTCTGAGTAGCTATACTGGACCTACTAATTCAACATGCAATAGGTTGGGTTCATTAGTGGGTGGTGCAGCATGCATAACCTAATTTTAATGCTATAATTCTACTCTACTGTCTGTAATAGTCAGGGGGATCGAGGATATGACTGGTCCTCGAGGGGGAGACATGACTGGTGAGGGGAAGTGTGGTGGAGACATGACTGGTGAGGGTGAGTGTGGGGGAGACATGACTGGTGAGGGGAGTGTGGAGGAGACATGACTGGTGAGGGGAGTGTGGGGGAGACATGACTGGTGAGGGGAGTATGGGGCACCCCAGTAGTTGGAAAGCAACTGATGGTATGTCCAGCTCAGCAAAAGGTCACGGCATGCAGTCAATCTAGAAAAGCCTTAAGATCTGAAAATCTCTACCACACACACATGCACATGGCTCTATGTAGGTATAGCTGCATGCATACAACTTTGTCTCCCTCCCCCTCCCCACCCCCCTTCACACATTCTTCACTCTAATCATATGCCCCAACATACGTATACATGCCAGTGTGTCCCGATGTATGCCCATTGCCAGGCTTGGCCTATTACATAGTACCTTGCCTTCCCATAAGTCTAGGGAGAAAACTGATATAGTATACATAGCACAGCACAGTGAGCTAGCTAAATAAACTACAAAGGTGTTTAGTCCTGCACATACACACATGCATATAGGCACACACAAGGTGTACACTTACATGACTTGCTGCCATATCCAATGATATCCTCTGTAGAGGAGAGATTGCTCTGATTGCCATAGCCATCAGACCTGCAGGATATACATGGTTAGTCTGTGTACAGAGGTCTGGTATGTATGTATGGGATCAGGCACAGAATGTAGTCTGGATCTGGTATGTACAGGAAGTGGAATACAGGGTTATTATGTGTGGATGTTGTGAAGGAGGGGGGGGGGGAGGGGGTGAATGTAAAAATAATGTGTCTTGCGTCACACCATACCACTAGATGTGGCTGCATACAGCACACTGCTCATTTAGAGGAAAGGTTTAATACAGCAGCAAGGCCACACCAAAGCGTACCACAGACAGGTATGTTGGAAGCAATTGAAGAGTGGTCAGGCTAGCAGAGAGCAGGAAGAGGATTGGAGGGAGAGGGGCAACCAGTCCCCTGCCCTCCCCCAGAAGCCAATTTACATATTTCCTGCAATCTGAGAGGCATTATTTGGATCAGGATGATAGGAACAGCACAACACATACATGAATTGTATTGAAGTTGAACTTGGCCAGCTTTTTCCCCTGGATAGCATATCACACACGCTCAGATTGGTTAAAGGTTCGTTGTGCACATTGTCATGAACACAAACCCACACACAAACACAGAAAAGAACAGCAATTACAAAACATACACACCCACATACAGATAGACGGACATACACACTTTGAGTGGGGTGTGGAGCCATCTTCTAGGATAAAACCCAAAGCAGGACTGAAAACACCACTCCCATACCAGATTACAACAGTTGCACACAACCCACAAAGTTCTATGTCCATCATTTGCTCTCCAGCCAATCTTCATGGTCTATGTCATTTTCAAGGAACCTTCCACTCTCCAGACCTGCCAACAATACATATTAAACACAATAAGGGTATCATTACACGCCCCCCGTACAGCACTACCTCACAATACCAAATACGTTTAGTGCCATTGTGCACACCTGCAACAAACTTATAACTCGACCTTTTCTTTGTACATCTATGTGGTTGGCTCTTTGTAAACAAACAACCACATAGATGTACAAAGAAAAGGTCGAGTTATATGCTAAACCTTTTGAAACCTCCAGCCGTGGATGCTTCGGTACTTGACATTGTAGCAAATGTTTGCAGCACGTGCACAACACTTACTGCACTTAGACTGCACTAAACTTCCGAGCAAACCTATTTAAACCTTCCCTCACGTGGCCATCACATGCTGTACAACCAATCACATACAGAGGGAGCATAGTTTCTGACTAATTCATTGTGTTCAACAGACAGAAATGTATATCTGCCCCCAGTACAGCGCTACCCCTAAACCAATACCAAATAGGTTTAGCATCATTGAGCACGCATGCAACAAACAAACACACAACCACATATATATATAGATGTACATGTACAAAGAAAGGGTCGAGTTATATGTCTAGGTCTCCAACCATCTCTGAACTGAATCCTTCACATACCCATCTTTGGCACATTCTGATTTCCAGCAACCATGCCGCTTAAACAGCCTATCCTGCACACCAGCATGGGCTCCACCATGGCCTTCAACATATCGGCAATCACAGATTTCTTTTGAACCTTGGGCTTTGCTTCAATCTTTCCAAGGTCTGGGTCCTCCAAATTACTCAGTAGAGGCCAAACCCCTGAAGCAAATACATTTTCAGCGATCATATTTACACACATTTACCATGACAGCTGCAAATGTGGCATATACAACATATTACTGGAATGTGAAGCAGCCAAAGATGGTCACAGCTGGGCACATAACACTATGTGATTGTGTATGTGTACATCATTAACTAATTCAACACACACACAGACACACACACACACACACACACACACACACACACACAAACACAACACACACACACACATACCAAACAACACACACACACAACACACACACACACACACACACATACCACACAACACACACACACACACACACAATGAGAGGCAGGGAGGGAGGGAGGGCGCAACCAATGGTACCACTCTTATACTACAACATGTACCTGTCCTGGTTTGCCTGTTTCTGACCTTGATCCTGTCCTGTGTGGAGGTAGAGGATGTCTTCATCCCCCTTGGATCATCCTGAAGTTTCACTATACATTTGTTGTGTGTACTCTCTTCATACTGTCAGTGGCGGACACACGGGAGGGAATGTATTTGCATGGATACCTTCATGGAACACATAACAATTCGCAAACACATACATGCATACAAAACATGAACTTTGTTGTGACAATATGCCACCTTCACTAGAACATGAAGGGAGTGGGTGAGGGAGTAAAGCAGTGAGGAAGGGAGGGAGATGATTTCAAGTAATGGCACCTGTACACACACCAAAAGGTAAATGTGGCAGTACACCTGCACACTACAGCATACGAGGGAGGGAGTTAAATTTCAACCCATTGCAGGTACCACTCTGATACTCACATGAACAGATGCCAACGTTGTACTAGAGACCTCCACACATCTTCACAGAGAAGATGGTGCCCTGATCAAATACCTTGCGTGTCTGTTCCACAGTACATTGCGTGACACATTCTGGAACAGTAAGTAGAGATGTAATGCAAGGGGGTAGAGGAGGTGGGAGGGGCATGGGGAGAGGGGAGGGGAAAGAATCATAATGGGAAAGGCAGCAATATGGAGGGGGGAGGAGGATATGGTGCCAATCCAGGGGTGTGTTTAGCGAGGCTCTTCGGTGCTCGAGCACACACACACACACACACCACCCTCCCCCTCTAACACATAAGTTGCTCCAACCTTATTCCTTGGCTTGTATACCATAAGCTGGAGAATGGTGGCTATTGTCTTCCCTGTTTCCTTTTTGCAGCATTGGCCTCCTGGAGGCAGTCCTATGACCACATTTCAAAAGGCATTAGAGTTGATTAGGAAGCATGCAGACATGGGTCACCACAAAGAAGCTGTGGTTAGGTGCACATTACCCGTCACAACATGCTCAGCGGAATGGACATTCAGTGAGCTAATGCTGATAAAGACTGCTTTGTGTTCGTGCATGACAACTGAATAAGTATCACTTCTCCTTATTAATATATACCGGAAGCAATAGATGAATTCTTTCCCCGCAATCCTTTCTTGCTAATTGACCACACTATGCGTACTTGCGATAAACCCTCCTCCCTCAAATCCTGGATACGTGCTGCACCCGATCGATCGTAAGCGAATACAGTGTCGTCGCGTCACGCTGGTACGTGCATATCTTATGGTACATGTGAGAGGGAACCATATCTCTATGCATCGTGTGTCCCCCTCCCTCGTCATCCGGAGGGCGTTGGGTGTACATGTACGTGGTGCAATGATCAAAACTACGTCCATGATTGAAATGCACCGCCTAAGAATGACAATGACACAACCAGAACAAGCCATGAACAGTACGTGTTTAACCCTTACAATGCAACTGAAATACACACGCCTCTACATGTGGGCCAAAATACTCACACCAATTGTTCCACACTGATCTTGGCTCCAACGTTGAGGGTTACAACTTCAATCACGTGACTATTGTTGTCAATTTGACGAATTTATAAAATGACCTCACAATAAAAATGTTCCAATGTCAAATTCCTGTATTCCCTCCCTATTCCCTCCCTGTTCTGGTTAAAAGTTCACACAGCCACTCAAACACAACCGCACACCACATGAAAGTATGCTGTAACCACAAAACTACACTATTAGAAAACAATGCTTGTTGGGTGTCTTGGAGACGGACTGATGGCAGTGAGGATGATTTTGATGACCTGTTGGATAGGATGAAAGACAACACAGTGCTTCAACAGAACAATAGAGGAAGCCACTTACCATCCAGTCTTGTGGGAAATGTAAAAGGAAGAATAAAGGTTTGGTTACATTTGGTGACATGCAGAAAGTGAAAATGGGTGGGTATACACAACAGCTCCAAGTGTACACACACAGGTGTGCAGTCATGGGATGGTGGGTGAACAAAAGCCTGAAACCTAAAAGAGATGGGTCTCGGGGTGGTGGGTTGCCAAAGTTACGTGCCACACTTACCCAACAGTTGCATGAGCGTCACGTCACCATCATGTCTACTGCGACAATGACTTCATGTCAGCTACACTCATCCTGAAGCTCTTGAGCTGGGCCCTTGTGGGTGAACTCTTCATAGAAGAACAATATGCAAGCTGAGTTTAGTTTTGCATCTTCAGTTGTACCTTATCAGCTATCATGTGTGTGTGTGGGTGGGGGAGGGAGGGGGGTGAGGGTGGGTGGGAGGGGAGGGTGGGTGGGGGGTGGGGGTGGGAGGGGTGATAACTGGCAGTACTGCCACATATGCATGAAAAGTCAGACATGCTACCACCAAATGTTGTGGTTGTACAGTATGCAAATCCAACACATTCATCCTATGCATGCAATATTGTAACCACACACTAAGAATGGAGACTTGCTAGGTGGAGTTGGCCTAACAACTCCTTGGCAACTGGTACTCAGCAGCCCAGCACTCTAACACACACATAAAACCCCCAAAATCAAACAAGATGGGGGCAGATGATGTCATGATGATGCAATCAATGCCATGACAATGGACACCACATGGTGGTGTCCCCAATGCAAGATCAATCTATGCAGATGGTGTTTCAAGCTGTACCACCATGCACTAAATATGTCTGCTGTAATGAAGTTCGATGAAACACAAACACACCATGCAGACGGACAAGAGACACACTCCATGCAGAAGCACAAGAGATACACACATCCCATATTCATTCTCATAAATACACACCTCCAACCTTATAGCCTCCATTATACCCTCTCCCCTGGCAAAGCTCAAGCTACATCCCGCTATTTAAGAATCTCAAGATGTCTCCCACATAGCTCTCACAAGTTCTGCCACATCTCCCCTAGCATTCAGATTCCATCTCTCTGTGTCACAGCGTCTGTGTCAACTGTCAATTCTGTTAGCCAGGGTTAGGGTTATACACCCATATACATGTATACTACATTTACACACAACACAAAGGCACATACACATACCTGCAAGTCATGTACTTCCACATTCTCATCATGTGCTAGCTGTTAGGACTGCACACACCCACTGGGGCATGCAACCCGAGGGAAGGGGCTGGGGACACCACCATTAATTAATAGACTCGGATCGGATATTGTTTAAAGTACTTAGCCCTAGTTAACCGATGAACTGGGCTGCTATGGCATGCAAGACATTCCTGTAGTGCACATGAGCAAGCCTGAGACAAGCGAGTAGTGACACTGGTGAGATTTTCTTTTCCTTTTAAAGCCCATTTCCTATACAAGGACAATGCAAAACTCTGGGTGGTGTGAGTGGGCGGTGTCATATCACCACACACAATGTTGTACATACGTACCGGACACACCCCCAGACTCATTTTGGTTGAGTTATTAATACCATGTATGAAGGACGAGATAAATATAATACATTTATTTAATACTGGTAATTGACTGGCATATAGAGAACTGCACATTTCTCAACACAGTTGACCATATAAACTTTAATTTCAATCATGTTCAAATATTTACACAATACTTCAATACAGTGTTAGCACTATTGTTAGCAATGAACACACTGCCATCTCTGGGATCTAGTGCAGTACCATGGGGATGCTTCAGATTCCCCACTGTGTGGATCTTGTTTCCCTCAGGATCATAGATGGAGAGACAATCGACCCAACACTCACTGACAAGGCTGTAACCTTCACCATCAATGGCTAGTCCTCTGGGACCATTAGGATCACCATACATTCTGACATACACACCTTCTTTGGTAAACACTTTGATAGTGTTTGAACCATGGGTTGCAACATGAATGTTTCCCTGAGGGTCCAAGGCAAGACCCCATGGAGACTGAAAACTATGATTGCCTGAGCCATTACCATCTATGGTTAATAACCAACCACCATTTTCATTGAATAATTGTATCCTATGGTTATTAAAGTCAGAGACAATCAGTTTGTTGTTGGAGTCAATGATGACAGCCACTGGCCAATTGAACTGTCCCTGACCTGATCCCTGCTGACCAAACTTATGAAGGAACTTTCCACTTGATGTCAACTTCTGTACACGATGGTTGCCACTATCAGCAACATACAACACATCTCCCTTGATGGATATACCACGTGGATAAGAGAACTGACCATCACCACTTCCACTACTACCTATGGTACTCTTCCGTTGACCTGTTTGATCAAACACATAAATGCAGTGATCACCACTCCCTACATAGATGTCTCCATTGTCATGGATGGCTACACATCTAGGCGCCTTACACTGGATCACTTGTTGGTCATTACATAAGGTATGGTAGTCACGTTTAGGCCTCACATCAAGGTCATTAGGACTATTCTGTACATGCTGACCATCCATTGTGATGAGGAGCTGGTGAGGACCAGCAGTTTGAGGGGTGAGGGTGATGGTGTAGGTACCATCCCTGTGGTCCTCCACCTCTCCATACACAACTGCTCTATTATGGGTCTTGGACCTCATCTCACCCTTCACCTCTACACCACCATGTGGGTACTCAGCCCCCTCTGAGGTCTTGCTTTGTACCTTAACATGGTACCTGGTCCCCACCTTGGCTACTGATGTGGACATCCATGTGCATGAAGATGGAGAAGGGGAGAATACAATAATTTCACCTAATTTGGATAGCTGCCTGACAAGATCATCTGTTTTCACAGACACAGATATGTTGCTGTGTTGGTTTGGAGTGAGGGAAATGGTCTGGACCCTCTTGAGGGTGGCCTGCAGTTCAGTGGGTATGAGTCCTCCCAATGCTACAATCTCATGGTCAGTGTGGGTCTGCAGAATATGGGAGGCCATATCAGTGTAGTGACCAATGTCTCCAACCATCTTCTCAAAATGTTCCTTCTGGAGGGTCAGAGCTGTTGTCTTGGACAGTGAAATGGCCTCCAACTCCGATAATAGTGTCTTTTTCCTTTCATCCAATCTTTGCTGAAGTATTTCAAAGGCTTGGTTGATGGCCAAGAAAGCAGTTCGTTTGGATATCTCCACTTGTTCTATCATCCTGTTATTTTCATCAATGGCTCCAGTCAGCTTTGTCACTACCTCGTTTGCATCTTCAAGTGCTCCTGAGATTTCCATTTGATGGGTCTTTGCTACTGTGGATATTTCCTTCACAGAGTGGCTTTTGTGGGTAACTGTAGTGCAGTGAGGGCATACCAGCAAGCTACAAGTCTCACAATAAAAATTCAATTTATTGTCCTCATGGTTAGGCTGAGAGCAGTAATGATCTCCTGGCTTCATGGTGGTGTGCAGTTGTCTGGCTCCCTCCTGGTCTAGTCCAACAATTTTGTGTTTGGACCACATTCGATTGCGCTTGTGGTGTTCAAGGCAGAAGGCACACAGAAAGTGATGGCAAGCACAACAGAACACCACTGCAGGATCACTGCTTCCTTCAGCGCATTGGTCACATGCTACATCACTGTTACTGGTCATCTTGGACATGTACCCTGCTACCTCTACTTCAAATCCAAGATGGAGGTTCTGAGGGAGAACACTGGCCCCTCCCACTGGGATGTTGATGTTTTGTTCACAGATGGGACATTGGAACATTTGTTGGGAACCACCTTTCTCTATCTCATGATGGAGACATTGTAGACAGGAGTGCAAACATGACAGAATTCTTGGATCATTGTAGGGCTTGGAGCACACACCACAGGTCATGTGTGGAAAGGGTTTCTCCATAACCACACTGTTGGTAGTGAAGAATAAAATAGTGCAGTCTATACAAAAGCACTTGAATTTATGGACCTACGCAATTCAAAATCAATTAAACTACTGTACATGTGTTACAGCTTCAGGGCTAGTATTGTAGCATAAGAATCCAAACACCTGATGAATGCTTAGCTATAGATATGCATAACAGCATATAAATGACCACCGGACAATAGCTAAAATATTATGGTTTCTCCATAACCACAATGTTGGTAGTGAAGAATACAATAGCTAAATTTAGTAGTCTATACATTCCTTACACAGCACTTGAATTATTTAGCCCATTCAAATCAACATTAAAATGGGTATGTTGCAAAAAGTGCAACACAGGGTTAGTATTACAGTATAAGAATCCAGACACCTGGTTAATTCTTAGCTAGTTATGCAAGATGGAACATAAAAGAACACAGGAGTGTGGTCCTCAATCACGGAAATAAAAGGAGTACATAGCAGCTGACTAGTTAACAACCGTTGTAGTCTCTATGTCTTAGACAATTCTGTTAGTGGTTACCTAAACCTGGTCGTGTCCATAATGGTCAAAACATAATCAATGTGCTGAATTTGTTAAACCAGTGGTTAAGGTAATTGAATTTCAATATCAAATGGATACCAATTAACAGTACATAGCCATACCTAAGTGAAAGAAATACTATTACAAAACAAATTAATAAAAACATCATCAAGTACAAAAAGCTAACACTTTGCCCACACGTGTTCATGTAGGTTAACAATAGTGATTTGGAAGGTAGTTTGGAAGCAGATTTTGAGGGTTATTTTGATTATTTGATGACGATAGACAGTTTCTGAAAAACACAATACATACTGTGTACATATTTTAAAATAGAAAATATTCCATCAATGCAATTTTACAAATTTTTCAATGCATAAATTGACCATCGACGCAAAGTCCGTATCGATTGAAGCCTGTCTTCAGAAATTTCAATCACAATAATTGACAAGCATGCTATGCCAACAAACATAATTTCTTGATTTGAAATATCCTTCTTATATTGATGGCTTATAAATTCCATTACCAGCAGATGACTTATGGGATGTGGTTGTTGCTAATTGTGTCCAGATACTGCTCTTGATCCTCTTGATCACCATGCCATGACCTGCAGGCATGAGGGAGATGTGGCCATATACCCTAACTGCATGTGGGATGTGGTCGTTGACCTCTGTTGTCATGCCAACATGATGAACAGTTAGTGTGGAGAAGGGTCATGGCATAACAAGAGACCACACCACACCTGCTGACATTCTCATTGCTGGAAGGGACAGAGGCAACCCTGCCACATTAGATATCACCATTACATCACCACTGCTCTGCCATCTTGGGTGAGTCGTGTGAACAGGATAGGGAAGCCTATGCAGATGAGGACCACAAGCTCCACTCCAATGGACCCAAATGCCAGGAGTTGGGTTGGTCCTGCATGCCATTGGCTGCGGGGAAGTATGGCAATTGAGGCAAAGAGGCCACAACACCATCTGCAGGCTAGTGTTCCACCTGCCCCTTCACCTGTCCTCCACCAAGCCAGTACTTGTGGCTTACACTTATGGCCAGCTGAAAAGCCACATAGGATCGAATTACGTCTGTTCCAGCTAACAATACTGGCGGAAAGCGAGATTTGAAAGAGTCTGACTCCTTGAGATGGATTAAACGGATTGGAAGTGTAATTGTGATGTGAAAGCACAAGAACTAATCACGCTCATCTATTCCATTACGTAGTTTAGTTGATTGGTTACACTCCAGTGAATACATTCTGCAGTCTCCATCATTGCATCGGATTGGAAACTCATCACGTGCGCCATTCATATGCCCACGAGCTATGCGTGCAAGTAAGAAAGAGCGAGAGTGGTAGTGTGGCTTCGTCACCCGGAGAGCGTTGGGTGTAAACGTGCGTACATATGTAGTACAGTGTAATGTTCAAATGCATTAGAAAATCACGTCCATGATCCAAATGCACCGCCGAAGAATGACAATGACACAAGCCATGAACAGTATGTGTTTAACCCTTACAACGCAACTGAAATGCACTCGCCTCTACTGCACTGTGAGAAACACTAGCTAGGATAATGAACTTCACACCATTTTACCCACCCAGTTTAAAAAAATAATGGTTTACCTATTCCTTGGCTCCAACGTTTCCATGTGTCGATCAGTTTACTTGTGCACAACTTCGAGGTCGCGCGATCACGTGAATGTTTTGAAAATGACCTTAATATCACGTGAATGTATAAAAATGACCTTATTAAAATATCTCAATGTTATTATTTCACACACATCTCCTGTTAAAATGCAGGAACAAATTTTTAATGCCTCTTTCAACAGTGTAATTCAACTGTACTTGTGTTAGAGATCATCATTCTCTGCGCTTGTGTTCCGTACTATACTACACTGCACCAAAGAGGTACCAGTATTAACAAGTAAACTGATTGTACAATAATTAGAAATGTTCCAATGTCATTTCCTCTTCCCTCCCTATTCCCCTATATAGCATATCACACACCTTTACTCCAGGTCAGATTGGTTAAATGTTCATTGTGCACATTGTCACACAAACACAAAATCACACACAAACACAGAAAAGAACAAATTACAAAACATACACTCCCACCTACAGATAGACGGACATACATACTTTGAGTGGGAGTGGGCCCATCTTCTAGGATTAAACCAAAGCAGGACTGAAAACACCACTCCCATACCAGATTACAACAGTTGCACCCAACCCACAAAGTTCTATGTCGATCATTTGCTCTCCAGCCAATCTTCCTGGTCTATGTCATTGTCAAGGAACCTTCCACTCTCCAGACCTGCCAACAACACATATCAAACACAATGAGAAAATGTTGCATCATTACAAATCTGATGACTTGTAGGCATGTGTAAAAGAGTGGTGGATTGGCTAGACACATGGCCCATCCTAACAAAATACCTGTACAGTCCAGATCTATTTTGAATAGTTTACAGTGCACATTTGCCACACACACATTTTGCAGCATGTTCACAGACACTTAGACTGACACCCAAAGGTGTATAACCCTATTTAAACCACCAAACACATGATCATATTTACACACATGTACCATGACAGCTGCAAATGTGGGTGTGTCTTTTACTGGGAATGTGAATCAGCCAAAGATGGTCACAGCTGAGCACATAACAGTATGTGATTGTGTATGTGTACATCATTAACTAATTCTACAGACAATGACTTAGGAAATTATTTCCTCACTATATAACTGGGTTAAAGGCTCATTTGCACCCTGCCACACACACACACACACACACACACACACACACACACACACACACACTTACGCACACTGTACAAACACACTCACACACACACACACACATACACACACACTAACAACACACACAGCTCATAGTCTGACTGTTCTGGCTTCACAAACAACTTAGTTTTGCATTCAAGGAAAGGGCTCCTGAATTGTAGAAATTTTGTCCATAGTATTTTACAACTGAGGGTTTGGGTGCAGACTGCAGAGATAGTACCAGTACAAGTTAAATGTACTTATTACCACTCTCCCACTTTCATACTGGATGCCGATTGTTGTCTCTCCATCTGATGCATTCAAAATAGTACTAATGTTGTGTTATCCATACATATGGGATGGTTGTATTTCAATGAGCTTTTTCAAATCAAAATTTATACACAAGCTAGCATACACATCACACATACATATAGAGATCATAGATACTTACACACACACACACACACACACACACACACACACACACGCACACACATGCATGCAGACTGAGAGGGAGAAAGGATAGATTTATAGCCATTTACACAAGAGATACACACACATACACGCGCGCACACACACACGCACGCACAGAACACTTACATGTATACTCTCACTTGGTACAGCCAACAACTAATGCTACTAGTTAGTACTCCTTGGTACAGCCAGCGAATATCGAATAGATGTCCTGGACTCGAGCTCGAGCCAGCTATACTAGAGCTCTAGCTAGTACTCAGTAACTTAACTGTAATAGCGTATACGTATACGCTAAGCTAGCCAATGTACCAGTTAATATATTGTGTTGCATGTAGCCATATATCCGTATCCATGGAAGCTACACTCAACAAGATGGCGCTAATTGAATCCTAGTCCTTGTGACCCAAAACAATTTAAAATTCAAATGGCCAAAATCTATACTAGGTAAATACCTCTAAAAATAATAATACAACTGCACGATCTCTTGTTCTGGAGGCCCACAAAATCTGAATCTAAACTGGTGTAAGAATTATGAGCTGCAGAATACATTAATTAGGTGTGCAAAAGTTGGATTTCCATACATCTCTATGGAAAGTGCTGTTTTCACAAAAACTACAACAATTTGCAATAATAAACAGTTGTTTTTTGGTCTAAATCAAGGTCATATGTACATGAAGCAATGTTGATAGCCACAAAAGATGTACCTACGTTTATAATTAACAATCAAGTCTATGGGAGTTATCCGGAAGTATACGCGAATGTACAAACCGCAACAATCGTCAATTCCCTTTGACCACACATTTCTGGATATGCTTTGACACTTACAAAACATGTAACCCTGCAGGTTCGTGATAAACCATCCCTTGCAGTAAACATGTGCTGTTGTACAGCTGTACCTCAATGAGAGGCCAGTGATGCTGTAATGAATATAATGAGGTTATGTACCTCTCTTGGTATGGGCCTATGTATATGAATGCTTCTGAGTGACATGTGTAAATCAGTTAAAATAAATATAGAAACTAGTCATCTGTGTGCCATTTGCCACACTTGATGCTTCAAAGCTTCTTGCACTTGGCCTCATGCCAAAGCATGTCTGTTCGAGTACATGTGTAATGTGGTATTGTTTGCGTGACCCGCCTCCTTCGATACAGCTAGAACATTTCAATGATGTTACGTAATGATGGAATACGTTGTCTGCAGAGCGTCTGAGCATGCAAGCAGAACACAAATATATTCTTATCACGATACAAATGATGGGTAGTTAATAAGCAACTGACGTAACTATCAGCCATTGTCTCTTTGAACCTAGCTTTACAGCAGCACAGATAGGTCTGCATCCTCAGATCGATTCTGAGTAGCTATACTGGACCTACGAATGCAACATGCAATAGGTTGGGTTCATTAGTGGGTGGTGCAACATGCATAACCTAATTTTAATGCTATAATTCTACTCTACTGTCTGTAATAGTCAGGGGGATCGAGGATATGACTGGTCCTCGAGGGGGAGACATGACTGGTGAGGGGAAGTGTGGTGGAGACATGACTGGTGAGGGTGAGTGTGGGGGAGACATGACTGGTGAGGGGAGTGTGGAGGAGACATGACTGGTGAGGGGAGTGTGGGGGAGACATGACTGGTGAGGGGAGTATGGGGCACCCCAGTAGTAGGAAAGCAACTGATGGTATGTCCAGCTCAGCAAAAGGTCACGGCATGCAGTCTTAGAAAAGCCTTAAGATCTGAAAATCTCTACCACACACACATGCACATGGCTCTATGAATGTATAGCTGCATGCATACAACTTTGTCTCCCTCCCCCTCCCCCCCCCCTTCACACATTCTTCACTCTAATCGTGTGCCCCAACATACGTATACATGCCAGTGTGTCCCGATGTATGTCCATTGCCAGGCTTGGCCTATTACATAGTACCTTGCCTTCCCATAAGTCTAGGGAGAAAACTGATATAGTATACATAGCACAGCACAGTGAGCTAGCTAAATAAACTACAAAGGTGTTTAGTCCTGCACATACACACATGCATAGGCACACACAAGGTGTACACTTACATGACTTGCTGCCATATCCAATGATATCCTCTGTAGAGGAGAGATTGCTCTGATTGCCATAGCCATCAGACCTGCAGGATATACATGGTTAGTCTGTGTACAGAGGTCTGGTATGTATGTATGGGATCAGGCACAGAATGTAGTCTGGATCTGGTATGTACAGGAAGTGGAATACAGGGTTATTATGTGTGGATGTTGTGAAGGAGGGGGGAGGAGGGGGTGAATGTAAAAATAATGTGTCTTGCGTCACACCATACCACTAGATGTGGCTGCATACAGCACACTGCTCATTTAGAGGAAAGGTTTAATACAGCAGCAAGGCCACACCAAAGCGTACCACAGACAGGTACGTTGGAAGCAATTGAAGAGTGGTCAGGCTAGCAGAGAGCAAGGGGAGGGTTGGAGGGAGAGGGGCAACCAGTCCCCTGCCCTCCCCCAGATGCTAATTTACATATTTCCTGCAATCTGAGAGGCATTATTTGGGTCAGGATGATAGGAACAGCACAACAAATATATGATTTGTCAATGCCAATTTTGTTTTAATCCAATGAAGTTTTGCCCTTAATATTCAAGTTGAACTTGGCTGGTTCATTATGCTTTTTGCTATCTGGTAAATAGCCTTTATTCTAGAAAACAGATGACGTTCAAAAATCATACTTTGTCATTCTATACATGGACAAAAGCAATGGAATCTTAGAGTCTGAAAATTTATTACAACTTTGGTGATTTTGTTAGTCCCATCTTTTTGTTATAACCCAAATGCATTAGGCTATGCCATATTTAATGATGAACAATCACTCAGGACAATTAATAAATTCCCCTGTATATCAAAGCTAACTACCATTGATTACTAATGTGTCATCCATCCCCCCTGTACGGTCATTAAATGGAATAACTAGTCCATTTCCGAACGCTGTTCTCCAAAAGCTTTGTCAATGTGTGTGTGTGTGTGTGTGTGTATGTGCGTGCGTGTGCATGTAAGTGTATGCGTGTGTATGTGCATATTACAAAGACTTGCGTTTGTGTACATGTGAGTGTATGTATATGCGTGTGTAAGTGTATGCGTGTGTATTTGTGTGTCACACACACACACATACTATTTAACTATTTATACAGTACAGTGTAGGCTACAATAATGGTAGATTGAGCTGGGTGGTATGGGTGTACAAGCCTTCTTATAGGCATACATGCATTAACACAAGCGTCGGTACACACATAGAATGCAATACGTACTATAATAACTGACCTTGTATTTGAAAAACAATACGTAGAGACTCCACTTGAGGGACCTTATGGGTTTGTCTTCATATGTTAATGCTTCCAGTGAGCATAACTTAGTACCCTGGATTACTGAGTACATGCACCGTACAAAGACACACGAGCTACTGTACTGTACAACTTGCATCATGTTGCATCATGGGGGATCGAGGAAAGACATGTAGCAGGAGGGATTAGAGGTCATTCAACTCCAGATGGACTACAAACCTTTACCACAGGTGAACCACAAAGTATATATTTATATTCTACTGGGCCTGACCAGGACGGAATCCCCCCTCCAATTCTCCCTCTCTTCCTCCCTTTCTCTCTCACTCTCTTCTTTCTCTTTCTTTTTATAGGGTACCTGTGGTGAAACACCGATTTGTGTGCACCTGTGTGTACTGTGTGTGCGCGTTTTGTGTGTGTGTGTGTGTGTGTGTGTGTGTGTGTGTGTGTGTGTGTGTGTTTGTGTGTGTGTGTGTGTGCACAGGCGCATTCCAGTGCCACTGGGAACCACCCTATTCACAACGTACATGTTGAGGTGTGTAGTTCATGTATGTACCATTACATATGCCCTCCTCCCCTCCCCTCAATAGGTCTTAACTCTTTGAACGCCAAGTGCATATATACATACATGCGAGAATTATCTGCCTCACCATTCATGCAGTGCTGTGTGTTATGTTGTGTTGATCGAAATCATTTTGAATACCATTGTAGATGCATGCAAGTACAACACTGACATGCATGTAACCCCATAGTCATACAAGTATGTGGTCCTGGTGTAAGCACATTTTGTGTGCTCATTATAACCCGCTGGCATCTTTTGTTGCAATAACCCATAATATGAACTGGCAAAAGGTTGGTTTGGGGGGGGGGGGGGGGGGGGGGGGGGGAGTGAACAAGTATGATGTACTACACTGATCTGGGCTACGCATTCTTGTTCTTGGAGTATTGTAGTGATGCGTTAGTGAAGTCAAGTGAGGTCATCTGAATAATGGGGTTCTTTAGCCAGTGTGAGAGGAAACATTGTACATGTACTTAAAAGGTTACAAGTGCAGCAAGCATTTGCATGCATCATAAAGTTATGACTAATCAACACATTTTTGCACGCAATATCTAAATTATGCATGAATGGAGCAATGGTTGTGTGTGCATGCATGCATATACGCACTTGGCATTCAAAGAGTTAAAGCCCTGTTGAAAAAGGGAATCCATGACTGACTGGTGAGGGGAGTGTGGGGGAGACATGACTGGTGAGGGGAGTGTGGGGGAGACATGACTGGTGAGGGGAGTGTGGGGGGAGACATGACTGGTGAGGGGAGTGTGGGGGAGACATGACTGGTGAGGGGAGTGTGGGGGAGACATGACTGGTGAGGGGAGTGTGGAGGAGACATGACTGGTGAGGGGAGTGTGGGGGAGACATGACTGGTGAGGGGGAGTGTGGGGGAGACATGACTGGTGAGGGGAGTGTGGAGGAGACATGACTGGTGAGGGGAGTGTGGAGGAGACATGACTGGTGAGGGGAGTATGGGGAGACATGACTGGTGAGGGGGAGTGTGGGGGAGACATGACTGGTGAGGGGGAGTGTGGGAGAGACATGAATTGTGAGGGGGAGTGTGGGGAGACATGGCGGGTGAGGGGGAGTGTGGGGGAGGCATGACTGGTGTTGGGGAATGTGGGAGAGACATGGCTGGTGAGGGGGAGTGGTGGGGGAGACATGACTGGTGAGGGGAGTGTGGGGGAGACATGACTGGTGAAGGGGAGTGTGGGGGAGGACATGACTGGTGAGGGGAGTGTGGGGGAGACATGACTGGTGAGGGGAGTGTGGGGGAGACATGACTGGTGAAGGGGAGTGTGGGAGAGACATGACTGGTGAGGGGGAGTGTGGGGGAGGACATGACTGGTGAGGGGAAGTGTGGGGGAGACATGACTGGTGAGGGGGAGACATGACAGGTGAGGGGGAGACATGACTGGTGAGGGGGAGACATGACTGGTGAGGGGGAGACATGACTGGTGAGGGGGAGTGTGGGGGAGACATGACTGGTGAGGGGGAATGTGGGGGAGACATGACTGGTGAAGGGGTGTGTGGGGAAGACATGACTGGTGAGGGAGAGTGTGGGGGAGACATGACTGGTGAGGGGGAGTGTGGGGGAAACATGACTGGTGAAGGGGAGTGTGGAGAGGACACGACTGGTGAGGGGGAGTGTGGGGGAGACATGACTGATGAGGGGGAGTGTGGGGGAGACATGACTGGTGAGGGGAGTGTGGGGGAGACATGACTGGTGAGGGGAGTGTGGGGGAGACATGACTGGTGAGGGGAGTGTGGGGGAGACATGACTGGTGAGGGGAGTGTGGGGGAGACATGACTGGTGAGGGGAGTGTGGGGGAGACATGACTGGTGAGGGGAGTGTGGAGGAGACATGACTGGTGAGGGGAGTGTGGGGGAGACATGACTGGTGAGGGGGAGTGTGGGGGAGACATGACTGGTGAGGGGAGTGTGGAGGAGACATGACTGGTGAGGGGAGTGTGGAGGAGACATGACTGGTGAGGGGAGTGTGGGGGAGACATGACTGGTGAGGGGGAGTGTGGGGGAGACATGACTGGTGAGGGGGAGTGTGGGAGAGACATGAATTGTGAGGGGGAGTGTGGGGGAGACATGGCTGGTGAGGGGGAGTGTGGGGGAGGCATGACTGGTGTTGGGGAATGTGGGAGAGACATGGCTGGTGAGGGGGAGTGTGGGGGAGACATGACTGGTGAGGGGAGTGTGGGGGAGACATGACTGGTGAAGGGGAGTGTGGGGGAGGACATGACTGGTGAGGGGAGTGTGGGGGAGACATGACTGGTGAGGGGAGTGTGGGGGAGACATGACTGGTGAAGGGGAGTGTGGGAGAGACATGACTGGTGAGGGGGAGTGTGGGGGAGGACATGACTGGTGAGGGGAAGTGTGGGGGAGACATGACTGGTGAGGGGGAGACATGACAGGTGAGGGGGAGACATGACTGGTGAGGGGGAGACATGACTGGTGAGGGGGAGACATGACTGGTGAGGGGGAGTGTGGGGGAGACATGACTGGTGAGGGGGAATGTGGGGGAGACATGACTGGTGAAGGGGTGTGTGGGGAAGACATGACTGGTGAGGGAGAGTGTGGGGGAGACATGACTGGTGAGGGGGAGTGTGGGGGAAACATGACTGGTGAAGGGGAGTGTGGAGAGGACACGACTGGTGTGGGGGAGTGTGGGGGAGACATGACTGATGAGGTGGAGTGTGGGGGAGACATGACTGGTGAGGGGGAGAGTGGGGGAGACATGTCTGGTGAGGGTGTGTGTGGGGAAGACATGACTGGTGAGGGAGAGTGTGGGGGAGACATGACTGGTGAGGGGGAGTGTGGGGGAAACATGACTGGTGAAGGGGAGGGTGGAGAGGACACGACTGGTGAGGGGGAGTGTCCCTGTGTTGATATTGATAAAGGGTGTGGCAATAAGTTAGATGCCCATATCATGTGTGGAAGATAATTGGGTCATGTAATGCTCAGCGATCTAATAGAGTGGGTGAGGGAGATGATTTCAAGTAATGGCACCCCTCTTCTACTACAACATGTACATACATCAAAAGGTAAATGTGGCACTACACCTGCACACTACAGCATACGAGGGAGGGAGATAAATTTCAACCCATTGCAGGTACCACTCTGATACTCACATGAACAGATGCCAACGTTGTACTTGAGACCTCCACACATCTTCACAGAGAAGATGGTGCTCTGATCAAACACCTTGCGTGTCTGTTCCACAGTACATTGCGTGACACATTCTGGAACAGTAAGTAGAGATGTAATGCAAGGGGGAAGAGGAGGTGGGAGGGATATGGGGAGAGGGGAGGGGCAAGAATCATAATGGGAAAAGCAGCAATATGTAGGGGGGAGGAGGATATGGTGCCAATCCAGGGGTGTGTTTAGTGAGGCTCTTGGGTGCTCGAGCACCCCCCCCCCCACCCTCCCCCCTCCATCAAACCTTATTCCTTGGCTTGTATACCATAAGCTGGAGAATGGTGGCTATCGTCTTCCCTGTTTCCTTTTTGCAGCATTGGCCTCCTGGAGGCAGTCCTATGACCACATTTCAAAAGGCATTAGAGTTGATTAGGAAGCATGCAGACATGGGTCACCACAAAGAAGCCGTGGTTAGGTGCACATTACCCGTCACAACATGCTCAGCGGAAAGGTCATTCAGTGAGCTAATGCTGATGAAGACTGCTTTGTGTTCGTGCATGACAACTGAAAGTATCACTTCTCCATGTACACTGCGACATCCCTATTAGTATATACCGGAAACAATAGATGAATTCTTTCCACGCAATCCTTTCTTGCACACTGTGCAGCATTTGCGATAAACCCTCCTCCCTCAAATCCTGGATACACGCTTGCACCCGATCGATCGTAAGCGAATACAGTGTCGTCGCGTCACGCTGGTACGTGCATATCTTATGGTACATGCATAACCACACTGTTGGTAGTCTAAATTTAGTAGCTTATGCAGTCCTTACAAAGCATTTGAATTATTTAGCCTATTCAAATCAACATTAAAAGGGTAGGTGATATATGTTGCAATACAACAGCAGGGAATAAGAATCCAGACACCTGGTTAATTCATAGCTATAGTTATGCAAGATGGAATATAAAAGACCACTGGGGTTTGGTCCTCAATCAAAGAAACAAAACAACGAACAATTGATTTATAGCAGCCAAAGGGTTAACTACCACTGTAGTCTATGTCTTAGGAAATTCTGTTAGTGCTTGCATGAGGTTACCTAAACCTGGTCGTGTCCACAACGAGTTGTAATAGGTTATTTTCAGAACATGACCAGTTTGTTGATTTTGTTAAACCAGTGGATAAGGTACATGTAATTGAATAATGGATGCCCTGCTTAAAAGTCTGGACCAGACGTTCAGCTGCTCCTGATGCCCCTCTCACGACACGATGCCTGGAACTCCTCTGAGGAGAATGAAGTGGCATTGTCCAACACAATAGTATGTGGATAGCCAAAGTGTGCGAAGTCTTGCTCCAACTACTCTGTGGTGGACTTGGTGGATGTGGAGGTGGTAGGATGGATGCATGGATACTTTGAGTATGAATCGATAAGACTAGCCAATTGCTTCCCAGAGAATTAAGTGCATGGTCCACGTGTACTCGACTCCATGGCTTCTCTGGAAGCATCCAAGGATGGTTAGCAACTTTCGGTGGTTTATTCTGGTGCTCGGTGCAAGCTGTGCATCGATGGCAGAGGTCCATGATCTCGACATCCATTCCTGGTTAACAACACTGATTAGGAAGGTAGTTTGGAAGCCGATTTTAAGGGTTATTTTGATTGTTTCATGACATTGTATAATTTGATTGTTGATGATAGACAGTTTTTCAAACAAAACCCTACTGTGTACAAATTTCAAAATACATAAATTACCATCGACGCAAAGTCTGGATTGGTTGAAGCTCATCTTTCGAAATTTCAATTACAATTATTGATATGCTATGTCAACAAACGTCTCTTGATTTGAAATTTCTTTTTAAAATTTATGGCTTATACATTCCACAACCAGCAGATGACTTATGGGAAGTGGTTGTTGCTAATTGTGTCCAGATACTGCTCTTGATCCTCTTGGTCAACCGTGACCTGCAGGCATGCGGGAGATGTGGCCATGTACCCTAACTGCATGTGGGGTGTGGTCATTGACATCTGTAGTCATGCCAACATGATGAACAGTTAGTGTGTAGTAGGGTCATGGCATAAGAAGAGACCATACCACACCTGCTGACATTTTCATTGACAGAAGCAAACCTGCTACATCAGATATCACCATTACATCACCACTGCTCTGCCATCTTGGGTGAGTTGTGTCAAGAAGCGCACAAGCATCACTCCAATGGACCCTAATGCCAGGAGTTGGGTTGGTCCTACATGCCACTGGCTGTGTGGAAGTATGGCGACTGGAGTGAAGAGGCTATAGCAGGCTAGTGTTTGACTAGCCTCTGCACCTGTCCACCACCACCAGTACTTGTTGCTATAAAGACTGATGGCAAAACTGAAAACTACAATAAGCATAATACTGCCACATGGGATTAGGGATCGAAATGTTCGATACATTTATTTAATACTAGTAATTGACTGCCATATAGAAAACTGAACATATAAACATTAATTTCAATCATGTTCAAATATGTACACAATACTTCAATACAGTGTTAGCAATAATGTAAGCAATGAACACACTGCCATCTCTGGGATCTTCTAGTGCAGTACCATGGGGTCTCTTCAGATTCCCCACTGTGTGGATTTTGTTTCCTTCAGGATCATAGATGGAGAGACAATGGCCACCAAACTCACTGACAAGGCTGTAACCTTCATCATCAATGGCTATTCCTCTGGGACCATTAGGATGACCATACATTCTGACATAGACACCTTCTTTGCTAAACACTTTGATAGTGTTTGAACCTTCAGCTGCAACATGAATGTTTCCCTGAGGGTCCAAGGCAAGATAACATGGAGACAGAAAAATATGATTTCCTGAGCCTTTACCATCTATGGTTAATAACCAACCACCATATTCATTGAATATTTGTATCCTATGGTTATAATGGTCAGAGACAATCAGTTTGTTGTTGGAGTCAATGATGACAGCCACTGGGAAATTGAACTGTCCCTGACCTGATCCCTTGTGACCAAACTTATGAAGGAACTTTCCACTTGATGTCAGCTTCTGTACACGATGGTTGCTACTATCAGCAACATACAACACATCTCCCTTGATAGATATACCCCATGGAGATAAGAACTGACCATCACCACTTCCAATACTACCTATGGTATTCTTCGGTTGACCTGTTTGATCAAACACATAAATGCAGTGATCACCACTCCCTACATAGATGTCTCCATTGTCATGGATGGCTACACATAATGGCGTATTACACTGGATCACTTGTTGGGCATTACATAAGGTACGGTAGTCACGTTTAGGCCTCACATCAAGGTGATGAGGACTATTCTGTACATGCTGACCATCCATTGTGATGAAGAGCTGGTGAGGACCAGCAGTTTGAGGGGTGAGGGTGATGGTGTAGGTACCATCCCTGTGGTCCTCCACCTCTCCATACACAACTGCTCCATTATGGGTCTTGGACCTCATCTCACCCTTCACCTCTATACCACCATGTGGGTACTCCTCCCTCTTTGAGGTCTTGCTTTGTACCTTAACATGGTACCTGGTCCCCACCTTGGCTGCTGATGTGGACATCCATGTGCTTGAAGATGGAGAAGGGAAGAATACAATAATTTCACCTAATTTGGATAGCTGCCTGACAAGATCATCTGTTTGCACAGACACAGATATGTTGCTGTGTTGGTTTGGAGTGAGGGAAATGGTCTGGACCCTCTTGAGGGTGGCTTGCAGTTCAGTGGGTATGAGTCCTCCCAATGCTACAATCTCATGGTCAGTGTGGGTCTGCAGGATCTGGGAGGCCATATCAGTGTATTGGCCAATGTCTCCAACCATCTTCTCAAACTGTTCTTTCTGGAGGGTCAGAGCTGTTGCTTTGGACAGTGAAATGGCCTCCAACTCTGACAGTAGTGTCTTTTTCCTTTCATCCAATGTTTTTTGGAGTATTTCAAAGGCTTGGTTGATGGCCAAGAAAGCATTTCTTTTGGATATTTCCACTTCTTCTATCATCCTGTTATTTTCATCAATGGCTCCAGTCAGCTTTGTCACCACCTCTTTTGCATCTAAAAGTGCTCCTGAGATTTCTATTTGATGGGTCTTTGCTGCTGTTGATATTTCGATCACAGAGTGGCTTTTGTGGGTAATTGTACTGCAGAAACGGCATACCAGCAAGCTGCAAGTCTCACAATAAAAATTCAATTTATTGTCCTCATGGTTAGGCTGAGAGCAGTAATGATCTCTTGGCTTCATGGTGGTGTGCAGTTGTCTGGCTCCCTCCTGGTCCAGTCTAACAATTTTGTGTGTAGACCATATTCGATTGCGCTTGTGGTGTTCAAGGCAGAAGGCACACAGGAAGTGATGGCAAGCACAACAGAACACCACTGCAGGATCACTGCTTCCTTCAGCACATTGGTCACATGCTACATCACTGTTACTGGTCATCTTGGACACGTACCCTGCTACCTCTACTTTAAATCCAAGATGGAGGTTCTGAGGGAGAACATGGGCACCTCCCACTGGGATGCTGGTGTTTTGTTCACAGATGGGACATTGGAACATTTGTTGGGAACCACTTTTCTCTATCTCATGATGGAGACATTGCAGACAGAAGGAGTGCAAACATGACAGAATTCTTGGATCATTGTAGGGCTTGGAGCACACACCACAGGTCATGTGGGGAAATGGTTTCTCCATAACCAAACTGTTGGTAGTGAAGAATAAAATAACTAAATTCAGTAGTTTATGCAGTCGTTACACAGCACTTGAATTGTTTAGCCTATTCAAATCAACATACAAAAGTGTAGGTGATATATGAATACAGCAGCAGGGTTAGTATTGCAGTACATGAATCCAGACACCTGATGAATTCATAGCTAGTTATGTAAGATGGAATATAAAATACCACTGAAGAGTGACATAATCAGTTTGCTGATTTGGTTAAACCAGTGGTTAAGGTCATTGAATTTTAATATCAAATGGACACTGATTAACGGTAGTAACTAGTATCATGCCGTAGCTAAGTGAAAGGAATACATAACATAATCATATAATTAAATTAACAACAAAAAGCTAACACTTTGCCCACACGTGTTCATGTAGGTTAACAATAGTGATTAGGAAGGTAGTTTGGAAGCAAGTTATTTTGATTGTTTAATGACAACGTGAAAAACAAAATACATACTGTGTATAAATTATATATAATATTATATTTGTATTACATTATATACATTTATGTATACAATATAAGCTCATACACACAACACTTGCTATATATAAACACACTACAGTTAAGATGGGATTCTACGGAGGATGGCTCTGGCATTCGCTCTTGTTAGGCAAATGCTCAAGCTTGCGAAAAGCTCAAAAGATATCTGTGCCTTTGGCAGAGACTTGTGGATCGCAAGCCTAGCAATTATCTGAGCCAGAAATATTGAAGCTTCGTTACCCCAAGCCCCATAGGAGTCAACTACTAGAGGGGTTGAGACCCACCCTAAAGCTAAACACTTTACATCATTGGCCTGGTGTTTCCTCCTCTCCGTTGCGTCAAGGACTGCACCAACCGTTGCTCCCGCTTCAGCTAAAGTTGAAGGATTTAGCGGTGAGACAACGGAGATGTCCAGGGCAACGGGCCTTCCATGGTTCCAATGCTTCACGAGAATATCAGCAGGCCGTGACTGTGAATGGTCAGGAAAGAGCCCAGCACCAGCTTCAACTTCGATTGAAGCATGTGCACGGTGAAGAAAGTGCGCTAAAGTGTCCCTGAGAGCATTATGGCGTGTAATAACATCACCCCCACATTTGCATGTTAATGCATGGTGTCCAAGAGGGTCCAGACTGTGGGCAGGGCAGAAAGCACACTGAGAGCCCTGGGAGGTATCTTGGCCTAGCCACCACTTGACAGCTACCCTGAATTCAATTGGGTCAAGATGGAGAGCTAGGGATGTGGAGGGAATAACTGATAACCAGGATGTCGCGTGGGGGGCTGAAACTGATAGCAACCGAGCCTTGTTAGCAGGGGAGGATTCATCAAAGAGGACTTGAAAGCAATAGTCGTTTACTTTTGAAGACAGAAGCTTCTGACTGACAGGTGAGGAAACCACAGAATTGACAGATAGTTTCTCAATTGGAGCAACAGTAGAATTGAAGTGGTCCAAGGCATTTGTAAGGTGTATGTCATCTGTATCATACACCCCAGAGGAGCAGAAGGAAGCAATAAAAGCTGAGCTGGAGTGTAGGGACAGTGAGCGCAACCCAAGACCACCACTGTTAAGGCCAAGTTGGGCCTGACACCATGCCTCATCTGACATTTCAAAACCTATGCAGTCCATTAAACAGTGGTGGATGTCATCATCGAAGAGCTTGAAAGCATCTGATACCAAGTTGGTTGGAATTGAGCGAGCCAAGTAGCTTAACTTGCAAAAACTACCACATAGACGAAGTAATGTTAAAGCTACTTGAGGGTCTATGACAGAAACCTCTATCAAGCAGTGCAAAAGCTTGCGAGCTTCAAGCCGTTTTGAGGCAATAAAATTTGCACAGTATATGTAGTCACCAATTGGGCATCCTAATATCTCAAAATGAGGCAATTGGAAAACTTTGAGCTCTGGTGGGAAAGGGGAGGCATCACTTGGGCAGTACAGCTCACATTTAAAGATATTGATATGTAGGCCAAGAGGGGGTCCTAACTCCTGTATAAGGGTCAAAGATCTACAAATTGAAGACTTCTTGCCTGCTAATATGCCATCATCCAGATACCAAGCTTGATATAATAGATGGTTGCACTCAGTATCGTCTTTAATAGCTCCAGCAACCTTATGCAGGACCAAAGCAAACAGAAAAGGACCCAGTGGGTCTCCCTGCTGCACACCTGATTGTGATGTTAGCTGGCCCATAGGGTGCCACAGAAAAGGGTGAGAGCCATAACACCATGCCACCCAAGGAAGCAAATCTGGGAAATGCTTCGCGCATTCCTGTAAAACAGCATCTCTGGAGACTAAATTGAATGCATTCTTGAAATCCACCTTGAGAACAGAAAAGTCCAAATCATTCCAATGTTTATCCACACAGGCCCTTATTCCATGAATAACCTTTTCTGAACCCATTGGACAAGCCACACCAAACTGTATGGGCTCAAAAAAATCAACAACCCTATGTTTAATGACAGCACACAAGCATTTCCCTGTCAATCTTCTCAGGACCTCACCCACAGCAATTGGTCTTATGTCCGGGGCACAACCAGGCTTTAACTTGCTGAGTGCTGTCAAGGACCCACCAGCCATGAAACGAGAAACCTCCTGGGGGACTTTCCCAGAGACCAAGAGGTTAACAACCCTCCTGAGAAGGGAACAAATTGTAGTGGGAAGTGGAATTGAAGCTGCATCCAACAGGTGCTGTACCCGTAGGCCAGAAGGACCTGCTGCTGTACCCTTTGGAAAAGATTTCAGGATATTATAAACATCAAAATCTTCATTCAGTGATATGGATTGTGAAGTTGTTTCTGGGATAATAGGGAGCGGCCCCTCAGGGTGTTTATCCTTTAACAACTTCCAAGTGTCATCACTATTTGGTGCCAAGCCAGAGGATGCTAAAATTCTACAAGCTTTAGCAAACATACCCTCACGAGACAGCGAGACTGCAAAATTAATGAGATTTCGCGGGATAGAATCATCTGAGTGGATGCCTATCGCTCTGTGACTCATCGCCATATTCCATAGTGTTGCGTGTTCTCCTCTGCACCACAGATTATAAATTTTAATAATTTTTTTCATCAACGCAATTTGACAAATTTTTATATACATAAATTGACCATTGATGCAAAGTCTGTATCTATTGAAGCCTGTCTTCAGTATAATTATTGACATGCTATGCCAATGAATGTTTCTTGATTTGAAATATCATTTCTAAATTGCTGGCTTATAAATTCCACAACCAGCAGATGCCTTATGGGATGTAGTTGTTGCTAATTGTGTCCAGATACTGCTGTTCATCCTCTTGATCACCATGCCATAACCTGCAGGCATGAGGGATATGTGGCCATATACCCTAACTGGACCTCTGTTGTCATGCCAACATGATGAACAGTTAGTGTGGAGTAGGGTCATGGTATAACAAGAGACCACACCACACCTGCTGACATTCTCATTGCTGGAAGGGACAGAGGCAAACCTGCCACATTAGATATCACCATTACATGTACATCACCACTGCTCTGCCATCTTGGGTGAGTCATGTCAACAGGATAGGGAAGCCTATGCAGATGAGGACCACAAGCTTCACTCCAATGGACCCAAATGCCAGGAGTTGGGTTGGTCCAACATGCCATTGGCTGTGGGGGAGTATGGCAGTGGCCACAACAGTGGCAAATATGCCCACAACACCACCGGCAGGATAGAGTTCAACCTGCCGCTTCACCCGTCCTCCACCAAGCGTGTAGTTGTGGCTATAAAGCCTGATGGCCACGCTGAGCCACATGGTATCGAATTATGTCTGTTCAAGTTACAACCAGCTAAATAGAAGTAAGTGGAATGAAGACTGTCTCATCAAAATGAATTAAGTGAGTGAAGTGAATGCACAAGAACTAAAAACGCTTATCTATTCCATAATACGTAGAATAGTTTTTTTGCTTACACTTCAGTATTCTGCAGTCTCCATCATTACACAAGGATTAACCCTTCAACTAGAATAGGCATATTTGATGTGCCCGATGATTACGTTTGCAGTGACATTGTACGAATACATTGTGCACGTGTGTTGTTGTCTGATGTATCATTAACCTTGAATTGGGGGTATGGCGAGACAGGCAAAGGAGCATGAGTAGACCTGCAGCTAATACACTATGTGTATCCATCGCCTACTACATCCAGAGATTATACCGCCGTATTTTCTCCGCTACTTCTACAGCTCAAAGTGTGATAGCGTCGCGCCCGATCGATCTTACGCGAATACAATGTCGACAACCACGCAGCCCTGCACGTAGATGGTATGTCGCGTCACGCTTGTACATGCTTATCTATGGTACATGTAAGAGGGAACCGTAGCGCGATGCATCTTGTGTCGCTCTCCCTTCCCTCGTCAACCGGAGAGCGTTGGGTGTACATGTGTGTGCATGTAATGTTCCAATCAGAATGGTTTAGAAAATCACGTCCATGATCCAAATGCACCGCCTAAGAACGACAACGACACAAGCCATGAACAGTATGTGTTTAACCCTTACAACGCAAATGAAATGCACTTGCACTGTGAGAAACACTAGCTAGACCAATACACCATTTTTCCCACCCAGTTTAATGGCTTACCTATTCTTTGGCTCCAACGTTTCCATATGTCGAGCAGTTTTCTTGTACAACTTCGAGGTTGCGCGAGTACTTCTATCACGTGAATGTATAAAAATGACCTTATTAAAATATCTATTCTTCACTAAAATTGATGTTATTATTTCACACACATCTCCTGTTAAACTAAGAATGCAGGAACAAATTTTTTATGCCTCTCTCACCAGTGTAATTCAACCATACTTGTGTTAGAGATCACCATTCTCTGCTTGTGCTCCATACTATACTGCACTGCACCAAAGAGGTACCAGTATTAACAAGTACACTTATTGTACAATAATTTGAAAAGTTCCAATGTCATTTCCTGTTCCCTCTGTGTTCTGCCATATAGCATATCACACACCTTACCCCATGTCAGATTGGTTAAAAGTTCATTGTAACATTGTCACACAAACACAAAACCACACACAAACACAGAAAAGCATAGCAATTAGCAAAACATACACTCCCAAATACAGATAGACACACATACACACATTGAGTGGGAGTGGGGCCATCTTCTGGATAAAACCCAAAGCATGACTGAAAACACCACTCCCATACCAGATTACAACAGTTGCACCCAACCCACAAAGTTCTATGTCCATCATTTGCTCTCCAGCCAATCTTCATGGTCTATGTCATTGTCAAGGAACCTTCCACTCTCCAGACCTGCCATATGAACACAACACAAGGAGAAAATGTTGTATCATTCCACATCTGATGACTTGTAGGCATGTATGTAGCATACACTGTACAAAAAAGACTGGTAAATTGGTGACCATCTTAACAACATACCTGTACAGTCCAGATCTAATTAATTTTTTTTGAGTGCACATTAATTTGCCCCACACACATTTTGCAGCATGTTCACAGACACTTAGACTGACACCCAAAGGTGTATAACCCTATTTAAACCACCAAACACATGACCATATTTACACACACGCACCATGACAGCCGCAAATGTGGGCGTGTTCAACATATTACTGGAAATGTGGATCAGCCAAAGATGGTCACAGCTGGGCACATAACATTATGTGATTGTGTATGTGTACTTCATTTACTAATTCAACCAACAATGGCTTAGGGAATTATTCCTCTGAATATAACTGCATAGCATATCACACACCTAGCTTCTTGTCACAATACTAGATTGGATGCTCATTGGTTCATTGGCACCCTGCCACACACACCATTTACACCCCAGTATTTGGAAAAAAATTGATGGTATGTCAGCAAAAGGTCACAGCTTGCATGCAGTCACTCTTAGAAAAGCCTACATAACATCTGAAAATCTCTACCACACACACATGCACATGGCTCTATGTACGTATAGCTGTATGCATACAACTTTGTCTCCCTCCCCCTCCCCACCCCCCTTCACACATTCTTCACTCTAATCATATGCCCCAACATACGTATACATGCCAGTGTGTCCCGATGTATGTCCATTGCCAGGCTTGGCCTATTACATAGTACCTTGCCTTCCCATAAGTCTAGGGAGAAAACTGATATAGTATACATAGCACAGCACAGTGAGCTAGCTAAATAAACTACAAAGGTGTTTAGTCCTGCACATACACACATGCATAGGCACACACAAGGTGTACACTTACATGACTTGCTGCCATATCCAATGATATCCTCTGTAGAGGAGAGATTGCTCTGATTGCCATAGCCATCAGACCTGCAGGATATACATGGTTAGTCTGTGTACAAAGGTCTGGTATGTATGTATGGGATCAGGCACATAATGTAGTCTGGATCTGGTATGTACAGGAAGTGGAATACAGGGTTATTATGTGTGGATGTTGTGAAGGAGGGGGGAGGAGGGGGTGAATGTAAAAATAATGTGTCTTGCGTCACATCATACCATTAGATGTGGCTGCATATGGCAAACTGCTCATTTAGAGGAAAGGTTTAAAACTGCGGCAAGGCCACCCCAAAGCACACCACAGACAGGTACGTTGGAAGGAATTAATAAGTGGTCAGGCCAGCAGAGAGCAGGGGGAGGGTTGGAGAGAGAGGGGCAACCAGTCCCCTGCCCTCCCACAGAAGCCAATTTACATATTTCCTGCAATCTGAGAGGCATTATTTAGATCAGGATGATAGGAACAGTACAACAAATACATGAATTGTCAATTTCTTTTAAGTCCAATGAAGTTTTGCTCTTAACATTCAAGTTCAACTTGGCTGGTTCATTATGCTTTTTGCTAGCTGGTAAATAGCCTTTATTCTAGAAAACAGATGACGTTCAAAAATCATTTTATACATCTCCAAAAGCAATGGAATCTCAGACTCTGAAAATTAATTACAACTTTGGTGACTTTGTTAGTCCCATCTTTTTGTTATAGCCCAAATGCATTAGGCTATGCCATATTTAATGATGACCAACACTACAACAAATCACTCAGGACAATTAATAACTTCCCCTGGATATCAAAGCTAACTACCATTCATTACTAATGTGTCATCCATCCCCCCTGTACGGTCATTAAATGGAATAAGTAGTCCATTATTATCCGAACGCCGTTCTCCAAAAGCTTTGTCAATGTGTGGGTGTGATGTGCGCGTATGTGCGTGTTACAAAGGATGGATTGAAAGCTTGTGTTTGTGTACATGCGAGTGTATGTGTAAGTGTATGCGTGTGTATTTGTGTGTCACACGCACGCACCTACAATATTATAATGGTAGATTGAGTTGGGTGGTATGGGTGTACAAGCCTTCTTATAGGCATACATGCATAAACACAAGCGTCGGTACACACATAGAATGCAATACGTACTATAATAACTGACCTTGTATTTGAAAAACAATACGTAGAGACTCCACTTGAGGTATTTTGTCTTAGTTATAGTTATAAACATCTTGCAAAAATTATAAATTGAGCTGTTATTGTGATTTGCATCAAATTATGCTGGTTATTGTGGTGCTTATTAATTATTTCGAATGGGGCTGATCACCCATCATGGATGGTTTGAAACTCACAGAACCTTTTCAGAGCACTCTTCTCGTGTGGGCGTGGTTCCATCACATGAGTCATGTGTATTCAAATTCTTACTGAGTACTTTGACTTTCTTTCATAACTTTGGATGTGATGATCATTAGACTCTGAATCTCACACAGCCATTTGAGGTCCCTCTTCTTGTTAGGACCGTTTGTTCATCAAGAGTCATGTGTTGGTCAAATTGAGCTGACAAACAGTTCCCTGTAGGTGTGGTCTGCTTTGCTAGAGTGTGAAGGTCTGCTTGTACATGTATAGTTGACTTAAAAAAGCTTGAACATGTACAGTATAACTTATGTAGTGGTCATGTTTGTCATATACAAGTATGCAAATGTTTCTGACCATAATGAGATTTGCAGCTGAAATTAGATAAACCTGGCTAACACAGAGTGACTACTGAGCCAAAATATAGAGCCTCGAAATATAGCTTACACGCTATCATTAGGACTAGGGGAAGGCCCTTAATTAAGGTTTAGCGTGTAGGGTACATGCACCGACTAGGTCAACTTTTCACCCACATTCTGACAAAAAACAGCTTGAGCTTTTTACAATCTTTTGGCCTCATAAAAGGGTGTGGGGGAGATATGACTGATGAGGGAGTGTGGGGGAGACATGACTGGTGACGGGAGTGTGGTGGAGACATGACTGGTGAGGGGAGTGTGGGGGAGACATGACTGGTGAGGGGGAGTGTGGGGGAGACATGACTGGTGAGGGGGAGTGTGGGGGAGACATGACTGGTGAGGGGGAGTGTGGGGGAGACATGACTGGTAAGGGGAGTGTGGGGGAGACATAACTGGTGAGGGGAGTGTGGGAGAGACATGACTGGTGAGGGGGAGTGGGGGAAGACATGACTGGTGAGGGGGAGTGTGGGGGAGACATGGCTGGTGAGGGGAGTGTCTTTGTTTATCTTAATAATGGGTGTGGCTATAAGTTGAATGTCCATATTATGTGTGGAAGAAAAAGAAAAGATAATTGGGTCATGTAATGCTCAGCTATCTAATAGAGTGGGTGAGGGAGATGATTTCAAGTAATGGCACCCCTCTTCTACTACAACATATACATACACCAGAAAGGTAAATGTGGCAGTACACCTGCACACAACAGCATACGAGGGAGGGAGATAAATTTCAACCCATTGCAGGTACCACTCTCATACTCACATGAACAGATGCCAACGTTGTACTTGAGACCTCCACACATCTTCACAGAGAAGATGGTGCTCTGATCAAACACCTTGCATGTCTGTTCCACAGTACATTGCGTGACACATTCTGGAACAGTAAGTAGAGATGTAATGCAAGGGGGAAGAGGAGGTGGGAGGGATATGGGGAGAGGGGAGGGGCATGAATCATAACGGGAAAGGCAGCAAAATGGAGGGAGGAGGATATTGTGCCAATCCAGGGGTGTGTTTAGCGAGGCACTTGGGTGCTCGTGAACCCCCACCCTCTGTCACATAAGTAAGCTGGAAAATGGTGGCTATTGTCTTCCCTGTTTCCTTTTTGGAGGCAGTCGTATGACCACATTTCAAAAGGCATTAGAGTTGATTAGGAAGCATGCAGACATGCTCAGTGGAAAGGTCATTCAGTGAGCTAATGCTGATAAAGACTGCTTTGTGTTCGTGCATGACAACTGAAAGTATCACTTCTCCATATACACTGCGACATCCCTATTAGTATATACCGGAAGCAATAGATGAATTCTTTCCACTTCTTGCTAATTGACCATGCACACTTTGCATGGATCTTAGTATTTGCGATAAACCCTCCTCCCTCAAATCCTGGATACGCGCCTGCACCCGATCCATCGTAAACGAATAGAGTGTAGTCGCGTCACGCTGGTACGTGCATATCTTATGGTACATGTGAGAGGGAACCTTATCTCTATGCATCGTGTGTCCCCCTCCCTCGTCATCCGGAGGGCGTTGGGTGTACATGTACGTGATGCAATGATCAAAACGACGTCCATGATCAAAATGCACCGCCTAAGAATGACAACAACACAACCAGAACAAGCCATGAACAGTACGTGTTTAACCCTTACAATGCAACTGAAATACACACGCCTCTACATGTGAGAAACACTAGGCCAAAATACTCACACCAATTGTTCCACACTGATCTTTGGCTCCAACGTTGAAAGTGGACTTCAATCACGTGACTATTGTTAATTTGACGAATTTATTCAATGACCCAATATGTGATTTCACAATAATCAGAAATATTCCAATGTCATTTCCTGTACTCCCTCCCTATTCCACCATATAGCGTCTCACCCCACGTCAGATTGGTTAAAAGTTTCACACAGCCACACAAACACATTATCCAGCAGGGCACAATAAGAAAGCATTCTGTAACCACAAAACCACACTATTAGAAAATGCTTGTTGGGTCTCTTGGAGACAGACTGATGGCAGTGATGACGATTTTGGACCTGTTCAGGATGAAAGAGGACACAGTGCTTCCACAGAACAAAAGAGGAAGCCATTTACCATCCAGTCTTGTGGGTCAGTATGACATGTAAAAGGAGGAAAAAAGGTTTGGTTACTACATTGGTGACATGCAGACAGTGAAAATGGGTGAGTATACACCAAGTGTACACACACAGGTGTGCAGTCATGGGATGGTGGGTGAACAAAAGCCTGAAACCTGAAAGAGATGGGTCTCGGGGTGGTGGGTTGCCAAAGTTACGTGCCACACTTACCCAACAGTTGCATGAGCGTCACGTCACCATCATGTCTACTGCGAAAATGACTTCATGTCTGCTACACTCATCCAGAAGCTCTTGAGCTGGGCCCTTGTGGGTGAACTCTTCATAGAAGAACAATATGCAAGCTGAGTTTAGTTTTGCATCTTCAGTTGTACCTTATCAGCTATCATGTGTGTGTGGGTGGGTGGGGGAAGGGGGTGGGTATACACAAAAGCTCCAAGTGTACACCCACATACCCCCCCCCCCCCCCCCCCCCCCAAAAAAAAAAAAATTTAAACAAGATGGGGGCAGATGATGTCATGGTGATGCAATCAATGCCATGACAATGGACACCGCAATGCAAGATCAATCTATGCAGATGGTGCTTCAAGCTGTACCACCATGTACTACATATGTCTGCTGTAATGAAGTTCAATGAAATACAAACACACCATACAGAAGGACAAGAGACACACTCCATGCAGAAGCACAAGAGATACACACATCTCATATTCATTCTCATATATACACATCTCCAACCTTATAGCCTCCATTGCCCTCCATTATAACCTCTCCCCCTGGCAAAGCTCAAGCTACATCCCGCTACTTTAAGAATCTCAATGATGTCTCCCACATAGCTCTCACAAGTTCTGCCACATCTCCCCTAGCATTCAGATTCCATCTCTCTGTGTCACAGCGTCCGTGTCAACTGGAGCGTCTCTGTGGAACATGTGGATCCAAGCACTCCACACGTTTCCAATGTCATACTAAGGATCAGTTCACATTGAAAGTAGTGGGACAGTAGCCGATAGCAATTCTGTTAGCCAGGGTTAAGGTTATACACCCATATACATGTATACTACATCACACACAGGCACACACATACCTGCAAGTCATGTACTTCCACATTCTCATAATGTGCTAGCTGTTAGAACTGCACACACCCACTGGGGCTTGCAACCCGAGGGAAGGGGCTGGAGACACCACCATTAATTAATAGACTTGAATTGGATATTGTTTAAAGTACTTAGCCCTAGTTAACCGATGAACTGGGCTGCTATAGCATGCAAGACATTCCTGTAGTGCACATGAGCAAGCCTGAGACAAGAGAGTAGTGACACTGGTGAGATTTTATTTCCTTTTAAAGCCCATTTCCTATACTAGTAACTCAACCAAAATGGGGCAACTGACTAACCAATTTTAACTTTATCTTCTCTATGTTTAATGCTTTGTTGCTCCATGTATTCATTATTCACGTCCATGTACATTTGTAATGTAATCATTTTGGCTAATCAGTATATCGGCAGAATGGTAGATACATAGTATGTGATCAAATGTATGGGTTGTTTGAATATGTGTGTCTGGCATTCAAACCCTTGGACTTTGTTTAGCATTTTTAACCTCTATCACTTCAGGATTATCCAAAATTACGATCCCTAATCCCATGTGGCATTGGCATGAGTCTGGGGGTGTGTCCGGTACGTATGTACAACATTGTGTGTGGTAATATGGCACCGCCCACTCACACCACCCAGAGTTTTGCATTGTCCTTATACCAAGGAATGAAGGACGAGATATTTATTTAATACTGGCATATAGAGAACTGTACATTTCTCAACACAGTTGACCATATAAACTTTAACTTCAATCATGTTCAAATATTTACACAATACTTCAATACAGTGTTAGCACCATAGTTAGCAATGAACACACTGCCATCTCTGGGATCTAGTGCAGTACCATGGGGATTCTTCAGATTCCCCACTGTGTGGATCTTGTTTCCCTCAGGATCATAGATGGAGAGACAATGGCCACTAACCTCACTGACAAGGCTGTAACCTTCATCATCAATGGCTAGTCCTATGGGACCATTAGGATCACCATACATTCTGACATACACACCTTCTTTGCTAAACACTTTGATAATGTTAGAATGTTCGGCTGCAACATGAATGTTTCCCTGAGGGTCCAAGGCAAGACCCCATGGAAAATGAAAACTATGATTGCCTGAGACATTACCATCTATGGTTAATAACCAACCACCATTCTCATTGAATATTTGTATCCTATGGTTACAATAATCAGAGACAATCAGTTTGTTGTTGGAGTCAATGATGACAGCCACTGGGCAATTGAACTGTCCCTGACCTGATCCCTGCTGACCAAACTTATGAAGGAACTTTCCACTTGATGTCAGCTTCTGTACACGACAGTTGCCACTATCAGCAACATACAACACATCTCCCTTGATGGATACACCATATGGATAAGAGAACTGACCATCACCACTTCCACTACAACCTATGGTATTCTTCAGTTGACCTGTTTGATCAAACACATAAATGCAGTGATCATAGCTCCCTACATAGATGTCTCCATTGTCATGGATGGCTACACATAATGGCCTATTACACTGGATCACTTGTTGGGCATTACATAAGGTATGGTAGTCACGTTTAGGCCTCACATCAAGGTCATTAGGACTATTCTGTACATGCTGACCATCCATTGTGATGAGGAGCTGGTGAGGACCAGGAGTTTGAGGGGTGAGGGTGATGGTGTAGGTACCATCCCTGTGGTCCTCCACCTCTCCATACACAACTGCTCCATTATGGGTCGACCTCATCTCACCCTTCACCTCTACACCACCATGTGGGTACTCCTCCCCCTTTGAGGTGTTGCTTTGTACCTTAACATGGTACCTGGTTCGTACCCTGGCTGCTGATGTGGACATCCATTTGCATGAAGATGGAGAAGGGAAGAATACACTAATTTCACCTAATTTGGATAGCTGCCTGACAAAATCATCTGTTTTCACAGACACAGATATGTTGCTGTGTTGGTTTGGAGTGAGGGAAATGGTCTGGACCCTTTTGAGGGTGGCCTGCAGTTCAGTGGGTATGAGTCCTCCCAATGCTACAATCTCATGGTCAGTGTGGGTCTGCAGGATCTGGGAGGCCATATCAGTGTAGTGACCAATGTCTCCAACCATCTTCTCAAACTGTTCCTTCTGGAGGGTCAGAGCTGTTGTCTTGGACAGTGAATTGGCCTCCAACTCTGAAAATACAGTCTTTTTCCTTTCTTCCAATGTTTGTTGGAGTATTTCAAAGGCTTGGTTGATGGCCAAGAAAGCATTTCTTTTGGATATCTCAACTTGTTCTATCATCCTTTTATTTTCATCAATGGCTCCAGTCAGCTTTGTCACTACCTTTTTTTGCATTTTCAAGTGCTCCTGAGATTTTTATTTGATGGGTCTTTGCTACTGTGGATATTTCCTTCACAGAGTGGCCTTTGTGGGTACCTGTAGTGCAGTGAAGGCATACCAGCAAGCTACAAGTCTCACAATAAAAATTCAATTTATTGTCCTCATGGTTAGGCTGAGAGCAGTAATGATCTCCTGGCTTCATGGTGGTGTGCAGTTGTCTGGCTCCCTCCTGGTCCAGTCCAACAATTTTGTGTTTGGACCATATTCGATTGCGCTTGTGGTGTTCAAGGCAGAAGGCACACAAGAAGTGATGGCAAGCACAACAGAACACCACTGCAGGATCACTGCTTCCTTCAGCACATTGGTCACATGCTACATCACTGTTACTGGTCATCTTGGACATGTACCCTGCTACCTCTACTTCAAATCCAAGATGGAGTTTCTGAGGGAGAACACTGGCCCCTCCCACTGGGATGCTGGTGTTTTGTTGACAGATGGGACATTGGAACATTTGTTGGGAACCACTTTTCTCTATCTCATGATGGAGACATTGTAGACAGAAGGAGTGCAAACATGACAGAATTCTTGGATCATTGTAGGGCTTGGAGCACACACCACAGGTCATGTGTGGAAAAGGTTTCTCCATAACCACACTGTTGGTAGTAAAGGATAAAATAGTGCAGTTGATACAAAAGCACTTGAATTTATGGACCTAGGCAATTCAAAATCAATTAAACTACTGTACATGTGTTACAGGTTCAGGGCTAGTATTGTAGCATAAGAATCCAAACACCTGATGAATGCTTAGCTATAGATATGCATAACAGCATATAAATGACCACCAGACAATAGCTAAAATATTATGGTTTCTCCATAACTACACTGTTGGTAGTGAAGAATACAATAACTAAATACAATAACTAAATTTAGTAAGTCTATCCAGTCCTTACGCAGCACTTGAATTATTTAGCCCATTCAAATCAACATTAAAATGGGTATGCTGCAAACAGTGCAACACAGGGTTAGTATTGCAGTATAAGAATCCAGACACCTGGTTAATTCTTAGCTAGTTATGCAACATGGAACATAAAAGAACACAGGAGTGTGGTCCTCAATCACAGAAATAAAAGGAGTATATACTGTAGCAGCCGAAGAGTTAACAACCGTTGTTGTCTCTATGTCTTAGACAATTCTGTTAGTGGTTACCTAAACCTGGTCGTGTCCATAACGAGGTCTAATGGTCAAAACATAATCAATTTGCTGAATTTGTTAAACCAGTGGTTAAGGTAATTGAATTTCAATATCAAACGGATACCGATTAACAGTACATGTTTCTAGCCATACCTAAGTGAAAGAAATACTATTACAAAACAAATTAAAAAAAACATCAAGTATAAAAAGCCCATTCGTGTTCATGTAGGTTAACAATAGTGATTAGGAAGGTAGTTTGGAAGCAGATTTTGAGGGTTATTTTGATTGTTTGATGACGATAGACAGTTTCTGAAAAACACAATACATACTGTGTACAAATTTTAAAACAGAAAATATTCCATCGATGCAATTTGACAAATTTTTCAATGTATAAATTGACCATCGATGCAAAGTCCGTATCAATTGAAGCCTGTCTTCAGAAATTTCAATCACAATTATTGACAAGCATGCTATGCCAACAAACATAATTTCTTGATTTGAAATATTAAATTGATGGCTTATAAATTCCACTACCAGCAGATGACTTATGGGATGTGGTTGTTGCTAATTGTGTCCAGATACTGCTTTTGATCCTCTTGGTCACCATGCCGTGACCTGCAGGCATGAGGGAGATGTGGCCAACCCTAACTGCATGTGGGATATGGTCGTTGACCTCTGTTGTCATGCCAACATGATGAACAGTTAGTGTGGAGAAGGGTCATGGCATAACAAGAGACCACACCACACCTGCTGACATTCTCGTTGCTGGAAGGGACAGAGGCAAACCTGCTACATTAGATATCACCATTACATCACCACTGCTCTGCCATCTTGCCAGGAGTTAGGTTGGTCCTGCATGCCATTGGCTGTGGGGGAGTATGGCAATTGAGGCAAAGAGGCCACAACACCATCTGCAGGCTAGTGTAGTGTACACGCTCTTCCAAATCTAGGTGCGCTATGGAAAGCAAATTTTGCCTTGCCGCCGTTGTAAATGCGCGGAATGCAGCAAGGGTGGTGCTCTAAGTCTGGTGGTGTCTCTTCCGTGGCAAGCGCTGGTGATTCATGTGTCTTCAGGGCTTTCAGTAGTCTCCCCGATCAAAGATAATGCCCCGACTGCCTGTCCCAGCACTTCCAGGACTAGTGATTGCAACTCATCAGAATTGTTCAATGCCATAGTTTCCTTTCCCCTTTCTGCTTTCACATATGGCACGTTGTTAACATTAGAGCTTCTTGGTGCTCGTCTGTTGAAGATAACTATCCCTTCACCATGGGTTATAGCTTCCATCAAACCCGCTTACATTATTGTTGACCCGTGGGTTTGCATCCGAGGTTTCTCACAACCCACAGCATGGATAGAAAGATACAAATCAGCGCAAAAGAAGAACCTGCAGAAGACCAAGGTACTGAGAAAAAAAACTGAATACTTAGATCCAGAAGTGTATGTATGTCTTAATTTGTATGGATTCTATACTCTAGCTAGGATTGCCCGTGTTGATTTATCTACCTTCCAATCCCTATCTCTGGCATTACCTAGAGCATGTACTAATGTGTGTCAAACTGATGTACAGGATGGTATATTTTCATAGGTAAACCATCAAAGGATGAAAACAATGTTGACTATGTTCCGTCTGTGTTTTGGAGAGGCAAAACTAAATCCCCCACGGGAACACATGTATTGATCCTCAGTCACAAAAGTGGGTGTGTGTTGTGAGACATTGGGTGAAGAGAGTAATGGAAGCACTATCAATGGTCAAGTTCATCTGGATAATGCTAATGGTGTAATCAGTAGACCAAGTGAAGCTTTGTGAAGCATTATACCTCGTGAAATAATCATGGGCTTCAAGACTCTTGAAAGATTTTAGTTTTTCCCTAGTGTATCCTCCTGGTGTATCAATCAGATGCGTATATATGGCTGGGAAGTCGACTACCAGCCATTGTCTAATATCATCTATCCAGTGGCGATCGCTAAAACAATAAGGATCCATGGTTTCATCAAATGTATCTCCAACAGTCCGTGAAAACATTGGAGCTTCTGACGTAGCGCGCCTTGTCGTTAGCCAATAAGCCGGTGATATCGTCAAAGTTCATGTTGAATTACATCATAAACTTCGAATTAACGCACATTTTGTCCCCCAGTAAACATTGCTTTGAACGTTCCCGGGATGTCACTGCAAAAGGTCTATAGGCATATTTGATGTGCCCGATGATTACGTTTGCAGTGAAGAGAGCACATTGTACGAATACATTGTGCACATGTGTTGTTGTCTGATGTATTATTAACCTTGAATTGGGGGTATGGCGAGACAGGCAAAGGAGCATGAGTAGACCTGCAGCTAATACACTATGTGTATCCATCGCCTACTACATCCAGAGATTATACCGTATTTTCTCCGCTACTTCTACAGCTCAAAGTGTGATAGCGTCGCCCGATCGATCTTACGCGAATACAGTGTCGACAACCACGCAGCCCTGCATGTAGATGGTATGTCGCGTCACGCTGGTACATGCATATCTATGGTACATGTAAGAGGGAACCGTAGCACGATGCATCTTGTGTCGCTCTATCGTTGGGTGTACACGACACGACACAAGCCATGAACAGTATGTGTTTAACCCTTACAACGCACACTCGCCTCTACTGCACTGTGAGAAACACTAGCTAGGACAATATACTTCACACCATTTTCCCCACCCAGTTAAAACAATAATAGTTTACCTATTCTTTGGCTCCAACGTTTCCATGTGTCGAGCAGTTTACTTGTGCACAACTTCGAGGTCACGCGAGCACTTCTATCACGTGAATGTGTAAACATGACCCAAATAGTATCTGTTTTTTACTATAATTGATGTCATTATTTATCGTAAACTAAAAATGCAGCAACAATTTTTAACGCCTCTCTCACCAGTGTATTTGTGTTACATATACAAATGACCTCTGTTTTTCACTGTTATTATTTCTCATTTCCTGTTAAAAACTAAAAATGCAGCAAAATTACCTCTCTCACCAGTGTACTTCAACTGTACTTGTGTTAGAGATCATCATTCTCTGCTTGTGTTCCGTACTATACTGCACTGCACCAAAGAGGTACCAGTATTAACAAGTAAACTGATTGTACAATAATTAGAAATGTTCCAATGTCATTTCCTGTTCCCTCCCTATTCCACCATAGCATATCACACACCCTCACCCCACGTCAGATTGCTTCAAGGTTCATTGTGCACACTGCCACACAAACACAAAACCACACACAAACACAGAAAAGCACAGCAATTACAAAACATACACACCCACATACACATAGACACACATACACACTTTGACAGGGAGTGGGGCCATCTTCTAGGGTAAAACCCAAAGCAGGACTTAAAACATCACTCCCATACCAGATTACAACAGTTGCACCCAACCCACAAAGTTCTATGTCCATCATTTGCTCTCCAGCCAATCTTCATGGTCTATGTCATTGTCAAGGAACCTTCCACTCTCCAGACCTGCCAACAATACATATCAAAACACAATGAGAAAATGTTGTATCATTACAAATCTGGTGCATGTAGCGTACACTGTAAAAAAAAAGACTGGTGGATTGGCTAGACACATGGCCCATCCTAACAACATACCTGTACAGTCCAGATCTATTTTGAATAGTTCACAGTGCACATTTGTCACACACACATTTTGCAGCATGTTAACAGACACTTAGACTGACACCCAAAGGTGTATAACCCTATTTAAACCACCAAACACATGATCATATGTACACACATGAACCATGACGGCCGCAAATGTGGGCGTGTCTAACATATTGAAGGAAATGTGAATCAGCCAAAGATGGTCCCAGCTGGGCACATAACACTATGTGATTGTGTATGTGTACATCATTAACTAATTCAACAGACAATGACACTGTGCCAATTAGATGTTTTCCGACCGTGTAGAATAGACCTTATTCGACCGCAATATGAATATATAAATGTCACGCGCTTGTAGCAATACTGACCAATTAAGTCACGTGACATCGACGAGAGAAATTCGTTTGTGCAACAGTTTTTGTTGTAAGTAAAGCTTTATATCTTTGCTATGCCTTTATGTCATAAAAATGGTTGTAACCATTACAAAATTCCCAGTAGTCGATGTTGTTTGACTTTTGAACTCTGTTACGCGGGAAAAATTATTATAAATGGCGCACAAAAGCTTTGTGTAAGGCTACGTTGCTTCGTGTACACATTAGAGGTACTGTGTTACTGAATTTGTACGTAGCGCACCATTACGCACTGGGAGATGTGTTTTTGCTGAATGGCCTGTAAGAACTTAGTGACTTATCGTTCAAACACTTAATTTAATATAGTATGGTTTGTGTAAGGCTGGCTAGCTTCATTCCTTTAGACATGTGTGTTCTTTAAATTCGCTCGGTGTATTCTACGACGGTTTCTGCACTGGGAGATTATGTTTTGAACCCTTCGTATACCCGTCTTCGTATGTCATGAACTCGCAAAGCCTTGCATTTATTAATGTTCGTCAGGCCAACGAGAGGGGTTGTAGTCCCAAGCATCTTTTGGAGTCATGTACGGATCTGTTGTTATGCCTAGCATACCAAGTTTCTCATTATAGCGCGACTTCCCGACTGCATCAAGCTGCTAAAACGCATCCGATTGTTCAGCCATACTCAATAACGGCGCGACGCCTTTCTCAATAAACAATCAATCATGTCACATGCAAGTCACGCAATAATTTATTCATAATTGCGGTCGAATAAGGTCTATGCGTGTATCCACTTTGCTTACACGTGTTTAACACTTGCGGTAAACACGGTGTATACAGCAGTGGATAACTAGTGGAAGGAGACTGTCTTACACTCTAGTGTATAACTGATGGATAACAACTGTGTATAACGCCGTGTATGGAGATGATAACAAGCGTACAACAAGCGTTATTAGAGTGAATGCAAAACGAAACTATCTGTATAACTCTGCATATTTATGACGCGTTGTGACGATCGCATTATCTTATTTTTATAATAGTAGGAAAAGAAAATTAATCACATCAAAACGTATAATTCAGGTACATGTAAATGCATTGCATGCACAAGATCTGAGAACAAATTAAAGGCTCAGTGTTCGCGGCTAGGATTTCACCATCCAGGCATGTAAACCAGCCGGGGCCTGTAACTGGAGAAGAGGTCCATCAATCCTTTCTTTTCTGGCCACTTTCCATGTGTCTGTTCCCCGTCTATCCAGCTCGTCCATCCAATTATTAATTCTTTCCGATCTCCAGCTAGGCCGTCTTCTTTCTATTTTCCCATCACCCGTAGTTTCTTCCTCCGACATCATGCCAGTTGCAATGCACTTCCATGCCTCCATTTCTTCATTTGTAAGGACTTTACTGCGGCGCTCCCAAAGCTAGTTAATGACACTACATTCGTAACGCTATGATTATATCACACACGTACCCTTTGCTGCCTTGCTCGAACGCTTATTCGTTTTTGGCGGTCGTCAGTAACTACTCGCTTTAGAGACTTCCTGTAAGTTCTTAGTGCAGCTAGAGAATAGAATAGATATTGAATAAATCGAACAAATGAACGAATTGGAACAAAACACATGTGACTTACACTGTACTGCAATGTATTGAAATTCACTTAGTTCCTGATGAAGTTTCTTACAAACTCCTTCGTTGTGGGGACTTTCCAAACTATATGCATGTGAATCAAAATTTAAATTTTTAGCAGAACTGACAAAAGCATGCTTGCTTACGGTTCTTCGGTTCTGAGTTGTGAACCTTCATTGAAAGATTTTAAAAGTTTGTGTACACTGCTCTACTCGATTGAAAGCATACATGCATTGAGCAAATGAATGGCTGCTAATTTAGCTTGGCAAACCTGAAGACACAACGGAGTACGTCTTTTCCTTTTTGCAGGCTCTGCTGGGGCCTCTGATGTACAAGTCCCTTTATCAGCCTCTAACGCCTGCACTTTGATTTCAAGGGTACTCAATTTCTGACAGATTCCCTCCATTTTTTCATTCACTTTGGCCATCTCATTGGCGACAAGTGATTTGACGTCATGCCACATAGCAGAAACCGCATCTACTGGAGCTGGTGTTCTACTACCGCGAGAGATTACAGATCTTGGTGACGCGATGTCATCATTGTAAGGAAGTAAAACGTAAAAACGGGCACATGTAAAACGGGCGGATACACCTTGTGGATAATTTCAATTTGGCATGGTGCAGTACAGCACTACCTCACAATACCAAATACGTTTAGTGCCATTGTGCACACCTGCAACAAACTTATAACTCGACCTTTTCTTTGTACATCTATGTGGTTGGCTCTTTGTAAACAAACAACCACATAGATGTACAAAGAAAAGGTCGAGTTATATGCTAAACCTTTTGAGACCTCCAGCCGTGGATGCTTCGGTACTTGACATTGTAGCAAATGTTTGCAGCACGTGCACATGCACTTAGACTGCACTTAGACTGCACTAAACTTCCGAGCAAACCTCTTCCGAGCAAACCTATTTAAACCTTCCCTCACGTGGCCATCACATGCTGTACAACCAACCACATACAGAGGGAGCATAGTTTCTGACTAATTCACTGTGTTCAACAGACAGAAACGTATATCTGCCCCCAGTACAGAGCTACCCCTAAACCAATACCAAATAGGTTTAGCAACATTGAGCACGCATGCAACACACAAACACACAACCACATATATATATAGATGTACATGTACAAAGAAAGGGTCGAGTTATATGTCTAGGCCTCCAACCATCTCTGAACTGAATCCTTCACATACCCATCTTTGGCAGATTCTGATTTCCAGCGGCCATGCCGCTTAAACAGCCTATCCTGCACATCAGCATTGGCTCCACCATGGCCTTCAACATATCGGCTATCACAGATTTCTTTTGAACCTTGGGCTTTGCTTCAATCTTTCCAAGGTCTGGGTCCTCCAAATTACTCAGTAGAGGCCAAACCCCTGAAGCAAATACATTTTCAGCGATCATATTTACACACATTTACCATGACAGCTGCAAATGTGGCATATACAACATATCACTGGAATGTGAAGCAGCCAAAGATGGTCACAGCTGGGCACATAACATTATGTGATTGTGTATGTGTACTTCATTAACTAATTCAACAGACAATGACTTAGGAAATTATTTCCTCACTATATACTGTAACTGCCCCACCTATCCTCTTGTCACAACACCAGATTGGTTAAAGGTGCATTTGCACCCTGCCACACACACGCACACACACACACACACACACACACACACGCACACACGCACACACACACACATACCACACAACACACACACACACAACACACACACACACACACACAATGAGAGGCAGGGAGGGAGGGAGGGCGCAACCAATGGTACCACTCTTATACTACAACATGTACCTGTCCTGGTTTGCCTGTTCCTGACCTTGATCCTGTCCTGTGTGGAGGTAGAGGATGTCCTCATCCCCCTTGGATCATCCTGAAGTTTCACTATACATTTGTTGTGTGTACTCTCTTCATACTGTCAGTGGTGGACACACGAGAGGGAATGTATTTGCATGGATACCTTCATGGAACACATAACAATTCGCAAACACATACATGCATACAAAACATGAACTTTGTTGTGACAATATGCCACCTTCACTAGAACATGAAGGGAGTGGGTGAGGGAGTAAAGCAGTGAGGAAGGAAGGGAGCGAGATGGTTTCAAGCAATGGCACCCCTCTTCTACTACAACATGTACATACACCAATAGGTAAATGTGGCAGTACACCTGCACACTACAGCATACGAGAGAGGGAGATAAATTTCAACCCATTGCAAGTACCACTCTCATACTCACATGAACAGATGCCAACGTTGTACTAGAGACCTCCACACATCTTCACAGAGAAGATGGTGCCCTGATCAAATACCTTGCGTGTCTGTTCCACAGTACATTGCGTGACACAATCTGGAACAGTAAGTAGAGATGTAATGCAAGGGGGAAGAGGAGGTGGGAGGGATATGGGGAAGGGGAGGGGAAAGAATCATAATGGGAAAGGCACCAATATGGAGGGGGAGGAGGATATGGTGCCAATCCAGGGGTGTGTTTAGCGAGGCTCTTCGGTGCTCGAGCACACACACACACACACACACCCCACCCTCCCCCTCTAACACATAAGTTGCTCCAATCTTATTCCTTGGCTTGTATACCATAAGCTGGAGAATGGTGGCTATTGTCTTCCCTGTTTCCTTTTTGCAGCATTGGCCTCCTGGAGGCAGTCCTATGACCACATTTCAAAAGGCATTAGAGTTGATTAGGAAGCATGCAGACATGGGTCACCACAAAGAAGCTGTGGTTAGGTGCACATTACCCGTCACAACATGCTCAGCGGAATGGACATTCAGTGAGCTAATGCTGATGAAGACAGCTTTGTGTTCATGCATGACAACTGAAAGTATCACTTCTCCATATACACTGCGACATCCCTATTAGTATATACCTAAAGCAATAGATGAATTCTTTCCACGCAATCCTTTCTTGCTAATTGACCACACTATGCGTACTTGCGATAAACCCTCCTCCCTCAAATCCTGGATACGTGCTGCACCCGATCGATCGTAAGCGAATACAGTGTCGTCGCGTCACGCTGGTACGTGCATATCTTATGGTACATGTGAGAGGGAACCTTATCTCTATGCATCGTGTGTCCCCCTCCCTCGTCATCCGGAGGGCGTTGGGTGTACATGTACGTGATGCAATGATCAAAACTACGTCCATGATTGAAATGCACCGCCTAAGAATGACAATGACACAACCAGAACAAGCCATGAACAGTACGTGTTTAACCCTTACAATGCAACTGAAATACACACGCCTCTACATGTGGGCCAAAATACTCACACCAATTGTTCCACACTGATCTTGGCTCCAACGTTGAGGGTTACAACTTCAATCACGTGACTATTGTTGTCAATTTGACGAATTTATAAAATGACCTCACAATAAAAATGTTCCAATGTCAAATTCCTGTATTCCCTCCCTATTCCCTCCCTGTTCTGGTTAAAAGTTCACACAGCCACTCAAACACAACCGCACACCACACGAAAGTATGCTGTAACCACAAAACTACACTATTAGAAAACAATGCTTGTTGGGTGTCTTGGAGACGGACTGATGGCAGTGAGGATGATTTTGATGACCTGTTGGATAGGATGAAAGACAACACAGTGCTTCAACAGAACAATAGAGGAAGCCACTTACCATCCAGTCTTGTGGGAAATGTAAAAGGAAGAATAAAGGTTTGGTTACATTTGGTGACATGCAGAAAGTGAAAATGGGTGGGTATACACAACAGCTCCAAGTGTACACACACAGGTGTGCAGTCATGGGATGGTGGGTGAACAAAAGCCTGAAACCTGAAAGAGATGGGTCTCGGGGTGGTGGGTTGCCAAAGTTACGTGCCACACTTACCCAACAGTTGCATGAGCGTCACGTCACCATCATGTCTACTGCGACAATGACTTCATGTCAGCTACACTCATCCTGAAGCTCTTGAGCTGGGCCCTTGTGGGTGAACTCTTCATAGAAGAACAATATGCAAGCTGAGTTTAGTTTTGCATCTTCAGTTGTACCTTATCAGCTATCATGTGTGTGTGTGGGTGGGGGAGGGAGGGGGGTGAGGGTGGGTGGGTGGGGGAGGGTGGGTGGGGGGTGGGGGTGGGAGGGGTGATAACTGGCAGTACTGCCACATATGCATGAAAAGTCAGACATGCTACCACCAAATGTTGTGGTTGTACAGTATGCAAATCCAACACATTCATCCTATGCATGCAATATTGTAACCACACACTAAGAATGGAGACTTGCTAGGTGGAGTTGGCCTAACAACTCCTTGGCAACTGGTACTCAGCAGCCCAGCACTCTAACACACACATAAAACCCCCAAAATCAAACAAGATGGGGGCAGATGATGTCATGATGATGCAATCAATGCCATGACAATGGACACCACATGGTGGTGTCCCCAATGCAAGATCAATCTATGCAGATGGTGCTTCAAGCTGTACCACCATGCAATAAATATGTCTGCTGTAATGAAGTTCGATGAAACACAAACACACCATGCAGACGGACAAGAGACACACTCCATGCAGAAGCACAAGAGATACACACATCCCATATTCATTCTTGTAAATACACACCTCCAACCTTATAGCCTCCATTGCCCTCCATTATAACCTCTCCCCCCTTGCTCAGCTCAAGCTGCATCCCGCTATTTAAGAATCTCAAGATGTCTCCCACATAGCTCTCACAAGTTCTGCCACATCTCCCCTAGCATTCAGATTCCATCTCTCTGTGTCACAGCGTCTGTGTCAACTGTCAATTCTGTTAGCCAGGGTTAGGGTTATACACCCATATACATGTATACTACATTTACACACAACACAAAGGCACATACACATACCTGCAAGTCATGTACTTCCACATTCTCATCATGTGCTAGCTGTTAGGACTGCACACACCCACTGGGGCATGCAACCCGAGGGAATGGGCTGGGGACACCACCATTAATTAATAGACTCGGATTGGATATTGTTTAAAGTACTTAGCCCTAGTTAACCGATGAACTGGGCTGCTATGGCATGCAAGACATTCCTGTAGTGCACATGAGCAAGCCTGAGACAAGCGAGTAGTGACACTGGTGAGATTTTCTTTTCCTTTTAAAGCCCATTTCCTATACAAGGACAATGCAAAACTCTGGGTGGTGTGAGTGGGCGGTGTCATATCACCACACACAATGTTGTACATACGTACCGGACACACCCCCAGACTCATTTTGGTTGAGTTATTAATACCATGTATGAAGGACGAGATAAATATAATACATTTATTTAATACTGGTAATTGACTGGCATATAGAGAACTGCACATTTCTCAACACAGTTGACCATATAAACTTTAATTTCAATCATGTTCAAATATGTACACAATACTTCAATACAGTGTTAGCACTATTGTTAGCAATGAACACACTGCCATCTCTGGGATCTAGTGCAGTACCATGGGGATGCTTCAGATTCCCCACTGTGTGGATCTTGTTTCCCTCAGGATCATAGATGGAGAGACAATCGCCCCAACACTCACTGACAAGGCTGTAACCTTCACCATCAATGGCTAGTCCTCTGGGACCATTAGGATCACCATACATTCTGACATACACACCTTCTTTGCTAAACACTTTGATAGTGTTTGAACCATGGGTTGCAACATGAATGTTTCCCTGAGGGTCCAAGTCAAGACCCCATGGAGACTGAAAACTATGATTGCCTGAGCCATTACCATCTACTGTTAATAACCAACCACCATTTTCATTGAATATTTGTATCCTATGGTTATTATAGTCAGACACAATCAGTTTGTTGTTGGAGTCAATGATGACAGCCACTGGCAAAATGAACTGTCCCTGACCTGATCCCTGCTGACCAAACTTATGAAGGAACTTTCCACTTGATGTCAGCTTCTGTACACGATGGTTGCCACTATCAGCAACATACAACACATCTCCCTTGATGGATATACCACTTGGATAAGAGAACTGACCATCACCACTTCCACTACTACCTATGGTACTCTTCCGTTGACCTGTTTGATCAAACACATAAATGCAGCTATCATCACTCCCTACATAGATGTCTCCATTGTCATGGATGGCTACACATCTAGGCTCATTACACTGGATCACTTGTTGGGCATTACATAAGGTATGGTAGTCACGTTTAGGCCTCACATCAAGGTCATTAGGACTATTCTGTACATGCTGACCATCCATTGTGATGAGGAGCTGATGAGGACCAGCAGTTTGAGGGGTGAGGGTGATGGTGTAGGTACCATCCCTGTGGTCCTCCACCTCTCCATACACAACTGCTCCATTATGGGTCTTGGACCTCATCTCACCCTTCACCTCTACACCGCCATGTGGGTACTCCTCCCCCTTTGAGGTCTTGCTTTGTACCTTAACATGGTACCTGGTCCCCACCCTGGCTACTGATGTGGACATCCACGTGCATGAAGATGGAGAAGGATAAAAGTCAAAAATGTTTCCTAATTTGGACAGTTGTCTTATAAGATCATCTGTTTTCACAGACACAGATATGTTGCTGTGTTGGTTTGGAGTGAGGGAAATGGTCTGGACCCTCTTGAGGGTGGCCTGCAGTTCAGTGGGTATGAGTCCTCCCAATGCTACAATCTCATGGTCAGTGTGGGTCTGCAGGATCTGGGAGGCCATATCAGTGTAGTGACCAATGTCTCCAACCATCTTCTCAAACTGTTCCTTCTGGAGGGTCAGAGCTGTTGTCTTGGACAGTGAAATGGCCTCCAACTCTGACAATAGTGTCTTTTTCCTTTCTTCCAATGTTAGTTCAGGCCCGGCGGAAGGCTATAGAAACTGGTTGGGCTGATTAATATTCATTAGGTTAATTAACATTAATCGTTACTTATTGTTAATATCTATGCATAAATCAATTAATTTTCAATATGCATGTTCATTCGGTCTGCAAAACAATGATTAAAACGCTCCGAAAATACGTTGCCTGTGCTCTGAGTTGACTATGAACTCCCGGGCTGCTTCTTCTAGATCCAAAGCATCTGTACGTTCTTTGTGAACGTGAAGCAGCATAAGATGGTTCAGTCTCTGTTGAAACATAGAATCTGATGAGCGAAGATATGTTTTCAACCTATACGCAGGGCACTAAATGATCGCTCACTGGTAGCATTTGTAGCAGGCATGATCAGAATGAGTTTCAGTACAGTGCACACTTGTACAGATGTCTTTTGTAGTGGACGGTAGAGTATACAGTTTCTCTACCGACTGTGCATGGCAATTGCTTGATTCGTGTTTGCGAAACGCATCAGTAGCTGCCTTCCAGTTATTGTATCCTCTAGTCAGAAAGGCTTCCTCGGCATTTTTTGAACTCATTTTGAAATCTCTGACAGCCTTAACGCAAGTATGACAGAATACCTTGTCATCCGACTCGCTGTAATGTAACCATTTCCACTTCGAAAACCAGATCTGCTGGAAGCTACGGTGCTGTTTTCCTATCTCCCTACGCGGGAATTTAAAACCTGCGGGTTGATGGGGGGTGTCTGATACTACGAGTAATTTTGCTTCGAATGTAGCGCAATGAACGATAATTTTAAAAACTATTGAGCAATATAACCTTAATATTAATAGTTATAAATGGCGTCGACAGCCAAATCTGGTAGGGCTATAGCCCACTCAGCCCACCCGGTTCCGCCGGCCCTGTAGTTGGAGTGTTTCAAAGGCTTGGTTGACGGCCAAGAAAGCATTTCTTGTGGATATCTCCACTTGTTCTATCATCCTTTTATTTTCATCAATGGCTCCAGTCAATTGTGTCACTACCTCTTTTGCTTCTTCAAGTGCTCCTGTCATTTCCATTCGTTGAGCCTTTGCTAGTGTTGATATGTCTGTCATAGTGTGGCCATTGTGGGTAACTGCATGAAGGCATACCAGCAAGCTACAAGTCTCACAATAAAAATTCAATTTATTGTCCTCATGGTTAGGCTGAGAGCAGTAATGATCTCCTGGCTTCATGGTGGTGTGCAGTTGTCTGGCTCCCTCCTGGTCTAGTCCAACAATTTTGTGCTTTCAAAGTTTTCGGCTGCTACTATGGTGGTCACGACAATGCTTGCACAGGAACTGGTGACACATACAACAGAACACCACTGCAAGGCCATTGCATCCATCTACACATTCATCACAACACACCTCACTGTTACTGACCATCTTGGACATGTACCCTGCTACCTCTACTTCAAATCCAAGATGGAGGTTCTGAGGGAGAACACTGGCCCCTCCCACTGGGATACTGGTGTTTTGTTCACAGATGGGACATTGGAACATTTGTTGGGAACCACTTTTCTCTATCTCATGATGGAGACATTGTAGACAGAAGGAGTGCAAACATGGCAGAATTCTTGGATCATTGTAGGGCTTGGAGCACACACCACAGGTCATGTGTGGAAAGGGTTTCTCCATAACCACACTGTTGGTAGTAAAGGATAAAATAACTAAATTTAGTAATTTATGCAGTCCTTACACAGCACTTGAAGATGGAATATAAAAGACCAATGGAATGTGGTCCTCAATCACAGAAACAAAAGGATCGAGTAACAATTGATTTATAGCAGCCAAAGAGTTAACTACCACTGTAGTCTATGTCTTAGACAATTCTGTTAGTGCTTGCATGAGGTTACCTAAACCTGGTCGTGTCTATAACGAGTTATAATCAATTTGCTGAATTAGTTAAACCAGTGGTTAAGGTAATTGAATTTTAGTATCAAATGGATACCGATTAACAGTACAAGTTTCTAACCATACCTAAGTGAAAGAAATACATGTACTATACATATAAATAAAAACATCAAGTATAAAAAGCTAACACTTTGCCCACACATGTTCATGTAGGTTAACAATAGTGATTAGGAAGGTAGTTTGGAAGCAGATTTTGAGGGTTATTTTGATTGTTTGATGACGATAGACAGTTTCTGAAAAACACAATACATACTGTGTACAAATTAAAAAATAGAAAATATTCCATCGATGCAATTTTACCTCAATGCCTAAATTGACCATCGACGCAAAGTCCATATCAATTGAAACCAGTCTTGAGAAATTTCAATCACAATTATTGACAAGCATGCTATGCCAACAAACATAATTTCTTGATTTGAAATATCCTTCTTAAATTGATGGCTTATAAACTCCACAGATGACTTATGGGATGTGGTTGTTGCTAATTGTGTCCAGATACTGCTCTTGATCCTCTTGGTCAGCCATGACCTGCAGGCATGAGGGAGATGTGGCCATATACCCTAACTGCATGTGGGATGTGGTCGTTGACCTCTGTTGTCATGCCAACATGATGAACAGTTAGTGTGGAGAAGGGTCATGGCATAACAAGAGACCACACCACACCTGCTGACATTCTCGTTGCTGGAAGGGACAGAGGCAAACCTGCCCCATTAGATATCACCATTACATCACCACTGCTTTGCCATCTTGGGTGAGTCATGTCAACAGGATAGGGAAGCCTATGCAGATGAGGACCACAAGCTCCACTCCAATGGACCCTAATGCCAGGAGTTGGGTTGGTCGTGCATGTCATTGGGTGTGTGGGGAAGTATGGCAATTGAGGCAAAGAGGCCACAACACCATCTGCAGGCTAGTGTTCCACCTGCCCCTTCACCTGTCCTCCTCCAAGCCAGTACTTGTGGCTTACACTATGGCCAGCTGAAAAGCCACATAGGATCGTATTATGTCTGTACCAGCTAACAATACTGGCAAAAAGCGAGATTGGACAGAGTCTGACTCCTTGAGATGGAGTCAATGGATTGGAAGTGTAATTGTGATGTGAAAACACAAGAACTAAAAACGCTCCTCTATTCCATTACGTAGTTTAGTTGATTGCTTACACTTTAGTGAATACATTCTGCAGTCCCCGTCATTACACAGGATTACAATCGATTTTTTGCAGTGACATCACGGGAACGTTCAAAACATTGCCGTCAATGTTTACTGGAGGACAAATTGTGCGTTTATTCGAATTTTATGACGCAATTATCGATAACGTCATCAAAATGCGTAGCGTATGCTGTGCTTTGGGATGTAAAGGTAGACTAAGAGAACGTATAAACTTGAGTTTTTTTTAGAATTCGAACTGACCAGAGGCGGCACGTAATGTGGATCAATGCACTAGGCTTTGTTCCATCCTAGAATGCTCGAGTTTGTGGCAAACATTTCATTTCAGGTAAAGCATTAGCTAGAGCATGTACTAATGTGTGTCAAACTGATGTAAAGGATGGTATATTTTCATAGGTAAACCATCAAAGGAACAACGTTGACTATGTTCCATCTGTGTTTTGGAGAGGCAAAACTAAATCCCCCACTAGAACACATGTATCGATCCTGAGTCACGAAAGGGTGTGTGTGTGTGTTGTGAGACATTGGGTGAAGAGAGTAATGGAAGCACTATCAATGGTCAAGTTCATCTGGATAATGCTAATGGTGTAATCAGTAGACCAAGTGAAGCTTTGTGAAGCATTATACCTCGTGAAATAATTATGGGCTTCAAGACTCTTGAAAGCTTTTAGTTTTTCCCTAGTGTACCCTCCTGGTGTATCAATCAGATGCGTATATATGGCTGGGAAGTCGACTGCCAGCCATTGTCTAATATCATCTATCCAGTGGCGATCGCTAAAACAATAAGGATCCATGGTTTCATCAAATGCATCTCCAACAGTCCGTGAAAACACTGGAGCTTTCTGACGTAGCGCGCCTTGTCGTTAGCCAATAAGCCGATATATTTCTTGTTGGTTGAAGGTACTGAATTAGACGGGAAATAAGCTCCCGCCGGAATGTCGTAATGACATGGCGATTGGTTAAATAGGGTGCCACGTGGTTGGTAAGGATAAAGGGGCCTGAGGTTGCTGAGTGAGTCAGTCTAAGGCGTCAATACCACGTGCAAGCAGTCATATCTGTTCTTTTCAGAGTGCTATTATTACTACTACTACTATGGAAGGAGGCTCGTCATCACGGGAAAGAACGGAAACCAGCGGCAGTACTAGCTCGGCGCGAGACCCGTTGGCCATGGTTCTGAGTGCCATTAACAGCTCCCAGGTTGAGATGAGGAAACTTCGTGAAGAAATGAGGGCGGCACAAGAGGAGACAGCGGCGAGACAGCCATCGAAGAAAAAGGAAAGGCCATACCAGTTTAACAAGAAGGGCCACGAGGACCAGTTTCAGTTTAACGATGGCGTGGTGGACAGAATGGATGAGGCGGAGAGTCATTTGGCGCGGGCTGCGCGAAACTTGGCGGACGGTCCGGCGAAGGATGCTGTCGAGAAGCGGTGAGAGAAGGTAAGAACCAGTTAGCGCATCGTCAGAAACTCATAAAACTCGCGGATCGGTCGGAGTTGGGTTGGCACGTCGTTAACGAATATGAAACAGACGTGCTGGCGGATAATCCCGAGGATGAGCGGCGTTTGGAGAACGCCGAAAAAGCGGCTGAAAGAAAAGTGTTGGCTAAGGCGCGTAAGCTGGATGCAGCGGCGAAGTTGAAAAAGGGCTTTGGCGGGCGAGAGAAGCCAGAACCAGGGCAAGGAGTTGTGACAGCAGTGCCTGTTCCAAAGCCCCAGGTGGCCCCAGTGGCGAGACCAAGCGGTCCGCTAGTATGCTACAGCTGCGGAGAAGTAGGGCATTTCAGACGCAGCTGCCCAAAGCGTCCACTCATCACTGGAGTGTATCCTGTATCTGCATGTACGGAGGTTGTATTTGGTGTGCATGGGGAGAGTGAGGGAGAGGCACGTGTTCAGTCTGGTGTACTTTTGTCACCTAAGATGTGGGGAGCACATGCTGTGTTACCTCGTGGGGTGTTGTCACAGGATGCAGATGTGCTATTGTCACGTAAGGGGTTATCTCATGATGAGGTGTGTTTTGATGGGGTGTGGTCAAGGGAAATGGATGAAGGAAGGAATTGGGAGTTTCAAGCTGGAGATGGGGAGCTTCTTGAGGTAGATGGCATCAGAGGTAGACTTAAACAGCATGTACATTTTTGGGTTAAAGAGCTGTGTGCCTCCCAGTGGATTGTTGATACAATTAGGAATGGATATGTTTTACCCCTGTTTGCGGAACCAACTGCATATAAAAGAGCTAACAGTGTTCAGCATATACTAATTCAGATTTTGTGCATAAGGCGGTCAGTGAGTTGGTCAATGGGCATTTTGTGGAGGAAGTTCAGGAGCCAACGTATATTTGCAGTCCATTGTCGGTTGTGGAAAATAGCTCTGGCAAGAAGCGGCTGGTGGAGAATCTCAGGCATGTCAACCAGTTCTTGTGCAAGAGGCGGTTTAAGTATGAGGACCTACGTATAGCAATGATGCTATTCAGTCCAGGTGAGCTCATGTTTAATTTTGATCTCAAGTCGGGGTATCATCATGTGGAGATTGCTGGGCATCATCGTAAGTACTTGGGTTTTGAATGGGATCAGCATTTCTATGTGTTCGCGGTGCTGCCTTTTGGCCTGGCATCAGCACCATATTTGTTTACAAAGTTGTTACGTCCTCTTGTTAGATTATAGAGATCTAAGGGTTTGAAGGCTGTTATGTATTTGGATGATGGTATTGTGGCTGTACAAGGGGAAAAGGAGGCTGAAAAAGCCAGTGGGTGGGTGAGAAACACCTTGCATAAGTCAGGTTTGGTAGTTAATGATAAAAAGTCAGTTTGGAGACCATCACACAGTATAGCATGGTTGGGGTTTGAAATAGACTTGCTGAAAGGACAAATAGCTGTTCCTCAGGCAAAAGTGCAAGCTTTACAGTCCATGTTGAAGGGTGCATTATGTTCCCAGAGACTCCAGGCCAGGTGTATTGCTAGCATTGTTGGGAAAATTATATCTATGGGAATAACTGTGGGGCCTGTTTCAAGATTTATGACTAGAAACTTGTATGCATTGCTGGACTGTCGGAAGGCATGGTGTGAGATGTTGGAACTTACCCCGCCGGTTCGCATGGAGTTCGATTTTTGGGCAAATTGTCTCCCAAAATATAATGCTCAGCCTTTATGGCATACTCCTTCTGCTGTTAGGGTGGTGTACTCTGATGCTAGTGATACAGGTTATGGTGGGTACACAGTGGAGCATGGCACACATGTAGCTCAGGACAGCGGAGGAGGCCTCACAGAGCTCCACTTGAAGGGAGCTTGTGGCTGTAAGCAGGGTGCTTAATTCCATTGCCACTAAGCTGTGCAATACACGTGTTAGATGGTTTTCAGATAATCAGAATGTCGTACGCATTCTTCAGATTGGTAGTAGGAAGCCTAACTTGCAGGAGCAAGCCTTGAAAGTGTTTGAAACATGCATTATTCATCAGATTCGTCTGGAGCCTGAGTGGATACCTAGAGCCCAGAATGAGTTAGCTGATTTTATTAGTCGAATTGTTGATTACGATGACTGGCAGATCAGTCCAGCGTTGTTTTATTATTTGGAAGAAGCATGGGGTCCATATTCTGTAGACCGGTTTGCAGACAATTTTAACACGCAGTTATCGAGGTTTAATTCACGTTTTGCTTGCCCTGGGAGTGAAGCAGTGGACACTTTCACAGTGCACTGGGGTGGTGGGGAGAACAATTGGTGGTGTCCCCCACCTAGCTTGGTGGCAAGGGTGGTCCGGCATGCGGAGACGTGTAAAGCTAATGGTACACTTGTAGTGCCTCACTGGGAGTCTGCACCATATTGGCCCTTGTTGTGCCCGGATGGCATGATGTTTGCCTCTTTTGTTGGGGCATCAGAGGTGTTGCCAGGAGAGAATATTCCGGGGAGGTCAGGAGGTGCGCTGCCCGACACCTCGTTGTTGGCATTGAAGATATGCTTTAGCATGTGATCGGTATTACCCGTGTAACCGGGAGGTGGTATTGTGTGTTGAGCGGCACATCATGTATGGGGGCAGGGGTCGTATATGGGGCCAGTGGGTCATGATTTGTTGACCAGTGGCCATGAGTTGCTGACCAGGGGTCATGATTTGTTGACCAGGGGTCATGATTTGTTGACCAGGGGTCATGATTTTGTCGACCAGGGGTCATGATTTGTTGATCAGTGGGTCAGGTATGGTGACCAGTGTAGGTCATGTCATACTGCCATTGTGCATGCTGGTCTATGTGGGACCAGCGTTTGACCTTTGAGTCAAACGGAAACCCAGGGGGCCAGGTCAACGAAGGTTGGACCGTGTGGCCCAGGAGGGTTTGCGGTCAACTGGAAGTTGACCGGAGGAGTCCAGCCACGTTTGGTTGGGCTATTTGGAGCAGTTATCATTTTTTGTTCTTTGTTTTACCCCCATAGACATCCTGGCAGCGGGCATATGGCCTCTAATGAGTAACTTAGAAGACCCCGAGTTGCAGCGGCTGGCAGCGCCTCTACCTGACACAGTTCTAAGGGGAAAGGCAGACAGCACCACAAAGAAGTACCTGAGCGCATTCAGGAGATGGAAACTATGGGCAGAGGCACGTCAAGGGGTTCCAAGCTTCCCTGCCCAGGACACACACATTGCACTCTATCTGCAGCAACACTTGAGTGAGTCTGTCGAATCTACGTCAGCTATCGAGGAGGCAGTGAATGCATTGTCTTGGCTGCACCAGGCGGCAGGATTGCAGCCTGTGAGTGGTGCACCGCTGGTGCAGGCGGCGTTGGCTGGGTTTAGGCGCATATTGGCGAAGCCAAGGGTGCGGAAGGAGCCTGTGACAGCTGAGATGTTGAAGTCCATGGTGGACTCTGCAGGACCTGACCCTTCTTTGTCAGAGGTCAGGTTGCTGGCGGTGTGTTTGTTGGCTTTCGCAGGTTTTTTACGTTGTGAGGAGGTGTTAAAATTAGAGTGTGCAGATGTAGAGTTTAATACAGAAGGGCTGGTGTTAAAAATCGTCTCTAGTAAGACAGATCAGTTCCGGGAAGGGGCAGCATTAGTTATTGGTTTGTGTACTTGCCCTGTAGCAATGTTGGAGCGCTATTTTCATATGGGAGGTCTTTGCAGTGGTTCGCATGATAAGGTGTTCAGGGCTATTGTTAACACCAAGTCAGGTGAAACCTTACGTAAGACGGGAGGGTTACGTTACAAGACTCAGAGAGCTTTTAATTGCTAAGATTGCCCAGTTGGGTATGGACCCTGCATTGTTTGGTATGCATAGTTTGCGGGCAGGGGGTGCTACTGCTGCAGCTAATGCAGGCGTGCCTGATAGGTTGTTTAAAAGACATGGCCGCTGGAGGTCGGAGTCAGCCAAAGATGGCTGTGTGAAAGATTCAGTGGAAAGGCGTTTAGATGTGTCTAAGAGTTTGGGCATATAACGGCGTGCCCTGTCCTTTGTGTGTCTATGTTTGTGGCGTGCATCAAGTGACGCTGGCACCAATGATGGTCATTGGGTAGGGTGGGTAGCAGTAGCCATGGAAGGAGGCATGCGGCGGGAGTTTATATAGTCATAGTTCATGTTGAATTACATCATAACTTCGAATTAACGCACAATTTGTCCCCCAGTAAACATTGTTTTGAACGTTCCCGGGATGTCACTGCAAAAGGTCTATAGGCATATTTGATGTGCCCGATGATTACGTTTGCAGTGAGGAGAGCACATTGTACGAATACATTGTGCACATGTGTTGTTGTCTGATGTATTATTAACCTTGAATTGGGGGTATGGCGAGACAGGCAAAGGAGCATGAGTAGACCTGCAGCTAATACACTATGTGTATCCATCGCCTACTACATCCAGAGATTATACCGTATTTTCTCCGCTACTTCTACAGCTCAAAGTGTGTTAGCGTCGCCCGATCGATCTTACGCGAATACAGTGTCGACAACCACGCAGCCCTGCATGTACACATGCATGGTATGTCGCGTCACGCTGGTACATGCATATCTATGCATATCTATGGTACAGTGTAATGTTCAAATGCATTAGAAAATCACATCCATGATCCAAATGCACCGCCTAAGAATGACAATGACACAAGCCATGAACAGTATGTGTTTAACCCTTACAACGCAACTGAAATGCACTCGCACTGTGAGAAACACTAGCTAGGACAATACACTTCATAATTTTTTCCCCACCCAGTTAAAACAATAATGGTTTACCTCATCTTTGGCTCCAACGTTTCCATGTGTTGAGCAGTTTACTTTTGTACAACTTCGAGGTCGCGCGATCACGTGAATGCTTTGAAAAATGACTTTATTAAAATATTTAATTAAGTACATTTTATGTTATTGTTTCTCCTTTAATTAAACTGTTAAACTAAATAAGAGCAACGAATTTTTTAATGCCTTATACACCAGTGTAATTCAACCGTACTTGTGTTTATCAGCCTTACACACGTAACCAGCTCAGCAAAAGGTCACTGCATGCAGTCACTCTTAGAAAAGCCTACAAGTATAAGATCTGAAAATCTCTACCACACACACATGCACATGGCTCTATGTATATATAGCTGCATGCACACAACTTTGTCTCCCTCCCCCCCCCCCCCCCCACCTCTAACACACTCTAATCATATGCCCCAGCGTATGTATGCCAGTGTGACTGATGTATTGCCAGGCTTGGCTTGGCCTAGTACAGTAAACTGCTCATTCAGAAGCAAGGTTTAACACAGTGGCAAGGCCGTACCACAGACAGGCCTGTTGTAAGCAATTGAAGAGTGGTCAGTCCAGCAGAGAGTAGGGGGAGGGTTGGAGGGAGAGGGGCAACCAGTCCTCTGCCCTCCCCCAGAAGCCAATTTACATATTTCCTGCAATCTGAGAGGCATTATTTGGGTCAGGATGATGAGAACAGCACAACACATACATGAATTGACAATGTCAATTTCGTTTTAGAAGCTTTGCCCTTTATATTCAAGTTGAACTTAGCTGGTTCAGTATGCTTTTTGCTATCTATTAAATAGCCTTAATTCTAGAAAACAGATGACGTACTTTGTCATTCTACACATGGACAAAAGCAACGAAATCTTAGAGTCTGAAAATTTATTACAACATTGGTGACTTTGTTAGTCTCATCTTTTTATTATAACCCATATATATGGCATTGGCCGTCATTTTTAATAGTAATGGGCACTAATGTCCATCTGAGTATATATCCTCCAGGAACCGACTGATTTAAGGTAAAAAATATGTATTCACCACTGTGAAATGCACTGGTATATAGTGAACCAGAATCTGTTGCCGCAAGTGAAAACTCCATCATGAATCAAGATTTATAGCAGGTGGAATACTTTAAATAGGTCAGCATTTTATGTTCTGATCACCCATCGTGGATCTCATATCTTAACGAGACTTCAAGCTGAATTTAGTTAAACCTGGCTAACAGAGAGTGACCTAGATAAGATTTAGAGACTAAGTATAGCTTACAAGCTATCACTAGGACTAGGGGAAGGCCATTAATTAAGGTTTAGAGTGTAGGGTACATACACCGAAGGCACTCGAACTAGGTCAACTATTCACCCACATTCTGACAAAAAACACACATTTCTTATCCTGAGCTTTTCACAATCTTTTGGCCTCATAAAAGGGTGCCTTCGGCATCATATAGCACACTGTATAAACTTTCCAGAGTGTGTCCAACGCAAAGGAACATGATGGGGTCAGCCATATATAGAGCCCTGTAGGTATGGCCAATAAAATAGGACCTTGGGTTAAGAACTGAACTGAAAAGCACAGCCTCTTGGGTGTCACCAACACAAGGCTAACCATGAGCTGACATGTAGAGTCCCCTGGGTCTGGCAAACACAGAGGGACCTTATGGGTTTTTCTTCATATGTTAATGCTTCCAGTGAGCATAACTTAGTACCCTGGATTACTGAGTACATGCACCGTACAAAGACACACGAGCTACTGTACTGTACAACTTGCATCATGTTGCATCATGGGGGATCGAGGAAAGATATGTAGCAGGAGGGATTAAGATTATTTGAGGTCATTCAACTCCAGATGGACTACAAACCTTTACCACATGTGACCACAAAGTATATATTCATATTCTACAGGGCCTGACCAGGACGGAATCCCCCCTCCAATTCTCCCTCTCTTCCTCCCTTTCTCTCTCACTGTCTTCTTTTACTTTCTTTTTATAGGGTACCTGTGGTAAAACACCAATTTGTGTGCACCTGTGTGTTCTGTTTGTGTATGTGTGTTTGTATGTGTGTGTGTGTGTGTGTGTGTGTGTGTGTGTGTGTGTGTGTGCACAGACGCATTCCAGTGCCACTGGGAACCACCCTATTCACAACGTACATGTTGAGGTGTGTTGTTCATGTATGTACCATTTCATTTGCCCTCCTCCCCTTCCCTCAATAGGTCTTAATGCCCTGTGGAATCCATGTGGATGGTGCAGCTGTGATATGTTCATCTTTAGAACATGTGCATCAAGAGTATTGCATAGCTTGTCTACAGCGCTGTGCATTTATTACATATGGTTGACCTTTATATTGGCTAAGCAAAATAATGGTACCTCAGATGTTGAAGGGCCAGAAGAAGGTGATAGCCTCTCAGATGTTGTAGGGCCAGAAGAAGGTGATGGTCCCTCAGATGGTGAAGGGCCAGAAGAAGATGATGGTCCCTCAGATGTTGTAGGGCCAGAAGAAGGTGATGGTCCCTCAGATGTTGAAGGGCCAGAAGAAGATGATGGACTTCAGATGTTGAAGGGCCAGAAGAAGATGATGGACTTCAGATGTTGAAGGGCCAGAAGATGATGATGGACTTCAGATGTGGAAGGGTCAGAAGAAGGTGATGGTCCCTCAGATGTTGAATGGCCAGAAGAAGGTGATGGCCTTCAGACGTTGAAGGGCCAGAAGTAGATGATGGACTTCAGATGTGGAAGGGTCAAATGAAGGTGATGGTCCCTCAGACGTTGAAGGGCCAGAAGAAGGTGATGAAAAATCAAAAAAGAAAAGAAAGGTAAGAGAATCAAAGCAAATCGCACTTAATAATCTTCTAACTTAAATTATAAATCTTCCAATGAATTAAAGGTCTTGTACATTATGTTATGTGATCACATTAATTAATTAGAAAGTAGTTGATTTTATCTTTAGTTGATTTTATCTTTCCATCGATTAAAGGTACTAGTATGTAAATACGTATTTGCCTAACTATCTCATTATAAATCCATAAAGTCATTTTGATGAATAAAGAAATTTCAATTTAAATGATCATCTTTTTTAAATGAACACACACAACCCACGTGAACTTTAACCAGCTGCTCTCCAGTCTGCCACACACACACAAACACACACACAACTACAAACAGTCACACACACAACCACAGTCACACATACAGTCACGCGCACATACACACACAACCAGTCTCACACACACATACAATGTAACAAACACACATACATGCATGCACATACACATACATACACACACAAACACCCACACAGTCACACATACACAAACACATGCCTAGTTGTGACCATATTTAGTTGATTAACAATTATTAACAAGTTACATGATCAGGGAATCATTTTATGGTGCACACTCTCTTTCACACTAGAACTGTCAGGGTGGACACACAGAGGGCAAGTTAGTGGCATTTGGATACTCTCATCGAACATACATATAAAATAGATCATCTTTTATAACTCTGGTACCTTTCTAGTGAACAGGAAAGGGATGGGGGAGGGAGGCAGAGAGTCCTGGTTTGCCTGTTTCTGACCTTGATCCTGTCCTGTGTGGAGGTAGAGGATGTCCTCTTCCCCCTTGGCCGGGGCACAGTCCTCCTCCACAGTGTAGAGGTGGGGATGATGGCTGCTGAAGGTGGAGGGGAGGAGGTGGGTACTTGCTTCACATCATCAAGGAGGAACAACCACAAATGTGATTTGCTTACATGCACTGGACATGAGCACATGGGGTAGCTGTTCATTGACAAGGTAAATGTACACCTGAACACTAAGGATACATGAGGGAGGGAGTGAGGGAGATGTATTACACCACTCACAGAAAATATGGTGCCCTCATCAAACATCTGTACCACAATTATAGCATTGTAACAATAGCCGAGGATACAGGCAGCAGCCAAAGGGATATATGAAATCAAGCAGCACGTCAAAACTATCGCCTCCAGTCACATGAAATCCTATGCTTTTTATATACACTAGAAGGGAGCCAGTCAGTCTGGAACTACTGTCTAGGGTCCGAAGTGCATGGCATGATGTAGACGTGCATGTAGTTCTCCATTACAACATGACACATACTGGAGCAGCAAGAAGAGACATAATGGAGGGGAGGGGGTAGGGGAGGGGCAAGGAAAAGCAGCAAAAAGCCTCCCAGTCCCCCTTCCCTTCTCTCAATATGATACCACAGGGTGAAGGGTTCCCTCTGACATTTCATAATTGACACCATCCACACCTCCTTCGTACACATGCCCCCTCACACACCCTCCATCTGTACATGACTGCTCTGCAATATGGTGACATCTACCAGCAGTTCTGCATTGTGCAGTTATCCATGTATCACATATGACACACCTTTATGGTGACACACTATAGGAATGGAACTGTGTGTAGAGGAGATGATGAGGGAGACAATACAAGGAGAGGGGTGAGGGTGTGCAGCAAAGTCACTCCTCCATCAGGAGGGGAACTGACACTTTCACTCATCTTCACTAAGCTCCTTTTTAAAGCCCCACAGCTGTTGGCTTGACACCTACATGCATGTGACTAGGATGCAACAGGCAGCACTTCCAATGTCAAATGGACCCAACTCATTCTCATCATATGCTACCTGTTAGGACTGCACACACCCACAGGGGCAATCTATGAGGGAAGGGGCTGGGGACACCACCATGATGTAATGAATAGGCACTGATTGGATGCAAAGTCTACTATTTGATTTGAAAGCCACACATACATACATAGTCAAGTACACAACCCACATGCAGTCACATGGCAGGATCACATGGAACACTAACTTATTAATTAGTAAAGTTATCAAAATTAGCATGTAAACATGCTGCCTTCCTTCAAATACTGGCTCTGCTCGAAAGTAGAAACATTCTGCTCACATGGCACAAGATAAGCTGCTATCCAGCACTTCTAGAAGCAGTGTTGGATGTGCATGGACAGTCAAGATGCAGCGCAAAACACACACTTAGTCAGGTATCTACCACTGTCCATGACATGCTGCTCTTGTTGTACGATTGGCACAGCAACCTCGGCTGCCATGACACGAGTGACTTCCAGCGACTTGGCAACTCTGGAAACCTCCATGTCTCCCCAGGAGTGACCCTTCTCCACTTCATGCTGTCACACCAGGTCATGGCAAAACTGACCAAGGCAGGCATCACTCCCTTCTCCCACTTTGCTTCCCACATCCTCACGTGGGGTGCGGCTAGTGTCATCAACCAACCCGACCCCAGCGAGAAGCGGCCCATTCATCATGCATACCAGGTGGCAAAGACCCTGGGTATCTCCAGGTGGGAGAGCATGGTGTCTCCATTTGTGGAACATGGTGCCCATAGGGATGCTGTGGACCACAGTGGAGCGTGTGTGCCTTTCCATCCAGCCACCCTAATGTGCTTGTCTTGCTTGGCTGCTAAGAAGATTGTGTGTGCAGGAATACCTTACAGGACTCTAACTATTCTGCCCTCACACATAAAGGAATTTATTGCTTTTCATGATCCATCATAGCATGCCATGGATGTCTGTTCATACTACTTTTTAATGTGTAAAGAGTTTATTTCAAGAAAGCACTTGTACTATCACACTTGAAAAAAAGGCATCAGTTGTTGCATTTAGTACAGCACTATCTCACAACCGATACCAAATAGGTTTAGTGCCATTGTGCACTCCTGCAACAAACAAACACACAACCACATAGATGTACACCTTTTCTTTGTAGATGTACAAAGAAAAGGTCGAGTTATATGCCTAGGTCTTTTGAGACCTCCAACCATCTCTGGGCTGAATCCTTCCCATACCCATCTTTGGCAGATTCTGATTTCCAGCAACCATGCCGCTTAAATAGCGTATCCTGCACACCAGCATTGGCTGCCGCTATGGCACCCCCTGCAGGAAGGCTATGCATACCAAACAATGCAGGGTCAAACCCAAGCTTTGCTATCTTATCCAGCAATAGCTCCCTTAGCCTAGAGTAGCTGAAGGCCACCAGCATTATGCAAACTCTCTCCTTCCTTTGTCAGTACTATTGCCCGAAACAGCATACCGTGGGATCTAACTTCCCGATATGAAAATATCTTTCCATCATGCTCACAGGGCATGTTACTGACCCAGTGTGTGCAACGACTAAGGATGCACACTCCCGGTATTGGTCCGTCTTACTGGACTGCACATTGATCACCATGTCTTCAGCATTGAAGGTGATATCAGAACATTTGAGCTTTATTAGCTCATTGCAATGCAGAAAACCAGCAAATGCCTCCAAACAAACAGCCAGCAACCTGACATCAGACAAAGGTGGCTCTGGTCCAGTGGCCTCCACCATGGCCTTCAATATATTGGCCATCACAGGTTCCTTCCGAACCTTGGGCTTAGCCAACATTCGCTTCAATCCTTCCATGGTGGGCTTAACTAAGGATAACCCACCCAATTGCTGCAACCCTGCCAGCCCATGCAACCATGAGAGAGCATGTAACTTGGCTAGCCTCCTCAGCTCTTTGTTGTGACAATATGCCACCTTCACTAGAACATGGAGGGAGTGGGTGAGGGAGTAAAGCAGTCGTAAGCGAATACAGTGTCGTCGCGTCACGCTGGTACGAGCATATCTTATGGTACATGTGAGAGGGAACCTTATCTCTATGCATCGTGTGTCCCCCTCCCTCGTCATCCGGAGGGCGTTGGGTGTACATGTACGTGATGCAATGATCAAAACTACGTCCATGATCGAAATGCACCGCAGAATGACAATGACACAGTACGTGTTTAACCCTTACAATGCAACTGAAATACACACGCCTCTACTTTATTTGAGATTTCTATACTTATCTATAGAAATGCAGTTACTTGAATGTGGACACTACTAAATGAGGACTAAAAATTTGTATTAAAGTTCAGAACGATATAAGGCAATGCCTTTGATCTCCCTGAATTCTGGAAAAATCAATATATGCATTTAATACTTATAAAGGACAAATAGTGCAACAGAATACGTAATGAGTGTCCGAAATTGCTGGCAATGCAGTTGTGATCGACGTGAACGCTTTTGAACCAGAGACGATCCTTAGTATTGTATGTAGTTGTTATGTAGGTAGCTGCATGGTAGAGCGTATACTGTACGCTGAGTGGACTTGGTGTTGTGTGTGGGTGCATACATGGCTGTACTGAGGGATGCGTTGTTAGCAAACGCTGAATGTACGTATATAGCCGTGTATGTGCGCTGAGAATGCAGTATCAGACCTTATCATGCGCTGCATCCATCCCCCTACATGAAGACTGTATGATATAGCTATTGAACTAACCTGTTGGTAGCAATGACACGTTTACGGCCGTCTATAACCACTGGCAATGTCGTGGAGTACTGTCCGAGTACATGCTGTACGGCCAGAGCTGCGCGGACGCAAATTTGCATCTTCTGCGTATAATCGGTTAATAACCTATGACCACATGTGACCTCGAAAGCACACCCAGCATGTAGATGGTACTTCGTGTCGCGCAAGAGGTTACTATGTGTCGTCTCAGAGAGAGCGTATGGTTGAGAATATCACACCCATGATCCAAATGCATGGCTTACACATGGTATGATCAGAGATAACACAGTAAGGGGATTGGAAGTGGATCACATACCTATGCGTGGGACATCCGAGGTAATCACACCTCTGAATTTGTGAAAAGAGGTGCATATTTGGCGAAGGGCCATCGGATTTTCTCTTGAATCTCTTAAACAGTAAGCTAAAACATTACAGCAAAGTGATCAACAATCAATACTGATTTGACTAATGCATACTTTTTATATTAGCCTACATGCAATTCATAGCTCTTGTTTTTCCAGCATATCTATCTAGCATATGCATCAAAACAGGGGGAGGGGGGGGGGGGGCGGCATGGGAGGGTTCTCCCCCTCCCCCCGAGATTTCAAGGTGGGAAGGGGGGGGAGGGGAAGTATCTACCCCCCACCCCACACGTTTTGCATAACTAATTTATGCACAGTACTTTCTCCGCGATGTGGTGCCCACCGTTTGAGCATGAAGCGTCGCAATAACTCCTTTTTGCGAATAAGTCGTGTGTGACCAGATCTGAAATTTCCACGGATCGTGTACCATCCAGCACAGATGCGCCAACCATTGCCACGGCACCTTTAGATGAGTTTACCTATTGTATCTGTATAAGAACACTTCTGCATCTTCAAATTCAAATGCATTTCCAAATTCAGGATGCGCTACACAGTCAAGTACAGCATCAACTCTGCTCGAATTCTACAAGAAGGATATTGATGGGAAAAAGTTGTTTGGCAGATGGACATGCTAGCGGATCTTGTAGCTGAAATGAGACAAACATCACTCGCATTTTCCAGCTTGAAGAGTGTCACTAACGTTAGGACACTTATAGATATTGTGAATATTATCCAGGAAGAGCTGAAAGGTACTTCCTTCTCCACATTGAGAAGGCTTAATCCCTATCTGAGGTCCATTATGACCCATGCAGGAAAATTCTACATTGCCATAAACAAACAGATGATATACAGTACTTAGCCGTAGAAAACAATTCTTAGGTGTGTTCTAGTTACGATAAAAACTTTAAGCCTCCCCCCCCCCCCCCCATAGACGCCACTGCCAAGGATGCGCTAGCTAAGTATTTAAGTGCGTCAACTTCCAATCCTGCTACTATATTGTCTCTATAGTATGAGAACAAACCACGAGTAGTACTTAAACTTTCAAACTCCAATGAAAAGGAAGCGCAACTGTGCGAAATCCTTTTTCGGATCGGGTAGCAAAAACACGGACACCACATCAGCTCCATCGTCCACTTCCCACCAATCCTTCCTCTAGCTTTTTACAACGACTTACACTGGCTCCAATGTTTCCACAAGCGATTCGTCTTTAGCGGTAGCGCGATTCACAATAAAAATTTGCCACATATTCGTATTATAAATAAAGACAAATAAAGACAGCAACTCTGTAACAGGTCTTTGTGCTTGCTAATGCATGAGGGACATGTCCTGCAGAATATGTCATGTCTGAAGATGTAAGACCACTGTCTGCATTACCAAAAGGAGTATCACTCGACTGCGTATTGAGATTACCGCCTTTAGACACAAATGAAAATGCGCAACAAAGTGAAAGAGAATGAGATTGCAAATGGTGGATTACTTAGTGAAAGGTACCATGGGCAGGAACGAACGTGCTACAAAACCATGCAAATGCAAGCTTCATGTATAAGAAAAGGACAGAACTGATCGAGCATCTGTCCTTACAAATGTAACTGATTTTCAATTGATTTGCCACTTACATTCTGGTACATATTGTTAACAGTTTGTGCCTAGTATGTAAACATTTTGTACCAGAATGTAAGTGACAAATCAATTGAAAATCAAGAATTGATTCTACGCGTTTTATTTGCTGTGTACCCCATGCCGTTGTGACTTGTGAGCAATGATCGACGCCATCGCTTTGCATTATCTCAAGGCGGAGTTCAAACAACAACCCCATCTCCGTACCAAGTAATAGTATTATAGAAAGGGGAGGGGCATTACATGAAGCCCTGCCCTCTATACTGCAGTGATTACGATGTATAGACTTCCAATCAAAAGTAAACCGGATGCACAAAAAAAACATCTTTGGATTAAATTATTGGCCACAATGCACAGAACGTCAAGTGTAACACAGGCAGAAGATGTAACAATTTATTTTCATCTGCTTCATTTTGGGTCCCATCTTCTTCAAGGTGTTCTTTCTTCTATGCATTGCCATGTGGTGGGGTTTTGAAAGCTAATCAATGATGGCCGGAAACACACACATACCTCCCACTTCCTTGTTTTCTCAGCGTCTGGCTCATTCAGCATCTTCACCTTTTCTGCCTTCTTTTTGTCTTCCTTTCTTTGCTGTGCAGCCAGTCATACATTACCTTGCCATTAACACACATACGCACAGGTACAGACCCAAACATGAACACACACAGGTCATACCATCACCTCCTCCATACAGTGGCACTGATGATGGGGTCATACCATCACCTCCTCCATACAGTGGCACTGATGATGGGGTCAACCACAACCTCCTCCATACAGTGGGCACTGATGATGGGGTCATACGACCACCTCCTCCATACAGTGGCACTGATGATGGGGTCATACCACCACCTCCTCCATACAGTGACACTGATGATGGGGTCATTATATCCCCTCCTCCATACAGTGGCACTGATGATGGGGTCATACCATCACCTCCTCCATACAGTGGCACTGATGATGGGGTCATACCACCACCTCCTCCATACAGTGGCACTGATGATGGGGTCATACCATCACCTCCTCCATACAGTGGCACTGATGATGGGGTCATACCACCACCTCCTCCATACAGTGGCACTGATGATGGGGTCATACCACCACCTCCTCCATACAGTGGCACTGATGATGGGGTCATACCACCACCTCCTCCATACAGTGACACTCATGATGGGGTCATACCACCACCTCCTCCATACAGTGGCACTGATGATGGGGTCATACCATCACCTCCTCCATACAGTGGCACTGATGATGGGGTCATACCACCACCTCCTCCATACAGTGGCACTGATGATGGGGTCATACCACCACCTCCTCCATACAGTGGCACTGATGATGGGGTCATACCACCACCTCCTCCATACAGTGACACTGATGATGGGGTCATACCACCACCTCCTCCATACAGTGACACTGTCATACCATCACCTCCTCCATACAGTGGCACTGATGATGGGTCATACCACCACCTCCTCCATACAGTGGCACTGATGATGGGGTCATACCACCACCTCCTCCATACAGTGGCACTGATGATGGGGTCATACCACCACCTCCTCCATACAGTGGCACTGATGATGGGGTCATACCACCACCTCCTCCATACAGTGGCACTGATGATGGGGTCATACCACCACCTCCTCCATACAGTGGCACTGATGATGGGGTCATACCACCACCTCCTCCATACAGTGGCACTGATGATGGGGTCATACCACCACCTCCTCCATACAGTGGCACTGATGATGGGGTCATACCACCACCTCCTCCATACAGTGGCACTGATGATGGGGTCATACCACCACCTCCTCCATACAGTGGCACTGATGATGGGGTCATACCACCACCTCCTCCATACAGTGGCACTGATGATGGGGTCATACCATCAAATGCCAATTGAAGCACTCAACATTACAGCTCAAGCCACACTAAGGCTCAAGGCTCAAGAAAACACAGCTTCTCTTCTGGATTTCAATACAATTGAAGACAAAACCAATTCTTGTTTCACTCACCCTGGTATGAAAATTGAAGCCACTTTTGAGGCACTTTGTCCGCCACACTCTCTGTATCATCACTGCAGGGGAGGACAATTGCAATGGGTGGAGGAAGGGATGGTATGGGGAGGAGGGAGAGAAGGAAGATGAGGGAATGGGGAAAAGGATGGGTAGGGAAGGAGTCAAAGAGAAAGAGAAGATAAATAATACAATGTGCGAGGATATAGAGCAATGATGAGAGAGGGTGTGATAAGGACTGTGGGCGGGTGGGTGGGTTGGAGGAGGGATGAAGGGGAAGGGACCATTCCTCACCTGTCATGAGCAGCACCAGTGTAGAGGTCACTCAGGTGGATGTACTCAACGGAGGAGGCATTCTTGTTGAGAAATGCAACAATCTGATTGGACAGCAGGAGAGTGACGGTCTCTGAGGAATCCGAAACGACCATCAGGGAGGAGTCAAGGTTTTTGGTGCGCACAACGGTGGAGTAATTTTTCTGGGTGAGGGAGGGAAAGGCAGAGGAGGAAGGAATGATGGTGGGAGGGAAAGGGGGCTGAAGTCCTACACACATTCACCACACACACATAAATACACCAACACATACACTACAAACAGAGCCACACACATACACACATGTACACACAAATGTGTACCAGAGGTCTCTGTGAAAAAGCTACACCAATTCAAACTTGGACTCTTACCCCTCCCACACACACCCTCCCCCAATCATGCTAACCCACACACCAAATCCTCAAGGTCCTTGCTCTGCTTAAGGATGGTCTTCTTCTGGCCCAGAGCCAGCACCATATTGTCCATATCATCAGCTGCTGGCTGAAAGGTGAGCATCTAAAAGGGTTGGATGATGAGGCGGTGATGGGGAAGAGGTAGAGGAAGGAATACGAGGAGAGGAGAGTGAGGGTGGGAAGTGAAGAGGGAAAGTGGAGTGGGAAGGGCAGGGAAGAAAGAGGAGGTGGGGGAAGGGGGAGTGGGAGGTGGGGGAAGGGGAGTGGGGAGGGGGTGGATTGTGGTTGGGAAATGAGGGAGGATGGGTGCAGGAAATGAAAGTTTGAACACAGGATTCAACTTGCGTCCTTGCACAAAGGTAATGGGGATAGGACTTACAACAGTATCTGGGGAGGGGCGTACCAGAGACAGCAGCAAAGTGAACAGATCTTGCCTCCGCTGGAGCTATTAGTTGGAAAGGTGGAAGCAATGGGTAGAGATGGGGCCTTGCAAGAGAATTACAAAAGTTTCAAGGAACTAAAAACTACTAGTTGATCCCACTCCTTCCTCCCCTGGTGGATGGTGGCAGTGGTTATGGTGATATGCAGGGTAGTGAAGGAGAGGAGGTGGAAGATGAGGTGGGTAGTGGTGAGGTTGAGGTGGGTAGGCAGGAGGACACACATGCGCACACATACATGTACACACACATACACACAAATACACATACACACAAATACACACACACACATATACTCACACACACACATACACACATACACAGACACACACATACACACACAAACACATACACGCACATATACACACATACACACACATACACGCACATACACACACATACACACACATACACAGACACAACACATACGCACACAAACACACACACTCACACACACACACATGCACACACATACACACATACACACACACATACACGCACACATACACACACACATACACACACACACACCATGTACCATGTCGAAGCAATGGAAGAGTTCCTTGTGTGTCCAACAAAATTCGTGACAGCATAGACAACCAGACCTGCCACAACCACCAGTTCCAGCAGTCAGTCTCCCAGAACGGCTTGAGATGGACATTGGACTCCGCTATCAACGTATGTGTGTGAGTGTGTTTATGTGTATGTGTCCTTTTTCTTGTTTCTGCTCTGTTATCATCAACCTGTTAGTCATGCTTTCTTACTGCACAATACTGCATCTTTGTCATTTGATCTTATGCCACGCCTATCCCCATGTTCACTTGCAATACTATGTCGCTAAACACCTGCCCTATGCTTTCACTAGATCATTTGTGTGTGTGTGTGTGTGTGTGTGTATGTGTGTGCACCTCTTTGCAACCTGTGTTGAGGTTGAAAAGAGGTGCACACACACACACACACACACAACATAGGTGCTTCAGAAGAACTTTTCCTATGTTGGTACGTTGTGTGATATGTATCAGCTCCACCACACACAACCTGTGGCCACAAACTCTTCATGTTCATCAAGCTCTTTATTCCTGTATCTTTTTTTATCTCAAATAGACCACCCACCACACCCCTCCTCCCACATCCTGCCATTACTTTCATCCCACCCTCCTCTCCATCCACCATCTCCCACTCCTTTCCACCCACCATCCCTCTCTCCACCATCCCACACTCCCATCACCTCCTACAAACCTCCTCTACACATCCTCCCTCTCATCCTTCCCACTTGTCAAGTGCTTTCCTTCTCCACATTCCTCCATTACCTTCTTCTCCCGCACATCCTCTCCCCCCTATGTTATTTACCGCAGCGCAAAATAAATTGGCCATCCATTGTAGAGTGGAAATGTGGGGGATTTTTATTTAGACACAAGGAGGAAGGAGTGGGAAGAGGAAGGAGTGGGGGAGGAGGAAGGAGTGGGAAGGAGGAAGGGACGTGGGAAGGAGGAAGGAGGTGGGAAGGAGGGAAGGAAGTGGGAAGGAGGAAGGAGTGGGAAGGAGGAAGGAGTGGGAAGGAGGAAGGAGTGGGAAGGAGGAAGGAGTGGGAAGGGAAGGAAGGGGAAGGAGTGGGAAGGAGGAAGGAGTGGGAAGGAGGAAGGAGTGGGAAGGAGGAAGGAGTGGGAAGGAGGAAGGAGTGGGAAGGAGGAAGGAGTGGGAAGGAGGAAGGAGTGGGAAGGAGGAAGGAGTGGAAGGAGGAAGGAGGGGAAGGAGGAAGGAGTGGGAAGGAGGAAGGAGTGGGAAGGAGGAAGGAGTGGGAAGGAGGAAGGAGTGGGAAGGAGGAAGGAGTGGGAAGGAGGAAGGAGTGGGAAGGAGGAAGGAGTGGGAAGGAGGAAGGAGTGGGAAGGAGGAACGTGAGAAGGAAGATAAGGGAGGGAGACGGATTGGTAGGTAGGGAGTCAAGAGAAAGAGAAGATAAATAATACAATGCGAGGATATAGAGCAATGGACAGCAGGAGGGTGACGGCTTATGAGGAATCCGAAACGACCATCAGGGAGGAGTCAAGGTCTTTGGTGCGCACAATGGTGGAGTAATTTTTCTGGGAGGGGAAGGGAGAGGACCGTGGGTGGAGAAAGGGAGGGAGGGAGGGAGGAAGGGAGGGAAGGAGGAGGGAGGGAGGGAGGAGAGGACTGTGGGACTGTGGGTGGAGAGAGGGAGGGATGGAGGGAGGGGACTGTGGGTGGAGAGAGGGAGGGAGGGAGGGAGGGAGGAAGGGAGGGAGGGAGGGAGGGAGGAAGGGAGGGAGGGAGGGAGGGAGGAAGGGAGGGAGGGAGGGAGGGAGGGACACACTTGAATACATATATTTTGATCTCACATGTTCAGTTCTCAAAAAATGCAATACAATACCCATTATGACAGGGATGGATGACCCCACTGCCTCCACAATGCCGTCAACATACCACAGTCACAGGTTCCCACCAAACCTTAGGTTATGCCTAAATGCTCCTTAAACCCCCTCATTATGCGGGACCCATTTAACAGCTGGAGCCCCTCCAACCCATGCTACCATGAGATACCGTCCTAGCTTGGACTCAGTGGACTCACTCAGGTGCTACGCGTACAGCACCAGATGAAGCTCTTTGCACTGGGAAGCTTGGCACTCCTTGTCTTGCATTGGCCCAGGTTCTCCTGCGTTGGTAGGCCCCAAGGTATTTCTTGGTGGTGCTCTCTGCTCAGCTCCTAAACACTGTTGCTGGTACAGTGTAGGATACACACTGCAATCCAACACCAAAGTATATTCTCATTGCAAAGCACTGTCGTATTGGGGAACCTCCAGCTAAACAAGTGTGGGTCTGCTCTGAAAGGTCTGACCAACCTCTCTTACAGTGGCCATGCCCATGTGTTCACTTTAAATGGTGCCCAGCTGGCCACATCATAGGACAGATTCCCAACAACAGTGTCCCATGGGCTCCATATTTCTCAGCATGCCTAATAACCCTTGGTATGGGAGGTGGACCCCACCAGTTGCTCTCCCCATGCCAGTCTACAGTGAATCCATGATTCTACTGCTTCTGTAGAGCTTCTAGCACCCTCCCCACTGGATATTATTCTACCTAAGACATGCCACACCCACTGCTATACCCATGGATATTATTCTACCTAAGACATGCCACACCCACTGCTATACCCATGGATATTATTCTACCTAAGACATGCCACACCCACTGCTATACCCATGGATATTATTCTACCTAAGACATGCCACACCCACTGCTATACCCATGGTTATTATTCTACCTAAGACATGCCACACCCACTGCTATACCCATTCTACCTAAGACATGCCACACCCACTGCTCTACCCATGGATATTATTCTACCTAAGACATGCCACATCGGGCTTGATTGTTTTACAGCTACTTCTAGTCAACGCTGTATAAGGATACTGCACACTGGCCCACACCTTCACACACCGAAGTGGTCCAGCTCACCACAGTGAAAACATGACCCCATGGGCCTGGGAACCCATGCCACCCACCATCTTGAGGGTTGGGGGAGCTTAGTTGCTGTGTAGGTTGGGAGCTGTGTCCTATCTGGTGGCCGCCTCCTCTCTCACCATGACATCGTGCAGCTTGCGCTTCTTGGCCATCTTCTATTCCACTGCTCTCTCAGCCTTCTCCATTTCTTTTTCGTCTTCTGAGTAGGAGGCCAAGGTGTCATCCTCACATTCCACCATGACCCCACCCACCCCTTTAGGAAACCACACAAATACAAATGAATAACAATGACTTACAATCGAAAAAGCCACACCCATGCAATTTGGTTCAGGCATCACTGCCACCATTGGTGTAACATTACATGGCATTGTTTCTCCGAGAAGGGACCTAACGTGTGTTTTTTCAAGATATCTAATTTTTATTTTTTTTTTTACATTCTAGAAGTCTGAAATGTGCTCTACACATTGCTTCTGGAATCTGGGAATCTGTCATGGAGTTGTAAGTCTTCTTATTTTAAGCAGCCATACATTTCAAAGCAGGCGTTACATTTCTATTGCATAGTAGAAATATTATAATGTGTGTGCTACTTTCCTTTTTTGCTGAAATGATCCCATATATAAACTCAATTAATATTGTAACCGACAGGCAACAGGACAGCTGCAAATTTCTAAATACGGTTGACCATACAAATTTTAATATCAATCATGTTCACATATTTACATCACATCCACTTGAAAATGTTCTACGAGTATCACATTAATGCACATTACATCACATTCACTTTTCAAACACAATATTTCAATACAGCAATGAACACACTGCCATCTCTGGGATCTAGTGCAGTACCCCAGGAAATCTTCAGATTCCCCACTGTGTGGATCTTGTTCCCTTCAGGATCATAGATGGAGAGACAATGGCCACCAAACTCACTGACAAGGCTGTAACCTTCATCATCAATGGCTAGCCCTCTGGGACGATTAGGATCACCATACATTCTGACATAGACACCTTCTTTGGTAAACACTTTGATAGTGTTTGAACCATAGGCTGCAACATGAATGTTTCCAACAGGGTCCAAGGCAAGACCCCATGGAGACTGAAATCTATGATTGCCTGAGACCTACCATCTATGGTTAATAACCAACCACCATTTTCATTGAATATTTGTATCCTATGGTTATAAAAGTCAGAGACAATCAGTTTGTTGTTGGAGTCAATGATGACAGCCACTGGCCCAATAAACTGTCCCTGACCTGATCCCTGCTGACCAAACGTATGAAGGAACTTTCCACTTGATGTCAGCTTCTGTACACGATGGTTGCCGTAATCAGCAACATACAACACATCTCCCTTGATGGTTATACCACTTGGATAAGAGAACTGACCATCACCACTTCCCCTACTACCTATGGTATTCTTCAGTTGACCTGTTTGATCAAACACATAAATGCAGCTATCACCACTCCCTACATAGATGTCTCCATTGTCATGGATGGCTACACATCTAGGCTCATTACACTGGATCACTTGTTGGGCATTACATAAGGTATGGTAGTCACGTTTAGTCCTCACATCAAGGTCATTAGGACTATTCTGTACATGCTGACCATCCATTGTGATGAGGAGCTGGTGAGGACCAGCAGTTTGAGGGGTGAGAGTGATGGTGTAGGTACCATCCCTGTGGTCCTCCACCTCTCCATACACAACTGCTCCATTATGGGTCTTGGACCTCATCTCACCCTTCACCTCTACACCACCATGTGGGTACTCCTCCCCTATTGAGGTCTTGCTTTGTACCTTAACATGGTACCTGGTCCCCACCTTGGCTACTGATGTGGACATCCATGTGCATGAAGATGGAGAAGGATAAAAGTCAAAAATGTTTCCTAATTTGGACAGTTGTCTTATAAGATCATCTGTTTTCACAGACACAGATATGTTGCTGTGTTGGTTTGGAATGAGGGAAATGGTCTGGACCCTCTTGAGGATGGCCTGCAGTTCAGTGGGTATGAGTCCTCCCAATGCTACAATCTCATGGTCAGTGTGGGTCTGCAGGATCTGGGAGGCCATATCAGTGTAGTGACCAATGTCTCCAACCATCTTCTCAAACTGTTCCTTCTGGAGGGTCACAGCTGTTGTCTTGGACAATGAAATGGCCTCCAACTCCGACAATAGTGTCCTTTTTCTTTCTTCCAATCTTTGCTGAAGTATTTCAAAGGCTTGGTTGATGGCCAAGAAAGCAGTTCGTTTGGAGATCTCCACTTGTTCTATTATCCTGTTATTATCATCAATGGCTCCAGTCAGCTTTGTCACTACCTCTTTTGCATCTTCAAGTGCTCCTGAGATTTCCATTTGATGGGTCTTTGCTACTGTGGATATTTCCTTCACAGAGTGGCTTTTGTGGGTAACTGTAGTGCAGTGAAGGCATACCAGCAAGCTACAAGTCTCACAATATAAATTCAATTTATTGTCCTCATGGTTAGGCTGAGAGCAGTAATGATCTCCTGGCTTCATGGTGGTGTGCAGTTGTCTGGCTCCCTCCTGGTCTAGTCCAACAATTTTGTGTTTGGACCACATTCGATTGCGCTTGTGGTGTTCAAGGCAGAAGGCACACAGGAAGTGATGGCAAGCACAACAGAACACCACTGCAGGGTCACTGCTTCCTTCAGCACATTGGTCACATGCTACATCACTGTTACTGGTCATCTTGGACATGTACCCTGCTACCTTTACTTCAAACCCTAGAAGGAGGTTCTGAGGGAGAACACTGGCCCCTCCCACTGGGATGCTGGTGTTTTGTTCACAGATGGGACATTGGAACATTTGTTGGGAACCACTTTTCTCTATCTCATGATGGAGACATTGTAGACAGAAAGAATGTAAACATGACAGAATTCTTGGATCATTGTAGGGCTTGAAGCACACACCACAGGTCATGTGGGGAAAGGGTTTCTCCATAACCACACTGTTGGTAGTGAAGAGTACAATAGCTAAATTTAGCAGCTTATGCAGTCCTTACAAAAAACTTGAATTGTTTAGCCTATTCAAATCAACATTAAAAAGGGCAGGTGAAATACAGCAGCAGGGTTAGTATTGCAGTATAGACACCTAGTTACGCAAGATGGAATATAAAAGACCACTTGGGTGTGGTCCTCAATCACAGAAACAAAAGGATCGAGTAACTATTGATTAATAGCAGCCAAAGAGTTAACTACCACTGTGTCTATGTCTTAGAAAATTCTGTTAGTGCTTGCATGAGGTTACCTAAACCTGGTCGTGTCCATAACGAGGTCTAATAGGTTATTTTCAAAACATAATCAGTATGCTAATCAACATTAGGAGATATATGATGCGATACAGCAGCAGGGTTAGTATTGCAGTACAGGAATCCAGACACCTGATGAATTCGTAGCTAGTTATGAAAGATGTAATATATATGAAGTCGATAAAACATAGACAATAAGTTATTTTCAAAACATAATCAATTTGCTGAATGTGTTAAACCAGAATTGAATTTTAATATCAAATGGATACCGATTAACAGTACAAGTTTCTAGCCATACCTGAAATACTATTACAAAACAAATTCCAAAAAACATCATCATTAAGTACACACTTTGCCCACACGTGTTCATGTAGGTTAACAATAGTGATTAGGAAGGTGTAGTGTCTGAGCCACTCGTTTAAGCCGCTACAAGAGAGGTGAACATCTCGCTGCGTGACGGACTCAAAAAGTGATCATTGTTTTTCCGCGCATGCGCTAACATATTACAATTGACCCACACACACAATATATTACATTTCCCCCTCCCTAAAGTTCAACCCCTTCTAATGTCCTAACTTATTACATATACTACAGCATGAGTTTAATCACCATTAATGACCATAATAGTCTGGAGGCTTCCTCACTCTTGTCGACCGACGCACTGGTGCCGAATAGGCACTGGTGGCTGTGGTACATCATTGTCCTCTGCACTCGCTACAGGAATACCAACAGTAGATGGAATAGAGGGAGGGTACTTCAGGGGGAGCTTGAACACAAGGCTCAGATGGAGATGAATCAGCAGTAGGAACAGCTCTTTCGTCCGAAGAACTTGGTGAAACCACAGGGGCACTTGACGGACCTGATGTAATGTCATTAGGGTTGTCCACATAGACATCATCACTAGCGTCTACTTGAGAGTTGTGGCGGGCCCTCAGATGGTCTATATGTCTGCGGACTACTCCACTTCCAATCTTAACAGTATAGGAGAGAGGCCCGGTAACAGTGACAATGACTCCTGGAATCCACTTCTTGGGAAAACGAAAATCCCGAACGTATACTAGGTCACCTTCAACAAACTTACGCTCACTGATACCCCGAGTATCATGATCCTGCTTCTGCGCGGCTTGGCGAGACTCCACTCGAACAGCAAGGTCAGGATGCAAAATGTCAAGTCGGGAACGAGGGCGACGACCCAGCAAAAGTTCAGCCGGTGACGAACCTGTGGTACTGTGAGGAGTCAACCGGTACTTAAACAAGAAACAAGATAGTTTTGTTTCAATAGATCCTAGCTTTTGGTGTAGAAGACCCTGTTTGAAAGTCTGAACGGCTCTTTCGGCTAAACCGTTTGTCGAGGGATGATAGGGGGCAGACTTGACGTGGATGATATAACCATTCTGACTCATTAATCCCTGGGTGCGATTCATGCAATTCTGCCAAGACTTGTTGCCTGCCCTGTGGTGGAATGATAACTCTAGCTCCCCACAACAAACAACCATCCAAAACACTCAACTCATTCTTTCTCTGCTGATAGGAGCTCAAATCATCACCTAGATTTCCGCCAGGCCACCCACTCTTAACAAATCCTCGAACTCTCGACAGAACTGGGTCTCGGTCCGTCCAACCCCTAATTTGGCTAACCGTAATAGGAATAGTTGAGAGTAAGTCAAGCAAGGTAAGAACATCCCCAGGAGTGGATACGCAACAAATGGATTGTGGGCTGGGCAGACGGCTGAAGGCATCAGCATTGGCATGTTGAGCTCCAGACTTGTATCTGATTGAGTATTGGTACGTGCTAAGTGCTAAAGCCCACCTCTGTATTCTAGATGAGGCCATAGGTGGTATACCCCTATGTTCTCCAAATAAATAGATAAGTGGTTTATGGTCAGAAAAGATTGTAAAAGGACGACCATACAAGTACTGATGAAATTTGGAAACACCAAAGTATATAGCCAAAGCTTCCTTATCCAATTGGGAATAACCCTTTTCAGCAGGTGACAAGGTACGTGAAACAAATCCTATAGGTCTCTCCGATCCATCCTCCATTTCGTGGGACAGTACTGCCCCTATCCCGTAGGGTGAAGCATCACACGCCAGAAGGATTGGCTTGTGGCTATCATAATGCACCAAAAGAGCTGACGTCTTCAACATGTTTTTCGCAGCAGCAAACGCCTGTTCCTGTTCAGATGTCCAACTCCATTTCTGCTGTTTTCTCAACAATTGGTACAAAGAGGACAGCTTGGAGGCAAGGTTTGGCAAAAACTTGGAATAATAATTAAGCAGTCCCAAGAAAGATTTTAATTCTGTGATATTCTTGGGTGATTGTGCTTCGTTTATTGCCTGAACCTTGGCATCGGTAGGGTGCAACCCTTCTCTATCAATACGATGACCCAAATATTCTACAGACGAAGCCATGAATATACATTTGGCCTTTTTAAGCCGCAACCCACTTTCAGCAAGTTTACTTAGAACCTTGTCTAAAGTATGTAAGTGTTCCTCTATCGATGCACCCGTTACCAGAATGTCATCAACGTACACCACTGTGTGATCTATACCCTGTAGCACACATTCCATAGCCCTCTGAAACATGGCTGGGGCCGATGCCACCCCAAAAGGTAATCGGTTGTACTCAAACAGACCTTTATGCGTGTTAATAGTAGTATATGCTTTGGAGGCATCATCTAATCTCATCTGTTGATAAGCATTAGTCAAGTCAATTTTAGAGAATAAGCGGCCCCCTGACAAAGAAGCAAATAAGTCCTCTACTCGAGGAACAGGGTACGATTCCAATTTGGATGCCTGATTCACCGTTAGCTTATAGTCTCCACATATTCTAACTGTCCCATCCTCTTTCACTATTGGCACTATTGGTGCTGCCCAATCCGCAAAAGGCACAGGTCGAATCACCCCCGACGTCTCTAGACGTCTCAACTCCACCTCAATCTTATCCTTTAGGACATAAGGCACGGAACGGGCTTTATAAAACCTTGGACTAACCAATGGATCAACTGAGAATTTAGCAAAAACTCCCTTCAAGGTTCCCAATTCATCCTGGAACAACACTCTATGCTTCTCCAACAGCTCTTCCAGGTTCTTATTCACCTGTACATTGTGAATCTCCCCCCAATCAATCTTAATAACTTGCAACCAATTCCGGCCCAATAAGTTTGGTCCCTTTGCATTCACTACTAGCAACGGTAAACGGGCTGTTTGAGACTTATATGATACTACCACTTCTGCCACTCCCGCAATAGATAACGGCTCTCCCGTATAAGTGCTTAATCGAGTTCCCGTAGGATGCAACGTTGGCACTCCCTTTTCACTCGATCCCCACAAATCCTCAAACATTCTTTTGCTGATTACAGTCATAGCAGCACCCGTATCTAGTTCCATATCAATTCTAGCCCCGTTAATCTCCATGGGTACTATGAATGGCTGCACTTTGGGCAAACCCAACACATTCAATGTCTGTAAAACCTCTTCCTCATTCCCTTCGTCGTTTATTCTATGAGTTTTCTCTACAGCATCTTCTCTCTTGTGAGTAACACCTCTACACACTTTGGCTAAATGCCCGCGTTTCCCACATTGACTACAGATTGCTCCCTTAAACCTACAAGATGAGGCATAATGGTTTCCTCCACATCTGTAGCATTCTATTACTTTTTTAGCCTTATCCTTTGGTCTACTTCCTACCGCATTGATCACGGGGGGTACAGTGGTAGGCACAGAGGATTGTAACTCAATTGCATGTTTATTTGCAGATTCCACTGCTAAGGCTATTTGAAATGCCCTTGCGAATGTTAACTCAACCTCTCCTAGTAGGCGCCTCTGAATACGCTCGTCCTTCACCCCGCAAACTAAACGGTCTCTTAATACGTCCTGCAGAGTATCACCAAATGCACAATGTTCTGACAATTGTCTTAAAGCAGCTGCAAAATCCGCAATGGACTCCCCTTCTCCCCTTACACGGGAATTAAATTTGAACCGCTGCATAATAACTGAAGGCTTTGGTTGGAGGTGGCTAGCCACTAACTCTACAATCTCCTTATAGGTTTTCTCACCTGGTTTAAGTGGTGTCGACAAATTTCGTATTAGTCGATACGTCGGCACTCCACATGAACTCAGTAGAACTGCGCGTCGAGTCTCCTGTGTGTCGACTCCATTCGCCACAAAGTAGTGCTCAGCACGCTCCACGTATGACCCCCACTCTTCTGTCCCTGGCACGAACTCCGGCAAAAACCCGTGTTTCACCGCCATTTCGTGACAGCAAACAAAAGAGTTGTACTTTACCCTCGTCGCCAAAAATGTAGTGTCTGAGCCACTCGTTTAAGCCGCTACAAGAGAGGTGAACATCTCGCTGCGTGACGGACTCAAAAAGTGTTTTTCCGCGCATGCGCTAACATATTACAATTGACCCACACACACAATATATTACAGAAGGTAGTTTGGAAGCAGATTTTGAGGGTTATTTAGATAGGCAGTTTCTGAAAAAAATAAAATAAAATAAAAACATACTGTGTACAAATAAAAAATAAAAAAAATCCATTGACACAATTTGAAAAATTGTTAAATACATAAAATACAATCGATGCAATGTCTGGATTGTTTAAAGCCCGTCTTTAGAAATTTAATTACAATTATTGATATGCTATACCAACGAACGTCTCTTGATTTGAAATTTCTTTTTAAAATTTATGGCATATAAATTCCACAACCAGCAGATGATTTAAGGCATGTGGTTGTTCCTGATTTGCCCAGATACTGCTCTTGATCCACTTGGACACCATGCCGTGACCTGAAGGCATGAAGGAGATGTGGCCATATACCCTTACTGCATGTGGGATGTGGTCGTTGACCTCTGTTGTCATGCCAACATGATGAACAGTTAGTGTGGAGTAGGGTCATGGTATAACAAGAGACCACACCACACCTGCTGACATTCTCATTGCTGGAAGGGACAGAGGCAAACCTGCCACATTAGATATCACCATTACATCACCACTGCTCTGCCATCTTGGGTGAGTCGTGTCAACAGGATAGGGAAGCCTATGCAGATGACCACTCCAATGGACCCTAATGCCAGGAGTTGGGTTGGTCCTGCATGTCATTGGGTGTGTGGGAGTATGGCAATTGAGGCAAAGAGGCCACAACACCATCTGCAGGCTAGTGTTCCACCTGCCCCTTCACCTGTCCTCCACCAAGCCAGTACTTGTGGCTTACACTTATGGCCAGCTGAGAAGCCACATAGGATCGTATTATGTCTGTGCCAGCTATATAGAAAATAAAAATACTGGCAAAAAGCGAGGATTAACCCTTCAACTACAATAGGCATATTTGTTGTGCCCGATGATTACGTTTGCAGTGAGGAGAGCACATTGTACGAATACATTGTGCACATGTGTTGTTGTCTGATGTATTATTACCATGCAGCCCTGCATGTAGATGGTATGTCACGTCACGCTGGTACATGCATATCTAAGGACCATTGTAACTGAAGCTGCCATTTTACTCTAATTTGGCTTTAGGAAGGCTGGCCTTTACTCGCTGGATCAAGCAATGGTAGATTATAGTGTGTTAGAGATCACGTAATTCGTGAAGAAGCAGAACTGTTGTCTCTAGTTAGCGATCCTTCTGAATAAGAATTCAGGTGTGGCCTTTGCTTTCTTGAAGAACGTATAGGACTTACAAAGTTACAGCTGTATGGTGGAGAGTGGCAAGGAGACAAAGAAGACACGTCAATTTTCTTGTTGAGGTCTTCCACTAAAAATATATTCTGAATCCTCTTTGAATAATGCAGAAGAGACGTCAGTGGATGATGCTTCCTCAGTTGAAGGGATGATAGAAAGAGGCCACAACACCCTCTGCAGGCTAGTGTTCCACCTGCCCCTTCACCTGTCCTCCACCAAGCCAGTACTTGTGGCTTACACTTATGGCCAGCTGAAAAGCCACGAATTATGTCTGTGCCAGCTAACAATACTGGCGGAAAGCGAGATTGGAAAGAGTCTGACTCCTTGAGATGGATTAAACAGATTGGAAGTGTAATCGTGATGTGAAAGCACAAGAACTAAAAACGCTCATCTATGTAGTTTAGTTGATTGGTTACACTTTAGTGAATACATTCTGCAGTCTCCATCATTGCATTACATTGAAAACTCATCACGTGCGCCATTCAAGCCTGCGGGCTATGCGTGCAAGTCACATTTCTGAACCTGCCAAAAGGGGTGGATTCGGGTCGACCAAGGCAGAAAGAAGCGCTTTTTCCCCATAGCAGGCATATGCATTGTCCACTTTTACGTGTTCTCTGTGTTGTTTGACAGTTATACTAGTTGGATAAACCATTTTGAGCAATTGTCTTATCTGCTTTGCTTCAATGTTTGAGAATGTTTGGCAATAATTTATTATCTGTACCTTTATCATCTTTCCACCGCTACCTATGCCTTTCATTATTGTGTTAGTACATTACATACTCTATTCTAGGTGGCGTAGTGATTGTTTGAGAGTCACCGGTTGAACGGAAGGGTAGTTATACCATTTTGAGGCTCCTCATTCGCTGTACCTTTTGAGTTGTTTCTGGAGGACCTAAACACTTGAAAGGTGGGTAATAAGAAAGAGCCAAGGTGGTAGTGTGGCTTAGGCGTATTTTGACCACTAACAAGCTATACTTGCGCTGTACACGCTCTTCCAAATCTAGGTGCGCTATGGGAAGAAAATGTCGCCTTGCCGCCGTTGTAAATGCGCGGAATGCAGCAAGGGTGGTGCTCTAAGTCTTGTGGTGTCTCTTCTGCGGCAAGCGCTGGTGATTCATGTGTCTTCAGGGCTTTCAGTAGTCTCCCCGATCAAAGATAATGTGACTGCCTGTCCCAGCACTTCCAGGACTAGTGATTGCAACTCATCAGAATGTTTCAATGCCATAGTTTCCTTTCCCCTTTCTGCTTTCACATATGGCACGTAGTTAACATCAGAGCTTCTTGGTGCTCGTCTGTTGAAGATAACGTACTCTCCCTTCACCATGGGTTATAGCTTCCATCAACCCGCTTACATTATTGTTGACCCGTGGGTTTGCATCTGAGGTTTCTCACAAGCCACAGCATGGATAGAAAGATACAAATCAGCGCAAAAGAAGAACCTGCAGAAGGCCAAGGTACTGAGAAAAAAAACTTACTTAGATCCAGAAGTGTATGTATGTCTTAATTTGTATGGATTCTATACCTAGCTGGTGTTAATTAGGTGTTAATTATCGATCTTACGCGTCGACAACCACGCAGCCCTGCATGTACACATGCATGGTATGTCGCGTCACGCTGGTACATGCATATCTATGGTACATGTAAGAGGGAACCGTAGCGCGATGCATCTTGTGTCGCACTCCCTTCCCTCGTCACCCGGAGAGCGTTGGGTGTAAACGTGCGTACACAGTGTGATGTTCAAATGCATTAGAAAATCACGTCCATGATCCAAATGCACCGCTGAAGAATGACAATGACACAAGCCATGAACAGTATGTGTTTAACCCTTACAATGCAACTGAAATGTACTAGCCTCTACTGCACTGTGAGAAACCCTAGCTAGGATAATGAACTTCACACCATTTTTCCCACCCAGTTAAAACAATAATGGTTTACCTATTCTTTGGCTCCAACGTTTCCATGTGTCGAGCAGTTTACTTGTGCACAACTTCGAGATGGCGCGATCACGTGATTGTTTTGAAAATGACCTTAATATCACGTGAATGTATAAAAATGACCTTATTAAAATATCAATGTTATTATTTCACACACATCTCCTGTTAAAATGCAGGAACAAATTTTTAATGCCTCTCTCAACAGTGTAATTCAACTGTACTTGTGTTAGAGATCATCATTCTCTGCTTTGTGTTCCGTACTATACTACACTGCACCAAAGAGGTACCAGTATTAACAAGTAAACTGATTTTACAATGATTAGAAATGTTCC